>CM077152.1:23851135-24451135 GCA_039583875.1 Platanthera guangdongensis | reverse complement strand
TTTAGCTGTGGAGCGATTAGTAGAATTATTGAATGCAAATTCAGCTTGTGGCAATATAAGATCCCATTGTTTTGGATTCTCCCCCGTCAAACACCTGAGTAGATCCCCCAAACTCCTATTAACGACCTCAGTCTGTCCATCGGTCTGAGGGTAATATGCGCTGCTAAATTCGAGTTTGGTACCTAGTCGGGTCCAAAGTGTGAACCAAAAATACCCCATAAAACGAGTGTCCATATCAAAAGTGATCGACTTAGGAATTCCGTGCAATCTAACGATTTCTTTAAAAAAAAGTTCGGCCACGTGTACAGCGCTAGAAGTCTTTCTACACGAGATGAAGTGTGCCATTTTCGAAAATCGATCTACGACTACAAAAATAGAGTCGACCCTCCTCTTAGTGCGAGGAAGTCCTACTACGAAGTCCATCGAGATGTCATCCCATGGCCGCTCAGGTATCGGTAAGGGGGTGTATAATCCAGTGTTTTGTGCGTGTCCCTTATACAGCTGACAGGTGGTGCAGTGCCTAATGAATTCGGTGACATCACACTTCATATTTGACCAATAATAACGTGCGATGGCGAGATCGAGTAATTTAGATTGGCCAACGTCTCCACCTAACCCAGACGAGTGGAACTCTCTAAGTAATGTCTCTCGAAGTGGACCTTCGCAAATGCAAAGGCGAGTGCCCCTAAATAGATAACCCTCACTCACGACATACTGTGTGGTGGGATCAGTCCCACTGTGCTGGCATGAGCGCCAAATATCGTGAAAAACGGATCGGTGGCGTATAGGTCGCGCTGTGAATCGAATTCAGTAATGCACGACTGCAGGGTGACTAATAAATGGGTTCGATGACTAAGTGCGTCGGCTACGCGGTTCGTGACACCGGGTTTGTGCTTCAAGTGAAATGTGAACTCCTGCAGGTAAGCAGCCCACTTGGCATGACTCCTGATCTCCTTCTGGGAGTTCAGATGCTTCAGAGCCTCATGATCAGTGTTCAGCACAAACTCGCGCTGAATCAGGTAGTGTCTCCAATGTTGAAGAGCCTGAACGATAACATAAAACTCTAAGTTGTACGTGAAATATCTAGTGTTCTCCTCGTTCAACTTCTCACTAAAGAATGCAATGGGGCGACCCTCCTGACTCAAAACTGCGCCAATGCCTACGATTGATGCGTCACAGTCAACCTTAAATTTTTTTTCAAAATCAGGTAATGTTAATACAGGTGCACTCGTGAGTCTCTCTTTAACCCAAAGAAATGCTCGCTCGACTTCCTCAGTCCAAATAAACAATCACTTTTTCAGACAATCAGTCACAGGTGCTATCAAGGTACTAAAGTTTCGGATAAATCGTCGATAAAAAGATGCTAGCACATGGAATCCTCGAGCCTCAGTAATCGTCCTAGGGCTAGGCCATGATTCTATCGCCTTGACCTTCTCTCTATCAACTTTAATGCCCTCAGATGAAACGATATATCCTAAGAACTAGGAATGCGGGGACGGCACACCGACTCATACTTTCTCTAACGTGACCCTTCGAAATCAGATCGGTCACCTGCCTATGCAGCTCCTCATGCTCTTTCGGACTCATACGATGGTGAGGCAAATGAGATAAGCTAACTCCTGGGATGAGGTCTATGCAGTGTTGTATGTCTCTCATCGGAGGTAGCTGATCGAGAAGCTCCTCCGACATGATCTCGGAGTACTCATCTATGAGGGAACACACCGTATTAGGAATTTCTTTAAAAAAAAGTTCGGCCACGTGTACAGCGCTAGAAGTCTTTCTACACGAGATGAAGTGTGCCATTTTCGAAAATCGATCTACGACTACAAAAATAGAGTCGACCCTCCTCTTAGTGCGAGGAAGTCCTACTACGAAGTCCATCGAGATGTCATCCCATGGCCGCTCAGGTATCGGTAAGGGGGTGTATAATCCAGTGTTTTGTGCGTGTCCCTTATACAGCTGACAGGTGGTGCAGTGCCTAATGAATTCGGTGACATCACACTTCATATTTGACCAATAATAACGTGCGATGGCGAGATCGAGTAATTTAGATTGGCCAACGTCTCCACCTAACCCAGACGAGTGGAACTCTCTAAGTAATGTCTCTCGAAGTGGACCTTCGCAAATGCAAAGGCGAGTGCCCCTAAATAGATAACCCTCACTCACGACATACTGTGTGGTGGGATCAGTCCCACTGTGCTGGCATGAGCGCCAAATATCGTGAAAAACGGATCGGTGGCGTATAGGTCGCGCTGTGAATCGAATTCAGTAATGCACGACTGCAGGGTGACTAATAAATGGGTTCGATGACTAAGTGCGTCGGCTACGCGGTTCGTGACACCGGGTTTGTGCTTCAAGTGAAATGTGAACTCCTGCAGGTAAGCAGCCCACTTGGCATGACTCCTGATCTCCTTCTGGGAGTTCAGATGCTTCAGAGCCTCATGATCAGTGTTCAGCACAAACTCGCGCTGAATCAGATAGTGTCTCCAATGTCGAAGAGCCTCATGATCAGTATTAGGAATTTCTTTAAAAAAAAGTTCGGCCACGTGTACAGCGCTAGAAGTCTTTCTACACGAGATGAAGTGTGCCATTTTCGAAAATCGATCTACGACTACAAAAATAGAGTCGACCCTCCTCTTAGTGCGAGGAAGTCCTACTACGAAGTCCATCGAGATGTCATCCCATGGCCGCTCAGGTATCGGTAAGGGGGTGTATAATCCAGTGTTTTGTGCGCGTCCCTTATACAGCTGACAGGTGGTGCAGTGCCTAATGAATTCGGTGACATCACACTTCATATTTGACCAATAATAACGTGCGATGGCGAGATCGAGTAATTTAGATTGGCCAACGTCTCCACCTAACCCAAACGAGTGGAACTCTCTAAGTAATGTCTCTCGAAGTGGACCTTCGCAAATGCAAAGGCGAGTGCCCCTAAATAGATAACCCTCACTCACGACATACTGTGTGGTGGGATCAGTCCCACTGTGCTGGCATGAGCGCCAAATATCGTGAAAAACGGATCGGTGGCGTATATGTCGCGCTGTGAATCGAATTCAGTAATGCACGACTGCAGGGTGACTAATAAATGGGTTCGATGACTAAGTGTGTCGGCTACGCGGTTCGTGACACCGGGTTTGTGCTTCAAGTGAAATGTGAACTCCTGCAGGTAAGCAGCCCACTTGGCATGACTCCTGATCTCCTTCTGGGAGTTCAGATGCTTCAGAGCCTCATGATCAGTGTTCAGCACAAACTCGCGCTGAATCAGGTAGTGTCTCCAATGTCGAAGAGCCTGAACGATAACATAAAACTCTAAGTTGTACGTGAAATATCTAGTATTCTCCTCGTTCAACTTCTCACTAAAGAATGCAATGGGGCGACCCTCCTGACTCAAAACTGCGCCAATGCCTACGATTGATGCGTCACAGTCAACCTTAAATTTTTTTTCAAAATCAGGTAATGTTAATACAGGTGCACTCGTGAGTCTCTCTTTAACCCAAAGAAATGCTCGCTCGACTTCCTCAGTTCAAATAAACAATCCCTTTTTCAGACAATCAGTCACAGGTGCTATCAAGGTACTAAAGTTTCGGATAAATCGTCGATAAAAAGATGCTAGCACATGGAATCCTCGAGCCTCAGTAATCGTCCTAGGGCTAGGCCATGATTCTATCGCCTTGAACTTCTCTCTATCAACTTTAATGCCCTCAGATGAAACGATATATCCTAAGAACTAGGAGTGCGGGGACGGCACACAGACTCATACTTTCTCTAACGTGACCCTTCGAAATCATATCGGTCACCTGCCTATGCAGCTCCTCATGCTCTTTCGGACTCATACGATGGTGAGGCAAATGAGATAAGCTAACTCCTGGGATGAGGTCTATGCAGTGTTGTATGTCTCTCATCGGAGGTAGCTGATCGAGAAGCTCCTCCGACATGATCTCGGAGTACTCATCTATGAGGGAACACACCGTATTAGGAATTTCTAATGTAGCGGGGGTGGTATCGATACCATATAACATATAGACGACCTCGCTATCCTTCATCTCCTCCTGGAATTGGGACCCAGTCAGTAACATGGTGGCGGAGGGGAAGGATATCGCGGAGACGGTGGTAGAAGGGGGTGAAGTACTCTCTGGGGCTCTGGGAACAAGCTCATTCTTCTGGGGAGAAGAACGATCTTGCGACCATTGCGCTCGAAGGAGTGAGAGTTCTTCACACCATCATGAACTACGTGTCTATCGTACTGCCAAGGTCATCCCAGCAGGATGTGACATACCTCGATAGTAGCCACATGACACCATACGACGTCCTGATATGTACTTCCTATGGAAAACTCTAAGAGACACTGGTGCGTGATATGAATGGTAGTGCTACTGGTGACCCATGACAGATTATAGGGTTTTCCTAAGGGCTGCGTTTTTAATTTCAGCTTTTCAACCATGCGTTGAGATACAAAGTTCTTCATACTACCGTTGTCTATAATGATGGAGCAGAACTGCCCTTGTATGCGTGCGGTTGTACGAAAGATGTTGTTTCTCAACCACTCGTCGTCAATAGGGGCCTTGGGAGTTAGGAGACTATGTTGGAGAACACACACTAACTGCTCAGGTTGTTCTCCCTCAACTTCGTACTCACTCTCTAACTCCGCCTCAGGGGTCGGGTCAATCTGGGAGTCACTAAGAAAGACCCCATACTCAGGTTCTAATCCACTCTCAGAATCGACGATGACGACGAAGTGGCGTCACGGACACTCAGAGGACTTATGACCCGGCTCCATACACTTCAAACATCTAAACGTCCCAGGCTGAGGTCTAGTGTCTACAATCTCTTTACCCTTGTTGGGAGGGGCAGGGAGTGCTGGGGTGCTCGTGGTCGCTACCGGTCGGGAGGACCCAGCAAGGGTGAAAGTGTGAGTCGGGTGGGACTTGTCAGTAGTCTTATTTCCAGATGTTCGTTTCTGCAGTGCCTCTACTTTACGTGCGCGACTCGTAACCTCTCCTAAATCCGTGTAATCAAGGAGTTCCAACTGATCTTGAATGGAGTAGCGTAACCCGTTCAGATAACGGGAAACGGTCATGTCATCGTCCTCTCGGAGATCGGGGCGAGACTGCAAGACTAGGAACTCGTTTGTGTACTCATTGACAGATAATTTGTCCTGACGTAGATTATGGAACCTACGATACAAAGTTTGCATGTAATCAGACGGAACGTATCGCTTACGCAGTTGAGTTTTGAAATCGTTCCATGTTGTGATCGGGGGCATACCCAAATTAAACCTAGACCGTTCTAATTGTCCCTACCAAACTAATGCGGATCTTTTAAGTCTAAGCGTGACATATTCAACTTGCCTAGCTTGGGGCAATTGCTTCCAAGCGAGGAAACGATTCATCCTCTCACATCATTCTAGGCAACTCTCGAGCTCTATTCGCCCTTCGAAATCACCCACGTCCAACTTGATTCTCACATCCCAACGGGGTTGGTGTCGTGGTTCGTTATGACCCTCCGGGTCGGGGTGTGCGAGTTCCCGAGGTCTATGGTCAGGGTCGATTTCGTCCACTGGGGCAGGTGCTCGGTTGACGTGCAAGGTCGCTTCGATATTATTAACCGAAGTGCGTAGTCCGTTCATGATATGTGTAACACTACCCATACCGGTGGTGAGCGTCTCGACCGTTTTCATTAAATCACTCATGCGTCAAGCCCGATCTCCTACGTTGTTTTCTAACTGATCAACCCGTTTTTCCATCGAAAGAAATAGATGTATATAATTTTTTTTATTATTATTACTATTATTTTTTTATTATTTAAGAGAGAGCTTTCCCGAGTGGGAGAAAAAATATTTTATAAGAGCAAATTTCCTTTTTTTTGAAAGACACTAAATAAAAAATAAAATTAAAAATCTTTTTTTCTTAAATAAAAAAAATTAAATTTGCCGGATCAATCGATCCACGTTAGAAGTTAATCGAAACCCTCTGATACCAAACTGATGTAACCTGAATTTAAATAAAAAGATTTTTAAACAAATATTTATTTTGCTATACATTAAATTATGACGTTACTTTTTAAACTTAATTTTAAAAAGTAGAGCCGAGTTGGCCAAAATTTGAATTTTCGCTCGCTTAATACACGTCGGCGCTCTGAGCTTTGAGAGGTTCGTTAACCTCGCTTGAGTGGTTCTCTCACGCGTTCACGAGTCGAATCTTCCATGGAACCCACACGGCCACAAGCAAATCTGAGTTCAAATAACTTATGAAAT
Source organism: Platanthera guangdongensis (assembly GCA_039583875.1). Lineage (NCBI taxonomy): Eukaryota > Viridiplantae > Streptophyta > Magnoliopsida > Asparagales > Orchidaceae > Platanthera > Platanthera guangdongensis. The sequence continues at coordinate 24,444,882 of CM077152.1, read as the reverse complement.
AACGATATTCTTAGCATTGCGAACGTAACGACAAACCCATGAATTAATTAAGAGAAGCATAAATTTGATACTAACTCAAGGGAGGGAACGGATTTACCCAATTTAAAGCGAAAGCGTTTCCCTAATTCGACAGCGTACGGTGAAGGCAGCAATCAGCCCCAAAACGGGCGAACACGGCTTGGTCAGATCTGAAGTCGAAGTCGACGACTCTCGGGAAGAAGTCCAGGCCGTCGGAAGCTTGCGTCGGAGTAGACGATGCCGGGGAATAAGTCCAGGCCGTCGGATGCTTGCGTCAGAGTCAACGACGCCGGGGAAGAAGTCAAAGCCGTCGGATGCTTGCGTCGGAGTCGACTACAGCCCGATAACGGGCGATTTGCGGCGTCGGGGTCGACGTTGTTTGCGGCAGTGGTGTCGGAGCGGTTTGTGTCTCCTTCGGTTGCGAGCAGCCGTCGAACTGGAGGCGAAGAGTGCTCGTCGGCTGGTAGGCGGGTTCCACCGGCAATGAACAGAGAATGAAAAGAATTTCGTTCTGGTTCTGTTTGGTTCTCTGTCTCCATTAAGGGGTGGTTTAAATAGGTTAAATTTCTTTTATTTCTTTCCATCTATAACAGAGGGAATCTCATAGATTTGATTCCCTTTCACATTTAAATGAACTTTCCAAATTTGACGAGATTTTGAATTTTGAAATTTTAATTTGAAACCTATGCTTCTGTAATTAATTTTGGGTTTGCCGCTATCGTTCTACTACTAGTAATACCAGACCTTTTTATTGAAGTCCCAACGGTCGGTCATGCCGGTGAGCCAAAAAAATGCATGAAACAAAGTGCATGAAATAAAATACAAAACAATATAAATGCATAAAGATTATGATGTGTCGCAGAGCGCATCAACCTTCCAAGCAAGGGGGTAAATTTCTTATGCAAAAAACCTTATTTGCCCTTGCATAATTGCCAACTGAAAGAATTTTGGGCTTTCATTAGTGATGATGAAGATGATATCAGTGCAGTAAACTTTGAAGTGTCATATGTGGACTTAGATTTCCATGAGGAAGATTAATGCTCCTCTTATCTGAATTGAGCTTCCAGCCTTCCACTATATTCCGGTGGTGGTTTTTCTTGCCCCACACCATAAAACTTCATGGGTTATTTCACAATACAATGGTAGTCTTCATGATTAATAGTGATTTTTTCCACAGCTTCATTTCTTATGATTTGGTCTAGCGCTTGCACCTGTCAATAGAATTGGCACTGGGCTCTCTTAACTTATCATCATTTGTTGTCTGATTTATTTCATTTCATTTTTCATCTATGATTAGAATTGAAGACTGATAATCATTCCATTTTCTTATTTTACATTAGCTGTCTGCAATGATAGTAAAGAATTTGAGCTTACTCGATAATGTATTGGAATTAATTTATGTTGAACTGGTGATACAAATTATTTAAGATTCTCTACGACCCTTCTGCTGCTCATTAAAATTTACCTTCCATTCCAGGGCAATGAATGCTTGAAAGAGGTTGATCATATTTTTAATGGGAAAAGCTTACATCCATACTACTTGATAGAAGCTCTTACTCCTTAACTTTTGTCTAATTTATATTTTAAACATAAGTATTTTTCTTTTCATTCATGCCTTGTGTGTGTGTGTGTGTGTGTGTGTGTGTGTGTGTAGTTCTAACAGGAAATCTATCCTTCATCTAGTTATGGCTCTTCTTCTGCTTCCATTCTCATAACTAGTGTGATTTTTCTATTACAAACTTATTTATCTAATTAAATGTGGTGGTCGTTTGCTTTGTTATTTTTGGGATCGGTGCCATAAATCTGCAGGCAGCTCGCCCAATAAACCAAGTCTTATCATTTATGCTAGATCAAGATATTGGTCCATTGGAACGTGAAAATGCAAGTTCCGATGACGTCCCAAAAACTTACACTCTTGAAGACTTTGAAGTTCGCATTTTGGAACCAGAGAAATCTGGTGGGAACTGGGAAACCAAAGCTAGTATTCCAATGCAACCTTGTGAAAATGCACTCACTGTGCGGATGGTCACATTATTTGTAAGTTCTTATGATCTTCTTTTAAAACATGTGATGACTAAGGGATTTGAATAAACTAATTGTGTGATGTAGATACATGTGATCTGATTTAATAATCATTTGAGTAATTCACATTCACGTATTCTACCCCTCAGAATTCTACAACAAAGGAAAACGAAGCACTTCTGGCTATTGGAACAACATATGTACAGGGGGAAGATGTTTCTGCTCGAGGGCGTATTCTTCTATTTTCTATTGGCAAGAATAGTGAAAGCTCCCAAAATTTGGTAATTGTTCGATCTAATTTGCCTCATATCATTGGTTGATTTTATTTGTAAGTTAACATGTTAACACCAGCATCATCATCAATAGGCTTGACTCAACTATTTGAGGGTTTATAAATCCTCATTGCCATTCGTTGTGCTGAGTGCGTCCCAATGTGATATTACATGGTCCAAAGCATATTCCATGGGAACATGTAATATTTCAATTTTGAAGGTTAAATCCAATAATCCATCATCCTTGTGAAGCAAACTGAAGTGATATTCATTTGCCTTTGGTCAGAACAATGGCAACTTCAGATTTCTCATCCAAATTGTATAATACTTTCTCTACTGTTAATCTTTTCAAGCTGCATTTTGTTGGAGTAAACTAAATAAAATATTCATACAATATTCACGTAAAATTTGGCCAGGTATCTTTCTTGTTTCGTACAATATTTCATCTTTACTTTTTAGTCATTGCTTTTTGCTCCATTAAATACCAACCCATTTAATTTATGCCCAACTTTTATCATCAAATTTGTCAAATTGATCTTCTCTAATGCCTCCATTTTGTTATTTATTATTCCCAGTTTAACCAGTTTCATTTTTACCCCATTTAATTATTATTTACCTTGTTGACCAAACCCGTATAGATACGCGTAGTTATTGTTAATGCCCTTCTACTACACTTTATCACATAATGTGTATCTTCTATATTCAAATACTGTTAATAGCATATTCAGAATACATAAACAAAAAACATGTCTAGCTCCATTGAATCTGATATGATATTCTGATCATAATTTCATGTAGAATTTGGATTCCTGGATTACTTTTTGATGGAAGCATGATGTAGACATGATTTTTGAAGGGTCTCGAGCCCTCGGCTATATCTTATAATTTTCACCTATTTTGGGAATTGTTTCAGCGGACAAGTTTCATCTTCATTTTCTTCAGGTTACAGAAGTTTACTCAAAAGAGTTGAAAGGATCTATTCCTGCTTTAGCATCTCTTCAGGGGCACTTGCTAATCGCATCTGGCACCAAAATCACTTTGCACAAGTGGACTGGTTCTGAGCTGAATGGGGTTGCTTTCTATGACGCTCCTCTCTATGTTGTGAGCTTAAACATTGTACGTTAGATTTGTCAATGAAATATGCTGAATTCTTGTTTTTATTCGTGTTTTAGATCAAATATTGTTCTGAATAACTTTGTAATGTGCTGAATAATTTTATCCTCTTGATATCATGGATTTTTGTGCATTAGTTGCCTTTCATCTCCTAATGCAACGGAGCAGGGTATGCAAGAAATTTACATTCGACTTGTTTTCCCTTTCTTTTACTGATAAATGCCTATTGGGTTGTAAGTAACATAAAATGATGAGATATATATTTTATATTCAATTGAATTGAAGTTAATCGCATCATCAATAACCTTGTCCCAACTGTTTGAGGTTGGCCTAATCCATATTTCCTTTTGTTTTCGTTGGGGATTGCTTGAGTTGTTAAACTAACTGCGCATATCATCTTCAACAGTTTTCATCCATGCTAGCTTGTGTCTATAGTTGAAGAAAGTGATGTCATAATATGAAAGAGTCCTTTTACCCATACATATACTTGAGTAAGGGGAGCTTAAAAGATGCTAATAACTCAGTCGAGTATTACAGGATAAAAAATGACCTGAAAGTATTTATATAGATTAATTACAACTCTCCCCCACAAGTCTGACGAAAGATATTAGTCATCCCAAGTTTATGGATGTCATCAGTGAACACATCACATCGCAAGCTTTTTGGTAAAGACATTGACCAGTTGATCTTTGGAATGAATAAAAGGAGTGTCAAGTTTCCTTTATCCAAGTGGTATTTAATGAAGTGTTGATCGAGCTCAACATGCTTAGTCTTGTCATGTTGAACTAGGTTTTGAGTTATACTAATAGTTGTCTTGTTATCACAATATAAGGAGAGGGGGACATTCTCCTGAAGTTCCAAATATTATAACACAGTATGCAGTTATAGACCGTCACAGAGACCTTGAGACATTGATTGGTATTCAACCTTAACACTAGATCTGACCATCATATTCTGCTTCTTACTATGTCATGTTACCAAATTTCTACCAACAAAGGTGCAGTACCCCGTTGTGGATTTCCTGTTGTCACGACTTCTAGCCAAACATCCTTAGTGAAGACTTCGATTTGTAAGTGTTTGTTCTTGGAGAACATAAAGCCACAACCAGGAGACTTCTTTAAGTATCGTAGTACATGATATGCAGCCTGCTGATGTCTTATCGTAGGATCATGCATATATCTACTCAAGATACCTACATCATATGTAATGTTTGGACGTGTGTGAGATAGGTATATGAATCTCTCAACCAATCTCTGATAGCTCGAGGCATCTGTGCGGTCACCATCACTGGCTTCATCATTCCTATGAATCTCCTCCATATGAGTGTTAGATGGAACACAATCGAGCATCCTGATCTCTTTTAATAGACCCAAAACATACTTGCATTCAGAAATGAAGATATCTTGATTTGATCTGGTTACTTCAATACCCATGAAGTATCGTAATCTCCATATATCCATTACTTTGAACTCAGCTGACAAGCCTTGAGATTTGCAATTTCCTCTGTGTCATCACCGATGATCACATTGTCATCCACGTAAACAATAAGTACTACAATTTTTTGTTCACATCTTCGGATAAACATGGTGCGATCGGACTGTCTTTGTTTGTAGCCAAACTTGAGCATGATCTTAAGAAATCTGCTAAACCAATCCCCGAAAAACTGTTTTAGGTCGTATAACAACTTAAGTGACAGACAAGCCATTTTGCCCCTTTTTCACAAATCCTGGAGGGAATGTCATGTCCACTTCTTCATCAAGCTCACAGTGGAGGAAAATATTTTTACATCCAGTTGATGAAGGTCTTAGCCCATGCACGCAACACATGACAGAAGAACACGAATGGAGTTTACCAGAGCAAAGGTCTCTTACTAGTCTACTCTCTGAGTCTGGGTGTATCCTTGAGCCACTAAGCGAGCCATGTAACACTACCATCCTAGTTTTTCTTAACAGAGAAAACTCACCTTGAACCAATGACCTTCTTCTCGAGAGGAAGGGGAGAGGCATCTCATGTGTGATTCTTATCCAAGGCAAACATTTCCTCCATCGTCCGTGCCCATGCATGAATGCTCAAAACTTCCTGCCATGTCTTTGGAATTGTAATATAGGACAATGAAGAGATAAAGCTCTGATGAGCATGAGTAAGGTGATGATAAGCAACCTAACTGGAAATATGGTATTGTGTACATAGATTTTTACCTTTCAACAATGCAAGGGGGGCATGTAGATCATCACCAGAATTTGAGTCCAAAGCAGACACAGGTGGTGGTGGAACGACAACGACTTTTTTACTTATTTGATGACAATGGTATACAAGTGGAAGAGGAGAAATCAGAGACGAACACAGAGGAAATTGAATAGACATAGAAAACGTAGGAGTCGCTGGAGGCGTTGCTAGGGTGGAAGGGATAGTACAAGTTGGAGGAATCAGTGAGAGGAACAATAGAATCAGATGTAATGTCACCAATTTCCCTTTGACGAATGGAGTGAGTCAAATCCATGTTATAAGATTCCTCATCGTGGACAGTAACATCCATGGTACAAAAGACACGTCGGGATGAAGGGTGATAACATTGACATCCTTTCGCTGTGGAGGAATAACCAATAAATACACAACGGTGGGCCCGATGTTCAAGTTTATCATGATGAAGCTGATGTACGTAAACAAAACTACACACTCAAAGACCCGACGTGGTAGATGAGAAGTATAAACAATATCATAGTGGAGAGAGGGATAGAGGTGTAGGTAGCATAGTCTAAAACCCATGAAGAAAGACAATTGATAAGATGAACAACGGTTAGGATAGCATCATCCCAATAAGATTTAGGGAGATGCATTGTGGTTAGAAGGCGGCAGACAATATCAAGGAGATGGCAGATTTTTCATTCAGCAACACCAGTTTGGGTAGAGGTGTGTACGTAGGTGGTTTGATGTAAAATACCATAACTTGTGAGATAAGAACCAAACGCGCCACGATCATCATATTCCCCCATTATCACTACGAAGGATACAAATATTATCATTGAATTGAGTTTGCTCCATTTTATGAAAAATTAAAAAATAAAGAAAAACTTCATTCTTTTTCTATAAAAGATAGACCCAAGTGGTGCGAGAAAATCTGTCGATAAAAGTGACAAACCAACAAAAAACAAATAAATTACAATAGGAAATGACCCCAAAAAATCAGAATGTATAACAACAAAAGGGGTGCTACTAACAGAAGATAAATGTGACAAGTAGTGTCTAATATGTTTAGACATTTCACAAACATCACAAGCCAAAGTTTTCTTAAAAAGCAACAAAGCAGGAAACTATTTCTGAAGATAAACAGGGGAGTGATGACCAAGACTCAAATGCCAGCATCAGCAACAGTAATAGTGGAGGAGGAGAGAGCCCGAGACAACAACTGAGAATCTAGGTGGTACAAATCACCGCTGTTCTTACCACTTCCAATGATCCACTTCGTACCCAATTCCTGAAGAACACATGAATCTGGAAAAAAAGTTACATAACAGTTAAGAGGTCGAGTGATATTGCTAATCAAAAGTAAACTGCGAGGAAAAGAGGGAGCATGCAAGACAGAAGAAAGAGAAATGGACGGCGAACGTGGGATGTGTCCTTTGCGCACAATGGGGGACAAGGTATCATTAGTCGTGACAACCTTATCCTTATCAGACAAAGGTGTGTAGGAAGCAAAACCTGAGGAGGATCCTGTCATATGATTGGTCGCTTCCGAGTCAATGATCCAACTTGAAGGAGTAGTGATGCTAGTATGAGCACTGGGCATAGCAATAGTAACAAAGAAAGTAGAAGCACCAGAAACAGCTTTGAACTGAGAGTGAAGCAGACGGTGGAAAGCATCCAATTCATGTGTAGTAAAATGTCATGGAGGAGGACAGGTAGGCTCTTCATAGACTTTCGTAGAATAGGCAGCATCATGAGTTTTTGAATCACCCTCCCGAGACCCCCCACGTCCGGGTCCACAACCATGACCACGTCTGGATCCCGACGGAGCAACATGAGGGTGAAGTTTCAAGCACACAACCCGAGTGTGTCCACTGCAACCATAATAATCACAAGTAAGGACTGTATTGTTTCCCCGACTAACACTAGTCAAGGCAGAGCGATCCGGAGGAGCATTCGTGCTGAGGGACCTATGATGGTCTTCATTACCAAGTACCATACTAAAATCCTCCTGAAGGGGCGAGAGAGAATAACAATGGAGAATATGAGTCTGAACCGCATCCAACTTCATGTTCAAATCCATCAGGAAGACATGAAGACATAGACGTTTTTCTTTTTCTATAACTGGACCGCATCAAAGATATAAGCAGGAGTAAATTGTTCAAAGTAATCCAGTTCCTAAGAGAGTTGCTCGAACTCTAAGAAATATGTGGACACAGTCATAGATCCATGTCTCAACTCCAAAATACGAGCAAGCTCGTAAATTTGTAATTCATATCTCATGAGCCGAGTCCATCAACATATAATTTTGATATACCTTAGGGGACATAGAATGCAGAAGTCAAGAGACGACAAGACAAGTTTCAGATTCTCAATGCTTCCTAGAAGAATCGTCTTTATGTGGTTCCACGACCGTCCCATTTATGTATCCGAACATCTGATAACTACAATTCCTATGTTGAGCAGCACATAACCATTCAAGGTAATTTGTTCCATCTACAGGAGCCGTGGTGATCTTTAATGAGCCAATGTGGCCATGTGCCCTTTGAGAGTCACACATCTGGGGCGTTACAACACTTGGCGTGGAAGCAGGAGAATCAGTCATGTAGGCACAATGAAAAAACAGAGAGTACCTCCCGAAGATAATATCAGAAGGTGAAACACTAGGGAACCAGCTCCGCATCGGCAAAAACTCGAAGAAGACATAACAGAATCAGTGGAAATAATAGGCAGCGACATGCAACTTTAGATATCGTCATAGCGGCAGCAGGCAAAAATAGAGCAGCCATTGCAGCGGAATCAGCTTTCATAAACAACGGGAGAGGTAGCTGATGGTATGGATGGAGGAAGTGGAAGTTGATGTTGTCGATCGGAAGAGACGTCGATATTGTCGAGTGGATCGCCAGACGGGACTAACGGTCAATCAGAAGCAGTTATCAATCGTAAGATGCGTCGATGTCATCGATTGAATCACCAAACTGGAGCAATGAAAGGGCGAAGGAGATAGCATGGAAAAGTAGGAGGCGTCGGCGGTGAGGCAACCAACTTCACATGGAAAGGAGACAGATTCCTTCAGCGAGCACAACAACTGACCCGATTAGGTGTCGTACGGGCTCGATATGTGAGGAGCCCGCAAAACAGCAGGAAGAGAAAGACAGGCTTTGGGGGCTTAGAGAGGGAGGTGGAACCGTGGAACCGGGCACAGCGAACGGCGCGGTGAGAGAGCGGCACGAGATTAGGGTTTCTTATGATACCAAGTTGAAGAAAGTGATGATGTCATAATATGAAAGAGGGCCTTTACTCATTTATATACTTGAGTAAGAGGAGCCTGAAGACGCTAATCACCCGGTCGGGTATGACACGATAAAAAACGGCTTAATAGAATTTATCTATATTGATTACAACTTCTATCTCATTACCTGCCTAATCCATTGATACTAACTCTATTTGCTAGAAAGCTTTGTACAGTTTTTAACTTTCAAATGTAAATACCAAACCACTAAGTCTACTTTATATTATGTAATCTTCGATAGAATCACTCCCACAGTTTCTCTAATAAAAACAGTGCTTAATCTATCTTCCATGCATGTCCAAACAATCTAATTCTATTTTATTCATGTGAAGGGAACCAAGAACAGATTCATATTGTCAGTTCTTGGCATTTTGTATGACCATATCTGAACTGATATGCACAAGAATAGTCTCAAACTGATCGCTTAATTTTGCACATACCTAGGGAAACCATTTCATTTGTTCTTGTGATATGTTTTGATCATTATGAAACTTTACCTGCAAAATATTATACCTTCTCACACGCATCTTTGATTTAAGATTATTTAGTTTATCTTTGCCTGCTCCCTTTTTTTCAGCATACCGTTTGGTTGTCGGTCTTCCATCAATATTTTTGCTGAAGGCAAACAGCGGTCTTCTTGAGTGCCTAAATATGTATCAAAAGATCATTTTAATAGGTCAATTGGATTTATTTCAGGTTAAAAATTTTATCCTCTTGGGTGACATTCATAAGAGTATATACTTCCTCAATTGGAAAGAGCAAGGTGCTCAGCTGAGCCTGCTGGCAAAGGATTTTGGTTCCCTGGATTGTTATGCAACAGAATTTCTGATTGATGGGAGTACCTTGAGTCTTGTAGTGTCAGATGATCAAAAGAATGTTCAGGTAATTTTCTTCTGATTCAAAACATGTATGTGCATCTTCAGTGGATTTGAGTTCCAAATTTTCTTATTTTTTAAGTTTGTATCAGAGCTCACATTTACTGCGATCATAAATATGTTAAATTTTATTTTTCATTACCTACATAAACGGATGATTTCTTGCAGAACTAAACATCATGGATGTTGAGATAGTACAAACATAGTGGTTATTTTAGTATTTTAATTTGAATTAGAAATTTTTTGTTTTATTTCAACTTAAATGAGTAACAAGTTTTTTGAACAATTATTAGTTTATATTAAATAATGAGTAACAAGTTTTTTGAGCAATTATTAGTTTATATTAAATAATGAGTAACAAGTTTTTTGGACACATTTTAATAAATAATTGAATATTAATTTGAGAAATGGCTTTTACCTAGGTTTTCTTTCTCCTTGCTGGTCCTCTGTAAATTTTTTGTTTTTTAATTCGGAAACTTTACCTGCAAAACACATTAATATTCAACTTAAATGAGTAACAAGTTTTTTGGAGAATTAGCAGTTTGTTGAAGAACATAGTCCATACAGCACAGTAAATACTCACTAAGCAAGGGACGGCCGTTGAGTGATGATCCAGTGATTCTCCGGTGGCTGGTGGCTGTCCGGGGAGGAAAAGTGCGTCGGACAAGGGCTGGAATCAGGATTTTGGCGGCTGGAGGGACTGGTTTTGTTGTCTGCTAGCTAGATCTGAAGGGGATCGGCACCAAGAAGGTGAAACCGGACTCTCTGGGAGTGATTTGGGGGCGTGGGATGAAGGGGGATTTTGGAAGGATGGACGGGGTGGTTTATGATGTTGAAGAGGGTTATGGTGGACTATCAACTGTAGCTGGGCATGAAATCAGGGAGGGGAAAAATTGGGATCTGCTGCTGGGCGTGAGAACAAGGAGGGGAGCGGTTGGATCTCCTTGGTGGATGTGAAAACAACAACGAAATTGCTTGGATCTACTAGCTGGATGTGAAACAACAGCGGAAAAAGGCTTGGATCTATAGCTGGATGTGAAAACAGCAAGGGGAAAAGGGAAGGTAGGGGTTGGAATGGTGTGTGGGGTTGCTGTTGGGGCTTTGTTTGTGTGTGTGTGTGGGGGGGGGGGGGGGGGGGGACTGTAGGGATAGAATATACCTTGAAGAGGAAGGAAACCATCTAGGAGTCGTCACCTAGGGATATAATATATGAATCAGCAAACTGTCTTTTGATTGGAGAAGCCCTGACGGTAGTGGGCTGGAGGTTTTGAAGTGGAGGGGATTGGCTGGCTGCAGTTAGTTCCTAGTGTATGGAGGAATTTTTGCTGCACTTTCAGTAGTGTGGAGGGTTTTGGGATGAGTCGGCTGGACTCAGAAGAGTTGATGGAGTGCGGTTTTAGTGGAAAACAGGGTGTAAGCTGTTGTTTGAATCCTATGCCTAGAGGAATAGTATAGGGGAATGGTTTAGGATGGTTCTGTTGCAGAATATATACCGGGCGGTCTGGTGGTCTGACTCTGCCGGATTGCAGTCCGGGCGGTATGTCAGTTTTTCTCCAGCGGTTTGGTAGCCGGACTGTTGCCTTTGGTGCCCTGACGGTTTTCCGATCTGTCCCTGGCGACTTGGAGACTGGGCGTCCTGGCGGTCTCCCGTGGCGGCTTGTTCTCACCCTCTGGTGGTTGTCGGGCGGTTTGCCCATTCGTCAAACCGCGCGGCTTGGTCGGCTTGTATTTAGGATAAACCGCTTGTACATGTTTTTTTTAGTCCCACATTGTTTAATTGTAATCTCTCTCATCTCCTTCATTATATAAAAGAGAGGCTATACCATGTAATACACATCTTTTTTGGATAATAAAGATTTCTGTTATTCAAATTTTCGGCTTCTCTTTTTTTGTTCGCACGTGGTATCAGAGCCAGCGATCTTGTCCGCCTGATTCGGTGCCTTCTCCTGTCCGCGCGGCTTTATATTTTTGCTGTCTGTTCGCGCGGTCTCTCCTTCATCTCCTCCTTTGTCGCTGTCCTTTGTTTGCGCGGCCTTCTTCTCGTTCTCTCTCCGCGGCCTGTTTACGCGGTTTCTCTGTCTCCTGTCCGCGCGACCTGCTATCTACCCGCACGACTTCTTTTCATGTGTCCGTTGCAATTTCTTCTCCTGTCCGCTGCGGTTTCTTGTCCTATCCACTGCAGAACCTTTCCTTGTGTCCGTTGCGGTCTTCTGTGTTGGATCCCTAGTTGATTTGAGCTAGGTTCACTAACTTAGGATGTGACCCAACATGTATGACCAGGGTCAAATTTGTGTCCTAGAGTGTAGGCCACATCCTTAGAGTCAACATCAGATGGACCAACTATCAACAAGACCATCAGAGACTCAAGACTTAGAAGATTTCAAGACCAAGTAAAATGAGTTCGACGTTCGTCGAACTCAGGTCGACGAAAGGCGGTCTCAGCTCGACGATCTTGAGATATTTCTCTGAGCTGAGCTCGACGATCTTCATTCTCTGCTCGACGAAAGCTGGGATACTTCAACAGACTCAAGTCAGGATAAACTCAAGATTATTCTAAGTCCAACTTCAGGCTTTGGTCGACGAACAAGATTCTGAGCTCGACGAATTTGGAGCTCGAGTTCACAACAACCTTCTGTTAGAAGATCTCAGGACGTCGAAGTCAACTTCTTAGGCCGACGAATTCTCAGGTCGACGAACTGTGTTCTTTGGTCGACGAATTCTGGAACCAGAAGTTTTCAAGTCAACACAAAATATTTGACTAAGTACAGAATTGTTGCTGAACTCCAGTCGACGAATGCAATTGTCAGCTCGACGAACTTCAGACAGAAAAGACAAAGTTCTGAAACATGCAAGTTCTGTTATCAGCTCGACGAATTTGGGGCTCAGTTCGACGAACTAGTAACTCAGCTCGACGAATTCTGTTATTCGTTCGACGATTCCAGACTTAGCCATTTCCGACATTCAATCCTCACTCAAATGCAATAATTCCTGACAGATTAATGACTCAAACATTCTCTGAATGTAGCCGTTAGAGGAAGCATTAATTGCAGTCTTCTTCAGGAATATTACTTGCTGATTTTTCACGGGATAGTTGAGGAAATGAATAAATGCCGATTATTCTCAAGGCGTCAGCATTTATTACAGAAGATTCAAATTTTTGAACAGACATAGAAGAAAACAAGATCGACACTCAGTAGCATAGACAAGAGAACAAGAATATACTCAGTCAAAAAGACAGACAGACAAAAAAAAAGATTAGATACAGCACCAGAAAAGTTTCACACAAGAAACTCATACTAAAGCTTACAGTGATAGGCAGTGATATTCATTCAGAAGAAGAAGAACAATCATAATATATCAAGAGTCTTCTTCTTCAACATTCTCTCCAGGACTTCCCCAAGGACAATAGATTTCAAATCAGTCAAGAAGATCCTGTATCACTGCTTGTCAAGAAATCTGATTGAAGACCTATCACCCTACAGCAAAGCTCCAGATTTTTCCTGAACCATCCTGCATCTCAGGGGGAGCTGTTTGCTGACATCATTCCACATTAGTCCTCTCTCTGATTATTGACAGAGAAGACAAAATCACTTTCACCCCCTCCTGTACAAATGGTTGTCATCTCCCTTCAAAAGTGATTCCTGGTTGCAAGTTTCCTTACCAAAAGACTTGAGTTAGTTTTTGGGGATCTGATTAAAATCCATTGGTGTCAGGCACCTGATCAAAAATCTGAGTGGATTCCTACCAATGGTGGTAGAAGAGTGGATGTACCCAGTTGAGGGGGAACCACTATAAATTTCTTGTGTCGTCTGGTTGCTTATTTTTACTTTTTGTTCTTGCTGTGTGGCTGTGAGTAGGATTTATAGTATCTGTTTTTCTGTTCTCTATTTATTTACTGCACCTCACAGTTTACAGCAAAAGCTGTAACAGCACAGTTATAGGGACCTAATAAATTTTTAAATATACTTTATTCACCCCCCCCTCTAGAGTATTGTAGATCTAACTCTCACTTTCAATTGGTATCAAAGCAAGGTTCCTTTGGTTGCACAAGTTAATCCTTGAACCAAAGATTCTGTGTTAGATCTACATATCACTTTGTTCACATTTTAAAGTAGAACCACAGCCATGCCACAGAACAAAGATTATGCAACCATCAGACCTCCAGTTTGCAACTTACAAAAGTTTGGAATCTGGAAGGCAAGAATCAAATTGTATATGAATTTTATTGATGAAGATATATTTGCTTCCATCTTGACAGGAGTACATCCAGCACCTGTAGCTTCTCCAAGCACTTCCACAAATATGACTGCAGTACCTCCTCCAGATTATAATGATGCTTACAGGAAAGCCAATATGGTTGATGCAAAAGCCATGAACATATTGGCACAGACAATGTCTGATGATATTTTCCAGAAGGTTGCTTAGTGCACATCAGCAAAGGCCATTTGGGATTCCCTGAACCAAATGTTGATGGATCAGCTGATGAAAGGAAGGACAGGAGATCAAATCTCATATCAAATGAAGAGCTCATGAGTCTCTTTGCAAAGAGATTCTTCAAAATGACTAGAAAGGACTTCAGGAGGAAGTCAGCAAAAAAGGATGACAGACCAAAGTATGACAAGACACCAACAAAGGAAGTGGTGTGTTATGGATGCAGAAAGCCTGAGCACTTTCTCTCTGAGTGCCCAGAGAATCAGAAGAAAGAGAAGAGAAAAGAAAAGGGAAAAGGATTCCAGAAAGCATTTCACCAGCAAACCCTCTTCCAGCAAACACAAGAGGAAGGAAAAGGGGTTTGTAGCTGAGACTTGGAGTGATACTGAAGAGAAGTCAACATCTTCAAGCTCCAGTAAAGATGAAGAAGAAAAAAGAGTAAAAGAGGTTTGCCTCATGGCAATTGATGCCTCAAGGAGCAACTCAGAAGGAGAGTCAGACAATGAGGAAGCTTCTGAATCCGAAGTTGATCAAGTATTATCATTGTTTGATTATAATTCAGAATCTTTTAAATCAGACTTTAAAATCATGTGTTTAGACTTAATCAACTCTGAGAAGGAAATCAAACTTCTCAGGGATAAGCAAGTTAACTATGATAATTTAGTATTAGAAAATACTAAATTAAAAAAATGAAATAGATATGTTTAGTGAACAAATCATCCTTCTAAAAGATGAATTAAATAAGGCAAAACAGCTAGAAGAATCACTAAATGGAAGAAGTAAACAACTAGCAGAAATCACTGACACATCTAATGCTAGGTTTAATGGAAGTAGGTTAGGATTAAGTGCATCATCTAGTGAACCACCTGTTCTTCAGAAAAACCATCTATCACAACTCATCAATTTTATTTCTGAGAAAGGAAAGAAAAATACTGATCAAGTAAATAAAGTAAATAAAATTCTTGAACAAATTAAAACTAAGGACAAAATGAAAAAACAGAAAACACCGAGTAAAAACAAAGTTCAGCAATTTTCGTCGAACTCAGATCGACGAAAAAGGGCCAGTTCGTCGAACCCAGATCGACAAACTCTGGACGCCAACTATAGTTATCATTATTCGTCTAACTGCGATCGACGAACTTTGTATGGTTCGTCGAGCAGAGATCGACGAACGTGGGGCGCAGAGAATGAACATGTTTATTCTCTGGGCAGAGATCGACGATCTCAACCCAATTCGTCGAACTCTGGTCGACGAGCTTACATAAATTCGTCGAACCCAGGAAGACTTAACCAAAACTTTAACTGCAATAACTTAAATACTTCTAGGAGATCATTTAATCCCCTAGTTGACTGGACCATTCCACATAGGAGATACCACCCCCTAGGATATAAGTCTCAGCCAGAATTTTCTGTTATTTCTAGTTTCTCCTATCAGCCATACAAAGGGCCCAAGGTAACCAACCTGGGTCAAAAATCACTAACTGTTTATATTGCAGGTGAAAAAGTGTCCAAGGATAAATGAAACTTGGTAGCTGGACAGTGGCTGCTCCAAGCATATGACTGGCAGCAAGGACATCTTGTTCAACTACAAGTCCAAGTTGGGGCCAAAGGTTATTTTTGGTGACTCAAAATGTGGTCAGTCAGAAGGAGTTGGAGAAGTAAAAATAGGAGTTGTCACATTCAGAAAAGTGACATATGTAAGTGGACTAAAACATAACCTCATCTGCATAAGTCAATTATGTGATGATGGTTATCAGGTATACTTTAACCCTTCTACCTGCTCTATTATTGATAAAAATAACCAAACTGTTTTAACTGGAAGTAGACAAGGCAACATTTATTTAGTAAATTTTTCTTCTGCCACTACTGATATCTGCTTACTGAATCTAACTAGTAATCAGAATGATCTATGACACAAAAGATTAGAACATGTAAATTTGAAAAATATTGTTAGGTTATCTAAGCACAACCTTGTTAGAGGTCTACCTTCTGCTCCCTACAAGAAGGAAGGTCTCTGCAGAGCTTGTCAATTAGGCAAGCAAATAAAACTAGCTTCAAGTCAATTAATAAGAGTGATTCACCTAGAATCTTGTACTTGCTACACTTAGATCTATTTGGACTCATTGCAGTACAAAGCCTAGGAGGGAAATCCTACACCTTAGTTATTGTGGATGACTTCTCTAGGTTCAGTTGAGTTTTCTTTCTGAGAACAAAGTCAGATACATTCAAGGTTCTTACAGATTTTCTCAGGACCATACAGATTGAGTTCTCTACTCATGTTGCATTGATCAGAAGTCATCATGACACAAAGTTTGAGTTTCTTCTTATGCATGAGTTCTGTGAGAAGGAAGGTATCAGACATTGTTTCTCAGCTCCTAGAACTCCCAAACAAAATGGGATAGCTGAAAGGAAAAATAGAACACTCATTGAAGCTGCAGGTACATTACTTGCTGATGCATACATGTCACTAACCTTTTGGGCAGAGGTTGTAAGCACAGCAAACTATGTTCTGAATAGGAGTTTAATTCACAAACTAAAGAATAGGACTCCCTATGAATTGCTCAAAGGGAAGAAAGCTAAAATTAACTATTTTAAAGTATTTGGTTGTACATGCTATATACACAATAACAACAAGAAATACATTAGAAAGTTTGAAGCTAAGGCTGAAGTGAGAGTTTTTCTAGGATACTCCCAAGTAAGCACGGCTTATGGGGTATTTAATAAATCAACCTTAAAAGTTGAAGAGTCTATTCATGTGTCATTTGATGAGACTAACATGTACTGCAAGGAGAAAGAAGTTTCTACCATTAGCAACTTGCAGGTACCTCACTTGTGTGAGACATTGGATGGACTAAGCCTCACCCAAGAGGTTCCCATCCATCCTTCTCCACAGGTCATTGAAGATAGTGAAGAAGATGAAGCTGAAGAATATGAGCCTCAACCAACAGCAAATATAATTTCACAAGAGAAATGTATTCAAAATGCTGTTGCACAACCAACTTCACCCACTTATTTTGTCACACTTAGGGATCACCACAGATCTCAAGTAATTGAAGACATTTCAGCAGGTATACAGACAAGACATCAACTCAACGAAGACTTGATGCATGCCTGTTTTCTCTCTCAGGTTGAACCTCTAATCATTCATGATGTTGAGCAAGATCCCTACTGGATCCTTGCAATGCAAGAGGAATTAAACCAATTTGAGAGATGTAGAGTTTGAGATTTGGTTCCAAGACCCCAAAATTATCCAGTTATTGGAACCAAATGGGTTTTCAGGAATAAGCTTGATGCCCAATGAGTTATTGTGAGAAACAAAGCTAGACTTGTTGCTCAAGGATATTGGCAAGAGGAAGGAATTGACTATGATCAGACCTTTGCACCAGTTGCAAAGTTAGAAGTTATAAGGATTTTCCTTGCCTATGCAGCATTCAAAAGGTTCAAAGTTTTTCAAATGGATGTAAAGAGTGCCTTCTTAAATGGAGTGCTACAAGAAGAGGTTTATGTAGAACAACCTTCAGGTTTTGTTTCTCCAACTTATCCCTCTTATGTTTTTAGATTAAATAAGGGTCTTTATGGTCTAAGGCAAGCTCCAAGAGCTTGCTATGAGACCTTGGCAAGTTTTTATTAGAGCATAAATTTACAAGAGGAACTGTAAATAAAACTCTTTTCACTAGACATCATAAGGACCAAATATTGTTAGTACAAATTTATGTAGATGACATTATATTTGGCTCTACATATTCAAAATTGTGCAAGAGGTTTTCTGACCTCATGCATTCTAAATTTGAAATGAGTAGCATGAGAGAGCTTTCATATTTCCTTGGTCTACAAGTGAAACAACTCCCTAATGACATCTTCATCTCCCAAGCAAAATTTGCTAAAGAACTTCTAAAGAAGTTTGGGATGACTGATGTCTCAGCAAAGAAAACTCTCATGTCCACAAATGCTGTTGTGGATTCTGATATACCAGGAAAACCTGTAGATCAGAAACTTTATAGGGGCATTGTTGGGTCCCTATTATACCTCACAGCCAGTAGGCCAGATATTATGTTTGCTACATGACTTTGTAATAGGTTTCAAGTGAACTCTAACGATCTCATCTAATTTTCTTAAAAAAGATTTTAAGATATATAAATAGTTGTCCTGATCTAGGCCTATGGTATCCTGCTGAATCAGAGTTTGAGTTAACTGGATACTCTGATGCTGATTTTGTTGGATGCAGGGTAGATAGAAAAAATACTTCAGGAACTTGTCAGTTCCTGGGTATGAGATTAGTATCATGGTTCTGTAAAAAGAAAACATCAGTGTCAACCTCAACTGCTGAAGCAGAATATATTGCAGCAGGCAGCTGTTGTTCACAGATGCTCTGGATACAGAATCAGCTCCTAGATTATGTGTTCAACTTAAATAATTCAACACTATTATGTGATAATACTAGTGCTATAGACGTAGCACAAAACCCAGTTCACTATAGTAGGACAAAGCATATTGATATAAGACATCATTTCATTAAGGAGTTTGTAGACAAAAATAATTTTAAGCTTGTCTATATCTACACTGATTTACAGAAAGCTGACATATTCACCAAACCTTTGGATGAGAAAAATCATGCTTTCTTCCTAAATCATCTGTGAATGATCAATGGAGAAGACTTAGCTTAAGTTCTGTCTGCATTTGACGAATTTTCCAAAGTTCGTCGAACGGAGTTCGACGAACCGGGGAAGGTTTGAGAGATATTCGTCGAACAGAGTTCGCCGAATTCTCTGTGTGAAACAATTTTCGTCGACTGGAGCTCAACAAACTTTGCTTCAGAAGTTATTCGTCGATCGGAGTTTGACGAATTGTTTTCAAGTCTTTTGAATGAGATCGACGAATTATTTATTATTAACTCATTTCGTCGACCTCAGTTCGAAGAATTAATTTTATTTTCGTGGAACGGAGATTATCGATTCATATTCTGGAAAACCTTATATCTAGGTTTTTTTTTCGACCTCCATCCCGCATTTTCTATTCCCTTGCACTTGATCGTCGTTTTCTCCGTCTTTCTTGCAGGTGATCTCAATGGCGATTCCAGCAGGAGCTCTAGCCGCTATGAAGTTTGACATTGGCTTTAATGTCGACTTCGAATCATTCCAGCACTCAGATCCAATCTTCCTATATATCCGAGAATGGGTCTATACTTCATCAACTTCTGAAGACAATGCTATGACAGGATCAATTGCCGGTAACATTGTCTCCTTAACCCCCGTTGTTTTAACTGAAATATTTGGTTTGACAAATGGAGAAGAGGAATTAGAAATTGATTCTGAAGAGTTTACTATGATGCTAAATCTGATGGGTTATGCTGGTGACAACCCAAACAAACTGTTGAAGAAACATCTGTCTGCGCCATATAAATTCTTAACAGACTTGGTTGGTAAAGTGCTACTCGGAAAACACACAGCACACGACTACATAACCAGACAACAGTTTCTGTTTATGTGTGTCATTGTCAACAAGAAGCAAATAGACTGGGCACAACTACTGTTTGACTTGATAAAGAAGAAGAATACCAAGAAGGAAGTATGTTTTGGAAGGATCTCCCAGACCATATTCATTAATGCCAGTAAAAGGCTCACCTGTGGCTTATTTGGCAGGTGGGAGAGGACAATCACCAAGCCCACTAAGGCTTCTACCTCTTCCACCCTAGCTTCTGTAGGCACCGGGGCTGTTAAAGCCACTCCCACACCTGCTGAAGAGATTCATCCCACTCCACCATCTCTTCCAGCACCCCTTCCAGTAAAACAACTCACTTTCTCTCCCATTATTTCTTCAACACCCCAATCACCACAGCATACTCATGTTCCTACTCCACCTCCATCTCCACCACTTGACATCACTAACATTCCATCGACCCCTCTTCAAGAAAATCCACAACCAACACCTCCTGAATCACCTCAAGACACCCACATTTCTACACCACCACAGTCTCCACTTCCCCCACATTTATCTTCCATCTCATCTTACATCCTACCCACAGACACTATGATGCAAGATGTCATCCCTCCATTCTCATCACCATCAAATCTTCACATATCTGATGTTCCACCCTCCATACCATCACTGGTTGCCACCTCTTCCACACAAATTGCAACACCACCTACCACTTTCTCTCTGGACCCCTCTAGCATATCCTCTATCATCACCATCATCACTCCCCTTCTGAAATCCCTCATAGCAGAGGCCATTACACCTCTTGCTACCACCATTACCTCCTTATCTGCTCAAATATCTGCTCTTACTGCTGCCCCCTCCTCAGTCAGGGGCCTGACCTCAGTCCCCACTGAACTCAGGCAGGGGGAGATGCCTGATGATGAAGCAGCAGCAACAGCTTCAGACACTTCAGCAGCAACAGCTTCAGATACTTCAGCACCAGTACCAGCAGAGACTTCAGCCCTAGCAGTATATACAGATTGTATAGATACAGATTTAATTGATTTAATTGATTTTATTGATACTGATATGGACATTGATGAAACTGTTGGTGATTTTATCCTCAATCCCACAGTTAATCTACAAGAATTACTGGAAACTTTTGACATTGTACATATGCAGTATCTTCCAGGAGAATTTACTAAGCCACAGTTGGCTATTGTACATTATACTCCTCCTATCAGTCTAGAAGTTGCTAAGCAACTATGTGACAGTTTTGCAATTCCAGTTTCTGTACCAACCTCTGCAGTTATCCCATCCTCTCCAGAAGCCATCTCAGCACCAATCTTTGTGATGGATGACTCCCCCATGACAGATCTAGATGAGCTGATCTTGGATGATATTGAAGAAGAAAATAAGGCAACAGCTGAAAGCTCTGTCCCAATTATTTCTGATTCTTGTATAATCTCTTCTTCAACTACTGCTGAAACTCCAGCTTTTGAACCTTCTGCTCCTGCTCCAGAAAAGACTGCTCTTAATGATAAAGCCCTGAAAGCAGTGGATGCTCTGTATGATAATCCTCAGGGTTCTGCAAGTGATGATGATGAAGATGATGAAGATGATTCAGATGAAGAAGCTGCCAAGAAAAAGAAGAAAATGTTGTCAAAGAAAAGGAAAGCTCTTCCTCCTCCTGCTGCTAAACCAAGCTCAAAGAATGACACCTCATTCTACATCCTTCAAAATATTACTCCTTATAAAGGAATGCCAGCATGGATGTGGTTGTCTAAGAATCAGCAAAAGGAGAGGAAAAGAAGTAGGAAATATTCTCCACCACCAGTTCAGAGATACAGAAGAGATCCACCTCCTCCACCTCCTCCAGCAGCTGGTGTCACTGGCTCTAGCTTTCATAGATCTGCCCCTATGCAAACTTATCAGAGACATCAAGGGAGATCCTCTGGAAGCAGTCAGCAAAGACATCATTCTTCAGGAAATCAACAACAGCAACATCAACAACATCAACAGCATCAGCGGCAACAGCCAACTCTCTCTGCAGAACAGAAAACTAAGAGTCTTGAAAAATCAGATTCACTTCCTGTTCCTTTTGAAGATCCTGAAACAACAAATACTGCTAAAATGGTCAGGTTCCAGGAACTCATTGGTCTTTCCTTGATTAATAAAGCAAAAGCTGAAGGTAAAGACATATCAGGATATACAACTATGTCAAAATACAGAAAGGAAGAACTAAGAAGATTTGATAAAGCAAACAAACTGTTTAATGTTGATGATTACATGAAACTCCATCCTGAAGCAGTTGTCCCTAGAACTACATCTCTGAAGATTATTGGGGCAGCTGATATGACAATGACAAAGGCACGGGCTTTAAATCCAAATAGAGAAATCATATTTACAAAGCCAGGAGAGAAGACAAAGGAAGACAAGTCCATGAAGAAGAAGCAGAAGAAGTAATCTTTACTTTGTTTTAATTTCTTTTTGCATTTGCTTTCAAACCATGTTATTTGATCAAACAAAACTTATGTACATATATATCTGCTGCATGTGTTGATAATTCTCTGTCAGATATATCTTTTTCTTGATTTGTTTATCTTTATGTTTATGTTTTGAGTCTATTAGTGACCTCGCCCAAATAGGGGGAGATTGTTGGATCCCTAATTGATTTGGGCTAGGTTCACTAACTTAGGATGTGACCCAACATGTATAACCAGGGTTAAATTTGTGTCCTAGAGTCTAGGTCACATCCTTAGAGTCAACATCAGATGGACCAGCTATCAACAAGACCATCAGAGACTCAAGACTTAGAAGATTTCAAGACCAAGTAAAATGATTTCGACGTTCGTCGAACTCAGGTCGACGAAAGGCGGTCTCAGCTCGACGATCTTGAGATATTTCTCTGAGCTGAGCTCGACGATCTTCATTCTCTGCTCGACGAAAGCTGAGATACTTCAAGAGACTAAAGTCAGGATAAACTCAAGATTATTCTAAGTCCAACTTCAGGCTTTGGTCGACGAACAAGATTCTGAGCTCGACAAATTTGGTGCTCGAGTTCACAACAACCTTCTGTTAGAAGATCTCAGGACGTCGAAGTCAACTTATTAGGCCGACGAATTCTCAGGTCGACGAACTGTGTTCTTTGGTCGACGAATTCTGGAACCAGAAGTTTTCAAGTCAACACAAAATATTTGACTAAGTCCAGAATTGTTGCTGAACTCCAGTCGACGAATGCAATTGTCAGCTCGACGAACTTCAGACAGAAAAGGCAAAGTTCTGAAACATGCAAGTTCTATTATCAGCTCGACGAACTTGGGACTCAGTTCGACGAACTAGTAACTCAGCTCGACGAATTCTGTTATTTGTTCGACGATTCCAGACTTAGTCATTTCCGGCATTCAATACTCACTCAAATGCAATAATTCCTGACAGATTAATGACTCAAACATTCTCTGAATGTAGCCGTTAGAGGAAACATTAATTGCAATCTTCTTCAGGAATATTACTTGTTGATTTTCCACGTGACAGTTGAGGAAATGAGTAAATGCCGATTATTCTCAAGGCGTCAGCATTTATTATAGAGGATTCAAATTTTTGAACAGACATAGAAGAAAACAAGATCGACACTCAGTAGCATAGACAAGAGAATAAGAATATACTCAGTCAAAAAGACAGACAGACAAAAAAAAAGATTAGATACAACACCAGAAAAGCTTCACACAAGAAACTCATACTGAAGCTTACAGTGATAGCTAGTGATATTCATTCAGAAGAAGAAGAACAATCATAATATATCAAGAGTCTTCTTCTTCAACATTCTCTCCAGGACTTCACCAAGGACAACAGATTTCAAATCAGTCAAGAAGATCATGTATCACTGCTTGTCAAGAAATCTGATTGAAGACCTATCACCCTACAGCAAATCTCCAGATCTTCCCTGAACCATTCTGCATCTCAGGGGGAGCTGTTTGCTGACATCATTCCACATTAGTCCTCTCTCTGATTGTTGACAGAGAAGACAAAATCACTCTCTCACCCTCTCATGTACAAAGGGTTGTCATCTCCCTTCAAAAGTGATTTCTGGTTGCAAGTCTCCTTACCAAAAGACTTGAGTTGGTTTTTGGGGACCTGATCAAAACTCATTGGTATCAGGCACCTGATCAAAAATCTGAGTGGATTTCTACCAAGGGTGGTAGAAGAGTGGATATACCCAGTTGAGGGGGAACCACTATAAATTTCTTGTGTCGTCTGGTTGCTTATTTTTACTTTTTGTTCTTGTTGTGTGGCTGTGAGTAGGATTTATAGTATCTGTTTTTCTGTTCTCTATTTATTTACTGCACCTCACAGTTTACAGCAAAAGCTGTAACAACACAGTTATAAGGACCTAATAAATTTTTAAATATACTCTATTCACCCCCCTCCCCCCCCTCTAGAGTATTGTAGATCTAACTCTCACTTTCATTCTGTTTTATCATTTTGTCCTCCCCGTCTTCTCTCTACCCGCGCGGCCTTTTCTCTGCCTTATCTTTCCTCCTCGAATTCTCTCTACCCGCGCGGTCTTTCTCTCTTCTCTCTACCCGCGCGGCTTCTACCGCTACCTCCTGTGGCAACTCCACCCCCTCCTCCCATTCCTTCCGGGAATCTTGGCATCGTCTCCAAGCTTATCGATTCCAACTACCCGGATTGGAGTGTCTCATTCACCTTCCTTCTTTGCTCATAACGCAAACACCACCACCTCACCGATGACCCTCCTCCCACTTCCGCTGAGTTTGACGACTGGGATGCTAGCGATGCGCTTATGCGCACTTGGCTCGCTAATGTTCTTTCCGTGAATGTCTTCATGTCATCCGTCATGATGAGACAGTCAAGAAGTCATGACTTCATCTTGCTGCTCTGTACCCGAAAGGGGCTCAGACGTCCCGCATTTATACTTTGTATGCGGACCTCTTTGTCCGTCCTTCCATGTCTCATGCTGCCGCTTATTAACAAGTCCAGGCTCTCGGGGCTGAGATTCTTCAACATCGCCCCTTCTCTGCGGATTTAGCCGAATAACACAAGCACTTCCAAGAACTTCTTGTTGTGTGCTACCTTCTACGGCTCCCTGAGTCCTACGACATGATCCGCCAACAAATCTTGGGCGAAGCGGACTCTCCCAACTTGGATACAACTGTTGTACGCATTGCCGCAGTTACATCTCTCCTTCATCGTCCGATTCTGTCTTCTCCTCCTCCAGACCACTATGCTCACTAGACTCAACGGAGTGGCTCTGGTAGTCGCAACCACCATTCCGGTGGCCGTAGTTCTTCACGCTTCCTTTGCTCTCACTGTGGCCGCACCGGGCATCTTGTGGATAGCTGATGGATGAAACATCCACATCTTCGCCCTTCCGGTGACTCTTCCACCTCCTCTTCCAAGCCGTCCGCTTCGGTGATCACTTCATCAGGTAGTGCTCACGTGGTTACTTAAGGTAAATGGCTCATCGACTCTAGTGCAACTAATCACATGACGAGCAATCCTCAATGCTTTTCTCTCCTCGAAACACATGATCGGTTGCCCCCGGTCCTTGTTGCAGACGGCTCTCCCTCCCCGGTTCATGGGACGGGAGTGGTTCATGTCACTCCGTCTCTTCGCCTGGCCGACACTCTCTATGTGCCCAAGTTTCCATGCAATTTATTGTCGGTTACTTTTTTGTGCAAGCAACTTCAATGCTCCGTCACATTTACTCCAACTTATTGTTCTTTTCAGGATCCGAGCCCCCAACGTACGATTGTTACTGGGACTGAGAGTGGCGGCCTCTACTTCCTCGACAACGTTTTCGCTCTGTCGGCCTTCTCCTCCTCCTCTACAGATCTTCTACAATGGCATCTCCGCCTTGGCCATCCTCCTCCACGACTTCTTCGTCAGCTTCTGCCCCACCTCCCTCCGCACAGTTCTCCTCTCAACTGCGACCCATGTCAACTTGGCAAGCATCACCATTCCTCCTTCCCGCCGAAGCAAGATCGTGGTTCTACCCGTCCGTTTGATCTTGTTCACTCCGACATCTGGGGTCCTGTCCTACCCTCACCATTGGTCGGGGTAGTTCTTATTTTGTTACTTTCATTGATGACTTCTCTCGATGTACTTGGGTGTATCTCTTACGAGAACGCTCTGAACTTTTTGATGTATGGACCTCCTTTTATCATTTAATTAAAAATCAGTTTGATGTTTCCATTAAAGTCTTGCGCTCTGATAATGCAAAAGAGTATATTAGTCAAGTTTTTTCCTTTTTTGTATGCAACATGGGATTGTTCATCAAATGAGTTGCGTTTATACCTCACAACAAAATGGAGTGGCGAAACGCAAAAACCGTCACCTCCTTGATGTCGCTCGCACTCTGCTATCCCAAATGCATGTCCCTCGCTCCTACTGGGGCTATGTTGTTCTCATTTCTTACTATCTCATCAATCGCATTCCATCCACCATTCTTCGCGGTCAAACCTCTTTCTCCATTCTCTATCCGAGCAAGGATCCCTTTCATCTCCCTCTACGTATCTTTGGGTGCACAACCTTTGTGCACGCTCCCTCCGCCACCCGCGACAAACTCTCCCCTAGCTCCACCAAATGTGTCTTTCCGGGCTACACTATCACTCAGAAAGACTATTGTTGTTTTGACCCCATTCTTCGCAAGCAGTTCGTCTTCGCGGACGTTACCTTCTTCGAGAATGCTCCGTATTTCTCTGACCACTCCTCTCCTCTCCCTGTGGCTTCCAGTTCTCCTCCCCTTCCCTCCAGCCCATCCCCTCCTACCGAGGTATTTCCTCCTCCACCGTATCCACCGTCTTCTCCTCCCTCTTCACCTCCGCTATCTCCCTCCTCTTTGCCATCGTCGTTCTCTCCTCCCGGGCCAGCTCTCTCCACCACGGATACTCCGGATACTGAGGAACCTGCTAACCTGGACCTCCCCATTGCCCTTCGCAAAGGGGTTCGGGCGTGTACCAAGCACACGCTTGCTGCTGTTGTATCCTATGACTGTCTAACCCCTGCTCGCAGGAAGTTTGCGTTGGCTATCTCTTCCACCTCCACCCCCGTTCCTATCAGGAGGCCCTTACTATTCCACATTGGAAGACTGTCATGGATGAAGATATGATATTGCTACTCTCACTGAACGGGGTACCTAGACCCTGGTTCCTCCTCCTTTTGGCACAGATGTTGTTGGCTGTCGCTGGATCTTTGTGGTGAAGTTCCGCCCAGATGGCAGTGTGGATCGTTACAAGGCTCGGCTTGTTGTCAAGGGCTTTACCCAGCCTTATGGAGTTGACTACTTTGATACTTTCTCTTCAGTTGCTCGTCTCAGCACTATCAGGGTCCTTCTCTCTGTGGCTGTCAACAGGGATTGGCCCATTTCACAACTGGATGTCAAGAATGCTTTTTTTATGGGAATCTTCAGGAAGATGTATACATGGAGCAACCTACAGGGTATGTTCCTCAGGGGGAGACACGGGTTTGCCGGCTCAGGAAGACTATCTATGGCCTAAAGCAAAGTCCTCGGGCTTGGTTTGACAAGTTTAGCGCGATTGTGGCGGCCGTAGGTTTTACGAGAAGTTCTGCCGATCACTCATTATTTACTCGTAAAACTTCTCTGGGTCTAGTGGTGCTTGCGGTATATGTGGATGACATTCTTCTCACTGGAGATGACCAAGCTGTGATAATCTTGACAAAGAAGCATCTTCGACAACACCTGGTTACAAAAGATATGGGCTCTCCAAAATACTTTCTGGGGATAGAAATTTCTCGGAAGCCCAATTCACTTGTTCTCTCTCAACGGAAGTACGCTCTTAACTTGTTAAAAGAAGCAGGGCTGACTGAGGCTAAACCTGCCCAATGTCCCATGGCGACTGGAGAAGATAAAACATGAATGGATGATTCTCCTCTTCTTTCTGATGTTACGAGGTACAGACGTCTGGTTGGTAAACTTATATATCTCACGGTGACCAGACCCGATATTGCCTATGTTATAGGCAAGGTTAGCCAATTCATGCAAGCTCCTAGGGAGTGTCATCTACAGTCTGCCCTGATGATATTGGAGTATGTTAAATCAGCTCCCGGGAAAGGACTTCTCTTTCAGAAGAATGGACATTTGAGGGTTGAAGCGTACTCCGATTCAAGCAATGTCGATGACAAAGGAGAACGCAAGTCAACATCATGCTTTTGCACCTTTGTGGGGGGCAACCTTGTGAGCTGGAAAAGCAAGAAACAGTCTGTCGTCTCCAAGTCCAGTACAGAAGCAGAATATCGAAGTATGACATCGACCACGTGTGAGTTGAAGTGGTTACGGGCTCTCATGCTTGACTTATGAGAGGTCTACAATCATCCTCTACCTATGTTTTGTGACAACAAGGCCGCTATATACATCTCTAAAAATCTGGTCTTCCATGAGAGAATTAAGCACATTGACGTTGACTGTCATTTTATTCGGGAAGAGATTCTGAAGGAACAAATTTGTACTTTGTTCGTCACCTCAGACAAAGAGTTGACTGATATTTTCACCAAGCCGGTATCCGCCTCTTTTCACCACATTTGCGACAAGCTGGACATGATTGACATATATGCTCCAGCTTGAGGGGGAGTGTTGCAGAATATAGACCGGGCGGTCTGGCGGTCTGACTCTGGCGGATTGCAGTGCGGGCGGTCTGTCGGTTTCTCTCCAGCGGTTTGGTAGCAGGACTGTTGTCGTTGGTGCCCCGGTGGTCTGCCGATCTGTCCCTGGCGACTTGGAGACTTGGCGTCCTGGCGGTCTCCCGTGACGGCTTGTTCTCTCCCTCTGGTGGTTGCCGGACGGTTTGCCCATTAGTCAAACCGCGCGGCTTGGTCGGCTTGTATTTAGGATAAACCGCTTGTACATGTTATTTTTTAGTCTCGCATTGTTTAATTGTAATCTCTCAAATCTCCTTCATTCTATAAAGGGGAGATTATACCATGTAATACACATCTTTTTTGGATAATAAAGATTTCTGTTATTCAAATTTCCGGCTTCTATTTTTCTGTTCGCACAGGTTCAATTGGAACGTTTTTATTATGGGGTTGGTAAGGATGGGCTGCAGTTTTTTAATAATCACCTGATAGATTACGGCATGGGAGGGGCGGTAATGCAATGAAAGACAAGGAAACAAGATAATACCTAGGAGTTGGTACCGAGGGTTTCGTGGAGTCAGCATCATGAGAGATCTCCGGATTCTAGGGATGAATGTCTTCAAAATTTGCAATGTCTTATGACGGCTTCTCCCGTCTTTTATTTATAATAAGACATGATTTAGGAAAATCATCTTGGATGGCTATGATTGACTGTACACTATGGTTGTCTGATCTCACTAAATAAAGCAAATACTTGAAAATACTGAAACGTCAATCCGGACGCAACCGCAAACTCGAATCATCCATCAGGCAACGCCAAATATTGCAGGTGACAAATCAACCCCAAACCGAACCAAAGCTCGTGCTCCACCGTGTCGTCGATCCCCATCACCGGTCCTCTCTGGGTCTTACCTGTCCAACTCTTACAAAGGCCCTCATACAATGATATGATCATCGCTACACTGGAATCACAATCGAACCTCTATGTGGGGTTCATCAGCAGGATCCATCGACTCCATGGACGGGTTCATCGAACTTGTCACGCACATCTAAGTATGTCGCTCGACCATCACTTGGCTTGGGCTATTTTATGCCCGGGCTTACAGCAATATCTATGCTGCCTCCGCACTCTCCATCCACCATCAACCAAGATTTCGACCTTTCCTTGTGGAAGTCGAATTCATTGTGATCTTCATGGACTTCACTCTACCTCCACTCTTTTGCAGCCTGCAACAGCCATACTTCTGTCATAATCCTAAACTTCCCACACCACCACATCTCTTTCTCAATCTTCTACATTCCATGCAACAACCATCTCATCCCCACTCACCGCCTATCCAATCAGGAATATCATGATCGGAGTAATGGACTTCGCTTCTACTGCAAGCAACATTACTCTCCTACCTACGAGTGCCCTATGAAGGAGTTTTGAGACATGATCGTGGACACGCCACCAAATATAAAATTTGGATTGAAAAGCTCATCTTAGGCTCTATTGGGGAGAGCGATGACACTGACTTCGATGAAAAAGAAGCTCCGGTGAGAAATGGAGCTCCCACCCTTCGATTGGAAATGAAGCTTAAAAAAAGTTAACGGACTTCCCCACTGCTCCAACACTCCAAACTGTAGGTTTACCAAGCATACCAATTTCTCGGGTGGCGTTTTTATTTCACAAAAAATGCAAGGTAAAACGCCCAAACACACAAATCCTTAGTCGAGAAAAAAGATGGTTTTGGTGGCTATATGTGGACTAAGAGAGATCAACCAAAATAAGGTGAAACATAAGCCCTCTTTTTTGGTTGTGGAAGAATTGATTCATGACCCCATGTTGCTTGATATTTCTTTGATATGAAGTTACTGATAGTGTATCATGAGGTGCCCGTTGTCATAGACTTGTTCCCTTGACAATGTCGTGTGCGGCCTTAGCTCTTTTTCACGCCCCTTTTCAGCTAGCTTACTCTTCCTCCTTCAACACTTGTTGTGGCAAGAAGAGTTAGAGAGCACTTTGAATGAGAGAGCAAGAGAGTTGTAAGGAGCTTTGAATTGCTTGGATTGATTTTCGGCTTGCTTGCAAATGCACACTCATCCCTTTTATAGCCTCCATGGGGTTTTCTCTCCAACAAAGGGAAAACTCTAGAAAATCTCTACTCTAGACTCATCTAATCTATTCTACACTCCTTTCATGGCTATGTACAAGGCTCCGCACTATTATACAACTTTTAAAAGTTCTCTAGACTATTCTAGATTGCTCTCAACTTCTACAAATACTTAGAGTTTTCTACAAGGTTTCACACACTTCTAGAATATTCTAGATTATTATATATTTTTCTAGAATATTTTGGAAATCTTTATATAATAATAAAAGAGATATACAAAAATGTGTTAATTACAGAAGAATTAAATTGATTAGTCATGCCATGAAACTATGTGAACGAGTAATAGAAAGAAAATTAAGCCGAGAGACTAACATCTCGGAGAATCAATTTGGATTCATGTCAGAGAGGTCGACGATGAAGCTATATATCTCGTGAGGAGACTCATTGACAACTATCAAGAAAGAAAACAAGATCTGCATATGTTGTATATTGATTTTGAGAAGGCTCATGATAGAGTTCCAAGAGGGATCTTATGGAGAGTCTTAGAAAGGAAAGCTGTAAATGTATTATATATTGACATAATCAAAGATATGTATACAAATTCAGTGACAAGGGTGAGGACATCTGGAGGATTAACACAGGAATTCCCTATTACTGTTGGATTACATCAATGTTCAACTTTAAGCCATGCTTGTCATGGCGTCGCCTGGGCGACGCCTAGGCGTCCAAGCGCTCAAATGTGTATAAGGCGTTGGACGCCTTATAATAAATATTTTTAAAAAAAAAAAAATTGAATAGACTGCGGTTTTTATAAAAACCGTCGTGTAAAGTCATTAAAAAATTATAAATTTAAATTTTTTTTAAATGACTTTAGACTGCGGTTTTTATAAAAACCGCAGTCTAAAATCATTTTAAAAAGAAAAAAAATAATTTTTAAAAAAAATAATAATAATAATAATATATTTTTTTATTTTTTAAATAACTTTAGACTGCGGTTTTTATAAAAACCGCAGTCTAAAGTCATTAAAAAAATTTTAAAAAAATATTCAAATTTTTTAAAAAATTTTATTTTTTAAAAAAAAAATTATTTTTTTTATTTTTTAAATGACTTTTAAGAGCGGTTTTTATAAAAACCGTTGTCTAAAGTCATTTAAAAAAAATTGTAAGCCACATTGTCGCTTCGGGTTGCTCGTCTTATTGTCGCTTAGGCGTCCGCCTTATCGCCTAAGCGTCCAGGCGCCCGACGCTCGCCTTGGTTCGCCTTGACGTCGTGACAAGAATGCTTTAAGCTCTTATCTCTTTGCCCTTATCTTAGATGAGCTCACCAGACATATCCAACAAGCAATACCTTGGTGTTTATTGTTTGCGGATGATATCGTTTTTGTTGATGAGACGCGCGAGGGTATAAACGCAAAACTTGAATCTTGGCGATATACTTTAGAAAATAAGGGTTTTAGGTTGAGCAGGGCAAAGACAGAGTATATGGAGCTTAAATTTAGCAGTATAAGAAGGACAGATGACTTCGTTATTAAGTTGGGTGATCAAGATATTTCTCGTGCTAAGTGTTTTAAATATCTTGGATCGATAGTTCAAAAGGATGGAGGTATGGATAAAGATGTGACACATAGAATCCAAGCGGGTTGGTTGAAGTGGAGAGGCGCGTCAGGGATCTTTTATGATCGTAAAGTACCACTAAAACTTAAGGGCAAGTTTTACCGTACTACAATTAGACCCGCGATGCTCTATGGGTCTGAGTGTTCGGCGGTGAATTGTGTACATGAACAAAAAATGGGAGTTGCGGAGATGAGAATGCTTAGGTGGATGTGTGGACACACGAGATTAGATAAAATTAGGAATGAAAGTATCAGGGTTAAGAAAGTAGTAGCACCAATTTCAGAGAAGATGCGAGAAGCTCGTCTGAGATGGTTTGGACACGTACAAAGGAGACCATTAGAGGCACCTGTTAGGCGTTGTCAGAGTCTAGTCACTAGATATGTAATATGTTAGATGAGGGAGGGGTATACCAATAAAGACTTGGAATGAAACTATAAAGAAAGACATGATGTACTTAGGCATTAGTGAGATTATGAAAAAAGATAGGGCACAATGGCGACAAAGGATCCATATAGCCGACCCCACTATAGTGGGATAAAGACTTGAGTGTTGTTGTTGTTTGTTGTTTTAATTTGGAAATCTCTACACAATTCTACATCTTGCTAGAGTATTATACATGTCTTTAGAATCTTTTTGAAAACTTCATGATATTCTAGAATCTTCTGTTATCTTCAAGATTTCTCTTCAATCTTTTGTGGACTTCATTAATCTTTAGTGTCATGGAGTATCTCATCCAATATTAAGTCTTGTACATTGTGCTAAAGACGCAGGAGGGATCTATAGGCGGTGAAAAATCTGCGATCTAACCTTAGATGTTGTGCAAAGCCTAATGGATTAAACCACAGTTAGATAATAAATTAAAACATTCCGCACAGATAAATTCACAGCAAGACACAATAATTAATTAGGGCAAAACAAGCTTAGGTTTTCCTCCGCGTCGAGGGCCAAAGCAAGAGCGCGCGACAAATAAATCATGTAAATCACAATAATAATCTAACAAATAACTACCATGCAAGATATTCAAAACAAGTACAAGATCCAGTCTAATATATGTTAGAGATTGTGTGTATGTATAGAGGCTTATCTGTATTTACCTGTATATGTTCGGGTCTTTGTATTTATATAACCCCAAGATGGGTCATCAATGGAATGCAATACATTTTTCTAAGTTGGTATCAGAGGGAGCACTGTTGCCACACCGATGGAGCTTCACCTGCAGCTTCAGGCTGATGAGGGGATCCCTCTTGCTGATCCCACTCGCTATCGTCATTTGGTCGGCAGCCTGGTCTATCTCACCATCACTCGGCCAGATATTGCTCATGCAGTACATGTGTTGAGCCAGTTTGTCAGCACTCCTACATCAGTCCATTATGCTCACTTGTTGCGTGTGCTGCGTTACCTTTGTGCGACTCCTGCCCGTGGTCTGTTCTTCTCCAGCAGCAGTTCCCTCCAGCTTTCTGCTTTCTCTGATGCTACTTGGGCTAGTGATCCTTCTGATCGTCGCTCTGTCACTGGTTTCTGTCTGTTTTTGGGCTCCTCCTTGCTTGCCTGAAAGTCCAAGAAACAGTCCGGTATTTCCCGCTCTAGTACTGAGGCTGAGCTACGCGCCATGGCGTCTACGGCCGAGGAGATTATCTGGCTTCATTGGCTTCTTGCAAATTTTAGTATTGTCTCCTCCGGACCGATCACTCTCTTTTGTGACAACACTGGTGTCATTCAGCTCACTCTGAATCCAGTGAAGTTTTCCCTCTCCAAACACATTGGAGTCGACGTGTTCTTCCTCCGTGAGCAGTACAACAGACGTACATTGGTTCTCCAGTATGTTCCCACCGAGCATCAGATTGCGGACTTGTTCACCAATCCCCAGACGATGGTTCAGCATGACTACCTTATGTCCAAACTCTCGATGTATGATCTCCCGTGAGTTTGAGGGGGGGTGTTAGAGATTGTGTCTATGTATAGGGGCTTATCTGTATTTACCTGTATATGTTCGGGTCTTTGTATTTATATAACCCCAAGATGGGTCATCAATGGAATGCAATACTTTTTTCTAAGTATATAAATATGCTTAAAATAATAATCCGATACAACAATGACTCACCAAAGTAGTGGGTTGACCGATGCACTGAAGATTTCAGAGCGGGATGTGTGGAACGGTGATCGAATGTGGAACCGGCGGCACGGAAATAACGGTGGTGGTTGTTCTTGGCGGTGGGAGATGAAAATGGACTGGATATGGATGGATCCGACCACGTGGGTTGAGATCCGAACGGAGGTGGATAGATCCGATGATTTGGTACGGATCCGGTCTAGGGGATGGTGGATAGATGGGGAGAAAGCCGGATCCGGGCTGGGTTTGCCTAGATCCGGGCTGCTAGGGTGCGGAAGGGGCTGCATGGATAGATCCCCGGGAGGGGGTGGACTGGCGGCTTGGGAGGGAGGTGGGGTTGTAGATCTGGAGGAAGTGGTGGCTGTGGGTTAGGACCAAGGGGTGTCGGTTTTGAGAGGGGAATCAGGCTTTTGGGGGAGGATTATGGGTGGCGGCGGGCTGTGGGGAGGAGGCTTGGCCGCCGGCTGCCAGGTGAAGGGGGACGACTGCCTGAAGGTGGGTTTAATGATTTGGAAACTATAATATGCACTTTGAATTTCATCAACAGTAAATGATTAAAAATGAAAACAGAACTATTGAATGCATTTTCGAGGAGATTGAAACAGGAATCGGTTTGGGCTTCCGGTGGAGGATTTTGTGAGTGAGAAAATGAAGGTTAGGGGATAGGGAATATCTTGGGGAGGAAGAAAACCACCAAGGAGTCATCATCTAGGGTTCCACGGAATCGACGCCGTGGCGGGATCACGGGATTTCGGGAATTCTTTCCCCAAAATATGTAACGCCTATAATCATCCCACAAACTACATATTTATAATAAAAGGAGAATTAGAGTATCACACCATTGACGGCTATGATTGGCTGGAGGTGGGGCCACTCAAATACATCAAAATAAAACGCAAAATAATGAAATAATATATCAAATCAATTTGCAACGCAAATACGGACACATCTGTGGAGTGCGATCGTCGATTCGGGCGCGCCATATATGGACAGTCGTCAATTGGCCCAGAACGGGCCCAAAACTCATCTTTCACTGCAGGTCTTCGTCTCTGCCCCGCATCAGCTATAACCTCCTTTGCATTTGCATGGACTTGTTGTAAGGCATACTCATATTGACGACGCGCCACGACCGACACATGTATATTCTCATAGAAGGCGGTGACCCGCTACCCGGGCGGTTGATCAGAGTCCGTGGTTGCGTCCGGATGATCGATCCGAGTCGAATCCATATATTACTTTTATATTTTATGTTGTATTTGTAGCCTGATCAGTTTAAAAATTGTGAACTGCCCGACCGCGGTGGTTATTTCATTTTTATTCAACAGTTTTATTTTTGGGCTTATATATAGCAGTCGGTGGTTCAAGTGGAGGGGATCGATGGTTTTGGGAATTTCCTGTGAACCGCTCGGTCACGGTTGGTGCGACGCCGACCCGGCTTCCTCTCCTCTGGTGCGACGCCGGTAAGCCCCCCCGCCGACACCTCCGCCTTTCTCTTCCTCTCCGGTAAATCCTCCACCGAGCCCTAGCCGCCCTTCCCGCTTCCTCCTGCTATTACCCGCAGAAATCTCGTGCATTCTCCTCCCCCCATGCAACCACCCTCCACTGTCGGACTTCACTGTAAGCCTCCACCCTTCCAGAAGCCGCTTCCCCTTCCTCCGCATGTAGCCCAGCCCCCATGAATCCACATTGCTCTTCCCCCTCAAATCCATGACATCTCCACTAAACCGCCACCACCCTGCTGTACAGGCTTCCACATATGTTTTAAATTTCAAGTTACTGTTCAAAAACTAAAACCACTGTTCATTCCTCTAATCTCCATTCTATCCTCATCAAGCCTACCCACCCGTGAGTCTAACCACCCTCAGTGAATCAACCTTTCCTCCAACACATAGGCGGACCTATTAAGGGACACACCCGGGCACATGCCCGGGTGTAAAAAATCGCAAACTCTGTCTGGACCTCCTCAATAGCAATCGCCGCCCTAAATTTTTTGCAACTCCGCCTCACTCTCACCGAGTTTCTTCCCCGACGGGCGACGACCTGGTTCCTCCAGTCCTCCTCCAGCCCAGGTAATCTCGCTGCCTCCTACTCCATCTTCTTCTCCTCATATTTCTAAGATATTTGCCCTAATTTTCTGCGACTCCGCCTCTCATTCTCTCAGCAAGTTTCTTCCCCGACAGCCCGACTCCTCCTAAAATCGCGAACTCCGCCATCAATACTCAGGTTCAGCCATTCAGGTGTATATATTTTTTGTTTTCCCCCTTCGTTTTTGATTTTGAGATTCAAGATCGAGGTTTATATGTCTCCAGATTTTTATTTTTATTTTGATTTGGTTTTTGCTTCAGCTTTCAGAACTCCAGAAGTCCAAATTTCAGAGTTCCAAATCTTCCCCGATTTTGATTTGACTAACCTCTAAAGAACAATCGATTCAGAACTCTTATTCCTTCAGGTCTATTTGTCAGATTTCGGAGTTGGTTTATTTGTCTCCAGAACTCCAGATTTCTGATTTCTGATCTGGGTGATTAACTTCTGCCTTCATAGGTTAGATTAATACTTAGAGGAATCAGTTTTTATTTTAAATGTCTTACATTTTCACTGGAAATTCATGACAACATTTACTCAGACATGTGCATAATTTCAGTTGATATAACATCTCAGGTTAAAGGCATAAATTGACTTCTTCAGCTATTAGTGGAATTGAAAAAGGACAAATATTTTTAGTTGGTTTTCAGGTTATTAAAGTTGGCATGTCTCCTTCTAGTTGCAACAACTACCGTTAAAAGGATATTTTTTGCAATGAAGATAATAAAGAGTCGTTTGCGAAACCGAATGCGTGATAAATTGATGAATGATTGTTTCATTGCTTACATTGAAAAAGATGTTACTGATGAAATTACAAATGATATAATTATCTTTTGCTTCCAGAATATGTGTACAAGAAAAATGACTTGTTGAGAAGTAAGTTTTATTATGTTATTTTTTGCTCTACAAATCTAAAATGTAGTGTTTAATGATTAAAAATTTGATTATTTATTTCCACTTTTGCATTATTACTATTGATGTATAAATATTTAAATAATTTTGTTAATTAATTTTAAGTTTAAATTAATTGTGCTCGGGCTTCAAAAATTTCCTAGTTCCGCCACTGCTCCAACAGCCCCTACACACTCCCATCATGAGCCTACAACCAATTTCCTCCATTGCCAAAACCTCGGATGCCCACCAACAACCGCTACCGTCGCCGCCTGCATGTGTGAACCGTCGTATAATGTTCTTTTTCTTTATTATTGTTTACTTTGGCGCCTGTATTATAGTGAATGTTAATTTCATTGTGCTATTGGTTCTTTGTGGTACCGCTTGCGGAGTTTATTCTGCACTCGCTTAATATTATTTGCGCCTCTGTCATTTGCAAAATTAATAGTTTGTTCTCCTTAAATTATTTATTTGCAACCGCGTGTGCCTCTGTTAATTTATATAATAATTAATTACTTGTTGTAATTTTGGGCAGACCGCTTTGTGCACTAGCATTTCACTGCATCACATTTAGGGCTACATTTAGCATGTCCACCCCCGTGTTTGCCTTACCACTGCATCACATATGCCTTATAATGTGATCATCTATTTGATGCAATTCATATTGTATGGATTCATCATTTATCATCCAAATATCATGCTTGCACCTTATGTCTTCATACCACGATTTTTTCTCATGTTTTATTGTGACACCGCCTAAGTTGTCAAATATCAAGCTATGCCATAAGATTGTTTCCACAACACTAAGATCCTACGATGCCCATGTGGTGATCTTGTTGCATGATGTTTTATTCTTTCTATGCTCTCC
Organism: Platanthera guangdongensis; assembly: GCA_039583875.1. Lineage (NCBI taxonomy): Eukaryota > Viridiplantae > Streptophyta > Magnoliopsida > Asparagales > Orchidaceae > Platanthera > Platanthera guangdongensis. Next base: position 24,406,983 of record CM077152.1, on the reverse strand, counting down.
TTGTGCATGCATGTCTTGAGTATGGAGTCAGACTTGTGACAAAGGCTCCCGCCCAAGCTTTTGACACCTTCAAAGCCTTGCTACACCGCCTTGTGGCTCTTCGTGCCATCTGCATATGTATTGATGATCACAGTTGCGCCATGAACTAGCAGCCCGTGATAGCATGGTAGAGGAGGATATATTCAAGATAGTCTTTTGTTCTCACGATGGACATTGCGAGTTTTTGGTTTGGTCTTTCGAGTTGACCAATGTTTTTGCCATATTTCAGAGCCTCATGAATCACATTTTCCACACACCTCCGAAAAATCGTAGTGTTGTGAAGATATGCTAGTGTACATTCGTACATGGCACAATTACTTGGTGCACCTCAAGCAAACTGTCAAAATTTTATCCTCCTAGATCTTGTTCCTTTGAGAGAGCAAGTGTAGCTTCGGTGCTACCCAATTTGATCGGTGGCGCCAGAAGGCACTTTGACGTGGGGACGATGTTTGATCCCCAACTTCTACTGCACAAGCAACTGAGTCTCATGTTTCGCTCTTGCCGGAACCTCTCGCCACATTTTTCTGGTCACTTCACAATTGAGGCAGCGCATTGGTGACTCTCCTACTTAGTTCACCCTTGTAGACACTGCTACGGACGGTATTAATGTTCTGTTTAAACCTGATAACTTACTTGATCGACGCATGATGCATCATAAAGGTCTGTTTGTCATGCGTGTGTTTGTTCAATGGGTTAATTTTCCAACAAAGGACTCCACCTTGTAAAATTTCTATGATCAACAGTTCAACACTGCCGCTTTCCGCACTTAAATCCTTGAGGACATAGATTTTTTGATGGGGCGATTATTGATGCGATCCCTACCTCCTATCTTCAATTATATTTTAATATTATTACTAATCCAATTGAACTATGTAGGAATTTTGGTCTTTTCACATAATTATGAACTGTCCTAATTATTGTGTTTGTATTTGGAACTTTAGCGAAGACTTCCTTCCCCCTCTTGACCAAAGTAGTTTAACTTCTCTATGGAATTTGCATACCCCTTGTCGAAGGCCTCGAGTCAAATTTTTCCGACTAATTTGCACATTTATTTTAAATTCTCAGCAGATTTACGGTAATTTTAATGGATTCATCTGATGGTAAAACAAGTTAGTGTTGCATAGCCTATAGGTGGGATGTGAATGAATAACGTCATCATTTCTGCAAAAATGTGAAGGTCAACTCGTGGTGTTCTGCCGCTCTTTTGGCAGCATCTAATGTTCTTCAAGTCAACTCTCATGTTTTAGTATTCTTTTAGTAAGGACTGAATCCGAATTAGTTTCCAGTATCCATCCTTAATGCTCTCAATGTTCATTTGGAGTAGGCTTTTTGTTAACTATGATCCTGGAAGCAGGGATGAAACTTGTAGTTGCATTACAATTCCATTACTCTTGCGCAGCGTTAATTTGCTCTCATGCAGATCTTCTATTATGCGCCAAAAATGCTGGAGAGTTGGAAAGGGCAGAAGCTTCTATCTAGAGCAGAATTTCATGTCGGGGCCCATGTGTCGAAGTTCCTGAGATTGCAGATGCTGCCTACATCCTCTGACCGTGCGACGCCTGGATCAGACAAAACTAACCGATTCGCTCTGCTGTTCGCCACACTCGATGGGAGCATTGGCTGTATCGCCCCGCTCGATGAGCTCACTTTCCGCAGGCTTCAGACCCTTCAGAGGAAATTAGTTGACTCCGTTCCACATACCTGTGGGCTCAACCCCAGATCATTCAGACAGTTCCGATCAAATGGAAAGCCGCATCACCCGGGTCCTGATAATATAGTTGACTGCGAGCTCCTATCTCAGTAAGTTGAACTTGATCTTTCCAAACACTCTCAAGAGAAATCATCTCTTTTTAAAAAAACTTTATATGCAATATTTTGTACTTTGTTTAGGTTAATAATATTTATGTGCATCTTATTATTAATGAACAATGTAATATGTCATTAGCCCTATACACAATCATTAGCTACATTTATTATCATTTGTAACTCTATTTAAAGCGCCTCGTGAATGTAGGCAAGCAATACATTTTCTCCTCTTCTCTCCTAGTTATAGGGTTAGGGATTTGGTAGCTCTCCCTTAAAACTCCCCGTCTCCGGCAACCACGACAAGGCTTCGCATTATTCTACTAAACTTTAGGTTTGTAACCAAGTTGTAATTGTTTTTTTCTTCTTCTTAGTGGATTTGAGTAAAGTCAAATACATGTATTGCATGTATTTATTAGTTTCTTATCAGTTTATAGTATGAAGTTTTTTTTCCTTTCTGAATACGTCGGACTATTCGCCTCGTTGCCATTCCTGATCATTTTTTTCCGTGGTGATGCATTTGGAGGTACGAAATGTTGTCGCTGGAGGAACAGCTGGAGATTGCTAATCAAATCGGAACCACGCGGGCGCAGATACTTGCCAACTTGAACGATTTCTCTCTCAGCACAAGCTTTCTATGAAGATTCTGCATGAATTTATGGGGCTCATTCGTCCAGAGATCTTCTCTCGCTCTTCCCCTGGAGTTTTTTGTGCTGTGGGCTACTCCCAGGAGCCTTTCAGCGGCAAAATGCTCCTAGATTCGGACAAACCACACGAGTTTCAAAGGAGGATTTCGCTCCGTGTAATCCTTCCACATGAACGCCAACGAGGAAGCTCAAGTATTATCGAGAGAAGTTAATCTGTGGAACAAGCCCAACACTTTTAACCTCACTTTGGATGTTCTGAAGTGGGAAACATTTCTTCATTATGATATTTATGTTGTGTATTAATGGAATTATTAATGTTGTCAAATTCATTATAATTATACATTTTTCTTATATTATCTGTATTTTTAACCTGACATTAATTTACAAATATAGATTATATAGAAGGAAATAATAAATTTATAGTATACAAGATGAAGTATTATTTTGGTCTAATAGTATTATATGTATTTTTTAAAAATGCTTTTTTTCTTGAATAATGTGCCTGCCCACCTAAAATTCACGGTTTATATTTTCTAAGAAAAAAAAATCAGTTTATGCTGATATGTTTGAATTTTGGATTGAAAATATTATATATTTTAAATCCTTGCAATTTTCCTTAATTTTTGGGAGAAAAAAGTTTTCAAAAAGAGTTTAAACTTTTGAATCTCATTTACAAAAAGATATTTGATTTTTTTTTTTTTTGCTAGCGTGGCTCTTTTTCAATAGCAGGTGATGGATAGCATATGAATTTTTTATATATTTATAATAATATACTAAAATGGAAAACATTTGATTTTTTATTTCTCCTCTTTATTAAAAAAATTATAATTTTAAAAATTTACGTAATGTTTTTATATTTTAAGAAATGTGCTCTCACTATAATATGTTTTCTGTCACTCGCAAATCTGGGTGCACCGCAAAAATGAACGATGAGCATTGTTTAACACTCAGGAGCCTACGAGTGGTGGAAGTATCGCCACGTTGGGATAATGTCGTGGCTGAGATAATGTTGCGCGGAGGTATTATTGCGATTGACCGTAGGAACGAAGCTACGTGTCTGTCACTCGTTTAAAAAATATAAAATGATGTGATTGCCACTTTGTTAATTTAATTGATCTTGTGAGAGAAAATGCTGACAATCAAATAAATACTAGCTATTTGATCCCAAATGAAGACACCTTGATATGTGCCCTCTTGAGTCCTAAATTAACTCTTCCAAAATAAGTATATGGACCTCTAAAGTAAATTAAAAAAAATGAGCATATATAAATTAGGCTAAATAAGTATATGAATCATCTTGAAATATAAGCCAAGTATTTGATTCATGAGGTAGAGTACTGGGGGGATTGGCAATGAGAGCTTTAGCGCACTGATTGAAGTGATTCTCATTCAAAGATGCATGATGGGTAAAAAGGAACAAAAATTAGGTGTGTTACTCGCTCCGATTTTAAGGTACTCGCACAGCGCGAGCTGAATGATACGCGATCCGATGATGCACAAAAATATGTTGTATTTACATTAAAAAATTATTCTTATTATTATTGGTGGACGACCAAGATTGAAAGGCGGACAGCCGAGATTCACGCGAGCACCTTAAACTAGCTGCGAGTAATGCGGCAAAAAATTTTCCCGTAAAAAGAGACAAGTAACTAAAGAGACATCATTGCCTCTATTTGTTCCATAAGCAAGTAAAGAAAAATGATTGCCTCTGTTTGTGGCAAAATTCTTAGGTCTGGGTTCCAGACGGCATCCGGGACCAATCAGAAGCCACAAATACGTGAGTCTCGTGCAAAAGTGCATGTCAGATGTCAGAAATGTGTGGGCCTCGCGTGCAATTTCAGCCTTCTCATTTGTCGCGGACGTCAGCTGATGTCCGGGATCCCAAGAATTCCTCATGTTTAGGGTGTATAGAGTCTTACAACATTTAATGGAAAGAAAATTAACATACAAAAAATTTGACCTAAAAATGACGTATTTTGTGTTAGAAAGACTAGTAAAGTGTATTCTTGCATACAAAAATTCTTACGGTTACCACACAATGTAAGATGTGCATTGTGGTTGCCGGGTGAGGGCCCTCATTTCTGAGCGAATAGCAACCAACCATTCAAAGGATGCGGCTCTTGGGAAAAGGTGCGACAATTTTTTTTTTATTCGTCTTGATTTTGAATAAGACTGGAGCCCAAAAAATCCTCCGGAAGCAATAGATTTGGGGGGCTGCCATGGACTTCGGCTCCGTTTGTGAGGACTTATTTTCACCGGTCAAGCGGTTACGATCGCATGAACCCGACCTTGATCAAGATCTGGTTCATGCGGTCGTAACCGCTTGACAAGTGAAAATAAGTCCCCCAAAACGGAGCCTTCTTCTCTGGGGGGATATGAACTCCCAACGGAGTTTGTGGCGGAGGTCAGGGGCTGCTTTTGGAAGAGGAGAGGCCGACAATGCGGTGCGATAAGTCAATATTGAGTTGCAAATAAAATTTGTAAGTTTTATGAGTTAGGATTAACAATCGCCTTTAATAATTACATAGAAAAAGTTGATGGGATAATTTCAGAGGATCTGGTTCCATGGCTGTCCCCCTAGAGAACAACTCGAGGCAAAGTAATAACATGGTCTTCATGTGCTGAGCAGAATTGGATTGTCCCCATCACCATCTCATGGATCTTTTCTTTTCTATATTCTATTTTTTTTTATTTTCTCAATATAAAACTCTACATTTTATATTTTCGCATAGAATGATTTGGGACAAAAAATGTTTAGAATAATTTGGATGGTAAATAGTAAATAATCAAGATTAACATTGTGCTTAAAATTTATAATTACAAAATATGGGAATGTGTGGGTGAATTTCTAGGGTCATAGACCGGGGAAAGGAAGTCTCAAAAGGAAGTCTATAAAAATGACAATGAGTGTTTCACACTTGAGCCAGGGCGACTGAGAATTAGTTCAGTAGTAGGCCGGTCTGCAAGTGTTGGCAAATGGCCAATGTACGCCATCACAATTCACACATCTATCTATACTATATATAAAGAAAACATTTTTTGGTATAACCCGATCGACGAATCCGTCCGGTCTGTTTAAATTTTTATAGGAGGATTTTAGCCTCTAGATGAAGGGAAAGAATGGTATGATAATATCGTATCTAGGAAAATCTCCCAAACTGAAACTTGAAAAATCTCCCGATACCCTTAAAAAAACCAGCTCACGCTTTTTTAAAATTCTTGGATCTCACGGGCAGGGTCCGGCCTCTCGCTGTCAGACAATTCTCGGCGGATTCGCTGGAGTCCAGTGAACCAGCCGGTGGGTTCCGGGCAGGGCACTGGCGGCTCCGCTGCCGGCAGAGCCCAAGGGCGCGGGCAAAGGCGAGGGTGTGGCGATTTTTTTAATTGTTTTTAATAATTTAAAAATAAATTACATTAAAGAAAATATATAAATAAATATTATATTAGAAAATATATAAATAAATACAAATATTATATACTAAAAAAATATCAAAATATAATATTTAAAATTATAAATAATTACAGAAAAATGACGGGGAAGCCCGCCGCGGCGCCGTGCATGGGTGATGCCCGCACTGCGTGGGCGATGCCTGTCGGGGGCGGGCGAAGTTCGCAGCTGGCGGGCAATGCCCGCGGAGTGCGGGTCGGGTACTGCCGTGCGGGGCACGGGAGGCCCCTCATGCACTGTTACTCGTATAAAACATAAAAATGATTTATCCCCTGTTTTTAAGGTAAAATAAAGGGGATTAACCTAGCTAATCAAGTCTCCAACCTAAAGGGCTCAAACATAGACGGCTTTAGTAGTGAATTAGAGCCTCTTAACTATTAATTAAACCCCACTTAATTGCTTATAACAGGAAATCAATGGTGGAAAATTATTAATTAATACATTAAAAGGCCAGAGTAAATCTGAGATAGATATCATACTACTCTCATGTTATCCTTCCTTTTATCTTCTATAAATATACAAAACTTTTTTCAAAATAATACTGCAGAGTTAAAATTTCAATATAAATTTTTTATGGAACAAATATTAATTCAGATTATTTGCGGTTAATTATGTCTCAAATTCTACTCAAAGTTGACAACAGATGTTGAACACGACCAGCGGGATCTGGGGTCATTACCTTAGCCAAAAAATTTCATGCACACGGCCCGAGGTACACATGCGTGTATGGTTGGGGCCATTCCAGAAATCAGTGAACACATCTAGAAGGTAGAGACACAACATTTTGGGGCGCATCGCCCGAGGCACACATGCATGCATGTGCCCCGGCGTCTGCCGTTCTGTCGATTTCATGACGGTTGTTACACGTCTGTTAATGAAAAGTCATGTCATTTGGGCCACGCGCCAGAGGCACACTGGTGGTGTCAATAGCGTGTCAATCTGTTTTTTTGTAATTATAAATGTACAAAGTATTATATAAACTTCTAGTCATTTTTGAGTTTAGACATTGAGAATTCTGAATTCTGAAATCCTCACTCTCTATAACTATCTTTGTAATTAATACTGAAGATTCGACTATTGTTGCTCATGGACGCAGCTTATCTTGAGATAAATCGTGTAAATTTGTGTCGTATGTAATTGTTTATTTCTGCTTCGTTTTTCACTCTTCTCATATTTCCACAACACTTTTAATAAGCTGGATTTGTAAAAAAATTATCATATTTATTTATTTTTCAAAAAATTGCATTTAGCTCATGATTCAATAGTAATTATCGCAAGCTCAAGATAATTACTTTGATAAAATAAATTTTTTTATCATGAAAACATTTTCTAGTTACAAAATATTTGTACTAAAAAATGATGAAATTTATTTGGCAATTATTTTGCAAAAAAAAAAAAATAGTTCAAGATAAATAAGTTTGAAAATCGCGAGAATGTGAAATATTTACTACCATTTAAGTTGTCTGCGTTATCATTTATCAGTACTGTCCAAGTAAATATTTCAACGGTGCCGAACTGCCGATCACTGACCTATTATTAAAAAATATATATATATCTATACTATTAGAATACGCGAACCCAAACCTCCCCTGTCGGAAACTTTCTAACTGCCCAATTTGCCCTCCGCACCGTGCCCCGTCGCCTGCCGCGTGCCGCGTGCCGCACCCTGCTCTTCCATCGTCCACGCTTCTCATCGCCGCTCTTCTCCGCCGCTTCCGCTCACACCGCCACGCCCGCACATACCTCCTACTTCTTAAACTCCCCCCCGTCTCCGCTATGCGTCCTCTCCATCGCACCGCCTGTCCGCAAACTCTGATGCTCGCCGCCGGCCCTCTCCTCTCCCCCGCTGCACGATCGCCGATCCGTTGCCCCTGCACCCGCTCTCACTGCTACGGCGTACCTTCATCCGTATCCGATCATTTCCGCAGGTACGGTATCTAGGTTTTTCTTCCTCTCCGTGTGCAGCTTCGCTTTTGTTTAATGACCAGAGCATACTCAAAATTACTTCTTATTCGGCTTCTCCGTTTACTGTGGCTGTCTCCTGCACGCTCTCACCTACTAAATCTTCATTTTATTTTCAAGCAAAAGAGCACACCATACTGGAAATGACTGTTTATTCTCCTTCTTCTGTCAATTTGGGGGTTTGTTTAATTCCTGCACGTTCTGAACATCACTGTTTATTCTCCTTCTTCTTTCAATTTGGGGGTTTGTTTAATTCCTGCACGTTCTCAACACATGCATCTGCAGTTTAATGTATGCTGTCTTCATATTTGCATCCACTTCTTTATGCTCGCCCTGCACGCTCTGCACACATGCATCTGCAGTTTAATTTATGCTCTCTTGATATTTGCATCCACTTCTTTATGCTCGCCCGTGCCTCTGCTCTTCCTCTTCATTGCTAAACCATGTTACTTTGCGATGTAACGACATATGCAAGAAGAATATTAAGCTGATACATTTGTGAACTGTATTTACTATTTTTTTAACTTCTGTACTACGCCTACAGTCTCACTCCCCTCTACTGATTATCCACAATTATGAGAAATTTAGTTGCTTCCCATATGGTCCTCCACAGTAGGGTATTACGGGTGTGTGTCTTTGCTCACTGCTACCTAATTGTTAACATTTCAGAGAAGCCAAAACCCCTAGGAATGCTTGCATACTGAAGCATAATAATTACTGAACATACATGATACTAAAACAACGTAAATGCAATATTACCAACCTGTGTACCACAACTCCAGAGAAGAAAGACTGAAAACCATCTAAACACTCATCAAGCAGCTCCTTCCACAAACATTCACACCCACTTCTTTGCTGCTTCGCAAACTGCAGCCAACTGCTTAACTCCACTGCACAACGCAACAGCCATGCACCCCGCTCTTCAAAGAAACAAAAACAAATACCTCGCAAACTGCACCACGCTTCAGTGCACTGCAGGAAGATCCTGAATCAGTACCGAGCACCTCCTATTTTGTTCCGGTAGATAACTCTGGCCTAGAGTCTAGGGGGACTTCCGTGAGAGAGAGAACCCTCAGAACCTTCAGTAGTGATTTTGTCACTTACTACGTTGAGGATGATCCATGTACCTTTAAGGAAGCAATGAGATCAAGGGATTCCCTACTCTGGAAAGAAGCCATTGAGGATGAGATGACCTCTCTCCTTCAGAACGACACCTTGACGTTAGTTGATAAGCCAACAGGGGCTAAAACTGTAGGGTGTAAGTGGGTTCTAAAAAGGAAGTTAAATCCTGATGGTAGCGTAGCTAAGTATAAAGTACGCCTGGTGGCTAAAGGTTTCACACAAGTAAGCGGAGTAGACTATTTTGATGTATACTCACTCGTGTGTCACTTAACAACCATTAGGGCTTTTCTTGCTATTTCGGCCATTGAGAACTTTGTTGTTCATCAAATGGATGTTAAGACTGCGTTCTTGAATGGAGATCTGACTGAAGAGATCTACAAGAGTCAACCTGAAGGTTTCATTGTAGACGGTCACGAAAACAAGGTCTGTAAGCTTTTAAAGTCGCTATACGGATTAAAACAAGCACCGAAATTATGACATGAGAAGTTTGAGTATACTGTAAAGAACATGAGATTCATGTCAAGTCTCTCGGACAAATGTCTTTACATACGTCATAGATCAGACAAAGTCGCTATAATATGCTTGTACGTGGATGATATGCTGATTCTTGGTTCTGATCAATCTGTGGTGGATGACGTTAAGGCAAAACTAATGCAGACGTTTAGCATTAAAACCCTTGGTGTAGTTGACACTATACTAGGTATGCAAGTGAGCTTTGGGAAACATGACATTTCTTTAAGTCAAAGCCACTACATCCAGTTCATGTTGGACACGTGGGGATACAGTGAACGTAAAGCAGCTGAGACACCATACGATTATTCTAACCGCTTAAAGCTCAATGATGGAGCTGCGGTTCGACAGTTAGATTATTCTAAACTGCTTGTTAGCCTCATGTACGCTATGGTCTGTACGAGACCTGACATAGCCTTTACGGTCGGCATGTTAAGTAGGTTCACTAGCAATCCTGGCCAAGACCATTGGGATGCCCTCGATAGGCTGATGTGATACTTAAAGCACACCAGACAGTATGTTTTTTGTTATAGTGGTCATCCTCCAGTTCTGAAAGGATATTCTGATGCATCATGGTGCTCAGAAGTATACGACAGCAAGTCCACTAGTGGATTCCTCTTCACACTAGGAGGAGCAGCTATAGCCTGGAAGTCCAAGAGACAGTCGTGCATTGCACTCTCATCTATGGAATCCGAACTCTATGCTCTAGCTTCAGCTGGTGAAGAAGCAGAGTGGCTAAGAGATTTGGTGATGGACATTCCACTATCGAGCCTGAAACTGAGTTCTGTTGCAGTTTACTGCGACAATCATGCTACTAAAACGATTGCTACGAACACGTTGTTCAATAGCAAAAGAATGCAACTACGGATGAAACAGGCCTGGTTGACCTCCCTTACGAGTCAAGGGATTGTGAACCTCGTTGATGTGAGGTCAAAAGATAATGTTGCAGACGTCCTTACTAAAGGATTAAATAGAGCTCTCACAATCAAAACATCGAGGGAAATGAGATTAAAGTTCATAGAAATATGAAACTTTCCTCCAACGTTTATGTTTTGATACGTACGAGCATATAGTTGTCAACATTCAAGCATCTAAATTGTAACAGACTGAAAACCCCAAATAATTTCTTGATAAAAACCCAAGATGGTTGGATGCTGGTTATTCCACACTTGATAACCTAACGTCCTCCCAATGTAAGTTGATTCAAGAGTTATTCAACTGGGAATTGAAAGTCGTTCTAAATGTTAACGTAAACATTATTGATCACAGCACATTATTCCACATTTGATAATGTTGCACGTAATGTGTGCTCACATGTGTTGGTGAGGCACATAGTGATCCGTAATGAATAAGGTAACATTACTAGTCCTAGTTAGACTGGATGAGATGCTGACAGAGTTACTTCACCGTTGCTAGAAGTGCTAAACTCATTTAGTAAGAGCTAGTTTACTTTAAATGTTACTGCATATGTTTATGAATTCATAAAGTCTGACTCATGAAATTCTTTGCAGGCTATGATGGAGATTATGGAGGAGTTGTAGACCTGGACATAGATGACGATGATCTAATAGATGAGTAGAATCATCAAACGTTTAATTCATGTCTTTGTTTTGTAATAATTATTCAGACTATGTTTTGGACAGCATCTGTATGGTGGTTTGCCGTTTAGGCAAAACCTTTATTTTTGATTTATTAGTATGATCTGTCCTGAGTGTTTTGCTTAATTTGGATTATTATTTTGTCTACACTCCAACACCCCTAAACGTCACCGTTATTTGTCACGAATATAGGAGTAGATTGTAAGTGTATATTCGGACGAATAACGGGCTTGGGGGCTTTGCGCGGATAAACCCTAGGTTTAGCCATATATATGTTGTACAACTGGCACCTGCCCGCGAGTACGGAACTCGTCGCGGACAATAGCAACGGAAGCAAAAATCTTTGAGCAAATAATGGCGCGCACCAATCCAACAGTTCGAGTTTCCAAAACACAGAAAAAACACAGACGACAAGAGATATACGTGGTTCGGAGTTAAGCTCCTACATCCACGGGGAGAGCGCGTCGGATCCACTAATCGAAAAATATCCGATTACAACACAGCCACTCAACGATCCTCAGCGGATCGACACTAACCTAGAAAGGAAATGAAGAACAAACAAGAAATCAAGAGAGAGGGAAGAAAACTCCCCTATGCCGGCCGCAAAACTGGCCAATCTGAGCCTGGATCTGAATCTGATCTTCGCCTCCGGAATCTGCACCCAGCCACCGCCGTGAGCCCCCTCTCCTCCCTGGATACAGCCGGCCAAGCCGCTGTCACACGCTGGAGATGAACCCGATGCGCCGCTGGTGCCCAAAATCGGGTAACCCGATTTTCCCTCCGCCACACGTCGTCGCCCTCCGGCCAAGAAAACCGCTGCTCTCTTCAAAATGAAGGAACCGCAGCCTTATGCCTTCTTTCACCGCCGAAGTTGCCGCCGCCGCTGGATCGCCGGAGCCGCCGGAGTTGCCCGCCTTGATCGGTATCCCGATCCTTGCCGAAGAAGAACCGCTGGCCCAAGATTGGGCCCTATGCCCGCTGGAGAAGAAGAGCCGGCCCAAGATCGGCCCTATGCCCGCCGATCGTCGCCGGAGAAGAAGCGCCTCTGCCCGATCTTGCCGCTGCCGGAGCCGAACCTCGCTGTCCCTGGATCTTGATCTCTGATACCGCCGGAGAAGAAATCGCCTCTGCCCAATCTTGCTACCGCCGGATCCCAAGGATGGTCGGACCTATGTAGCCCTAGATCGGGCCGATCTCCTCGCTGTCGCCGGAGAAGAAGAACTCGGAACAGCCGCCGGCCGTCGCCCGTCGCCCGAAAAGAACTGTAGATCGGGTATTACCCCCGATCTCTTGTCGGAGAAGAGTCGCTGAAACCCGGTCGCTGGAGGAAAATCCGTTCGATCCCGCCCCGAAACCGCCGATGATCCTCGCCGGAGAAGACGCCCTAGGAATCGCCGGCGGATCTCTCTTCTTCCTCCCGAAGCCGCGGCTCCGATATCGCCGCTGGTCTTCCGATCGCCCGATGCAGCTCGCCTCTCCGCCGTTCTTCCGTTTTCTACCGTTAGGTTAGGAATGTGAAATTGAATCGGGGTCTTCAACTCACTGTGCAAGCTTGTATATATATATGGCAATAGGCAAAACCGAACCGGTCCAGCTGGACCGGTTCGGTTGGAGCATCATAATAACAATCTCCACCTTGATGCTCCACGAACGCAAATACCACCTAAAACACACAGACCCCTACTGGCGACTACAAGCCCCCTCTCCCTGGGGCCGGCACGATCAACGTGCAACAGTCCGAGTCAAGTCAAACTTGACTCGCCTCACTGATTTCTTTCGCACGCTCGCAACGCATTCCTCTGTAGGAATCTCCCGCAACATCACGCCTCCACCTCGAGCGAACTCCCTCAACTCCCGGTGACGCAGGTCGACGTGCTTCGTCCTTGCACGATAGACCGGGTCTACTGCAAGACGAATCGCACTCGAACTCTCACTGTGCAACTCCACCTTCTCCTGAGTGATCCTAAGTTCCTCGGTGAGACCTCTGAGCCTGATGGCTCCTCTCGCGGTGTCTGGGTACTCCTGAGATGACTCTCTACCCGTCTCCTCTACGGCTGCGAAGATTCTACCTCCGCCAAGGTCCTCTCTCCGTGCACACGCCCTTGCCACGAATCCTGCCCCGCTCCTCCGCTGGTCCTTCCTAGCTTTCTGCTGAGAACGGTCTCTGCTCTCTAAAGCTCTATCGAAGGAATCGCGATCTGAGGAGATCGCCTGAAATGCATGCGCTACTGTATCCTGTAGCTCGAGAGACGGTGTGACCTCTCTCCTCGCATCTCCCCTGGCAATCGTGGTGCCAATCAGTCTATAGAGCGATCCTGAACGCTCTCCTCTCAAGACTGTCTGCGCGCCTCGCCTGACCTCCAAATACCCGTTGCTACTGGTATAAGAATACCCGACAGCCTCCAGAGTGCCTAGAGAAAGCAAGCTCTTCCTCAATTCGGGCACATACCGAACGTCGGTGAGGGTCCTAACCACTCCATCGAACATCCTAATCCTGATACTCCCGACTCCAGAAATCTCGCACTCTGACTGATTCCCCATCCGAACACGACCACCTCCACAGTGCCTAATACTGGAGAACCATTCAATGTTCGGGCACATGTGGAACGAACATCCTGTATCCATGATCCAGGAATCTGTGGTCCCGACTACCACGTCGCGGCTTTGTGAAACGTGTAGAACATCATCATCGCTCACGCACTCGGATGCCACTGCAGCCTGCTGAGGCACAGATTCTTTGCCCTTGAGTTTCCTCACTGGGCAGTTGGCCTTCCAATGCCCCTCCTCCTTGCAGTAGTAACATCTACTCTTGGACCTAGGTCGATCATCCTCCTTGCCTCCCCCTCTCGATCTCCCTCGGGATGGGTCTCTGCTCTTCACGAGCAGACCCTCGCTCGCACTCGATCCGGAACTGCTCCTCTTCTCATTAGAGAGAAGCATCGTCACCACTTCCTCCATCTTAAGGGTATCCTTCCCATACAACATGGTGGTAACTAAATGATCGAACGACCTCGGGAGTGAGGACAAGAGGAGAAGAGCCTGATCTTCCTCCTCGACCTTCACATCCATACTCCGCAACTGGGATACCAGCTTGTTGAACACATTCATATGGTCCAACAACTGCGTTCCCTCGGACATCCTCAAGCTGTACAACTGCTTTTTCACGTACAGCTTGTTCGTGAGCGACCTGGACATGTAGAGCTCCTCGAGCTTCCTCCACAAGTCCACCGTAGTTTCCGCCTCGATAACGTTGTACATGACCTCGTCTGCCAAACACAGCTGTATGGTGCTGATGGCCTTGAGGTCCAGCTCATCCCACTCGTCGTCGTCTTTCACCTTAGCCTTCTCCTTTCCAAGGAGTGCCTTGTGAAGACCCTGCTGAACGAGTACGGCCTTTATGCGCTTTTGCCAAAGACCGAAATCGATCCGCCCATCGTATTTTGGAACCTCGAATTTGGCCGCCATTGAATTTGCTCACTGGTCCGAAGGTCGAACCTCCCTCTGATACCAATTGTTGTGCAACTGGCACCTGCCCGCGAGTACGGAACTCGTCGCGGACAATAGCAACGGAAGCAAAAATCTTTGAGCAAATAATGGCGCGCACCAATCCAACAGTTCGAGTTTCCAAAACACAGAAAAAACACAGACGACAAGAGATATACGTGGTTCGGAGTTAAGCTCCTACATCCACGGGGAGAGCGCGTCGGATCCACTAATCGAAAAATATCCGATTACAACACAGCCACTCAACGATCCTCAGCGGATCGACACTAACCTAGAAAGGAAATGAAGAACAAACAAGAAATCAAGAGAGAGGGAAGAAAACTCCCCTATGCCGGCCGCAAAACTGGCCAATCTGAGCCTGGATCTGAATCTGATCTTCGCCTCCGGAATCTGCACCCAGCCACCGCCGTGAGCCCCCTCTCCTCCCTGGATACAGCCGGCCAAGCCGCTGTCACACGCTGGAGATGAACCCGATGCGCCGCTGGTGCCCAAAATCGGGTAACCCGATTTTCCCTCCGCCACACGTCGTCGCCCTCCGGCCAAGAAAACCGCTGCTCTCTTCAAAATGAAGGAACCGCAGCCTTATGCCTTCTTTCACCGCCGAAGTTGCCGCCGCCGCTGGATCGCCGGAGCCGCCGGAGTTGCCCGCCTTGATCGGTATCCCGATCCTTGCCGAAGAAGAACCGCTGGCCCAAGATTGGGCCCTATGCCCGCTGGAGAAGAAGAGCCGGCCCAAGATCGGCCCTATGCCCGCCGATCGTCGCCGGAGAAGAAGCGCCTCTGCCCGATCTTGCCGCTGCCGGAGCCGAACCTCGCTGTCCCTGGATCTTGATCCCTGATACCGCCGGAGAAGAAATCGCCTCTGCCCAATCTTGCTACCGCCGGATCCCAAGGATGGCCGGACCTATGTAGCCCTAGATCGGGCCGATCTCCTCGCTGTCGCCGGAGAAGAAGAACTCGGAACAGCCGCCGGCCGTCGCCCGTCGCCCGAAAAGAACTGTAGATCGGGTATTACCCCCGATCTCTTGCCGGAGAAGAGTCGCTGAAACCCGGTCGCTGGAGGAAAATCCGTTCGATCCCGCCCCGAAACCGCCGATGATCCTCGCCGGAGAAGACTCCCTAGGAATCGCCGGCGGATCTCTCTTCTTCCTCCCGAAGCCGCGGCTCCGATATCGCCGCTGGTCTTCCGATCGCCCGATGCAGCTCGCCTCTCCGCCGTTCTTCCGTTTTCTACCGTTAGGTTAGGAATGTGAAATTGAATCGGGGGTCTTCAACTCACTGTGCAAGCTTGTATATATATATGGCAATAGGCAAAACCGAACCGGTCCAGCTGGACCGGTTCGGTTGGAGCATCATAATAACATATATATACCTAGCTGGGGGCAACGGAGAGTAAGTTCCATTTAGACTTTCCTCCGGATGTTTCGAGCGCCTTTCACAGGATTTAGTAGTGGATTAGGGCCTCTTAAATATTAATTAAACCCCCACTTAATTGCTTATAAGAGGAAATCAGTGGTGGAAAATTATTAATTAATAAATTAAAAAGGCAGAGCAAATTAAATCTGAGATAGATATCATACTACTCTCATGTTCTCCTTCCTTTTATCTTCTATAAATATACAAAACTTTTTTCAAAATAATACAGCAGAGTTAAAATTTCAAGATAATTTTTTTATGGAACAAATATTAATTCAGATTATTTGCGGTTAATTATGTCTCAAATTCTACTCAAAGTTGACAACAGATGTTGAACACGACCTGCGGGATCTCGGGTCATGACCTTAGCCAAAAATTTCATGCACACAGCCCAAGGTACACATGCGTGTATGGTTGGGGTCATTCCAGAAATCAGTGAACACATCTAGAAGGTAGAGACAGAACATTTTGGGGCGCATCGCCCGAGGCACACATGCATGTGCCCTGGCGTCTCCCGTTCTGTCGATTTCATGACGGTTGTTACACGTCTGTTAATGAAAAGTCATGTCATTTGGGCCACACGCCAGAGGCACACAGGTGGTGTCAATAGCGTGTCAATCTGTTTTTCTATAATTGTAAATGTACAAAGTATTATATAAACTTCTAGTCGTTTTTGGGTTTAGACATTGAGAATTCTGAAATCCTCACTCTCTATAACTACTCTGCTTCTTTTTTCACTCCTCATATTTCCACAACACTTGCAATAAGTTGGATTTGCACAAAAATTATCATATTTATTTATTTTTCGAATAATTGCATTTAGCTCATGATTCAATAGTAATTATCTCAAGCTCAAGATAATTACTTTGATAAAATAAATTTTTTAATCATGAAAATATTTTCTAGTTATAAAATATTTGTACTAAAAAATGATGAAATTTATTTGGCAATTATTTTGCAAAAAAAAAATAGTTCAAGATAAATAAGTTTGAAAATCGCGAGAATGTGAAATATTTACTACCATTTAAGTTGTCTGCGTTATCATTTATTAGTACTGTCCAAGTAAATATTTCAACGGTGCCGAACTGCCGATCACTGACCTATTATTAAAATATATATATATATATAGTCCTCCACTGCACATGGTTCGTTCGCACGTGCCCAAACAGCATCGCTCAATTTCATATTAGACGGATGAGCTTTCGTGCACCACTGTTTCTGTTTGTAAAAATATAAAATAAATATCCCTAAATATATGGAAGAATCAATATTTATAAATAAAATTGTTATATTTTAATTACATATTGATTAGATTAATCATCTGAAATTTTAAATAATTAAAAACAATCATTAATTACATATATATAAGTGTATGTGCACAAACCGGATTGATCTAACTGGGATTGGGATGATGGATTTGGATATCTCTTGTCGTGTTAATGAATTTCTAATTGCATATTAAAATGATTGTCGGATAAGTGAGAAGTGGCTCTGGTAAGGTTGAGGCTGAACTTGGGCTAAACTTGAAATAAATTAGGGTCAAATTTTCAAGACATTGAAAATTAGGGTCTGTTTGGGACTCTGGCGGAGACTGGAAAGGGAGGTGAATGTTGATGAAGCTTCGGACGGAAGGTAGGGATGACGGCACGAAATGATGCTATTTCTTTGTTTTCTGATGGTGGCGGAACAGCGGCGGCAAGACGGAAAACAAACCGAATGACGATGGTGCTAGCTGCTATTTCTTTGTTTTATTATGGACTGATCATAAAAACATAATTCAAAACTGTACGACTTATTTCAAATTAAAAAATATTTAAAGTTTAAACACTTTTTAAATTCATCTCAAATTTTAAGAACATATTTGGGTGCAGGTGATTCGCGTAAATGAAGTTGGCAGTTTGCAAGATCTCTGTAATTGAAATATTTCAACACACGTGACGTTAAATGATTGGCTGCCTACAATAATTTTAACTACTGTAGTAAAAATATTACCGCAAGCATTGCTTTTCAGAATTGACTATTCGCAAGCGCGGATACTATCTGCACTCAAAAGTTGAAAAATTGGAAGAGCAAAGCACCACCGCCTGTAGGAGGAATGAGCGCTTGAAAAGCGCGGAATAGAGGAGCATCGCCACCGAGAGGAAGAGAGATTGTCGGATGCGGAATGAGCGCTTGAAAAGCGCGGAATAGAGGAGCATTGCTTTTCCTAGTGATCTACTCCGCTTATTTGTGTGAAACCTTTAGCCACCAGGCGTGCTTTATACTTAGCTACGCTACCATCAGGATTTAGCTTCCTTTTCAGAACCCACTTGCACCCTACAGTTTTAGCCACTGTTGGCTTATCAACTAACGTCCAGGTGTCGTTCTGAAGGAGAGAGTTCATCTCATCCTCAATAGCTTCTTTCCAGAGTAGGGAATCCCTTGATCTCATTGCTTCCTTAAAGGTAGATGGATCATCCTCAATGTGGTAAGTGACAAAATCACTACCGAAGGTTCTCGGGGTTCTCTCTCTCACTGAAGTCCTAGACTCTTGGCCAGAGTTATCTACCGGAACGGAATAGGAGGTGCTCGGTACTGATTCGAGATCTTCCTCAGTAATAGTGGCTTGCATACCTGGAATCGTTAAGTTCTTATCTTTGAGGAATTTATCCTCGAAGAACACTGCATCCCTAGATTCGATTATGATATTATTAGAAATATCAAGTAACCTATCTGCAGCACTATCTTCAGCACAACCTAAGTAGACACATGTATTGGTCCTAGGTCCAACCTTAGACCGTCTAGGGTCAGGAACCCTAACATAGGCTATACAACCCCAGGTCTTAAGTCTAGTTAAAGACGGGGGTCGCTTAAACCAAAGCTCGTAGGGTGTAACCTCTAACTTAGCATGATAAACTTTATTCAGAATGTGATTCGCAGTCAAAACTGCTTCTCTCCAATAAGCGGAAGGCATGCCTGCAGTGAGCAACATAGAGTTCAACATTTCTGTTAACGTTCTATTCTTACGCTCAACTATGCCGTTAGATTGGGGGGAGTAAGGAGCAGTGGTTTCTACTATGATGCCATGTGAAGCAAGGAAGCATCTGAACTCACTGGACATATATTCTCCTCCTCTATCACTCCTAAATCTCTTTATTTTCATGCTTAATTGGTTTTCTACCCTGGTTTTGAAAAGACAAAATTTTTCAAACGCTTCGTCTTTAGTTTTAAGCAACGAAATATGACAAAACCTTGTGCAGTCATCGATGAACGTGATCATATACTTCCTTCCACCTCTAGTGACAAAACTCTTAAAGTCATAAATATCGGAATGTATAAGTTCAAGAGGTGTTGTGCTCCTAGTAACCATGCCAAAAGGTTTCCTAGTGATATTAGTCTGAGCACACACTTCACATTTTCCAAGAGGAGACTTAGTGTCTAATGTGATATTGTGAGTTCTAGCAATTTGGAACATTTTCCTGTAGCTTACGTGTCCTAGTCTCTCATGTAGAGTCCTAGGGCTAACTAAATCCAATTGAACTTGTTGCACTATCTCATTTGCTAGACTCAGACGGTACATCCTATTTTGGACGTAAGCACATCCAAAGTAGTGAGAGTTAACTGACAGAGTCACTCTACCGCTACAGAAGTTAATTGACATACCAGCATCACACAATAAACTAATAGACACTAAGTTAACAGATAAAGAAGGAATAAATTTTACGTTCTTTAAAAGTAAAGACTTACCTGAGGAGAGCATCAGAGTTGCGTTCCCCACCTTCAATACGTCAGTTGTTCCTCCATCTGCTACAGTCACTGATTCCTTTGCATTCTTCAGCCATGTCAAGAGATTAGCATTGTTGCAAACATGACACGTTGCCCAAGAATCCAGGAATCACTCTGTGCTGGCTTGCTCGTGTCCGACCATGACAACAAAGTCGGATGGCTCAGCTTGGCTAACCAGATGGGCCTGGTTGCCCTCTTGTGGTGCTTTAGTTCTTTCCTTCCTCGGTAACTTGCAGTCAGATGCACAGTGTCCCCACTTATTGCAGTTAAAACATTTACCCTTAAATTTCTTAGAGCGTCTACTCGGTCCTGCAACTTGAGGGCTACTACGAGACGGTTTGGTCTTGTGAGGGGGAGGAGCACGCTTAGAGCTTGAAATCATGTTGGCAGCAGCCTTCTGCTTGCCAACAGCTTCCAAGGTGTGCTTTACCCTGTTCTCATCCTCAATGCGTATGAAACGCTTGAGGTCACTCAGACCAACCTGCATCTTTTTGCGATACATTTCTGTTTTGAAATTATACCACGAGGAGGGCAACTTATACACAATTGTGCCCGCAACAAAACTATATGGCAGACTAATAGACTCACTATGCAGGGAATCAACCAAATTTTCAAATTCGGATACCTGAGGGAGAATGACTTTCTCCTCGTCGAAGCTGAAGGAGTGGAACTTGTCCACCAGATGAGCCTTGGAGAGGTCCTCCTCCTGCTTGAAGTGCTCCTCCAGTGCTTCCCAGATCTCCTTAGCAGACTGCATCTTGATGTAGTTATTGGCCAGGCTGGCGGAGAGGCAGTTCAGTAGGTAATCCCTGCAGAAGTCCTCATCTTCGACCCAATGCGCCTCATCTTCAGTCCCAGCAACGTCAGCACGAGTAGACTTGATGGTGTAGAAGACGTTCAGGTATTTCATCCAGAACTGGGTGTTCAACTTCCAATCGTTGAACTCTGAGGTCGTGAACTTCTCCAATTTGTTCATGGGCACTGAAGAGGAGAAGCTGGAGTTCCTCATTGCTTCACAGGAAATAGGCAGAGAGAATCTCCACTAGATCGACAACCTTGCCAGAAGAGTCAATGCAGCAGGGAAGAGGCGATCGACGATCGGGAGAGAGTGATCGACGACTGGGAAAAAACGATCGTCGAACGCTGGGCGATCGTCTAACGGGAAAGCGCAGTCGTTGAGCGCTGGACGATCGTCGAACGTCGACCGGGAATCGTCGAACGTCGACCGGGGACGATCGTCGAACGTCGACCGGGAATCGTCGAACGTCGACCGGGGATGATCGTCGAACGTCGACCGGGAATCGTCGAACGTCGACGGGGGACGATCGTCGAACGTCCACCGGGAATCGTCGAACGTCGACCGGGAATCGTCGAACGTCGACCGGGAATCGTCGAACGTCGACCAGGAAACGATCATCGAACGTCGACCGGGAATCGCTGGGCGGAAGCTCTAGAGGGGCGAGTGAGAATAAAGAATAATGTTGCGGTCCCGTATTAGTCTAACAACGGCATCAGTATCATCGATGTACTCAATTCAAAAGATTCGAAGGTGTTGTCCGAATCATGGTTTGGAGGGGAGGCGGAAGCTCTAGAGGGGCGAGTGAGAATAAAGAATAATGTTGCGGTCCCGTATTAGTCTAACAACGGCATCAGTATCATCGATGTACTCAATTCAAAAGATTCGAAGGTGTTGTCCGAATCATGGTTTGGAGGGGAGGCGGAAGTTCTAGAGGGGCGAGTGAGAATAAAGAATAATGTTGCGGTCCCGTATTAGTCTAACAACGGCATCAGTATCATCGATGTACTCAATTCTCAAAACGTTCGAGTCTTTAAAATAGGAGTGTGAACAGACAAAAATACTAGTTATTATCAGGGTCCTTAATTTACAGGGAAAATACTGGAAATGGGAAAGGAGCTGACAAATATAATGATTTATTTTATTAATTTTTTAGTATATAATATATAGATGTGTTGTAGACTTATAGTGATATAAATTTGGATAATTTTAATAGGAATTTTTTGAGCTAATGAGAATTGATATTATTATATGCATGTCTACTTATGAGTTATGATGCTTTAAGCCTTTAAATAATTATTATTATTGTATTTTTTAAATATAAGATTTTCTGTATTGTTTCTTCGTTTACTAAATAAAATAAAATTTAAATGTATATGACATAAATTAATAAATATATATAAAGTATTATTGATAAAGTACTGCACTGAACCGTACCCCATCTCTTTCTCTAGGAAGCAGCCGCACATGCAACGCATGTCCTGTTTTAAAAGTAGACCCTCTCGAATATTGATGTTGTAAATTAAAATATATATACCTGTTAAATATTTATATCCATGTGACATTTTTAAAAGTTAAATTTAAATAAATAATACACCAACAATGATTAAGATCACCAACAAGAAAATAAAATTACTTTTGACGATAAAAGTGGATAAAGTTTTTTAGGTGAGGTCCGATGTTTGCGAACGACGGTTCATAATCACTGCATTCATGATTGTTACCGCCATGCAAAACAGAGTTTTAATTGATTGGAGGTTTTTGTGATGCTTTCTTGGGTCTTCCATGAGGGCATGCAGCATTCACAATCTTTGTAGGTAGTTTTGGTGGTATTGGATGATTCCTTCGTTCATTACGAGAACTATTAGGGATTCCGCTATTCGTAGTCTAATTTTGATGAAAAATATGCTATTGGCAGCTCTCCTTGAATTATAAATAAAAGGAGTACCCATCATTAATTATTATATTTCTCATAATTAATTATTTGACTATTTTTGTATATGTTGATATCAATAACAAAGTTCTCTTTGCTTATTACTTTTGTCATCCATGTCTTTTCTTCAAATTGTATTTTTTATTTACTGGACAACATATTTATCTCTCTCGCTTTGTTTGGTACGGCGGTGACGGTCGTAAATGTTGTGGTTATGAAAGGTGTTTCGGGAATTCCCGACCTCAACTAAGGAATATTTCATCCACTTTTATGTTCAAATTTAGTTTTCTTTTCTAGGAGGTGATCACAACCATTGTCAAGCTAAACATGCATTTTTTGTCCATAGTGTTTTTGTCCAAACTCAACGGAGCTAAAACACTGAGCCAAACAAAGTCGAAGACTATCGGGGCAATATCACAAAATTTGAACTATATAAAATATCTTGAAGTACATGAATGAGAAATATATATGTTGGTCTATTTGAAGAACACTTCCTCAAATCGGCTGCATAAGATGTTCTGTCTGTTTGTCGAGATAGATTAGAAAGTATGAATGTTTTTGTATAGGCATGTTATGTATATGCCTTAAGGCCGGGGACTTATCAATATATTAAGGTTGTGTTTGGCGTGGGCTATCGCGGCTTATTTACTCCAGTGAGGTTGGACAAAAATGTCATTGTCATATCAAAATCTTATGATCCAAACTAGCTAGTTTTTTTTTTTTGATAACGGTAGTAACATGTCTTACCAAACATACATTATATGACAATGACGTTTTTGTCTAACCTCACAAAAATAAATAAGCTGTGATAAGCCGAGTCAAACGCAGCCTAAGACACTATGGACTCTCTTATTTGAAAGTTTGGCTTCGGTTGTCATATTAAAGGTTTTGTGATTCTTTTGGTTTTTTCCTTCGTGTTTTAGTTTTCATATTTATATATCATTTTGTGCTTATATTTATAAATATCTAATTTTAACTTATCAAGATATTAATATCCCTAATATGATAATTGCTAAATAGTACCTTAATTAGTCGCTCCATGTGATTTTGTTCCTCTTCTTAGCAGAAGTCTGATGATACCTCAAGATAGGGGCGGATCCAGAAGGGGCCCGGGGGACACTGCCCCCCTCCCCATTATTTTTCAAAATTATTAGTGTATTTGAATTTCTCTCGTCGAGGCAATGAATTTTGACTACTTATATGTCGAAAACGATGGCCAGATGAAGGAGAAACAACTCCGATAAGATGAAAACGTTCAACTTTTTTAAGAAAGTTGATGTTTGGCCCCCCATGTTAAAATTTTAAGAACCTAGCGGCGCATTCAAAAAAAATATTTTATGCACCCTCATTATTAATTTTCTGGATCCACCACTGCCTCTAGATTCGGTTTTTTGGTTTTAGCATGCATTCCTCTATATGAGAGTCGTGCGAGGATAATTTTTCGTCCGATCTACTATTCGACGGTCGGCCAAACGAAGAAAAAACGAATAAAATACTGCATGATCTGTGTATCAAAAGATGATTGTGCGTCTCGTGCAGCATATTCCCATAAGATACCAGCACCTTGCCACTTGGGTTTGGAGTCATTTTGAATAATCTACACCAAATATAGGCCTAATATTTCTATATAATCAATGATAAAGATATTAAAAATATATATATAATTAAACATAATTGTGATATGAAAATTTCAATTTTGACCATACTTAAATATATCCGATATGAAATCTGGTTCAAATTTTAACCCGGTTTGAAAGATATTTGGATTGCATTTGGGTTAAGGTAGAGACCCTAAACCCATACCCGCCCATTTTGCTGGCCAAATCGGGTCAAGTACTTAATTATAAATTGATATATTCATTTTCATTTTGAAATAATAAAAAGATTATTATTACTATTATAGATAAATATGGATGCTAGCAATAATAATGCAAAAGGGAATGTTATGTTTGCCAGCATTCCTTTATAAATGTTTTCAAATTAAATGTTGATAAAGGCCAATAATATCATAGTAATTATCATACAATATATGTTTGATAAGTTGATGGTTATGACCGCTAGTAATAAAAAAAAATTAATTTTGAACACAAAAATGAATGAAGTTTGTTAGCTGAGCGACCTTTGTAAGATGAAGTTCACAATCACTACATTTATAACCGCCGCCACCTCCCAAAGGGAGCTTTATTAGATAAGTAAATAAAAGATAGTATAATATAGAATATAATATAAATAATGCTAAATATATATATAATTATTATGAAATGTATACAAAAGGAATCTATATTGTACAACCTCATATTCGCTGAGCCAGACCAAGAGGCACAATGGTCACAGGAGGGTTAGCCGAAGTGGTCCCGCCCTAAGGAGGATCTCGCCCACAGAAGGCGGAAGCGCTCTCGCCGAATGTTATAAGGGAGAAATCGTGGGCCGAGAACGCCAAGCGCAAGCCGCGCGGAAGCACTCCCGCCCAAACCAAGCTCCTTTCTCAAAGAGTTCTCGCCTAAGCGGCGAGAACGTTCGCGCCATGCCCTGGGCCGAAAGGTCTCGGCACTAGCTCCCGCCGAATGGGGCCCAGGGCCTTTGGAAGAATGTCTTTATTGCCCTCAGGAGAAATTACTTCAGTACCCTCAGGAAAACAGCGGGATTTGGCTATTGGCAGACCAACTAAGGGCTTTTCAGTAAATTCAGGACAGAAAAATGCTATAAATAGACCCATAAGGGCTCCTTAGAAAGCAAGCGATCATTGTCTCCGGAATTCTAGCGCTTTCTGAGGAGCTCCTAGCTCAGCTTTGGCTTTGGAGGGGAAGCTCTCAGAGATCTTCCGGGTGTGAGGTGGGACCTCCCTGCTGAGGCTTTTGGGTCAGTCTTAGGTCCTTAGAATCCAGTCAAGGGGTGAGACTTGAGAGAAGTAGGTTTCGGCTGCACCCCTTTTTCTTCGAACTTCAGTTGAGGTCAAATTTGACTTCAACAGTTCTGGTGCGGTGAGCGTGGATAGGCAGCCGATTCAAGAAAGCCTTAAGTTTTGTCCCATGGCTGGAGGTGAAGGTGAAGGGTCAGGATCTGGAGGCTCCCCCACCCGGGGAGAGGAAGCGACAAGAAGGATGCTGGATGAGTTCAGGCGAGAGGTTCTGCAGACGATCAGCTTGGCCTTCTCGGCGAGAGGCGAGTGGGCCACCCCTCAGGTCCCGATAGAAGAGGTTCCGCTCTTGGGCGAGAACGCCCCAGGACAGCGCCCAGGAAAGGAGGTCCCGGGCGAGGCTGGCGAGAGAGACGTGGCCGCGCGGGAGCTATTCCCGGGCCAGAGCCAGCGCCCGGGCAAGGAGGCGCTAACAGAGCCAGGCGAGAAGGAGGCGGCGGTGCGGGAACTCTTCCCAGGGCACGGTCTCGCGGATCGGGCGAGCCAGCCGAGGCCGCGAGACGTGCCTTCTCGCCAGGCAGGAGGCGAGAGCCCATTTAGCGAGCTCATCATCTCGGCTCCGGTACCGGAAGGGTTCCGGGAGCCCGACATGTCCTACTACTCAGGGAAGGATGACCCGGTGCAACACGTACAGTGGTTTGAAGACGTCGTATCAATAAGGCAGATGACAGACGCCTTCAAGTGTCGACTGTTCGCCATCACGTTGAAGGAGAAGGCAAGGGACTGGTTCCACCAGTTGCCAGCAAGGTCGATCTACTGTTTTGAAGATTTGCGGAGAAGCTTTCTGTTGAGATTCTCCACCTCAAAGAAGCGGAAGAAGGAAGCGGAGTGTCTGTTTGCAGTGAGGCAGAGGCCGGATGAGACGTTGGGTCACTATGTCGACCGGTTCCAGGAAGAGATCCTTCTGGTCCAGGAGGTTCCAGGGTACGCGCTGATGTTGGCCTTCACCCTGGGGCTGAGACCGGGATTTTTTAGCATGGAGTTGAAGAGGATGCCCCCCCTCTCCTTTGAGGAGCTCATGGAGAGGGCGGCAAAGGAGATCGATTTCGAGAGAGCAAACCCAGCGTTCGCCAGGAAGTTGGCCAAGCTAGCAGAAGAGGACGGGAAGGAACCAGCGGCAGGAAGACAGAAGGAATCAAGAGAGCAGAGGGAGCAGAGAGAAGATAGGAGAAGGGAGGAGCCCCGAAGGTTTGGGCAGCAGCAGGGGTGGGGGGCCCGGGAGCCAGTCAACCGGTTGGGTTGGAGGCCCCAGGAGGGTCGCCCCCAAGGTCCAGGAGAAGGCTATCGGGGGAGAGATGACCTACGGGAGCCCCGGAGGTTCGATCGACCGGCATGGAGGCAGGAGCCGAGGGATCGTCCCCCACCACCGCAGGAGGCAATGGAAGTAGGAAGAGGGAGAGGAGCAGCCAGAGGAGCTCGAGGAGGAAGAAGAGGAAGGGGAGACGGGAGAAGGGGCGGGGAGGCGTTGCTCTTTTGTGACTTCCACCAGGAGGAAGGGCACGCAACGGCCACCTGCCCGGAGTTCTTAGAGTTGAGGGCGGCCAGAGGAGCAGGGAGGCAAGATCCACCGATGAGGATAGTGGAGGTACAACAGGGCGAAGCGGAGGACAGGTGTGAAGACCGGGTGGACGTAGGGACCCGGGGAGGAATCGGGGTGATTCATGGAGGAGTGGGGATTGAGGCAACCCGCAAGGGGAGCCTGCAAACCATGTATCGGAGGGGGGTGGCATCCACCTCCCAGGTTCCCCCACCGGAAGAAAAGATTACTTTTTCATCAGCGGACATGCCAGACTATGAAGACCCATTCTGCGACGCCCTGGTGATCCAGACGGCAGTGGAGAACTATACCGTTTCTAGGATACTGGTAGATAACGGGAGCTCGGTTAATGTCATCTTCAAGAAAGCTTTCGATGAGATGAGGGTTGAAGGGAAGAGGGTCTTGGCATCGGATGGACCTCTGTTCGGGTTCTCCGGCGAGAGGAAGGAGGTAGAAGGAGGAGTAGGGTTACACGTAAGGTTGGGGGGCGTATCGCGGAACTGCAGGTTCGTGATCGTGGACGCCCCGAGCAGCTACAACGCCATCTTTGGGCGTCCCCTCATCAGCGCCTTTCGCTGCGTCCCCTCCTCGTTCCATCAATGCCTCAAGTTCAACAATGGGGGGGTGCAAGTCAGGGTTAGAGGGGACCCGAAGGTGGCAAGACAATGTTACGTTACGGCAGTCAACACTATTTCGTGGATGGCAGAGGCGGAAGAGTTGGAAATTGAGATGGCGGCCCTAGAAGAGGTGGGGGAGGAAGAGGAGATGGTCCATGAGGAGGTAAGGGAGGAAGCTGGAGAGGAAGAGACAGAGAAGATGCGAGGGGATGTGCAGGTGATACGGAGGAGCGATGGGCAGGAGAGCCCGGAAAGGGCAGTGGAAGTAGGAGAGCAGGCGGCGGGAGAAGTCGTGGGAGAGGTCCCAGGAGGCGTGGGAGCCGAGCAGCAGCAGCAGAGGGGGATAGAAGCGATGGAGATTGAGGAGGAAAGGGGAGAGCTGGAGCTGGAGGAAGAGGCAAGGACTGGTTGGGAGCAGTCGCGGCTGGAACCGGCTGAAGAAGTGGTGGAGATGGAGGTCTTCACCAAAGCAGGAGAGGTGCAAAGGGTGCGGATCAGCGGGGGGTTGAGTCTTGAGACCCGGGAGCAGGTGCGGGCCTGCATTCAAAGCAACGTTGACGTCTTCGCTTGGAGCGCGGCGGACATGCCAGGCATCGACGCCGACGTAGCCTGCCATCGCCTGAACCTGGATCCCCGCGCCCGCCCCATCCGTCAGAAGATGAGAGCCATCGCCACCAAGCTGGAGGAGCCCATTCGCGAGGAGGTCAAGAGGCTCTTGGAGGCGGGCTTCATCTCAGAGATCCAGTATCCAGACTGGATCTCCAATGTGGTAATGGTGAAAAAGGGATGTGGTAAATGGAGGATGTGTGTAGACTTTTCTTTGTTGAATAAATCATGCCCTAAGGATTGCTATCCCCTGCCTCGGATCGACGCGCTGGTTGATTCAGCCGTCGGTTTTTCTGTCATGAGTTTTTTAGATGCTTTTTCAGGTTATCACCAAATCCGGATGCATCCTCCTGACACCAAGGATGTGTCCTTCATCACAAGGGAGGGGTGCTTCAGTTACAAGATGATGTCCTTTGGGTTAAAGAACGCAGGGGCTACCTATCAACGCATGATGGATAGAGTCTTCCGGGATCAGAGGGGGAGGAACTTGGAGGTCTACGTCGACGACCTAATGATCAAAAGCAAATGCATAGTTTCGCACCTGCAAGACCTCGAGGAAACATTCGCCACCCTGAGAAGGTTTAAAATGAGGCTGAATCCCTTGAAGTGTGTCTTCGGGGCAAGCCGCGGGAAGTTCCTCGGGCATCTCCTGACTCCGGAAGGAGTGGAGCCCAACCCGGACAAAGTCAAGGCCATCCTGGATTTGGAGTCACCTCGCGACGTCAAGGAGGTCCAGCGCTTGACAGGCAAGCTGGCTGGGCTAAGCAGGTTCCTCTCCCGGGCAGGAGACAGATGTTCGTCATTCTTTAAAGTGCTGCGGGGGAATCAAAGGTTCGAATGGACGGCTGAATGCGAAGAAGCTTTCCAGGGGCTGAAAAGACAACTCTCTCAGGCTCCCCTCCTTCAGAGCCCAAAAGATGGGGAGGATTTGACCTTATATCTCGGAGTAGGGGCGGAGGCGGTAAGCTCCGTCCTAGTAAGAGAAGAAGGAAAGAAGCAGCTTCCCATCTATTACGTCAGCCGGATATTGAAAAAAGCAGAGCTTCGCTACCCTATCCTGGAAAAGCTTGCTTATGCCTTGGTCATCTCGGCCAGAAAGCTCCGTCCGTACTTTCAAGCGCACTCGATTAGGGTGGTGACCGACCACCCTCTTCGCAAGATCTTCGATGGAGTGGAGCACTCGGGAAGGCTGGCTAAGTGGTCCATTGAGCTAAGCGAATTCGACATCTCCTTTGTACCAAGGCTCTCCATCAAGGCGCAGGCAGTGGCGGACTTTCTAGCAGACTACGTTGTTGAGGTCGAGGGGGAAGAGCAGCAACCGCGAGAAGCATGGAGGTTAACGGTTGATGGGGCCTCAGGAAGGCACTCCCTAGGGGCAGGGGTGGTGTTGACAAGTCCCCAGGGGGTAACTATAGAGCAAGCAGTCATTTTACATTTCCCAGTGACCAACAATCAAGCGGAGTATGAGGCCGTCATTGCTGGCCTTCGCCTGGCAAAGGAACTGGGGATTCAGGAGGTAGAAGTTTTCACTGATTCAAAGGTAGTGACATCGCAAATCCGGGGAGAGTTTGAAACTCGGGAGCCAACCCTCATCAGATACCTCTCCAAGGTAAGGGTGATCATCGGAGGATTCCGGTCTTTCTCAATTCAACATATTCCAAGGGAAGAAAGTGTAACCGCCGATCGACTGGCCAAGTTCGGACCGCAGGTAGGAGGGACCTTGACGGAGCTATTCCGACCGGCTATAGATGAGGGAGAATTGATGATGGTGGATCGACAGCCCTCGTGGGTGGATCCATTTGTGGCCTTCCTAACCACCGGAGAACTGCCTGAGGGGACCAAGGTGGGGAGAAGCTTTAAGCGCAAGGCGGCTCACTACTTGATGATGGAGGGGGGTCTGCATCGCAAGATGTTGTCAGGGCTCCTAGCCAGATGTGCGACCGAAGAGGAAATCCCGAAGATTTTAGGGGAGGTGCATTCGGGCGAGTGCGGCAGTCACTCTGGAGGAAGGACACTGGAGGCTAGGGTGGTCAGACAGGGGTACTTCTGGCCCACCCTAAGGAATGATGCCATGGAGTTTGCAAGGAGGTGTCAAAAATGTCAACTCTACGCCCCCCTTCAACTCTTGGCAGCCCAAAGACTCCGGAGTATCACGGCGCCATGACCATTTGCTATCTGGGGAATGGACTTAGTTGGGCCCTTTCCTCCGGCTAGTGGACAGAGAAGGTTCCTCCTGGTCATGATAGATTACTTCTCGAAGTGGCTGGAGGTTAAGGCACTAGCAAAGGTGACCTCCCAAGTCATCAGGAACTTCGTCTGGGGGGAGATCATCTGCAGGCACGGGCTGCCTCAGGCCATCGTCACGGATAATGGCCCCCAGTTTGCCAGCGAAGAGTTCATCAGTTTCTGCACTCAGCTGGGCATTGACCTCAGGTTTGCCTCCGTCCACCACCCCAGGAGCAACGGTCAGGTGGAGGCGGCAAACAAGATTATCGTTAACTTGTTAAAGAAGAAGGTAGAGAATCTGAGAGGGAATTGGGTGGAGCAGCTCCCCTCGGTCCTGTGGGCTCTGAGAACAACTCCGAACACGGCTACCGGTGAGACCCCCTTCAAGCTCTCTCATGGATGTGAAGCTGTCCTACCGGTGGAGTTTGAGGTCCGGTCCCCGCGAGTCACAGCCGCGGGCGAAGGTGACGAGACTTGGAGGGTGGAAAATGAAGAGGGGCAGCGCCTCTCGTTAGATATGGTAGAGGAACTGCGAGACGTGGCGGCTATCAGGCAAGAAGAAATCAAGCGACGAATGGCAAAGCATTTTGATAAGCACGTCAGGGTCAAGCAGTTCACAGAAGGGGATCTGGTGCTGAAAAAGGTCGACGCGGCGGGAAGATCGGCTCCCGTGGGTAAGCTCCATCCGAACTGGGAAGGTCCATACATTGTGAAGGAAGTCCTCGGAACAGGGGGATACTACCTCCAGGACGTGGAGGGAAGAGCCTTAAGCCACACGTGGAGTGGTGATGATCTAAAACGCTTCTACCCCTGAGGGGGGAAGGATGTAACCATGTATCCCAAAATTAAACTTGTTATATTATACCGATTGTTTCTCTTTTAATTAGTGTCGAATTTTTCATGGCATAACGTAGTTGAATGTTTAGTGATGCCCCGAGCTCGGCTCGGCCCCAGGTAGACCCGCTGCGCAGGCTCTCATCTAGCTGGCAGGTCCGAAGGCTCGCCTGTGGGGGATAGGTTGGTTTGGTTTGAAATCTTCATCGGCACCCCGAGCTCGGCTCGGCCCCAGGTAGACCCGCTGCGCAGGCTCTCATCTAGCTGGCAGGTCCGAAGGCTCGCCTGTGGGGGATAGGTTGGTTTGGTTTGAAATCTTCATCGGCACCCCGAGCTCGGCTCGGCCCCAGGTAGACCCGCTGCGCAGGCTCTCATCTAGCTGGCAGGTCCGAAGGCTCGCCTGTGGGGGATAGGTTGGTTTGGTTTGAAATCTTCATCGGCACCCCGAGCTCGGCTCGGCCCCAGGTAGACCCGCTGCGCAGGCTCTCATCTAGCTGGCAGGTCCGAAGGCTCGCCTGTGGGGGATAGGTTGGTTTGGTTTGAAATCTTCGTCGGCACCCCGAGCTCGGCTCGGCCCCAGGTAGACCCGCTGCGCAGGCTCTTATCTAGCTGGCAGGTCCGAAGGCTCGCCTGTGGGGGATAGGTTGGTTTGGTTTGAAATCTTCATCGGCACCCCGAGCTCGGCTCGGCCCCAGGTAGACCCGCTGCGCAGGCTCTCATCTAGCTGGCAGGTCTGAAGGCTCGCCTGTGGGGGATAGGTTGGTTTGGTTTGAAATCTTCATCGGCACCCCGAGCTCGGCTCGGCCTCAGGTAGACCCGCTGCGCAGACTCTCATCTAGCTGGCAGGCCCGAAGGCTCGCCTGTGGGGGATAGGTTGGTTTGGTTTGAAATCTTCATCGGCACCCCGAGCTCGGCTCGGCCCCAGGTAGACCCGCTGCGCAGGCTCTCATCTAGCTGGCAGGTCCGAAGGCTCGCCTGTGGGGGATAGGTTGGTTTGGTTTGAAATCTTCATCGGCACCCCGAGCTCGGCTCGGCCCCAGGTAGACCCGCTGCGCAGGCTCTCATCTAGCTGGCAGGTCCGAAGGCTCGCCTGTGGGGGATAGGTTGGTTTGGTTTGAAATCTTCGTCGGCACCCCGAGCTCGGCTCGGCCCCAGGTAGACCCGCTGCGCAGGCTCTCATCTAGCTGGCAGGTCCGAAGGCTCGCCTGTGGGGGATAGGTTGGTTTGGTTTGAAATCTTCATCGGCACCCCGAGCTCGGCTCGGCCCCAGGTAGACCCGCTGCGCAGGCTCTCATCTAGCTGGCAGGTCCGAAGGCTCGCCTGTGGGGGATAGGTTGGTTTGGTTTGAAATCTTCATCGGCACCCCGAGCTCGGCTCGGCCTCAGGTAGACCCGCTGCGCAGGCTCTCATCTAGCTGGCAGGCCCGAAGGCTCGCCTGTGGGGGATAGGTTGGTTTGGCTTGAAATCTTCATCGGCACCCCGAGCTCGGCTCGGCCCCAGGTAGACCCGCTGCGCAGGCTCTCATCTAGCTGGCAGGACTGAAGGCTCGCCTGTGGGGAACAGGTTTTGTCTGGTTGGCTTGGTTAATGAAAGGCAGGAAGCACGTTGGGAACACCAAATGACAAGTGAAAAAGAGGAGAGAGATCTCGGCAGAGATAGATCTCGGCAGGGATAGATCTCGGCAGAGATAGATCTCGGCAGGGATAGGTCTCGGCAGAGATAGATCTCGGCAGGGATAGGTCTCGACAGAAGATAGGTCTCGACAGAAGATTCACTATTGAAGGGAACTCGAGGTGGGGAGGCTTCCGCCAAAAGGGTTCCTCTCAGTGTTCTCGAACAAATAGGCGAGATCGTCATACGATGGGCTAGTAGGGACTCGCGCAGTCTAAAGGGGACGGTCCCGTCTTAAGGATTCGAGAGTCACGCTTCCGGCTGGCCGGTTACCGCAGGTTCTTGCTGATTCATCGCTACGAATTTCCTAAGAAGGCCAAGGGTCTTGGCGGAAGCCTACGCCGAAAGCATTCGACTACGACAACCACATCAAGCACATTCGCAAATAACAAAAAAGGTTCGCAAGAACAAATATTTGCATTAACTGTATACAGGTACAACGTGTTAGCGTCTCGCGCTTTTACATAAAAATGAACAAAAATAAGAAGAGGACCCTCAAGGGTCTCGGCTGTACCCTTCTGAAGTCTCGCTGGAGCTTCCGCTGTAGCTTCCGCTGGAGCTTCCGCCAGAGCTCTCCCCGGAGGTCTCGCCATCCGCTGCGGGGGACTTTGAGACATCCGAGGGAGGGGTATCAGGGGCGCCAGGAGGCTTTGGGATGGGCTCGAAGAGCCACGGGACAAGTTGTGGAGCAGTAATGTCTTTGCCCCTTTCATCCCAACAGTTGATGTCGCGCAGCGTCTCCAGCGTCAGCCTTACGGTGGCTTGCGCGTTCCCCTGAAGGAGCTTGTCGATGTCATAAGCCGAGTAATACTGGCTCTTCAATCTCTCGTCCAGCGGAGGGGGTGCACTCGCCTCGAGGCGCGCGATCTGTTCTCGCAGGAGAACGTTGTCATAGCGGGCCTGAGACAGCTCCTCACGAAGCGCGGCTTGAGCGGAATCCTGAACAGCGGGAGGTTAGCATAAGAAAAAGGTTAGGATTGCGAGAACAACTGATTATGAAAAGTCTCGCTTACCCCTTCCGCTTGGCGCGAGGATAGTAGTTGCTGGGTCTCGGCCAGCTCCTTGGCCAGAGAGGCCGCCCGGGCCACCGCATCCTCCCTGGCCTTCAACATATCTTGAAAGTTACGGTCTATCGTAATGCTCCGCCGGGCGCACATGTGCGTGAGCTCCAACCCACGCATTAAAGCGCGAGTGGAGTCATATGCCAACATCCGGGTCGACGTCCTGTCGAAGACGCTAGCATCCTCCCGGCTGTAGAGGCCGTACCCTAAGGCGAAAGCTTCGCCGGTGACCTCGTCTCGCTCTGCCCAGCTCGGCAAGAGGGACGAGACCGTGACCTTGTTGGCGTCAGGGTCCCATTGCAGCAGCGGCTTGTTCTCCGCGTCCAGGTACCTCACGCCGAGGCCATAGTTACGATGACCCCGCGGCACCTCTTTAGACGGAGGTTGGCCGGAGGTCCCGACGGCGACACCCTCGCTCTCGGCGGCGCCAGGGGTCCGAGGGTTCTCGGCGGGAGTCCCCGAGCCGCCCCTGGTGGCCGCAACCCTGCTTGCTGCCTCCAAGACCTCCTCGAAGGAGCGGCCGGGGGGGAGAGGTTGGACGGGCTGGACAACCGCAGCCTTGCCCTTCTCGGTATCCATGGTCTTGGGCCTCTTGATTGCCTGAGGTGCGGAAGCAACCGGTTTTCGCTTCACAACACCGCTCGAGGGTGGGAGGCCCGGCTCCTTTCGGCAGGCTTGCGCGGCGGCTTTCGCAAGAGCCAGCGGGTCCTTCGGAGGCTGACTCCCTCCGGCGCGAGCCTCGTCAAAAGGCTGGCGGAGAGGGATTTCGCGCTCTCCTGCAAAAAACAACATTGATAAGTTCTAATCTCGGAAAAGGCAAGAAAAAGACAAATGAAGGCGAGACCCTACCTTCTCCCGGAAGCACAGGGGAAAGAGAATCGACGTCTCGCCGGAGGTGGAGGACGTCGAAGTCCTTGGTTCCGAAGAACTCAAGGAGGGCGCTCTCGCGGGAGCCCAAGGACGGAGGCTTGTAGGCGGCATCTTCATATTGGATGGGGGCCAAGGGTACGTTCCCGAAGTCGCCGGAGACGTAGATGAACTTCTCGCCCCAATGATGATGCTTGTTGGCGAGACCGATCGTCTTCAGAAGCTGCCCGGAGAAGAACACCACGCCTCCTTTCGCGCGGAAGGTAAACAGCTTGCGGAAGAT
Source organism: Platanthera guangdongensis (assembly GCA_039583875.1). Classification (NCBI taxonomy): domain Eukaryota; kingdom Viridiplantae; phylum Streptophyta; class Magnoliopsida; order Asparagales; family Orchidaceae; genus Platanthera; species Platanthera guangdongensis. The sequence goes on along the minus strand of CM077152.1, from coordinate 24,371,821 downwards.
CGGCAGGCTGAACTCGATCCTCTCGGAGCGCATATAGCATATGAATGCCACGAGAATGGCAACTGAATTAGGATTCAGCTGCGCGGGAACCACCCCGTAGTACCGGAGAGCCTGTCGCATCTCAGGCCACAGCGGAAGGCGGAAGCCCACCTCGAAGTGTTCTATGGGGATGGCGAGCTCCCCCTCCCCTGCAGTGTTGACCTTGTCATGACTGCCCGGGGGCCGCGCGACGAAGCCAGCGGGAACGTGCTGGGCCTTGGTCAGATTGAACTCCTCCAGAGTGAGGGTGCAGGAAGGAAAGAGATGCTTTTGGAAGGCTTCCGCGCAGTTGGATCTTCCTTCACCACCACCCGGCATCGCAATAGGGATCGAAGGCGAGATCTACGGGGGAAAGGCGAGAGCGAGAATGGGGCGAGAACGGAAGTGGAAGACAGAAAAGGGCGAGAGCTTCGCGAAGACCGCGAGAGCAACAGCAAAGAGGAGAGAGACGGGAGTCAGAGGAATGAATGTGGTAGGTGAACCTCCTATTTATAGAAAATCGTGGTAATGATGGTAGTTTTCAGAAAGGCGGCGAGGGTACAGCCGCCGCGTCCTAGGTCAACGGCGCTTCGTTTTTCCCGCCCGAATCTGACAGCGACCGATTAAACAGCTGGCGCTAACATTGCGAAGTGTCAGACGGCAGGAAAAGTAGGCGGAAGCAAGATGGCTCTCGCCACCCCAAAGAGCTGGGAAGATAACTCATACGAATGCAAGAATATTAAAGACAGAGACATCGCTCTCGCTGAGCGGGAACGCGATAAAAAATAATAATAATACAATAAGCGAATAAAGAGCGGGAGCAACAGTCACAACTACAAGCGAAAAAGTAAGGGTACATTAGAGAAGGGAAGGCCAGAGGAAGAGGAGGGGACGTCTCGCGCTTCAGTACGGTTCCCAGCGCCATTTGCCTCGGTCCCGCAACTTGGTCCGGGGGGGGCGCCTGCGGGTTGAAGTAGGATGACAGAATGCTGCATCCCAGGTCAACCCGGCGAGACAGATCCCGGATCCTCTCGATGCATCTCTCAGGTGAAGATCCCGCGGTAGCTCCTCCGGGCCGGTCCATCTCGCCTAGAAGGAAGTCTCGCTCCAAGGATTCCAGCCTCTTCTCCACTGACTGGCGGAACTCTCGGGCCGCAAGGTCGCGGGCCTGTTCTCGCCGGATGAGTTTCGACAGAATGGCGGCAACCTTCTTCCCTCGTCTTTTTGCGCTCCCGGCACCGGTCAGGATCTCCTCCATCTCATCAGATGAAGGGAAGGGAGAGCTCTCGCCATCCTCTCCTTCTCTTTCTTCTTCTTCTTCTTCTTCTTCTTCCTCTACCTCAGCGCCAGGCCGCGAGTCCTTGTCCCCTATCGAAAGAAGCCCCATTTTAGCGGAAACTAAAGGGTAGCAGCGATAAAACGGCCGTATACCTTCGGAGTGACGAGGCCCCCCGGTCGACGGCAGGCGAGAAGGCCCAGCCCCCCCCCCCTCAGCTCCAAAGAGGAGGTGGATTGGCTTTCCTTTGCCGGGGGGGTAAACTTTGCGGAGGGTGATCCCGGCCTGATCGAGAGCGGGGGAGCGGGTCTCCTCAGCCGCTGAAGGACTAACGTCTAGCGGCGGCACGGGGATCTCGACACTTTTTCCTCTCGCCGATAGGGAGGAGTCAACCACACGGGCAGGCTGATCAATAGTTCTCGCCCCACCATCCTGGGTGGCGAGATCCGAAGGTACAGAAACCAACGCTGCGAGAAATCAAGTCAGCATTTGGAAAATACCAGGCGAAGCCAAGAAGGGAACCTTTACCGGCGGTGTTCGGGTCTGGCGGAGGAGGAGCCTCAGGAACCTGTGGTTGATCGTCGTGATGGCTAGAGGGCGGATTCGAACGTTCTCGCGGGGACGCGGCAGCGTCAGGAACCGTCTCCTGCAAGAGGTATCAAGTTAGACAATTGAGCAACTGGTTGTTAATGGGTATATCAAGCTTACCTTCCGCGGCGAGGCGCCGTCCGCGCAACTAGGGGTCGGGGTGGGCGGGCTCCTGTTCTCGCGGGATAGGTCCCGCTGAACCACCTTCGCTTTCTTCTTCTTCTTCTTCTTAGGCAAAGAAGGCTCAGCAACTGGCGGCTGTCTCGCTAGCCATGGGGCGACAAGGGCACTGTTAGCCCTAGCTCGCGCCTGCGCCGCGTTGATGCGGTCCTGCAGATCCTGCGGAAGAGGTTTATCGGCACGCTTGGAAGGCATCGCAAGAGAGGGCGAGAGCTCAGAAGGAGAATGACGGCTCGAGGAAAGTGTCATGACCGTCTATCGGCACTCATATTTATAGACACCGTACGGACCCACCAAAAGATTCCCTGATGTTGACACGTGCTCAGCGAATATTTTTGGGGTTGGACATGTCTTTTCGAGCGCGGTGCTAGCTCAAAAAGAGCGGGGATTGTGTACAACCCCATATTCGCTGAGCCAGACCAAGAGGCACAATGGTCACAGGAGGGTTAGCCGAAGTGGTCCCGCCCTAAGGAGGATCTCGCCCACAGAAGGCGGAAGCGCTCTCGCCGAATGTTATAAGGGAGAAATCGTGGGCCGAGAACGCCAAGCGCAAGCCGCGCGGAAGCACTCCCGCCCAAACCAAGCTCCTTTCTCAAAGAGTTCTCGCCTAAGCGGCGAGAACGTTCGCGCCATGCCCTGGGCCGAAAGGTCTCGGCACTAGCTCCCGCCGAATGGGGCCCAGGGCCTTTGGAAGAATGTCTTTATTGCCCTCAGGAGAAATTACTTCAGTACCCTCAGGAAAACATCGGGATTTGGCTATTGGCAGACCAACTAAGGGCTTTTCAGTAAATTCAGGACAGAAAAATGCTATAAATAGACCCATAAGGGCTCCTTAGAAAGCAAGCGATCATTGTCTCCGGAATTCTAGCGCTTTCTGAGGAGCTCCTAGCCCAGCTTTGGCTTTGGAGGGGAAGCTCTCAGAGATCTTCCGGGTGTGAGGTGGGACCTCCCTGCTGAGGCTTTTGGGTCAGTCTTAGGTCCTTAGAATCCAGTCAAGGGGTGAGACTTGAGAGAAGTAGGTTTCGGCTGCACCCCTTTTTCTTCGAACTTCAGTTGAGGTCAAATTTGGCTTCAACATATATAGTACTACTAAAGCTCATTTTTTAAAAAAAATAGAATTTTGCATAGATTGTCGTATGCTATTAAATATTATTATTTTTCATATGAATTATTTTAAGTTTGTTGAGCGGATCAAACATGAAGTGTATGAGCTTAAATTTAACAGTGCAGGAAGGACAGGTGATTTTGTTATTAAATTGGGTGATCAAGATATTTTTCGGAGTGAGTGTTTCCAATATCTTGAATCGATAGTTCCAAAAAACGGAGGTATTGATAAATATGTGACACATAGAATTCAAGCGGGTTGGTTGGAGTGGAGAGGCGCGTCATAGATCTTATGTGATCGTAAAATATCATTAAAACTTAAGAGCAAGTTTTACCGTACTGCAATTAATTAGACCAGCGATGCTCTATGGTTCAGAGTGTTGGGCAATGAATTGAGTACATGAGCAAAAAAATGGGAGTTGCGGAGATGAGAATGCTTAGGTGGATGTGTGGACACGCAAGACTGGATAAAATTTGGAATCAATGTATCGGGGATAAGACAGGAGTAGCACCAATTGCAGAGAAGATGTGAGAAGCTCGGCTAAGATTGTTTGGACACGTACAAAGGAGATCATTAGAGGGACATGTTAGGCGTTGTGAGAGTCTAGTCACAAGGCATGTTAAATGAGAGACGGGTAGACCAATACAGACCTGGAATGAAACTATAAGAAAAGACATGGTGTACTTGGGCATTAGTGGGATTATGACAAAAGATAGGGCACATTGATGACAAAAGATCCATATAGCCGACCACACTATAGTGGAATATAGGCTTGAGAGTTGTTCATATGAATTATTTTAGACAAAGTTTCCTCTAACATGTTTGATGAGGTTCCCTTAAAATATATTTGACTCAAATCAATATTCGTAGCTCGTGACTCCGACAGGGACGCCGAAATGGTTTGCCTCGATCGTGCGGGATCTCGTCCCAACCAAAATAAGACTGGCAAACGAAACCCCCGCGCGCATGTCCTCACACGGTGCGCAAGCGCGTGGGGTGAGTGCCCGTGCGTGAGCGCACAACCCCGTTGAGTGTGCCCCCTGCGCGCGCACTGGGCACGCGCACTCATGCGCAACTGAAGACTAAGCGACCCTCAATACTACTAATTTGTCAATCATGTTTTTTATTATCAATTTATCATTATTTATCTTTTATTTGTTAACCGGCTTTTGCAGTTTTGCATAACATTAATGAATTATTGTTGATCTGTAAGAGGATAAATGTTACATTTATTTCCTGTTTATATTGCCGGCCCAAAAGAAATGTCATTTATCATAGGATAAATGTTACATTTCAGTTGGGCTACTCACCAAATCATGTCTATCTAGTTGGTTAGATTTGAACTTATGAACCTTAATACTAAAGTCATGTTGTGTGTTAAGTCCACAATCAGTGTAGGAAATAAAAAAAAATTGATGCCTCAAACTAATGCTCGATGTTCACATACCTAGCTAGCTTCCACGAATCAACAATGAAACGCAAGAAACTGCGCCTCGATTCGAAAGCAATCGCGCTCCGAAGGGCAGTGATCACCAGCTGTTCGCGTCATTAGTCGATCAGCTGTTAGTAAGCAGGAGATCTTCAATCTACAGCAGTGAAAGTGAAGGCCAGCATGTGATAGGCATCTCATTTGATTACTATATAAGCCTAGGAATTACCGGAAAGCCCTGACTATACACTTATACTTGAGTTTGAAAAAAAAAGGCAGAATCTTGTTTTGTTTTCAAACAAAAATTTCCAAATTTTATTTTACAAACTTCATTTCACTCAAACTATACAATTTTTTAGCAAATTTTGTTTTTCAAAAAGCACTTTTTGCAAACTCCATTTTCTATCATTAATTTTTCATCAGCAACAACAGCTCAATCAAGCAGAATCGCTCCACTTTGTACATAGAAAAACCTTGTTCAATCTTCAGTGCATAATTTGGAGTTCAACAAACAGTAAAGCTCTCCCACCGGCTATCATGCCCTTGCCCTTGCCTTGCTAATGAAAAGCCTACAATTTAGGCCGTAACTTTGGGGCGTTTATACAAATATTCCTAAAACAGCCCACAAAGCGCCCATGGCTTCCCCCACCTCTGTTTTCCTTCACAACCGCCGTAATACTTCTCCTAATCTCCTTCTATAAAACCCACCACAGAACTCACCACTCCAAAAAACTCCCTCTCTAATTCCCACGAAGATTGCTCTGTTTTTTTTTCTGATCTCCGGCCAAAAATGGCTCTTTGGAAGTCGAAAAAGCTTCCTCCGGCGACAGCTTTCCGGCAACTGCTGAAGAGATGCTCGAGCTTGGGAAGAAAGGAGAGCAGCGGCGAGTTTCCCGTCGATGTGCCCAAGGGGCACTTTGCCGTCTACGTCGGTGAGAAGCGGCGCCGCTTCATCGTCCCAATCTCGGTCTTGGCTCGGCCGGCGTTTCGAAGACTCCTCCACCTCGCGGCGGAGGAGTTTGGGTTCGACCATGAGATGGGCATCACCATTCCCTGCGAGGAGGATGTTTTCTGTAATCTGATCATTTCGAGAAATGAAGATGGGGGCAGCAATATTGGGTTTTAGAACAGAGGAAATGGAGAGGACGACGAAGATGAAGAAGAAGAAGACGAAGAAGACGAAGAAGAATGGTGTTATGCTGTTACCATTTATTAATGGTTTTTCCCCTTCTTCTACTTCTTCTTCAGCGTCTTCATGTTCCTCTGTTTCTTCTTGTTTTTTTTCTTCTGCTGCTTATGGTTAATTGATAGATTAACTATAATTTCTGATAGAGCAGGAGAAGTAATTTCTGACCACCGATATGGCGACACATGATATTTATCTTTGGTTCATTTGTATTTCTCCAGCGGCGTGTGGTGGCGCCGCCCGGGGGTTTAAATGCTTATAATGTGGAGGAAAATGCGTGATGGCTACTCTCTCTCTCTCTCTCTCTCTCTCTCTCTCTCTCTCTCTCTCTCTGCGCGCGCGCTTAAATGCAATAAAAATCATATTAGGACATGTTTAGTATATTTACATATAAATGTCTTTTTTTTATTTTGGAAAATAAACGGGAGGTTTCATTCATTAATAGAATTTAAATGGATCAAGTGTAAGACTCTCTTTGTTTGGGCGTTTCGCTGCTCTGTTTTGGGCAAACATCGCCGGAAGGAGGGTAAATAAATAAACTTCTGGTAGCGTTTGCTCTGTTTCCACCTGTCCGCCTTGAGAAACGCCCCAAAAAGCTTCGTTTGGAGCAGCCACCTCCCCCTTCCGATTCGAACACTCCGTTTCCACCCGCCGGATAGACCCGTCACCTCCGAACCAAATAAAGCCTAAAACATTAGATTCTTGGGATCCGTTGGATCGAACATTGAACGCCCCGGATTCTTTCCCATGAAAAAAAGGAACAATGCCCGTACATAATTATTGCTCGTTTAGCATGGCAGTGGCTGTCGTGAACCCCATGGTTGTTAATGAATCCCCGATCTCCTCTAAGAAATTTCATCAGCTTTTAATTTCAAAACTAATTTTCTTTTTTTGTTACTGTCATAATAACTGCTGTCTTGCCAAACTTGCATCGTGATATTTTTGTCTGAACTCAAAAACGGAGCCCAAGGAACTTAATTAATTTTTATGTTTAAAAATTAGTTTTATTTTCTTTGTGATGATTATAATAACTGTCGTGTTAAACACACATTTTATATAGTAATGTTTTTGTCCAAATTTAACCGAGCAAAGAAGCCGTGTCAACCAAATTTTTTTGACTGCGTTAATCATAAGCGATGCAGGGAAACATTAACCGTGCATTGCGCTTTGAATTTCATGCATTCAAATTTCTTTTATCTATTTTATTTATTTATTTTAGGCGCCTTTGGATTCAGGAATGGACGCTCTGGATTCTATCCAGAAGATAGGAACGATACCCATAAGTAATTATTGTTGGGGGGAAACGGAGTCTTAAGCTATATATATTCTGACTTCATTTGGGGATTTATTTTCACCGATCAAGCAATTACGATCGCATAAATCGGTCCTTATTAAGGATTAAGGTTCGGTTCATGCAATCGTAACCGCTTGACCGACATTTATTAAGATTCGGTTCATGCGGTCGTAACGACGTAATCATTTGACCGGTGAATATAAGTTCCCCCAAAGAGAGCGGGGATGCACTTATGGCTCTGTTTGGCGCGGCGTTTTAGGGGTGGGGGCCCGTTTTTTCAAAACGCCGCGCCAAATAATATTATAGGGGCTCCATGGTGGCATCAGCCCCGGCTTAAAAACGGTGGCTCGCGGTTTCTGAGTCGCGGAATCTGTTCCGCGACTTAGAAAACACAGCAAGGCTGCAGCCTTTTTTTTAATATTAAATTATTTTTATTAAATATTAAATATATTAAATATTAAGTTATATATATTATTAATATTATTACTATAGATTATTATATTAAATATATTAAATATTAAGTTATATAATGTATATCAAATATTGTTCTTTCAAACAGATTTATAGATTTTATCATCACTCTGCAAAATAACTGATTATTCCATCACTGCTTCCCACCATTGCTTCTCCAGTCACTGCAGTCGCGCCAAACAGAGCCTAAATATGTCATTTTTTTGGCAGCGACCGTTACTGTCAGGGATGTGTTTGCTGTATAATTGAGAAATTTTTAAATTTCGTGTGAAATTTATTTTTTTTAAATTCGATCAATGATTTGCTAATTACAGAAAAAATTATGAATAATCATTTGCAAAAAACAGACTGTTTTGTACAGTGTACAAATAATAATGATTTGATGTTATTCAAAATAAATTTATTAAAAATATTGGCTCTTGTGAGCTTGGACAAAAACACTAAGCAAGACAATGATTATGACATCCACCATTAAAAAGAAAATTATTTTAAAATTTGAACATTAAAGTGATAAAGTTCTTTAGATGAGATTGAGGCTTCGTTTGGGGGACTTATTTTTACTGATCAAGCGGTCATGACCGCATGAGCCGGAACTTAATTAAGATCAGATTCATGCGGTCATGACCGCTTGACCAGTGAAAATAAGTCCCCCCAAACAGAGCCTGAGTCAGTTTGTCGTGGTGGTGGCGGCGGTAAACGCATGAGTTAAATTATGACAGGGTAGAATTAAATACGCATGTGTGTGAAATTATGACGGGGTCGAGCAGAAGCCTAAATGTCTTTTTATTTATGAAATAATAATTATGTTCCTTTCTCCGAGAGCGAGTAACCGTCCCAAAAAAAAATATTTGTATTTATGGCATCGTTCAGTGCTGAACCCCGCCCTCAACTTCTTTTTCATCCAAAATCTTTGAAAAAATATTTCAAAAAAAAAACAGGCACGAGAATTGAGATGGATACTGGATAAGTTGGGGATTCCAGCAGACTCACTTTTAACAATTCTAGCTCATGACCAGAAGAAAAACCTCCGTTAATGACAACTCTCTTTGACTGCCTCCCACAAATTTAATACTATTTGATTATTCTTTTTTTTATAAAATAAAGGCACCCAGCTCCACCCGTGAAATATGCACTAGCAAGAAAGTGAGGTATGAAAGCTCACACCCCATCCAAGACGCGTCTATCATCAATAACCAAGGTCTGAAAGCCCGCATCCGCGTCGCACCCGGCCACCCAGAGGAAGTCGCCTCCAACCGCAAGCCTGGCACAGTAATCCGCCGCCCGGTTGGCCCTCCGCCCCACGTGTTGAAATCTGACCGCTGAGAAGTCGCCCAAGAAAGTGAGGTCCCCCTCCATCGGAGACATAGCCGACCTAGCAGTTCGTCCAACATGCTTGATGCAGAAATCTATGACATTAGCCGCATCCCCCTCAATTATAATACCACGAGCATCGAAAGTTGACGGTTCCACAACCCGTCGGATGGAGCAAATAGCCTCAGGTTCCACACGTCCCGTGTCCCAATGTTGCCACATAAAGCCAGCAGCTGTGAGAACCTGGTCGGCATCATCACGTACCACAATGCCGAGACGCACCTGGCTCCACCCATGTAGTCAATTGTGACGGTATCTCATTTGCAATAGTGTGCGGGGGCTCTCATATTATGCGCGACATTATCTCTGTCACGGCATTGTCCCGGCGAGACTGCGCTCCTGCCGCTTGCAAACTCCTGAGTGTTATATGTGCGGTGGTTTACGAGCGACGGGAAGAAAACATTTTTTATTGTAGTTAGAGAGCTAAAGAAAAATATATAAATTTTAAAAATTGGAATTATTTTAATAAAGAGATATAAAATCAGAAAACTAATGTTTAACCAAAAGGTGTTTTTCCCTTTAAATTTAGTATAGATAAAGAGGAGGGCATTTTTGTGCATGAATGTCATGTTCGGGTTCGTTTGATTGAGAGGTGCGGGAGGAGCTGGCGGGTCCAAACGGAGGCGTCGAACCGGAGGGAGAGGCGCGGATGGAAAAGCTCTGATTTGATGGTTTTCCTCTGTTCGGGGGTGCAAACGGAGAAAACGCCGCCGACGCCCGTTTATTTACCGGCCGTCCGACGACATTTGCTCCAAATGGAGGCGGCAAAACCCTAAACCAACGAAGCCGAAATGTACAAGTTGCAGTTGAAGTCATTTGCCATTATTTATACACCACGAATCCTAAACCCATTTGGAAATTTTCAAATATTATGTCGCACACGCCCTCATCCGAGGCATTTTGAAACTGTCGGATTATATGCAGTTATTTATAAAACTCATTTTATTCTAGGGCTTGCAAGCACATTTCTCTCGTTCAAAACCGTTTCAAGTTATTCACCGTGGCTCTATTTGGCATGGTGGTGGCAGTCGTAAAAGCATGTGTTAAACTGTCATTCGTTAAGGATTACCTAACAAACATCATCCGTTTCAAAATAAAAGTGGATGAAGTTTATTAAGTGGAGGTTAACGAAAACAATTTAACCTCCATATTCATGACTGCCACCACAATGCCAAACAAAATCCTAGTTGTCAACATAGCTCATCTTAAGATAAACCCAATAGATTTTATGTTTACTGTGTTAAATTGTATTCGCTCTGTTCCGCGGAGCTGCAGTTTATCCGGTCTAGGGGTGCAAGTTGAGTTGAGTCAGGCTCGAAAAAACCTTGACTGGAGCTCGAGCCTGTGGTGATCTAGCTCGACGAGCTCGACCTCAATTACGAGTCGAGCTCGGATATTACTTTTCATGAGCTTGCGAACCGGCTCGTAAGCTTTTTATTTCTACATTTAAAAAAAATAAAAATAAATAAAGAAAATCAAGCTCATGAGCTAAAAAATTTGTGAGCAGCTCGAACTCGACTCAAGCTCGCGAGCCCGAAACTCAAGCTCGAGCTTGATAATTAAGCATTGAGCTCAAGCTCGAGCTCGAGCTCGAGCCAATACAAAATGAGCTGGTAGGGCTCAAGCTCGAGCTCGAGATCGAAATGATTAGCTCGAGGAGCTTGCAAATTTTGTCAAACGGCAACCAGAGCTCAATTAGTTTTCACCCTTAATCCGGTGGATAAGTTTCTCTGGGAGACCTAGAAAGAGTAAAAATTGAAGGTAAATTTGTATTCCTATTTTGCATGCGGTGGATGGTGGGGCCCGGAATCCGATTTGTCTGTGGAGGATTGGGCATGTATGAAGAGATGCGCATGTGCTCTACTTTTCTTCACCAATAGAAATGCTTGTGCTGAAAAGGGAGAGCAGATGCCTACTTTGTTGGTAGCATGCGTCTGTTTCGCTGAATCTGAACGCTTTCTCTAATTCTGGTGAGAAAATCAAGCTCATGAGCATGGGGCAGACTATATGCGGCTGGTAGTAAAGATTATTTATAACGTGCTTAGTTTTGGTTTAGAACTTTTATCCCATACAACCTATGTTTGTTTTTGATTCTGTTCCCCCCTAAATTGTCTAAGCCCAATCAGAGAGATTTTCGGCCAAAGACACGGAGCAAGTAAATCCGACCAGACGAGTCGCGAGCAAAAAATCATGCTCGGCCAAGAGGCCCAAAAACAAACGAGAAGGGGACAAAGCCGCACGCACCCCCGCCAAAGCACCGGGACAACGCGCGCGGAGAAGCATCCCGCGGGGACTGCGGGCGCACGGCCTGCACTCGCGCGGCCTGCGCGCGCACAGCCTGCACCCACGCGGCCTGCTCGCGCACGACCACGCAAGGCCGCGCAAGGTCATGTCTCGTGCACCGCGCGGCCGCACTACGCGAAGCCGCTCACCGCGCGGCCGCACTACGCGAAGCCGCGCACCGCGCGGCAGCGCAAGACCGTGCATTGCGGGGCCACGCAAGGCTGCGGGGCCGCGCAAGGCCAGGCGACCGCGCAGGGCCGTGCAACAGGGTCGTGCACGTACCGCGCGGCAGCACTGCGCGAGGTCGTGTTGCATGCGTGTGCGTCGGCGGCTGCCGCCAGCGACACCAGTCATCTCCGGCCGCCTCCAGGCACCTTGCCCGAGCGGCCGGAACCGCCCGGGGGGAACCTCCGTCATTTCGATAAAATTAATGATTTATGTGATTGAAATGTAGCAACGTCATTCGTCAGCACAAATCACTCTCCAGCGCAATTACCATCATGACCCTCCAAAAAAACTATAAATAGGTCTTTGGGCCTTCATTTGAAGATATGTAACTCCTGGGGCAAAAGAGAGCTTTGAGGTTTTCCAGCGGAATCGTGAACTTAGGCTGATTCTCCGCTCATAAATTCTCTCCGCTTTTCTCCTTGCGCTAAGGTTTCAACATGCTACAAATCACGTCAAGCCCCTTCGTGAGAGCGCTCCCATCAAGGCTCCGCATCAACAAGCGCCCCCTTCAGAAGCACCGTGGACTTGGAGGATTTTTCAGCCGGAACGCTCCCACCAAAGTTCCGCGAGCTCAGCAGCATTTCAAGGCCGGAGCGCTTTCATCGAGGCTCCGAGAACTTGACCATAAAACTTTGTAAAAATTTTCCTCATTTTTTGTACTTTGCACATGTAACGGAGTAACGGCTTGTCGCACTTCGAGATCAAATCAATCTTTGTAAAACTCCGAGAAACTAGTGGATTTTGCCTCAACAGCTCCAAACAGAGATTTTTCACCCTTTCTTGGTTTTCCACATCAAAAACGCATCTTGACATTTACTGCAGTTTACCTTGACTGTTTGCGCGTCCGGCTTGATTCCGAGCTAAGGCTGTCCTTTTTCTCCGGACCGGTGAAAAAACCACACGACCTGCAACAATTTTGTTCCTGTGATATCCCTCATAATTTTTTCTTGCATCTTAGCCTTTTTTGCTTGGCAATGGGCAGGTGCCCCGTTGTGGTATCCGACGAATTTCATCAAACCGCGCCGCGCCAAAAGGGAGAAAATGGCGTCGTTCTAACCACAAGTTCCGGCACTCAAACTCCCATTGGCAGTAGAAATGAGGTTAAATGCAGCACAGTTGGGCCGGCAACTGTGGGTCTAACGTGGGTCCAATATATGAGAAAAATTAAGCCATGGCCCTTAAAGGTGCATGTTATTCTGGGCCAAACGTCACCCTTGATTCCTAACATGGTAAACAAAATTTGAGGCTGCTGCCAGTTTGGGGCCCGAAGCTTCTCATAATATTTGTGGTAGGGTAGATGAAAGGATTAGGGCCAGGCTAGGTTGGCATGACATTAATGGTGAAGACTTATCCCTTATTACACAAATAAGAGTTCAATAATCCAAGCCATCCACACCCATTATAGGCAGCTGGTTGGGACCATCCTGTTGGCTACATTGGAAAATGTGTACCAGATTTGGAGAAGTCTCACTTAGCTCAATGATATTCATCAAGGTGTATTTGATGTTGTTTTGAGTTTATATGTGCAGGTTAAGAAAATGCAGGAAAAGTTTTTAAGTCCATGTGGCGACACCAGAAGAAGCCGTGTCGACACTTGTGAAGACTTGTGTCGACACTTGAGAAAAGTTGTGTCGACATCTGTAGTCAATTGTGTCGACACTTGGAAAAGCTGTGTCGACACTTGAAAAAGCTGTGTCGACACCAGAAGAAATTGTGTCGACAAACAGGACTTGTATCGACACACAGAAAGTTCAGTCGGCATCAACTGTGTGACATACAGGACTTGTGTCGACACACAAAAAGTTCAGTCGACATCAACTGTGTCAGAAACACAGGACTTGTGTCGACACACACACCAGAATTTCTTCTAAGTTAATTGTGTCAAGACAAGAAGTGACTATGTCGACACACAGGACTTGTGTCGACACATTCTTACAAAAGCTATGTAGAGAAGCAGTGTCGACACCATGAGAGCTGTGTCGACACCACCAAGTATTGTGTCGACACTTAGTCTACTTGTGTCGACACATGTGAAGTTCAAACTCGACACTTTGCTGACAGAGACAAAGTTTCAAGAAGTGACTGGAGACTTGACAGCTGTCATAACCAACAAGTCTACTACAACTGTCATATCTGTCAGAAGTTGGTTAGCAACCGGATCAGCCGGTAACTTTGGATGAAGTCTATATAAAGACAGATTCTATCAACTAAAAAAAACGACGAAGTACACAAAACACAATTACAACAGAAGATCCAACATACACAAGAAAATCCAGTCAGAGATTTCAAGTGGATCTAAGTGAAGAATTTCAAAATATCTTCAGAAAAATTTGTAGAGAGAGAGAGCTCCAACAATTCAAGTGAAGAAAGAGACTATCATCAACTAGTCTCTTAAGATCAGATCCTGAACTAATCTGCAAAGAAGAATTCAGATTAATTTCTGGATTTTAAGAAGAAAGTCGATTGAAGATCAACTTCAAGAAATTCAACCTTACTGTGTTCAGATTCAAGATACTTTGAAGAAAGCCAAAGACAGGTTGATTTCTGTGTAATCAGATTCTTCAAGAACTGATCAAGAAAACTTTCTACCAATTCTCTCTCAACTTGGGTGAAAAAACTTATTTTATATTATTTTTTCCGTAAGATCATTATTGATCTGAGTTGTAAGCCTAATTTATAAAAACTGAGGTAGGGCTGAGTGCCTGAGGTAGGAGATTTACATCTCTGAGTTGTAGGCCTTGGGAAGGCTGAGGTAGGGATGTGTGCCTGAGGTAGGAGATTTAATTCTCTGAGTTGTAGGCCTGGGTGAAGGCTAAGGTAGGGCTTAATTGCCTGAGTTGTAGGAGTGTGAACTCACTCTGAGTTGTAGGAACCTTGACTGGGTTCTGAGCTGTAAGATCTGTGGATCTGAGAAGGAAGGAAGAAGTTAGGCCGAATCTAGCACACTGCTAGATATGCGAATGGGGAAAGTGCATGTACCTATCATTTGGGAAACCATTATAAATCTGTCATCTGTGATTGTGTGTGATATTGTGATTTCTGTGATGTGCTAGCTGTAGAACTGTTTGATTCTATTTGATTAACTGAATTAATATTTTGCCTTAGAGTAAAAAGGAATTGAACCTATTCACCCTCCCCCCCCCTATAGGTGTTTAGGTTATCTTGAAACCAATTCTTTCACATCCGTGCACATCTAGTTGGTCCATCAAATACCAAAAACAAGCGTGCAAGGCTACCCAAAGAAGAAGCTTGTTTCGATGTCCACCGCCGCCTTAGAAGGATTGAGTAACACACGTGCATGGCTATGCAAAAAAAAGGAGCTTGTTTCAATGTCCGGCGCCGCCTTAGAAGGATTGAGTAACAAGCGTGCATGACTACGCAAAAAAAGGAGCTTGTTTCATGTCCGCCGCCGCCTTAGAAGGATTGTGTAACACGCGTGCATGGCTATGCAAAAAAAGGAGCGTGTTTCGATGTCCGCCGCCTAATAAGGATTGATCCATGAGGATGCTCATAACAGCAAATTATTCTTCTACTCATTCAATCAGTAGATAGATAACAAATTGTAAACATTTCAGTATTTCACACACTGAAATTAAAAAAAAAACATATTTCTTTATGAAGGAGATGCTTAAAGATCCAAACCTGAAACAAATATTATCTAAGAACTGATAACCCCCAACAAATATCCTGCCAAACAAATCTCTCATCCTTAATGCTCCAATTAACTCTACATGCCAACAAAATAAGGTTGAATTTGACATGAAAAGAAAAGTAAGCCTATGTATATATGCAATGTTCTTAGCAGCTAAATATAGTACCACCTAAATTGAAGGCATGGATGCTCGAGTTGGTCGAGGGCGCACTGGAGTCTTTGAAGGACTCACCCTGATATAATGTTATTCACAGGAAAAAAAAACATTTAAGGGAACTTTGCAACGTAACAAAATGCTGGAGCGTTTTGATGATCACAAGAAACGAACCTCAAAGGGAAGGATCCCAGAATTGCGCCACTGCAATTGAGAGCAGCAATTGCACTTTCAGCCTGCAGAGGCAGCGCGTAATTGATGAATCAGAGCAAAATATCATATACTATTTCAAATGTATAGATATTGAAAAATTCAATCTCTTCATTATGACCATATGTATACAAGAGAGTTCAAAAGACAAATAGGGACAATAATAGTGTTCCGCAATTCTAAATAACAAAACTACACTTCCCCGCAAGTTGGATTGGACATATTGTATGGATCAGGTTTGGAAAGAACTAAAGATACAATAGACGTGGCAGAGGTTTGCTGAGAATGTCCGTGATCTGAGACCCAACGAAGTTGAATTTATCAAAGTTTGGCTTTGTCTATGATAAAGTGACGGTCAGCTTCAATGTGCTTTGTGCGTTCATTAAATATTAGATTTTCGGCAATATAAATAGCATCATGATTATCACGGTAAAGCATTTTGGGAGAAGTTAGTGATACACCAAGATCGACCAAGACATACTTAAAGCTAGGGACAAGAAGTGGTATTTGCCTCAGCCATAGAAGTAGCAACAATTGGCTGTTTTTACTCTTCCATGCAATGAGATTACCACCAAAATATGCAAAGAAGCTATTGGTAGCTTAGCAGTCATCCATAGATCCGTGATAATCTACATCTAAACAAGGCACAAGAGAAAGAGTAGATGTGGGTCAGTAAATGAGACTCTAGCCAAGAGTGAGCTTTGCATACCTAAGAATGCACTCAACTGCTCCTAGAAGTGAAACTCTCAAAGTGTGCATGAGCTGAGTATTCATGCCCACCACATGAGATATCATGGATTCATGGTATCAGTGTCAAGTAAATTAGCACAACTAGCTTCTAATACTACTCGGAACTGGCAATAGAGGATCAGAATTGGATGCAATAGAGGATACATCACGAAAGGTGTCTTAGTTGGTGTACGCTTAAAAGTTTGGCATCCTCGAGACTATCTGCACAATATTTTCTTTCAGAGAGAATCAGAAAATCATCACAAAAGGTTACCTCAATACTCGAGAAGCAACAAAGACCTTTTGTCTGAAATGCTCGGCCAAGTGAAGATTAACATTGGAAGTCTCTGCAGTATTGTTGTCAGTGATAATAATATTGTCAATATAGACGAGAGGGATCATTGTGCCTCTTAGTGAGTGGCGGTGATAGGTAAAACGAGAAAAATATGAAGAACCAAGACAGAATCTAACGTTCTGGAAAACCTAACTAAACTTCTCAAACAAAGTTTAAGGAGATTGCCTGAGACCAATAATAGATTTCCATAGATATAGAGAAATGGCGCCCATGTAATATCATACCAAACGACTAATGATATACACTTTATTAATTAGATCACTGTTGAGGAAGGAATTTTTTATATTTAAGATAGATAAAAACCGGAACAGTGTTAAATTTCACAATCGGGGAGAAGGTATCCTAATAATAATTGCTTTGCTGTTGATTAAAGTGATGAGCAGAAAAGACGTACTTTGAGGTGCTCTACTTGACCAAAGGGCATATGTTTCATCATAAATAACGAACGACAACTGATATGAGAGCGACATAGGGGGACAAGACACCAAGTTCCATGTATGATTGGCCCAGAGGACCTACATCTCCTCATCCATTGTAAGAAGTCATCCCAGAGATGGATAATAGAGGGAATGGATGACAGAGAGAACTAGCCAACCGTGTTGCAAAGGCAAATTGTGAAAGAACAATTTTGACAAAAAAAAGAGCAATGCAACTACTACATTTACAAAGAGAAATAAGATAATCTGGTGCAGGAGTATCAGTAATAGATGGTGGGAACCAGAAGACGAGCTCTGCGACTTACGAGGTATTTTATAAATGGAGGCCAACTTACAAGTTATTTGGAGGGGAAGAATTTTGGGATGCAAGTGACGTAGAAGAGACCGCGGGTGGAATGATAGATACAAAAATCCTAAGTGAAAGCAAGAGAGTGATTATTATGATTCTTTGTCTTACTCTCATGGAGCATTTCCACTTATCTCTCTTCCGTATCAATCCCTTCCTCTTGATATGAAGCTCTAGGGCACCAAAAGTGGAAGGAAGTTATGCTTGAAGTAATTATGGCTCTTAAAAAGAATTGCACGTGGGAATTAGTTTATCTTCCTCAAGGGAAGACTATTGTTTGGTGTAAGTGAATCTTCTCGGTGAAGCAAAACTCTCAGGGTTTTGTTAAACGTTACAAACTATTGTTGGGATTAACTATCAGGAAACTTTTGCACTTGAAGCAAAGATGAATTCCATTAAAATCCTGCTTTTATGTGTAGTTTGCAAAGGGTGAAGTCTCGGTCAATTAGATGTGAAGAATGTATTCCTTCATGGGGATTTGAAAGAGGAAGTATTCACATCCCTGCCTTCGGGTCTTTTTGTTGAAGGATCTGAGGGAAATGACTGCAAGATGAAGAAGGCTCTGTATGGCCTAAAATAGTCTCACAGGGCTTGGTTTAGAAGGTTCCATAGAGCCATGATGGCATTTGGCTACGCTCCGAGCAATGTTGACCACACCTTATTTATAAATCACAAGAAAGGAAAATTGACCGCTCTTATTGTCTATGTAGACAACATTGTATAACTAGGGATGACATGGAAGAGATCCAAAGTCTGAAGATAAGATTGACAAGCGATTTTGAGGTAAAAGATATTGGGAATCTCAAGTAATTCCTTGGCATTGAAATCGCAAGATCCAAGCATGGAATTTTTATTTCTCAGAGGAAGTACATCCTTGACTTGCTCGAGGCAATGGGGATGAGTGGATATAGACCAGCCAAGAGGCCCAAGACCACCATTAAATCCAATCATAAATTGGGGAGAGATGATGGAGATCTTGTTGCATGCATCACTGGTTTTCAACGACTAATAGGGAGACTTATCTACCTCTCTCATAGTCGCCCAGATATCTCTTTTGTTATTAGGGTTATCAGTCAATACATGCACTCTCCTAGGTCTCACAACTTGGATGTTGCTCACCGGGTTTTACAATATCTCAAATCCTCTCTTGGATGTGGTATCTTGTTCACCCCAGGTAACGAGTTAACTATTAAATTTTTCGCGGATGTTGACTGGGCAGGATTAGTGGATGAACGAAGATCCACCTCTAGATATTTTTCCTTGGGTAGTGGTAATTTGGTTACATCGAGAAGAAAAAACATGTTGTCAGGTCTAGTACTGAAGCGGAATTCAGAGCCACGGCTCATGGAATATGTGAAGAAATTTGGATTTGGTCCCTTATAGTAGAACTTCGGATTCAAAGTAGGAGCCCCATCAAACTTTATTGTGACAACAAGGCGGCTATCAGCATTGCGCACAATCCTATGCAGCCTGATCGCACTAAACATGACAAAGTTAACATACATTTCATC
This sequence comes from Platanthera guangdongensis, assembly GCA_039583875.1. Classification (NCBI taxonomy): domain Eukaryota; kingdom Viridiplantae; phylum Streptophyta; class Magnoliopsida; order Asparagales; family Orchidaceae; genus Platanthera; species Platanthera guangdongensis. The sequence continues at coordinate 24,352,998 of CM077152.1, read as the reverse complement.
AAGGAGAACATAGTAAAGGAAGTTGTGAGTGTTAAATATTGTGTGTATGTATAGGGGTTTATCTGTATTTACCTGTATATGTTCGATTCTTGTATATATAACCCCAAGATGGGTCATTATTGATATGCAATATATTTTTCTAAGATGGTATCAGAGTCTAGGGTTTAACACTCCTGATCCCTCTCCCGCTCGTCTGCGTCGATCGACTGCTCGTCTGCGCTGATCGATCCCGCTCGTCTGCGCCGATCGATCCCGTTCGTCTGCGCCGACCGATCCTGGTCCCTCTCCCGCTCGTCGATCGATTGATCCCTCTCTCGCTCGTCGATCTGATCGATCGATCCCGCTCGACTGCTGCGTCGATCGACTCCTGCTTCCTCCGATCGACTGCGTCGATCCGCTCGATCCTTCCTCCGGCTGCTTCCTCTGGTTGTCTGCTTCCTCCGGCTACTTCCTCTGGTTTCAGCACCGATCGATCCTGCTCCAGATCTCGGTGTCGGCCTTCAATGGATCCCACCTCGACTCCCGGTGTCTACCTTCCTAAGCCTGATGTGTTGCTCAACGGACAGAACTACAAGGCTTGGTCTTCCACCATGCACATGCATCTCCGAGGCCTACGCCTTTGGGGCCATTTAGATGGATCCTGCCCAGCACCGTTGCTCCCTGCCGTCTCTTCCACTGAGTCTTCTGTTTCCACAGCCAGCACCTGTGTTTCCTCCGCTCAAGCGTTGGCCAAGTGGCAGGACGATGACTCCAGGGCTATTGCTATCCTTGGCCAGTCTTGTGAGGTCCCCATCCGTCTGGCCATCTGTGAGTTCCCTACTGCCAAGGCAATCTGGGATCATCTTTCCGATCTCTATCAGCCTTCCAACCAGGCACTTCAGTATTCATTGTTACAGACTCTTGCAGCTACCTAATAACGCGACCGCTTAGTTTAGGAGTTTTTTGTCGAGATCACTTCCCTCTGGCGTCAGTGTGATGAGATGGCGCCGCCCCATTGCTTGTCCTGTTGCCATTGCGTTGTCACCGCTCAGTACAGAGATGTCTGTCGTGTCTACGATTTCTTGATGCGCCTGCGCCCGGAGTTTGAGTCTGCCCGCTCACAGTTTCTTCATCGTGGTACTCCACCCACACTTCGTGACACTATCCACGATTCTGGCGGAGGAGACTCGTCTTCGTAGCATGGAGGGGACGCAGCACACTACCTCCCCCCATGTTGTCTTGGCTGCTCCTCAGTTTGCTCCGCAGCCTCCGCTGCCGCCACCTCCAGGGCTCAGTACTCCTGTGCGACCTTATGCTCTGTTTCCTACCCAGGGACCCTCTTCCCAGGGTCCCAATGCTGCGCAGCGGTGGTCTGTTCGCTGTCATTATTGTCATGCACCAGGCCACAGAGTGTCTGAGTGTCGCAAACTTCAGCGCTCCCAGCAGAACATCCAGTCTCGTGACACCCAGCAACGTGCAGCTCAGTTCTGCATGTGCCTCCTCCGACAGCCTCCTTCTCTGAGCAGCTCATACAGCTGGCTCAGCAGCCGTCTTCAGGCACCTTCCCGAGTACATCTGCAGCCACAGTTGGTCAGGCCTCTACCTCTATTGATCCCTCAGCGGCCTCTGCCCCGTCAGGTATCTCTCCGTCCGCGTGGTTACTTGATTTTGGAGCCTCTTTTCATATGACCTATGATGTCACCCATCTTCATGCATACCAGCCTATTTCCTCTGACCTACGTGTTCTTATTGCTGATGACACCACCCTTCCTATTACCAGTCGTGGCCTTCTCCACGCCCCTCAGTTCCACATTCCTGATGTTGTCTACATCCCTCAGCTCTCCATGAACCTCATCTTCGCCAACCAACTTGCCTCTAGTGGTTACCTTGTTGTTTTTGATGAGTTTGTTTGTCATGTGCAGGATCGTCTTACAGGAGCCCTCATTGGAGCTGGTCGTCGCCATAGTGGGGTATATCTCCTTGAGTACCTTCGTCTTCCATCAGTCACACCATCCCCAGCTGCTCCTCTTTTTTGTCTTCCCGCTGTTTCCTTTCGTCAGTGGCACCATCGTCTTTGTCATCCCAGTGGCGCCCGTCTCTCAACTCTTGTTCGTCAGGGTGTTTTGGGTCGTGTATCTGTTGACACTAGTCACTCTTGTACGGGTTGTAAGCTTGGAAAATAGCTACAACTCCCCTATCAGTCTAGTATGTCTAGGTCTTCTGCTCCGTTTGAGTTAGTCCATTCTGATGTATGGGGGCCTGCTCTTTTTGTATCCAAGGGTGGACACCGCTATTATGTCTTGTTTATTGATGATTTTTCTCGTCTCACTTGGATATATATGTTGCGTTCTCGTGCTGAGTTTTTTTCAGGTTTATGTTACTTTCTCCACCATGGTTCGTACTCAGTTCTCCGCCTCTATTCGTATTTTTCGCTCCGACTCAGGGGGGGAGTACCTATCGCATGAGTTTCGTGACCTCCTCGCCTCTCATGGCACGCTCAAGCAGCTCTCCTGTCTTGGTGCTCATTCCCAGAATGGCACTGCGGAAAGGAAACATCGCCACATCATTGAGACCGCTCGCACTCTTCTTTTGGCTTCCCATGCTCCCCCACATTTTTGGGCTGAGGCTGTCTCCACCGTTGTCTATCTCATCAACCTTAAGCCATCCACTTTCCTTCAGGGTCGGTGTCCCGGTGAGTGTTTGTTCTCGCATCCTCCCCGATACACTCATCTTCGTGTGTTCAGATGTCCATGTTATGTCCTATTACCACCACGTGAGCGGACTAAGCTCTCTGCTCAGTCTGCTACATGTGTTTCTCTAGGCTACAGCTCAGAGCACAAGGGTTACTGTTGTTATGACCTTGTTGTGCGCCGTCATTGCATTTCTCGTGATGTCACCTTCGTTGAGGACCAACCTTTCTTCCTTTCTTCATCCACCTCTGCTTCACCCTCATCCACTACCCCGGCTGATATTCATTTCCTTATTTTTCCAACCATACCACCACCTGTTTTGCCACCACCGTCAAACCAGTCACTAGCAGAGCTACCGCCATCATCGTCATCTCCCTCTTCTGAGTCCTCTCCACCTCCTCATGTTCTGCCATCTCCCTGCCCTCTACCTCCTATTCTCCACCACTACACTCGTCGTGCTCCGACTACCCCACATGTGCTCCCAGTCTTCAGTGAGAGTCTCGTGCATGATCCGCCTGCCAGACGTTACCCCCTTCGAGATCGACATCCACCAGATCGCCTCGGTTTTACCACACAGCCACTCGACCTCACTGCTCTTCCGGCTACCTCCACCAGTACTCCAGAGCCTAGTTCCTACAGTGAGGCTGCTTAGGTTCCTGAGTGGCAGGCCGCTACGTTTGATGAGTTGGTTGCTCTTGAGCGTACCTCTACTTGGGATCTTGTGCCTCTTCCTCCTGGTGTTGTTCCCATCACTTGCAAGTGGATCTATAAGATCAAGACTCGCTCTGATGGTTCTATTGAGAGGTACAAGGCTCGTCTGGTTGCTTGGGGTTTTCAGCAGGAGCATGGTCGAGACTATGATGAGACTTTTGCTCTTGTGGTACACATGACCACGATCAGGACACTTGTTGTTGCTGTTGTTGTCCATCGTTGGTCCCTGTTTCAGCTGGATGTGAAGAATGTGTTTCTTCACGGTGACCTACAGCAGGAGGTCTACATAGTTCCTCCTCCCGGTTTTGTTGCTCCTCCTGGCATGGTTTGTCGGTTGCGTCGTGCTCTCTATGGTCTCAAACAGGCTCCTCGAGCCTGGTTCGAGCGCTTCAGCTTTGTCGTTACAGCCGTTGGTTTTCAGCCCAGCAAGCACGACCCGACCCTGTTTGTTCACACCTCTTCCCGAGGCCGGAGTGCCGGACTCTTCTTCTGCTCTATGTGGATGATATGATCATCACTGGTGATGACCCGACTTTCATTGAATTTGTCAAGCATCACCTGCATCAACAATTTCAGATGACAGATTTGGGACCTTTGAGCTATTTTCTGAGCATTGAGTTCTCTTCCACCTCTGCAGGGTTTCAGCTCTCTCAGCAGTAGTATACTACTGATCTTCTAGCTCGGGCTGCTCTTTCTGACACCTGCACTGTTGCCACACCGATGGAGCTTCACCTGCAGCTTCAGGCTGATGAGGGGGTCCCTCTTGCTGACCCCACTCGCTATCGTCATTTGGTTGGCAGCCTGGTCTATCTCACCATCACTCAGTCAGATATTGCTCATGCAGTCCATGTGTTGAGCCAGTTTGTCAACACTCCTACATCAGTCCATTATGCTCACTTGCTAAGTGTGCTGTGTTACCTTCGTGCGACTCCTGGCCGTGGTCTGTTCTTCTCCAGCAGCAGTTCCCTCCAGCTTTTTGCTTTCTCTGATGCTGCTTGGGCTAGTGATTCTTCTGATCGTCGCTCTGTCACTGGTTTCTGTCTGTTTTTGGGCTCCTCTTTACTTGCCTGGAAGTCCAAGAAACAGTCTGGTGTTTCCCGCTCTAGTACTGAGGCTGAGATACGTGTCATGGCGTCTACGGCCGAGGAGATTATCTGGCTTCGTTGGCTTGTTGCAGATTTTGGCATTGTCTCCTCAGGACTGACCACTCTCTTTTGTGACAACACTGGTGTCATTCAACTCACTCTGAATCCAGTGAAGTTTTCCCTCTCCAAGCACATTGGAGTCGACATCTTCTTCCTCCGTGAGCAGCACAGCCGACGTACATTGGTTCCCCAGTATGTTCCCACCGAGCATCAGATTGCGGACTTGTTCGCCAAGCCCTAGACGAGGGTTCAGCATGACTACCTTATGTTCAAACTCTCGATGTATGATCCCCCGTGAGTTTGAGGGGGGGGGGGGGGGGTGTTAGATATTGTGTGTATATATAGGGGCTTATCTGTATTTACCTGTATATGTTCGGGTCTTGTATATATAACCCCAAGATGGGTCATTATTGATATGCAATATACTTTTCTAAGAGTGAGCACTCCTTTTGTCCCCTCTGATCAACAATTGGTTGATGTTCTTACTAAGGGGTTTAGTCAGAGAGTCTTTGGGAACATAATGGGTAAGTTGGGTTTGACAGATATCACAAGCCCAACTTGAGGGAGAGTATTGTTGTTTACGGTTTATTTGTTATCTCACATTTGTATTTCTATTGTATTTGTCCAACTCCTATATATATAGTAATGTCATCTGAATGAAAGCAAGAGAGTGATTATTATTTCCAACATTTATCAATCTTTACAATGAATGCAACCCAACCATTGCATCATGCTTGCCCTATAATATTAGATAGGAGAAAATCAAAAGTACTAACCCTTGCAAATTCGACAAACGCAATGCGAGTGGCATTATGAAAATCTCCAAGAAGTCTCAAGCGATAGACCTGCACCAATAGGATAGTTGGTAGTTCATAATTTTTTAAGTGCTATAAATCAAGTTTCTTTGCTTTGCAAGTTGTAGTAGCTGATAGAGATGCAACTGACCGGTCCACATATTGTTTCAAAGAAAAGTTTGACCTCTGCTTGGGTAACCTGCAAGCATTGTTGACGGTACCATATTAAAGACGTTGAATGCGTGCGTGTGTGTGAATAAATATGAATTCTAGAACCTTGTTGTCAATATTTGTACAATAGATGGTCCTTGTGCACATTTCCCGCTCATCTTCGGACTGGAGGACAATCAATTAGCAAAATTTTGTAAAATAAAATTTCTAAACCATTCAAGAATTTTATTTTACTTACCCTTGGCAGGTACCTCGGATCAACAGGTGCAATTGCCGTTTTTGATGGGAGCACTCTTACAGGATAAAACCCAAGCATTGTTCCTGATAGACTTAGGGAAGCCTTTGCTCCTTCTGGAATTTGATAAGGGTGGCCCCAGGAATTAACAAACAAACAACATTTTAAATTAATTACACAATGACTATAGTTTTAAGAACCCAATTGCAGAAGGAACATTACCTTCATCAGTGAACTCTACAAATGCAAAATGGAGAACTGATTTTGGATCACCACACACACGGCAGTCAATAACCTTCAACATTAGACTAAACAAATTTAGAAGCAACGGACAACAAAATTAAAAAGGATGATCGAATATCGATAAAGTAAGAGGATGTTACCTGTCCGCAGTTCACAAAGAGTGCTGCAAGCTCTTCTTCAGTCACCTAATGGACATGAATAATAGTAAGGGGCATAATATAAGATTAGGTAACTTGACGCAGGTACACTATATCTATCGCAATAAAAATGAAGAGGAATTCACTACATAAAGTTAGAACATCATTTATTGCCAAAGATAAAGATTACGTAACTTAACACAAAATTGACCCCCAATAACAAAGGGTATAAAACCACAACAACAAATGCAATATTTACGGTCATGTAAGGATAGAGCACCAAGTCAACAAGTGATTTTCAAAAGAAAAATAATATGAACATTGAACTTAGTATCATAAAAGTGCACTTTTATGATGTAGGACATGTGTCGCACCTGTCTGCCACCCCGGAGTCCCACCAGGGGGCCCACCTGGAGTCAGCATCAGACAGCTTTCATCAGAGCCGCAGCCCGTACACCACAACCAGCTCTCCGTTGTGGAGTCACCACCATACGGCAGGTTGTTGAGACCGGGGATCGATCCCCAGACCTCCTAGATAAGAGACATTCACTAGTACTCTCATCATCAACGGCTCAGTTGGTGATGAGAACGCTGGTGAAGTCCTCTTATCTAGGAGGTCTGGGGATCGAGCCCCGACCACAACAACCTGCCGCATGGTGGTGACTCCATGACGGAGAACTGGTTGGGGTGTACGGGCAGCGGCCCTAATGAAATTTGTCTGGTGCCGACTCTAGGTGGGCCCCCTGGTGGAACTCCAGGGTGGCAGGCATGTGTGAAGCCCATCCTGCATGAGATTTCTTCCAAAAAAATCAGATATAAGTGATATTTCAAAAGCTTTTGAGGGAACCTCGTGACAAAAAACGTGGCTTTACTACTAAGCTCCGGCTGATTAGTTTAGGGCAATCTATGGAGGCATAGACTAGTTAAAGCTTAAAAACGAGTATTTGCTTATCGAGTTGAATGAATTCTCACTGGAAATTCCTTACCAAGCACTACAGCATATTTCACAAACTGATTCCATTAGAATAGCTAAGAAAGTTCTAAATAATTGAGGCATAGACTTGGATCAGATAGCTGCTCAAAGATCACTGTAAAAGAACATATTGGTTCATCATCATCATTCAATAGCATTAGCCAGGTATATGAGTTGGACTTACGAATTTTCGTTCTCTATTTGGTCCTCCAAGAGTTGGATGAGGTATTGAACTCATGGCTAACAATTAATAATGGCAAAGCAATAAAGGTAACAACCACCAAAGTAGAGAAAAAGCACTGAAATGCATCACTCAAAAGTAAGCATCTCTATTTAGGCTCCAACCCGAAGGTCAGTCCTGTATTGCACTTGAACAATGGCTTCACCAGGCTCTTACAGGTCAAGATATTTAACAGTTGAAGGTTTTCTGCATAAACAGCCCAGCACAGCAATCATGACAAGCTTCTTCAAAGTTTGTTGTTAGAGTGAAGGCAGTGGAAAGAGAAGAGATGAAAGAAAACACAAGAAACTTGTCTCATGCCCATATCTGCCAACTAACACACTAGATAATAGCCACTTTATGACAATGCCTCTTTCCCAAAACCAATGCTATTCCCTCATTAATTGCTCCTAATTGCCTTGACTTATCGGACACTTCCGTGAGTTCGGATGCTTCTGACGTCGGTAGACCACCAAGGATGCAGCAGGATAGAGTCAGTTCGTCTGCAGTGCACGTTAAACTATTTCCTCCAACGAAACTTGCCTTTCTCTCAAGACAGAATAAAATAAATTATTGGGAAAACTATGTTGTACTGATCCAAGTAGTATCCTCCATGGGGTATCAACGACATTGGATTAAGAGTTGTTGGCTGTCCCTATCACTCTTCTTGAACCCTCATAAGTCAAAAGCAAAGTTATAAATACAGATATCGGCGATGTGTCGGATTGAGTTTTTAAAAATGAGGTGTTGAAAGTCGGAGACATGTAGGAGATATTTAAAAATATTGTATTTACAGATCTTATAAATAAACTATTTTTATGTATACCAAGTATATTTGTATGTACTACAAGTAAAAAAAGATAACATAAAGAAGATTCAAAAGATAAATATTATTAACAAGCACAATTATGTAATAATTTATGTTGATAACTCTAAATGTATAGCAAATAAAGAAGATTAAAAAGATAAATATTATTCATTGATTTTAGGTCTTTCAAAGCTTAATAAAATTATTTTAAAAACATAAAAAAAATCAATTAATAAATGTGTCAAACTTTTTCACCTTTCTGTAATATGAAATAAGAAAAAAAGTATAATATACAAAATTGATTGTAAGAATAGAACATTAAAAAGAACAAAATAATGTCTAATTGATCTAAGCATACATAATATAATACATATATGTGATTTAAATATATATTAAGTCCACTAACATAATATAAAATAAAATAATGGACGATAAGTTCACAAAGTCGTGTCAGCTGATATGTCAGCCTATATTTTACAAAATTAGATAATATATTTCTCAGATAAAAAATGTCGCTTTGCCCTTAAATGATATGTCGGGAGATATGTAGGAATACATTTAAAATAGTGATCAATAGTAAACATTGAATTCGTAAGCCTTAGGCATTATCTATGTTAAGATCAACTAGAAGGGGTGCCTCCACCAAGGATTAGATGGAGGAGTCTGCTAGCAATGTACCGCTATTGATAATCTACATAGAGGGGTCTGCCCTTCATTGTATATGTTAATTTTACCAGTTGATGCCACACATGACATGGGTTATGCCCAGGGAGGAACTCATTTTGCGCTACGAGACGTGCCGCCTTTGAGTGTCTCCATGCAGTTCAACATGTCGACTCTGTATTGGATTACATGGACAATTTTGAGGAGTTGACACATAACATTTCAAGCTTATCCATGAACCACTGGCTGAGCTTAGTCGTGCACAATTTGTCCATCCAGCAAGCGCACTTTGTGGAAATGGAATTTATAACGCAACTCAGGGCATCCGGTCACTATAACATTCCAGCCTATCAGTCACAGTCACACTAAGGACCTCCCAAACCGGCACATGACCTCCTATTGCAGGCCTATCAAGCTCCCTCACTACAAGTTGTATTGGTATGTCCTCTCCATCCATCGCCTCCAGTTCCACCACTTAAGCCAAACCCTCCAATACACATAGCAATACAACTTTGTGGAAATGGAATTTATAACGCAACTCAGGGCATCCGGTCACTATAACATTCCAGCCTATCAATCACAGTCACACTAAGGACCTCCCAAACCGGCACATGACCTCCTATTGCAGGCCTATCAAGCTCCCTCACTACAAGTTGTATTGGTATGTCCTCTCCATCCATCGCCTCCAGTTCCACCACTTAAGCCAAACCCTCCAATACACTGCCTCTTCCACAAAGTTTACCTCGATCTCTATATCAAGGCCTTTTTTCTGCTGCAAACAACCTTACTCTCTACTCACAAATGTCCCATTAAGGAACTGTGCATATTACTTGCTACTGAAGACGGGTGACATTACTTTAGTTGACTTCCACATTCTTGAGCTTGACGATGACACCAACAGGACTCGCCATCGAGAGCAAGATCAATTGTGGGGCTTAGTATTGATAACTATATGCGCCAACTTATACATATTTGGAAGACTCCCTCTCGGCAAGAAGAGATGCCACCAACCGTCCGGGAGCATCCCATTTATTATATTATTCCCCATGGGTATTTTGGTATTATGTATGGATTCTAAGATAGCAACTTGGAGTCTATAATAAAAATTCTCCTTAAAGAGAACTCTTTGGGGGAACTAGCCCTCATGATCGAGGTGCAAGCATACCTTGTGATTGCATCTTGTTCAATATTCTGGTGCAATCTATCTGGTACGTACCAACAATCATGTTTGTGATACTAATTTCTCCTTTAACAGCTTGCTCTCAGCCGAATCATTACTTGAAATGATAATGTCATTGGCATAGATAATAAAGAGAGTTCAGATTCTTAGGAGTGTTTAAAGGACATGTGATCTACTTGGCTCTTTTTTGCCCTAAAATTGGCATAGCTTTGGAGAATCATCCAAACGGTGCTCAGGGAGACTGCATAAGCCCATACAAAACCCCTCTTAACCTAGATACTTGATTTTCATGGTTGTTGGAGTTGAGCCCTGGTGGGATATCCATATCAAATTCTTCCTCTAGTGACCCATATAGTTTTTTTAATATTAAATTGATGTAGATTTAAGTTGAATTGAGCATCAGGGTAAAGGATTCTCATGGTGTTCAACTTTGATATTGGAGCAAAAGTTTCTCGTGATCTATTTCATATGTTCGAGTTTACTATTTTGCTACCAACCTTCCTATATCGATTCAATATTTCACCAAACTTATATTTTAAAGAAAAAATCCATCTGCACCCTAAAATCCTGTCTCTTGGTTTTGATACAATGTCTCAAGTATCATTCTTCTTCAGAGCTCTCGTCTCCTAATTCATGGATTAAGCCCAATTCTTATCATTTAATGCTTCATACATTGACGTTGATATTATTATTGAGAGAAAACTTTTGTGTTGCACAAAAAAATTTCTTTGCAGAGATAAATTCAGAAATTGGATATTTGGCAGACTGTGTTTTTCTTTCCTAAAGCAAAGGAGATCATCATGATTAGGATCAAAATTATAGAAAGAAGTATTAGAGGAGTTAAAGAATTGATTTACATTTTCTACTCAATATCTGCTATAGGTTGTGACGACTGGAGTTGCTTGGATGTATGTTTGGGTTGTATTCTTCTATGGTATACTATCGCAAGACGATCATGTATCATAATATATTATCTCCTCCCTTGCAGTGGGGTGAAGACTCATGGGACAATGGAGTAAAGGACGGAATAAAACATGCTTTCACTTCAAATATGTTGTCCCCTTAAAGTAGAGATTGGTTAAAAAAGGGCTTATGCTCGTGGAAAGCAACATCCATGGATGTTAGCATTTGACGACTCAAGGGGGCATTTGCACCCCTTCTTGTTAGATGCATAACTTAAGAAGATACACTTAATAGCTTGTGGTGGTGGGGGGTCAAGTTTGGTACAATGATGGTGATGAATGTGGACTTAAAACAACACACCCAAAAACCTGAGTATACAGACTTTGCATGATAGAAATCGAGGAAAAGAATGATGTCAAGAGTTTGACATGACTAACCCACCAAGGTTTTGCGAGGGTAGATCATTAATTAGGAAAACAGCAGTTAGAAGAGCTTCTCCCCAGTATAGCTTTGGTACAAACATCTGGATGAGTAATGTTTGTGTAACTTCAAGATGGTGACAGTTTTTCCGTCCAAAAATACCATTTTGTTGGGGTATGTTAACGCAAGTGAATTCATGATTTTTGGTAAACTTCAACAATTTTGGTTAACATATTCTGTCATTATCAAAACACACGTCTTTTATAGAACTGTTGAATAAGTCATAAGAAGAGAGATCAGATGGAGTCGACATGTCGGGGTTTTGGGCAGAAAACGTCATGATATTTGAAGTAAAAATGCCCCTTTGAAAATATCTCATGATATATCGGTCTTATGCAATCTATCGGGAGATATTTCACGGTCAGTATACCTTTTCATTTTTTTAAGTGATCAAGCAGTTTTATTTAATTTTGTGCATCTCTCTGAGTCTATATTTGACGACTTTCTCCTCACATTCTCATTTGAGGCTCTTTGTGTCGTTTACTGTCGTTGATGCCTTTTTTCTTGAGTAATTTATAAACTTACATTATGTGTGTATATGTTTATTGTGTAATTTATAAACATACATTATGTGTATAATTATACATATTTACAAAAAATATGTATATATATGAAGATTTTTATTTAAGTATTAAAATTAAACATTGCAAAATGAAATATACTAGTTAATGAGTTGCAGTTAGATCGGTAATATGTGTGACAAGTTCAACAAATATGTCTACATAACCATCCATCAAGAAAAATTGATGGATGATGAAGAGATGATGATAAACATTGTGCTATTAAAGGGCAGTTGTATCACGGAATCAGTTTTTGAGTAAAAAGTGACCAAGATACTCTTGGATTGGTCTAACATAACCATCAAACTCTCGATGAATGGCAAAGCCCTTATTACCCTCTTAAGGTGCTCAACCGGATGGGAAGGAGGAAGGAAGAAGGTAGAGAGGAAACTCCAAGGAAAAAACTTTCTTGGACAACCCTAGGCTCTTAGAACATCAATCCAAGAATAAAAATTTCACACATAATAAGATTACTTATTCCATAACATCTAGGTGCATAATCGTAAATACGCAAAAAAAGAATACAACAAGAAGAACAGGAATAAAGCATTAAACGTCGCAACAACATAAGGTAGTATTTCAGATTAGTTGTCTCCATTCTCTTAATATTTTAATCACCCACTTCATTTTCATTAGGATACGAATTAGCCAACATCAAAAACCCACAACATGTGAAGGGTAAGGCCCAACTTATCAAGCTAAGCCATCCTATAAAGGCCCATCTTCATAACTGTTAGGCTTAATCTATCAAAGTTAAGCCATCAAACAAAACCCTGCCTCGTGAATAGATATCTCGAAGTTTGTGTATTCATATCATCTTACAGTCCATTGTCCCCTTCTTTGTAACTATAATTGGATAGGGATCTCATGCCTTCAGTTATCTAGCCGTTTATTATTACGAGTGACAGCCACGGGGCTCCACCCCGACGGCCAACGCGGCAGTACCCTGATTGCGACAGTGCACGGGGCAGGTCCTAAATGCCTCGTGCGACGGTACTTTGGCCATGGCATTGCTCCAGTGTGACGGCGTTCCCGCCCCTCGCAAACCCCCGAATGTTATACTCCGTCTGTCGCTTGTTTTTTCCTTGTGCATGGGGGTTTGCAAGCGGGGGTGAGATCACATATTTTTATTGTAGATAAGAAATTTTACCTATATACGGACACTTTTTTAAAAATTTAAAAATACATAAATTAATGAGACTGGAATATTTATAATAGGGAGGGGTAAAATTGGAAAGTTGAATGTTTAACCAAAGGATATTTTCCCTTTTAATATAGATGTATAGATGAGCATTTAGTTATTGAGTGGAGTTATACCGAATCGAGTGCATGAGTCGAGTTGTATTAATCGAGTGTATGAATCGCATTGTATGAGTCGAATCGTGATTATGGGTTATTAGCGTCTTAGTGTTTTAATGTTTCACGCATTTTCTTTATATGGGGGTATTTACGTCCATGTCATCGGGGTTCTATATCTAGGCCCCCTTAGGTCTTGTATGGCAGTATGAGATATGAAGTAATGAAATCAATTTCTATTTCTCTTAAGTTATTCCCTCTCTCTCTAGCCTTATAATGAAGTCCATGGCTATATCGTCCTAGAATTCCTAGGGCACCTACTCCTGGAGGAAATCATCTCGTACTTAGTTCTCTAAATATAAAGCAAGCAACCACAAACTATTCCACTTTGTGAAGCATGCCCCGCCAATAAAGTGATGTTGCAATATCTATATGTCCCAAATTCCCTCGCATGATCGGGGGTAAGTGTTAGTGGAGCTATTTCAATAGTTGAGAAATGCAAGGCGAGGACACTGACAGGGTTCGTCAACCACGATGGAGTAATCATCCTCCAATCAAGGTGAAAAGCAGTGTGTCGCTAGATTTTCACTTATGGACTCTTTAATACCCCCATAGTGCCAGATCTGCCTCGACTTCATGATGGAATAAAGTGGCTTCTTCTCACATTGCTCAATAAACTGTCATCAAAAAAATTTACTCTGATAATCAAGATAGAGCGCCAACTGCTCAAGTGGCCTTCTTCGCATTGTATGGATAGCTTGTATTGTTAGTAATACCTCACTTGAATTAATTTGATTTTTGTATCTCTTTATTAACATACAAAAATAATTCACTTCGCATTTTAATTTTAGTGCACTCTCAATTAACTTGTAATTATTATCTGCTTACTTTCATTGCAATATTTATCAATTGCGACACTTGCACGAGATTTTAAAATTAATTTATTTAATTAATTTTTCATCGAAAAATACTTGCATGATTGAGCGATCACATGTGCATCGCATTAGGGTTATCCTTCATTAGTTTATTGGATTGTGTGCTTGTATTCATTTGCATCTTCATTTGAGTGTTCATCGTCGGTCAATTACATTCATTGCATGCTCACGTGTGTTGCATTTAAGGTTAGGGCATCGTAAGTTCACATCATATAGATTCGTCCTGCGTCACAATATCTTATCGATTCACATCACATGATAGCCCAACATACTTGCCCAGCTTTCTATATTATATTGAAGCCCTATCAATGAATGCATTGTCTTAACTAGCACTAGCCATCAATGGACAACAGCACACATAAATAAAAGGAGTGATTGGGGATTGAGACAAGTTGCGGGATATAAGATTACTCCATGGGATTTTTTCTAAAATCCAACAGATTTGCAAGCGGGTGCAGGGATTTGGGGATTGAGACAAGTTGTGGGGATATAAGATTACTCCATGGGATTTTTCTAAAATCCAATAGATTCGCAAGCAGAACAAAGTACTCACATATCTCCATTAGTAAGGCAGCTGGACTCCATTCTCACACCAATATATGTCACCATCTCAACTTTTTTCTTTCAGGAGCAATGCTCTCCCTCGAAGAGGAAGAAGTTATAACTGCATTGTTTAATGATAATTATACGACAAGCACAATTACTTATGGTGCTTTGTGTTCTCTTTGGTGTTAATTTAATGTTTGAAGACATTTTATTGGTCATAATTAAAAAAAAAAAAATTTAGTGAATACAACTGCTGTATTTCAACATTTTATAGAGTATTATGACATACAATTGCATTATATTTAAACGTTTTATAGAGTATTATGGCAAATAATTGCATTGCAATATTTGATAAATTGAAGCATTTTATACTTATAATTACAAATTTTTATAAAATAAAGCATTTTATGGATGTAAACTAAAGCACGATTATTTCAATCATTTAGCACAAAAAAAAGTGCTCTCATAAGTCATAACAGCCTCCCAAACATAAAATAACTTTGGCTTTTTTGACAGCACTTGGGTAGTTGAGTTTTCAAACAACAGAAATAACTTTAACAATAGTTGCTTTTGTTGGAAAAGCCCATGTAAAGTGGCTCATTTATTTGTATTTCTTCTTTTCTCCTCTTTAGTCTCACATCATGTATAAGGCTGCGTTTGGCGCGGCTTATGACAGATTATTTGCTCCGGTGAGGTTGGACAAAATGTCATTGTCATATCAAAATCTTATGTCTCAAACTAGTTTTTTTTATAATGATAGTAACATTTGTCATAGCAAACTTATATTCTATGACAATGACGTTTTTGTCCAACCTCACCGGAGCAAATAAGCTGCAATAAGCCACGCCAAACGCAGCCTAAAACTCTCTTCTCTCTTTCTCCCTCCTATAAATGTGTATTCATACCTTGTATTTGATTATTGAGAGAGTATATAGAAGTTTGAGGATTTCTTTACATGGTATCAGAGCGATACGGTCCGACCTATTTATTTCGAACCGCCTGCTCCTCCTGCTTACCGGGCGGCTTGTTCTCCTGCTTAGCCGCAGTATCTTGCGGCATGCCCCCTTTCTAACCGCTTCCCGGTGGTTAGAATTTCTGTAACCAAGGCTTCCCGCGCTGTTAAGGTCGTTCTAACCGCTTCCACTCTCTCTCTCTCTCGTGGCTTCCACCACTTCTTCTCCTCCCTTCTTTTTATAACCTTTTTGTCAGGTGGGGCCTTCCATCTCTTGTTTCTCACTGCCCGCGCGGTTTCATCCCGGCTACTCGGTTCCCTTCTACTCGGTGCGGTCTCCCTGTCTACCCGCCGAGATCTTCCCTTCTCGCCGCGACTTCTCTTAGTCGTTACTCGCAGCGGTCTCCTTGTCTACCCGTCGAGTTCTTGCCTTCTCGCTGCACTGCTCCCTGCTTTCCGCGACTTGTCTTCATCGCCGCAACTTCTCTTCTTACCGCGATTTGTTCTCTTAGTCGTTGCGGCTTCCCTCATCCTGGCGAGCTCCGCATCTAGGTCGCGGCATCTTCCCTTGTCGTTGGTTTGCTCACCGTGACCGTGTGGCCTTCTCGACTAGCTTGTTCTTTGCTTAGTCGCTGCGACTTGTCTCCTCGAAGGCAGCTTCTCCTCTCTGTTGCGGGCTCCGCATATTGGTCGCGGCATCCCCCTTGCCGCTAGTGTGTTATCACCGTGACCGTGCGGCTTCTCCTCTTTTCTAGTCGCGGCAGCTTCTCCCAGCTAACCGCTCCGCATTCTGGTCGCGGAGGCTTTGTTTCCTTGTCGCTGGTGTGTTGTCACCAAGACCGTGCGGTCTTCTCGCTCGGGCTACCGTGTGGCCTCCTGCTCGATGTTCTACACACGCTGTCTCCCCTCAGTTCGTTGGTTTTCTGTCCGCCGGCCTAGCCTCCTGCTCGCCTTGCCATTTGGTCATCTCTTGATTCTACCGGACAGACGACTTCCTCCTATGCAGACCGCCCGGCCTTTGCCTCTGAACTCCGTGATGAGTTGCGGATTACTACTATTTCATTAGCCGGGAAGAACTTTGTGAAGTGAGTACACTCTGTTCGCCGCGTACTTCAGTCCAAAGGCTTTCTACATCACTTGTCCCAGGCAGCTCCTGCTGCTCCTACTGACGATTGGTTGCGCAAAGATGGTCGGGTTCAGACATGTCTCATCAACTCCCTTGATACCGAACCCTACCGCATGACCATGTATCACGAAACGGCCAAGACAATGTAGGATGAGCTCCAGTCTCTATATTCCGGTAAAGATAGTCTTCAGCACCTATATGACATCATCACTGATCTTCAGACTCTTGATGTTGGCGGGGCCACCGACCTCAACTCCTTTGTTACTCGGGCCAATACTCTGGTTGAAGCATGGATCCAACATCAACCCCCTACGATGGATCTTGCTGCACAATGTGCTCAAAAAGATGTCGGTGTTGTCATGATGATGGCTCGTGTACCCCTCATCTTCAGAGCGTTCGGGCTCAGATCCTCTCCTCTGCTGCTACCCCATCACTATCAGATGTGTGTTCCATGCTGCTCAAGGTCTCACCACCTCCTGATAGTTCTGCTCCTCCGTCACCGGCTCTCCTTCAGCAGTCTTCTGCACCCCTATTACCTCCCCCCCCCCCCCCGCCTGCTCGCGGTGGGCGTTCCGGATCTCAGGGCCGAGGTCGAGGAGGCCGGCCTCGACCAAAGTGTTCCTTCTGCGGTAAGGACGGCCACCTCGAGACCACCTGCTATCGCAAGCATGGGCTTCCTCCTCGTCCACATGCCACTGTTGTTGCTACCGACTCCTCTGCTCGTACTGACCTTGAAGAGGTCCGGCTTCAACTCCAACAACTTTATGGTCTGCTCAGTCGTCCACCAGCCTCCTTTGACTCTGCCGCCTCCATCTCCCAAAAAGGCATCGCTTGTCTCTCCATTAGTCCGCGCTGGATAGTGGACTCAGGTGTCACTCATCACATCACCTCTCTACGGCCACATCAATACATGGATTCTTCTCATCCTAAGTGTATCACAGTGGCCAATGGGGACACTGTTCCCATCTCCGGCTCTGCTGATATCCCTCTCACTTCTTCTCTCTCTCTACGCTCGACTCTTCATGTTTCGGGCTCCCCGTTTAATTTGCTTTTTGTTGGTCGTCTTGCTAATGATTTAAATTGTTTTGTAACATTTACCTTTTCTTCTTTTCTGATACAGGATCGACAGACGTGTACTATCATTGGTAAGGGACGACTGCAGAACGGGCTCTACCTCCTTGATGACTCTTCGACTATCCTCTCTTCCATCTCCTCCGTCGATTGGCATCGACGTCTTGCGCATGCCCCTTTACCAGTCCTCCAGAAGGCTCTACCAGATGTATCTCTACCACCTTTTCAGTGTGAATCATGTGTGCTCGGCAAGCAGCCTCATTCATCTTTTTCGTCTCATTGTACTCGGAGCACTGCTCCTTTTATTTTAGTACACTTCGATATTTAGGGTCCGCACAAAATCACTAGCATTGTTGGTTATCGTTATTTTCTAACTTTAATTGAGGATTATTCGCGAATGACGTGACTATACTTACTTCGTGATCGCTCCGAGCTTCCCTGTGTCTTTCGTGTTTTCCTCCATGAGACCCGCACGCAATTCTCCATGAACATCAAAACTATTCGCACTGATAATGCTCGTGAATACACTAGTCACGAATTTGCGAGTCTTTGCTTTGAATTTGGGGTCATTCACCAAACATCATGTACATATACCCCCCAACAAAACGGAGTCGTTGAGCGTAAGAATCGACATCTTATCGATGTGGCCCGCTCCATCATACTTCAAATGCATGTTCTCAAAACTTATTGGAACTTTGCTCTTTTGACGGTTTGCTATCTGATTAACCGTCTTCCATCCCCCATACTCCACAATGCTACTTCGTTCAGCCTCATGTTCTTGTCTACTCTGGCATTCTCTCTCACACCCCGCATCTTTGGGTGCACTTGTTACGTTCACACTCTTGGTCCATTCTTGGACAAATTGGATCCTCGGGCAGCCAAACACATCTTTGTTGGCTACTCCCGGACTCAGAAAGGCTACGTATGCTACTCTTCGGCTACCCGCAAGGTGACAGTCTCTGCTGATGTTACCTTTCGGGAGGATCTTCTTTTCTTCTCTGCTCTGAATCCTACACCTCTACCACTAACCGTTCTACGTCATGTCATTCCCGTTACCACTCCACCACCAAGCATTCCTGCCCAGGCTCCCCTTATTTCCAGGCCACCTCTTATACGTGTCTACACTCGTCGCCATCCTGCCTTCATTGCCCCACTACAGTCAGCTTAGACCTCTGATGTTCCGCGTCCTGCTGATCCGGCACCAAAATTTACAGCTCATCCCATGGTGAATTATGCATCCTTACATCGTCTATCTCCACAATTTCAAACTTCTGTCACTTCATTATCCTCGATTTTTGCACCTAACTCTGTGCAGGAGGCTCTACAACATCCTGATTGGTGGGCGGCCATGGAAGAAGAAATGACCAACGTTTTAAAAACCGGACCGAACCGGCCGGTCCGACCGGTTGAACCGCCGACCGGTCCTCCAAGCGGTCCGGTCTGGTTCCTAAAATTGTCCTGGCCAAGAACCGGCCAGGAACCGGAAAACCGGCCGGTTGAACCGGATAACCGGAAACAGGGCCGATTTTTGGCTAACCGGGCGGTTCACAAAATCAGCACTAATTTTAGGCGTTTGTTAACCGCAGTCCGTTATTGGCTAGTCGCACCCCAAAATCTCATAATTTTTCGCGCCTTTTCGAAATACGTCTTATACATGCAATATTAGGAAAAGTGTTCAACACGAAAGTTGTAGATCTCGTCAAGATCTACAACTTTCGTGTTGATCACTTTTCCTAAAAATGCATGTACAAGACGTACTTTCGAAATATGCTCAGGTTTTGCGCCTTTCAGAAATACGCCTTGTACATGCAATTTCAGGAAAAGTGTTCAACACGAAGGTTGTAGATCTCGTCAAAATCTACAATTTTCGTGTTGAACATTTTTCCTAAAATTGCATGTACAAGACGTATTTTGAAAGTGTGAAAAGTTAGGAGATTTTGGGGTGCGACTAGCCAATAACGGGTTGCGGTTAACAATCACCTAATAAAGAAGTTAACAATCGCCTAATAAAAGTGTGAAAAGTTAGAAGATTTTGCAGTCATTAATATCAAAACGGTTCAACTGCGGTTAACCTCCGGTTCAACCGGTCAAACCGGTTAAACCTTGAACCTCTCTCATGACCGGTTCTATGTCCGGTCCGGTTCTCAAAACCTTGGAAATGACAGCTCTCTGGGCTAACCAGACCTGGAACTTGGTACCTCTACTTACCGGTCGATTGGGTGTAAATGGGTTTTTGTCATCAAACATGCTCCTGATGGGACGATTGACCGTCTGAAGGCCCTCCTGGTGGCTCGTGGCTTCACCCAACAGCAAGGTCTCGATTATGAGGAAACACTCTCCAGTGGCCAAGCTTAACACCATTCGTGTTCTCCTCTCCATGGCTGTGCATCGTCAATGGACCTCACACCAACCGGACATCAAAAATGCGTTTCTCAACGGCGACCTCCAGGAAACGGTTTACATGCAGCAACCTCCCGGGTTTGCGACCATGGGGGAGTCCCGAGTTTGTCATCTTAAGAAGTTCATCTATAGTCTCAAACAATCCCCTCGGGCATAGTTTAACAAATTTAGTAAGGCCGTCCGGAAAGTCGGTTTTACTCGGAGTTCAGTTGACTTCTCTCTGTTCACGCGTCATCAGGCAACGGGAACTGTTCTTCTATTGGTTTATGTTGATGACATTATAATCACTGGAGACGATTCAAAGGGCATACAAACGATCAAACAGCACCTCAGCTCCGTCTTTCAAACAAAAGATCTGGGGCATCTTCGATACTTCCTCGGTCTTGAGATCGCGAGACGACCTAACGGACTTGTCATCTCCCAAAAGAAGTACTGTCTGGATCTCCTTTAAGATGCTGGCTACTCTGGATGCAAGCCTACTACTCCAATGGATGCAAATCATAAGTTGTGTGCACATTCTTCTGATACAGATCTTCCTCTTCAAAATCCGGAATACAATCGATGACTGGTTGGGAAATTGATCTACCTAACGGTCACAAGACCGGATATATCCTTTGTTGTTGGGGTGGTCAGCAGGTTTATGCATGCCCCGCGAACATCTCACCTTCAAGCTATTGAGCGCATCCTTAGATATCTTAAAACAGCTCCAGGTCAAGGATTGATATACAAAACCTCATCCTCTACTGCAACATTGGTTGCGTATTCTGATGCAATCTATGTCGGTTCCTTGAATGATCGCCGGTCAACCAGTGGCTTTTATATTTATTTTGGACATCTCGTTACCTGGCGAAGTAAGAAACAAGCAGTAGTTGCTCGATCCTCAGCTGAAGCAGAATACCGATTGATGACATTTGTTGTCTCTGAGCTTACCTAGCTTGAAAGTCTCCTTCCCGATATAGGGGTAAAACTTCCCTCACTTGTCATCTTGTTATGCGACAGCAAAGCGGCTATACACATTGCAAAAAATCCAGTCTTTCATGAAAGAACGAAACATATTGAAGTGGACTGTCACTTTATCCAGGAGAAAGTCCAAATGAAGAAGATAGAACTGAAGCATGTTCCGGGTACTGAACAAGTTGTTGATATCCTCACAAAGGCTCTACCAAGTACCCTAATTTACAAGTTTTTGTCCAACTTGGGTGCATACGACTTGTACGCTCCAGCTTGCGAGGGAGTGTTGGAAAAGCCCATGTAAAGTGACTCATTTATTTGTATTTCTTCTTTTCTCATCTTTAGTCCCACATCATGTACAGAACTCTCTTCTCTCTTTCTCCCTCCTATAAATGTGTATTCATACCTTGTATTTGATTATTGAAAAAGTATATACAAGTTTGAGGATTTCTCTCCAGCTTCAAACGGTAACTTTCACTGCAACAAATTTACAATGGAATTTACAAACTACAGCTGGACCCTTTTTATAGATCATTTTTACAGTCAGTTTGGTTGCACATAATTGAAATTGGAGGCTAAATTGGGTTGACATAATTGAAATTAGTCTAAATATCAATTAAGATATTTAGACCCTTTTTACAGTCCGTTTGGTTGCACATAATTGAAATTGGAGGCTAAATTGGGTTGACATGATCGAAGTTAGTCTAAATATAATTGACTGCATAAACAAAGTTAATTAATTCTACTGTTCAATTGCATGCTAGAATTCAGTTATAAGAATTTTAATTTTAGTAATAGAAAAATAAATTAGTGGCAATTGTCTCTTACAATATATTTTATAAGATCATCTCCATTAATTAAACAATTTAAACTCATCACATGTTTATAGTAGATAGCATATCCACTTAACTTTCTCCACCTTCTGTCTCAAGAAATTTCTTGAGAAATCTCACTAAAATTCTCTCCAGAAATATTTCCCTAGAAATTTCTCTTTGAAGAAACTCACTAGGATTCTCTCAAGAGTTCCTTTTAGGCTTCGTTTGGTTCATCTTATTTGCTCCGGTGAGTTTGGTCAAAAACGTCGTTATCATAAAATGTATGTTTGACAAGACAAAGGTTATGACAGCTACCAAGAAAATAAACTAGTTTTGAGCATAAAATGCGTGAATTAGGATTCATGACCGCGTTCACGACCGCTACCACAGCGCCAAACGAAGCCCTATTTAGGAGTCTCCTACTAAAAATTCTCTTGTAATTTTCTCTCTATAAATCTCATCAATTTTGACAATACATTCCGTACCTTGCTAAAAAACTGATCCTTGTTTACCAACCACACATTGTCTAACCAAATTCAATTCTCTCTCGAGACGTTCCTCAAAAAATCCGATTCTTACTGATTCTTCCCCCAACTAACGTAGAGATCTTGGCGGAATTGACACATATGAAATTGAGCACAATTTTGCAAAGAAATACCCCACTTGTTTCTCGAGAAGAGATTTAGGGTTCAGCATTCTCTCCAGAAATTTACTCCTCATGAGTTCTATCCATTCTGATTATCTCCGTCAGATTTGTTTTTTCAACAGGAGAAATTTCTCTCTCTAAAACAAATCTTTTAATCACTCATAATTTTTTTTAGAATTTCCTTCTTAATTTTTAACTTGCTATAATTCTCTTAATCAAATATCCTCTCTATAAATTTGCTCACCAAAAAGTCTCTAGAAACTTCATTAGAATTCTTTATCTAAAAATTTATTTCTCAAAAGTTCTATTTCACTATGTTTATCACTCAAATACTCTATCTAGAATTTTTTTCTCTAAAATCTCATTAAGTTTCCCTCTAAATATCTCTCAACATTTTGCAACACTTGAATCCTCCCACTAAAATATTCTTTCTACAAAATTTCTCTTTCTAAAAAAATTTCTAAAAATAATCTGATTAAGATTCTCTCTTTCTAAATTTATTTCACTGTGCTTTTTCTTTCTCACTTCAATAGATTTAATAGTTGATGAGATCCCCCAGTACCTTCCTATCGAGGTAAGAATAGAGGAATTGAGTTCATAGCCCTTTCAATTACAATTTAAGCTTTCATTAAGGATTTACCAATACGTAGCTATAATGAGGCATGGGATAATAAATTACGCATGGTAGTTAATAATAAACTGTTTATTCTGGATTAGAAATTAATTGGTATGTTGGTTAAAAATCTGTTACTGTTACGGGCCTACTTCCGTAACAGCGGTAACTCGTTGGAGTAGTGGTCAGAGGCGGAGATGATGGCGGTAGTGGAGGATACTGTGGAGCCAGAACCACGGCTGCCTAGGCGGGGTTGCTCGTTGGAGGAGAGAGCCACCAAGATCTCACAACAAGAGACAAGAACTAGACTTCATTCATTGATAACCTCATACAAGACTCTAAGGGTCTATTTATAGAACCTCCGGGTGGCACACCCATAAATACATGAAGATGCATAAAATAATAAAATACCCTAATATAATAGGAGTCGCCTCTAATACAAACTCAATACATATAAAATGATAAATGGTGAAGGATCTGAAACTGATCTGTAACATCTCATGCGTCCCTCAAAAAGAGTTTGCCCGCAAACTCTATCTGATGACCTCGTCGTCAAAGTCCTCGACATGTAGGTAGAAGAGTCGGTTGCACCTGTAGTCGCGAGTGTACTGCTCGTCGCAATTAAAGCATAGTCCTTGGGCACGTCGTTGCAGCATCTCAGCACGAGATAAACGGTGGATCGGTGGAGTTGGTGGTCCCTCGCTACGGCCCTGTGGAACGATGTTGGTGGGAGGCGGGTAGGCGTCATGTGCTAGCTGGAGGCGACGATCGCAGAGCCGGGAAAGACTCATAGCAGTCACTAAGTCTGGAGGGGCCTCAAACTCAACATCCAGTCGCAGTCGCTCGCGAAGTCCAGCGGTGAAAATGTCGACCTGCATAAACGGAGTGGTTTGGCGAAGAGATGTGAGTGTGTCGAGGGAGTTACTGCGGATAGGAGATCCAAAACGCAAGTTGCAGAGTCGCTTGAAGTCGTCCCAAATCAGATTCGGCCGGTCGGTGAGAAGTCGAGAAGCCCATAAAACAGCGGTGTCGAGCATGTGGAAAGATGCTAGATGGATCTGATCAGCCGCCGGAGTTTGTTGGTGGCCGAAGAATTGCTCACACTTGATGAGCCAACTCAAAGGATCGCTTTTCCCATCATAGGTTGGAAATTCCAATCTGGTATAGCGTGATACAATCGTTGCGTCGGGGTGCGCGAGGACTGGCAGCGGCGGCTCGTGGACGGTCAGGGGTGGCGGGGCAGTGTGGAGAAGTGGTTGTGTCTGACTGCTGCCGGCATGATCGTGTGTCGGGGCGGTAGACAGATCATCGATGCGCTTGGAGAGCGCAATAATGGTCTTCTGTTGACGATCCCCGAGAGCAGTGTGCGCAGCTTGTTGCGCCATGACGGCCTGGAGCATGGTCATAATCTGATTGAGTTGTTCAGATGAGTCATCCATAGTGTGAGTGGAGGAGCGAGAAGAACGGGTGGCCGGCCGGTGGGATCGCGTCGAGTCGGAAGACTGAGAGTGACCACGGGAGACGCGATGACGCCCAATATTGACACTGAAGGAGATTAGCCCGCTGGAAATAATAATTTGTGGCTTGGAGGGCCGGAGATGGCGGTTTTTTTTAATGAAAGTGGGGCTGCTGGTGTGGAGAGGGAGTGAGACCCGTTGCTAATTAAAAGAAAAATTAATATGGAATGGTCCAAACAGTGACAGTTGCAGCTCGGGATGGAGGCGTGCTGGGACTTGGTGCAGGCCGGGATTGCTTTTGACGGTCGACAAGGATGTGGAGGTCGTACGACTCGAGAGAGCAGGGCTCGCCGGGACCTGGTGCAGGCCGGGAGAGGCGCGTAGCGGCAATACGGTAGGGTTTCTGGTGTTGATGAAGAGGCGCGGTGAAGGTGCGTCCCTGGAAGCTGACGCATGCAGCTACAGGTGAAGCCGGAGGTGCTGTGCTGGAGTGGTGTTGCTGCAGGAGCTGCTGCGGCCAGCAGAGGAGGGTTTCAAGGGAGATGAAATGTGTCGCGGGAAGAAGAAAAGTTGCAGCGGCAAGGAAGGAGCGTGCAGTGAAGTTGAAGGAGATGATGGAGAAGAATGGGAGCTTGAGGGAGATGGTTGAGAAGTGTAATGGCGTCGCGGAAGAGTACCGAGGTCTCTGATACCAAGTTGTTACGGGCCACTTCCGTAACAGCGGTAACTCGCCGGAGTAGTGTCGGAGGCGGAGATGATGGCGGTAGTGGGGGATACTGTGGAGCCGGAACCGCGGCTGCCTAGGCGGGGTTGCTCGTTGGAGGAGAGCTACCAAGATCTCACAACAAGAGACAAGAACAAAATTGTATTCATTGATAACCTCATACAAGACTCTAAGGGTCTATTTATAGAACCCCCGGGTGGCACACCCGTAAATACATGAAGATGCATAAAATAATAAAATACCCTAATATAATAAGAGTCGACTCTAATACAAACTCAATACATATAAAATGATAAATGACGAAGGATCCGAAACCGATCTATAACAAAATCATTAAGATATTACTAGTGTACATGCTTTAATTATTTTAAATCTTATATAATCAAAATATATAAATTTTGGTTTAACTAATTAAGTAAACAATTTACTATATTTTTGGTTAGCAAGTTATAACAAATAGTGATTATGATGGTAACACAGATTAATTAAGGTTTAGCTAACATTTAATTAGGATACTTAATAGTTACTTAATAGTTAGGTTTTAAATTATGAATTAAATAGGATTAATTATAATATTAAATGTAAGAAAATTTTGTTTTCTACTTTTGGTGGCAATTTTAACAAAAACTAAACTAGAACAAAACAAAAATTAACAGGGCAACAATTTACTCTTTGTTTTATATATTACATTTCATCTATGTTGAAGAATGTTGAAGAAAATATGTAAAAAAATAAAGGTCCATTGTAAGGTCCGCTTTGGCACATTTCCTCCTTAGAATTTAGTCTCACATCTTAGGAGGAGACTCTCTCCTTCCTCTCTTTCTATATAAGTGTACAAATGCATGTATGTATTTAAGTTTTTTGAGGAATAAAAATTCAAGAATATTTTCCAAATTCCTATTTTGCATTTTTTTCTACATAATATCAGAGTTTTCGGTCCTAAAATAGTCTGTCGTGATCTGGCTCGCACAACAACTCGATCTGAGCGGTTAAATAATTCTTAGCCGCATCTTTGGGGTCGTGGGTCTTCCCAATGTTTTCCCTCTCCCACCTCTGCTTTGATAGTCATTCCCGTCTGCAATATTAGGCCCCGCCTGTCTGCCAATCTCTTCTCTACTTGTTGTGCCTACTCAGTGAAAACTCTCGCTAGTTCTTTCTCGCCGCGTATGTTCCCTGACCTCACGCGACTTTTTTTCCACGTCGTTTCTGCTCGTCGGGTCTTCTAATCCTGCGATTGGCAATGCTCCTTCCGACGGTCAGGCACGTTCGCCTGACGGATTCCTTCTCCTTGATTCGCAGCTCACTTCTTACTCGCAGTTCGATGCTCGCCTCTTACTAGCCTATCTAGTCGCTTGCATGGCATCTGTGTGCGTCCTTTTCCTCAGCTTCCCACACGGCTTCTTGCCGCTTGTTTGCTTGGGGTCGTTGTTCGCCGCTTCTAGTCGCTAGATCGCGCGGCTTTTAGAGTTTCTTCTTGTTTGCTCTCCTGTCGCTATTGTCTATCTGCTGGATTTTCTTTCTTCGTGTTGCGGTGGGTCAGTTCATGTCGCAGAAGTACCTCCTGCTTGCCGCTGCAGCCTGTCTGTCGGGTCTTCTCTAGCTTGTCGCTTGACTGCATGCCATTCTCTGTCTAACAGCTGAAGGCTGCCCGCTGCTGCTTTGGTTGGATCTCCAATGACTCAAAAGGATGCTTTGTCTCTTCCAACCCTACTCCAACAGTCACCTCCCTCTCTTTTTTCTCCTCCATCCTTTCGTGGAGGTAATACCTCTTCTCGAGGTAAAGGTCGACACAATCGCTCTACACTTATGTGTACCTACTGTGGTCGGGATGGTCATCTCAAAGCCACCTATTACCGTCTGCACGGTCTGCCACCTGCCCCGCATGCATATATTACAGTACATGCTCCAAACAACAATCAAACTGACATTCATGCGTTGCGCACTCATCTCCAACAATTTCAAGGAATGATAAGTCGCTCCTCCGGCTCTGTTGTATCTATCTTAGATGATGGTATCTCGTGTATCACCCGTAATTCATCTTGGATTCTAGATTTTGGTGCAACACACCATATTTTGCCGACAAAACCTTCTCACCACTTGAACTCTGAGCATCTCAAGTTCATTACTGTTGTCAATGGGGGCACCACCCCAGTGTCTGGATCTGTCGATATAATCCTTCCTCCACCGCTCTTCGCTCGACTTTTCATGATCTGGGCTCTCCTTTCAATCTCATTTCTATTAGTCGTCTCACTCAAGACCTTGATTGTTTTGTTACTTTCTCTCTTCTACCTATGTTGTTGTGCAGGATCAGAAGACACAAAATATAATTGGTAAATGGCAACTGACAAATGAGCCCTACATCATGGACTTCACCTCACGATCATCTCCTCTACTAGCTCTGTCGAGTGGCATCAACGTCTTGTGTATGCTACTCTTCAAATCCTAAAAAAATGCACTCCCTGATTTATCCCTCAACGACTTTACATGTAAGTCTTGTATTTATAGCAAACAACATCATTCTACTTTTTTACCTCATTGTACTCGGATTGATGCTCCTTTTATTTTAGTTCATTCTGATATTTGGGGACCCTATAAAATTACAAGTGTTTCTAGTTATCGCTACTTCATTACCTTTAATGATGATTACTCTCGTATGACATGATTGTATTTACTTCATGATCACTCTAAACTAACTCATGTGTTTTATGTCTTTATTATTGAGACTCGCAACCATTTTTCTACTACCATTAAAACTCTCTGAACCGACAATGCTCGTGAATACACAAGTCATGCATTTACAGACTTGTGTGTAGAGTTTGGGATCATCCATCTAACCTCTTGCGCTTATATTTCTCAACAAAATGGTGTCGCAGAACGCAAAAATCGTCACCTCCTGTAGGTCTCCCACTCACTTCTATTTCAAATGACAGTTCCCAAACTTTATTAGCATTTTGCAGTCTCTACGACTTGCCGCCTTATTAATCGCATGTCCTCCATTCTGAATTTTGTGGCTCCCTTCAGGCCTTCTTTTTCCCTCCAAAACCCTCTTTTCAGTCACATCTCGTGCATTTGGTTGCGTTTGTTATGTTCATAATCTCGGTCCGTCCAATGACAAGTTTGCTCCACGTGCCACAAAATATATGTTCGTTGGGTACTCAAACGCACTTAGAAAGGCTATATTTGTTACTCTCCCAAGGATCGCAAAGTTATTACATCTGTTGATGTCACCTTTCTCGAAAACTAGCCTTAACACTCCTAACCCAGTGAATGTCCACTACCGCCTCTACTTTTGTGCCCTAATGTTTTCATTACTTCTAACCTACCACCTCTTCTTCCCACTCCGTTCCCAAATCCACCACCAAAATTACCTTTGTTCCATGTGTATACTCATTGTACTCCTCCGTCTGGCGCTCTCCGAGAAGTGCCCTCTACTAATGATATTTTG
The DNA here is from genome assembly GCA_039583875.1 of Platanthera guangdongensis. NCBI lineage: Eukaryota > Viridiplantae > Streptophyta > Magnoliopsida > Asparagales > Orchidaceae > Platanthera > Platanthera guangdongensis. The sequence continues at coordinate 24,324,129 of CM077152.1, read as the reverse complement.
GAACCTATAGATCCGAAAACCGTCTCCACTGCTCACCCGATGGAGAATTATGTTTCCTTACACCGCCACTCTCCGGAACTCTGGCAATTCGCAGCTACTTTATCCTCTATCTCCACCACTAATTTTGTGCAGGAAGCTCTCCAGCATCCGGGATGGCAGGCGGTCATGGACGAGGAAATGTCTGCTCTTTGAGCGAACAAAACTTGGAATCTTGTCCCTCTTATTCCCGGCCATACCTGTGTGAGTTGTAAGTGGAAATTTGGCATCAAACATGGTCTGAATGGGACAATTCAATGTTTGAAGACTCGTCTTGTGGCTTGTGGCTTGTGGCTTTACTCGGCAGTAAGGTCTGGATTATGATAAGACCTCTTTATGATCACCAAACTCAACATTGTTCGTGTTTGATCTCCCTCGCTGTTCATCGACACTGGCAGTTGCATCAATTGGATATCAAGAATGTCTCTCTCAATGGCAATTTGCAGGAGACTGTATATATGCAACAACCTCCCAGGTTTGAAATCACGGGGGAATCTCTTGTATGTTGTCCGAAGAAATCTTTTTATGGTCTCAAACAGTCTCCTCGGGCATGATTTGACAAGTTTAGTCAGACTGTTCGTGTTGTTGGGTACACTCGAAGTTCATTCGACTTCTCTTTATTCACTCGTCATCGTCCAACAGGCGCGGTGATTCTCTTGGTGTATATTGATGATATTTTGATTACGGAAGATGATCTCACAGGAACGCACATGATCAAACAACATCTGGCTCATGTGTTTCAAACTAAGGACCTGCGAAATTCACGGTATTTCCTTGGTATCGAGGTGGTTCGGCGTCGTGATGGACTTGTTTTATCTCAACGAAAGTACTGTCTTGACTTGCTTCGTGATGTTGGCTACTCTGGATGCAACATCCAAAATCACAGGCTCTGCGCTCATGCCACAAACTCTGATCTACTCCTTCCAAACCCAAAATATTATGGTCGTCTTATGGGAAATTTAATATATCTCACGTCACAAGACCTGATATATCATTTGTTGTTGAAGTTGTCAGTCGATTCATGCATGAACCACGAATCTCTCATCTCCAGGCAGTTGAGCGTATCCTTCAATACTTGAAGACTGCTCCTGGACAAAGACTTATATACAAGACTTCTTCGTCTCCATTATCTCTTATTGAATATTCTGATGTTGATTATGTTGGTTCCCCGGATGATCGTCATTCCACAAGTGGATATTGTACTTACTTTGGTAGACACCTTATCATCTGGCGCAACAAGAAGCAGTCGGTAATTGTCCGCTCATCTGCCAAAGCTGAATATTGGTCAATGGCCTTTGTTGTATCTGAGCTCACCTAGTTGGAAGGTCTTCTAAGTGATCTTGGTATTAAACTTTTCTCATCGGTCATTTTCTATTGTAACAGTCAAGCTGCTATACATATTGTTAAGAAACCTATTTTTTATGAACGTACCAAACATATTGAAGTTGTTTGTCACTTCATTTGGGAGAATGTTCTACTGAAGAAACTAGAATTGAAACATGTTCCTACTGGTGGGCAAGTTGCTGATATTCTCACAAAGGCATTATCAAGATCATTATATTATCAATTCTTATCCAAGCTTAGTGTCTACGATTTGTATGCTCCAGCTTGCGGGGTAGTGTTGAAGAATGTTGAATAAAATATATAAAAATAAAAGCTCATTATAAGGTCCGCTTTAGTACATTTCCTCCTTAGAATTTAATCCCACATCTTAAAAGGACACTTTCTGGTGGAAACCGACCCCGATCATGTCGAAGTAAAAGTGTCCAACACCACACTCGTCTGAAACCCAACCAGTCCTGAATTATTGCAATTTATTTTATTCTTTTGCAGTTTATTTTATTTGCTTTTTTTATTGGGACACTGTTATTTGTAGCATTTAAATCTTTTTTAGCCTTTTTTTCTATATATATAAAAAAGGGGAGGGCAAAGGACCACAAAAAAGAGGACCACAAAAAAGAAAACAACCGGGTCAACGCATGCTTCCTCCCCACCATGGCCAGCACGCATGCTTCTTCCCCGCCATTCTCGGCTTCACACCGTGCGGATTTCTCGCTCTACCCATGCCTATTCAGCCCCTCAACGCCACCAGGATCCACAAGAGCTCCAACCGCACGCCATGAGCATCTTCCCTACAGTTTCAGCAACCGTCCACCGACGGTTTTCTCTGCATGTTCAGGACGCAACTTTTTTTCCCGTCAGCTTCAGCAACGACCTCCACGCCTGGCCACGTCGTCGTTGGTTCCTCATATCGTGGGGAGAAAGATCTTGTTTGTGTATTGTAATTTTTTTTATGTTTTTATAGAAACTCTATAAAAAGGGATGTAATCTAATTACGAAGGCTGGAGATGAAATGATGCTTATTACTTCCAATTTGAGAGTAAACATGGGTTGATTTTTTTCTGTTAAGTAAAGTTTCGCGGAGAGCCACTAGTGTGAGAGAGCAAATTTCCTCTGTGATGCACGTGTGCGATAGCAGCCGAGCTCAGAGTGGGAGATCGAATGTGACGGGGAACACCTCGCGGTATTGTCGTCGACTTCGATTGCGAAAAGACAACTCTTTTTGTAGGTAATTTGTTTCTCTCCCCTCCCGTGCGTGTGTCTAAATTTTTTCTTTAGGATAATAGATTCATTGCTGGATTTTCAATTGGATTTTGTCAGTAAACGCTATGTATAAAACTCCAATCGAAAACGTAATTTGGAGCTCACGATTTTCGTTTTGTTACGACAAAGGGAAAAGAATGAAAGTTGCAAATCTTCTTTCCCCAGAATTTTTCTAATTGTACTATTTTCAAGAAATTCATTTCGAAGCAGAATAGTTAATTTTAAATTTTACAAAAAAAAATAATAGTTGCTTTTTTAAAGAGCTTATGGAAACAATCCGCTCGAATTTCATTTATTTAAATAAAAATTAATTTAATCATTGCATGCATTTAGGGTTTTCTAGAAAAACCAACAAGCGCGCAAACCTACGCGTCACTAAGCATCAATCTGGTATCAGATCCAGTTCTGAAATTTTTCTAAGTTTTGGATTCACCGTGTCTAGAATAAGAACCCGTAGCATTTTATTTATTTTCCTTCTTTCAAAAAAAACAAATCAAACCAAAAAATTAAAAAAAGAACATACATTCATATTTATTGTTTGTCTTGCATACATCTACGTAATGTTAGGTTAGTGAGTATGAATTCATGACATCACAATCCTCCCTCTGAACACCCTTAAGAGGTAAATTCAGAGATGTGTCAAATTGAACGAGGCCAGACAAGTCAAGTGAACGAAGGGAATGAAACACTCCCTTGATTTTTACCTTTCGTCCACCAAATGATAACGTTAACCGAAAGTATACAACAAGTGTGAGAAGGGTTCAACAACCTTAGTGTTAGGGTGAATAGTTTTGAAGTACACCCTCATGCTTCAATAAAACCTCAACTCCGAGATGAGCATTCTGTTCGACCCCATCACGAAGTCCCTCCTCACTACTTAGAAAGACCTACACTTAGGAGGAATTCTCTTTTTGAGGAAAAAGCTAGGAATCTCATAGACAGGTTTGAACTTGAACACGACCGGAATAGGAATTCCCCAAGGTATTTTTTTGATCCCCAACGGGAGCCTTTCTTAGGCACGCGTGATAATTATCAGGAGAGGTCTTATTATGACCTAGCTAGAGAAGAGCGACCTCGAGACCATCGTCGGCCTATTCCTTCCATGCATCGTGATGATCGTCATAGAGATTGGCATCGACATTCACCCCTACGATGTCGAGACAATCGTGATCATTACGATGACGATTATGGTTATCCTCCTCGGGATAGGCGACCTGATCTCACACGAGTAGTGAAACTAGATCCACCCATTTATGATGGTTCTATGGATCCCAAGATCATCTTTGAGTGGGTTATAGACATAGAAACCTATTTTGAGTGGCATCATATGACAGAGGACCAAAAGGTTCAGTTTGTCAAAATGAGATTGACCGGGCGAGCGGAAACCTTTTGGATTAGAGAAGAGTGATGTATAGAGAGGAATGGACACCCTCCCATTACCCATTGGCCACACATGAAAGTCATATTGGAGGAGCAGTACATTGTGCAGCACTATCAGATTCGTCTACGAGATGAGCTGACATCTCTACGTCAAGGATCCAAATTAGTGTCTGATTATCTCACTGAAATGAAGGATCTAATGATACGTTGCAACGTAGTAAAACACCTACGGGATACTTTATCCACGTTTAGGTGTGGATTACGACCTGAGATTTGAGATGAGTTGATTAAATATGACCACTATTCCCTGGTTGAGACCATATTTATCAGTATTGATATTAAGGAGCACCATAAGAGGATTCAAATATCAGACCTGATGTTATGAGAAAAGTGGAACGAAGCCTACTGTAATGCCCCCGAGAGATCAGAAAGGGAAGTCACATATGGGGACTGTAATCTCTTCACAGATCTGATGTTATGAGTACCAACAGATTGGCCACATATCCAAGGATTGTCCCAAGAGGAAGGGTACATTAGTTATTCACTATGTGATTGGGGAGAACGAGCCTGAAGAGGAGGATATAATCGAAAAGGACTCTTGCGTCTTGAATGACGAAGTGTAGATACCCCTAGCGATGAAGAGATAGATCCAGACGTTCTAATGGTGAGATGCATGCTATCAATGCCACAAGAATCAGTAGATTATTGGCGAACGAACATCTTTCAGGCCTACTTTAAGGCTGGGGAGAAAGTGTGTCGATTAGTAGTGGATAGCGGGAGTTGTGTGAACGTGATAACAAAGATAGCATTAGCCCTCATTAAACTCATTGCTGAGCCACACCCATCCTCATTTCAGGTAGTTTGGGTCATCAAGACCACATTATCAGTGATCGGGAGATGTCTAGTGCCCATCACTATCTATACATACTCTGACATGATTTGGTGCAACGTTATGTCTATGGATTACTTGGGTGACTTTGGTTATATGACCGAGATGTCACCATACAAGGCAAGTTCAACACTTGCACCTTTCTACTGAATGGAAAGAGAGTAGTGATGACTCGAGTGCAATCCAAAGCACTGACATCCCGCACGAGCAATAACGCAAAAGAGTCTCTTCCTCCTACCGAAAGAAAGAAAACTCTTAGCATCATACAAGGCATAAAGTTTCATCGAGAGAGCTTTGACGGTGGATTTTTATACGCATTAGTGGTCTTACAGGCGTCCAACTTATTAGAGAAGTACGAGTCTATTCCTATACTTGCTAGGAGACTCTTACAGGAGTTCCAGGATATACACTCGGATGAGCTTCCGGCTAAGTTACCTCCCATAAGGTTAATTCAGCACGTGATAGATCTTGTTCTTGGAGCCTCTCTCCCTCATAATCCACATTACCGATTGAATCATGCCGCCTACGAGGAGTTGCAGAAGCAGATCGGAGAGTTATTAGAAAGAGGCTTTATTCGACATAGCCTTACCTCATGTGCAGTGACTGCCCTCCTTGCCCTGAAAAAGGATGGTACTTAGCGAATGTGCGTTGACAGTCATGCAGTCAACAAGATCGCGGTAAAATATTGTTTCTCGATACCCCGACTAGATGATATGTTGGATATGTTGACTTGAGCCGCGATCTTTTCAAAGATCGATCTTCGTAGTGCATACCACCAAATTCGGATCCGCGAAGGAGACGAGTGGAAGACTGCCTTCAAATCGAAGGATGGACTTTATGACTAGTTTGTGATGTCATTTGAGTTATCCAATGTTCCTAGTACTTTAGCTCGGATGATGACCTAGATCTTTAAGCTTTTTATAGGGAAGTTTGTAGTAGTTTACTTCGACGACATCTTGAAATATAGTAGGACTGATAGTGAGCATCTGACTCACCTACGTACTATCTTCGAGCTCCTGCGGGCCGAGCGATTATACATTAATTTGAAAAAATGTGTTTTTATGGCTGAGTCTGTGATCTTTCTTGGATATATAGTGAGCTCCGTTGGTATCACGATAGATCCCGAGAAAGTTTGAGCGATTGGTAAGTGGTTTACACCCCGGAACAACCACGATGTTTGTAGTTTTCATGGGCCCGATTTGACCAATTTCCTCCTTAGAATTTAGTCTCACATCTTAAGAGGAGACTTCCTAGTGGAGAACGGCCCAGATCAGGTCAACACAAAAGTACCTGATGTCGCACTCGTCTGAAACTCTACCAGCCCTAAATTATTGCAATTTATTTTATTTATTGTAGTTTATTTTATATGCAATTTTTTATTGCGACGTATTTGTATCCTCTAAATCTTTTTTCTTTAGCATTTTTCCTATATATATAAAAAAAGGGAGGGCAAAGGACCACAAAAAAGAGGACAATCGGATCAACGAATGCTTCTTTCTCGTTTGACCCATACCTATATCAGCCCCTCGACGCTGCCAGCATCCAATAGGGCTCCAACCGCACGCCACGAACCTCTTCCTGGCGTTTTCAGCAACCGTCCACCGACGGTTTTCTGCGCAAGTGCAGGGCGCGACTTTTTTCCCCGTCAACTTCAGCAACGACCTCCACACCTGGCCACATCGTCATTGGATCCGCCTATCGTGGGGAGAAAGATCTTGTCGTGTATTGTAAATTTTTTTTAAAGAAACCCTATAAAAAGGGATGAAATCTGATTACGAAGGCTGGAGATGAAATTCTGCTTATTACTTCCAATTTGAGAGTTAACATGGATTGATTTTTTTTCCAGTTTAGTAAAGTTTCGTGGAAAGCCACTAGTGTGAGAGAGAGCGAATTTCCTCTGTGGTGCCCGTGTGCGATAGCGGCCGATCTCGGAGTGGGAGATCGAAGGTGACGAGGAACACCTTGCGGGATCGTCGTCGACTTCGATTGCGGAAAGACGACTCTTTTCGCGGGTAATTTCTTTCTCCCCCCTCCTTCGCATGTGTCTAAATTTTCTCTTTAGAATAATAGACTTATTGCTGAATTTTTGATTGAATTTTGTCAGCGAACGCTATGTCGAAAATTCTAATCGGAAACGTAATTTGGAGTATAGGATTTTTGTTTTGCTACGACAATGAAGAAGAATGAAAGCTGCAAATCTTCTTTCTCCAGATTTTTTTAAATTGGACGATTTTCAAGAAATTCATTTTGAAATATAATAGTTAATTTTATGTTGTACAAAAAAACTAATAATTGTTTTTTTAAGAGATTATGCAAACAATCCGCTCGAATTCCTTTTATTTAAACGAAAATTAATCTAATTACCGCATGCATTTAGGGTTTCCTAGAAAAAGCTGACAAATGCGCAAATCCTACGTGTCGTCCTGCATCACTTTCTCTCATTCCTCTCTTCTTATATAAGTGTACAAATACATGTATGTATTTAAGTTTTTTGAGAAATAAAAATTCAAGAATATTTCCCAAATTCCTATTTTGCATTTTTTTCTACAATCTCAAACCAACTTACATCATATACGCTAGTAGAACCCTACTCTTGCTTAAGCAACTAGATGTTGGAGTTCGCATCGAAGTCTTATGTATACTCGAATAAGCATGTTTTCTTATTTTTGTTATTGCAGACAAAGAATGAGTGTCCATACTTTTTATGTGAAAGCAAAACAAAATCAGAACAAAAACTAAACTAAAACAAACATTAACATGGCACAATTTACTGTTTGTTACATTTGATCTCAAACCAACTTACATCATATACACTATTAGAACCCTACTTTTGCCCGAGCAACTAGATGTTGGAGTTCGCATCGAAGTCTTATGCATGGTATTGGGTTCCAGAGTTTTCTTAATATGTAGTCATATATGTTGCAAAACAAACAAGCTTAACAACATCAAGACCTCACAGAGATTTGGAGTTGAGATCAATGAAAACAATAATTTTAAAGAAAATGGGTGCATTAGTTTGTCTCCATATTGAAGGTGAAAGCCGTGATAATATGGTTGGTTTGTAATGAAATGAGGATGATCTCAGCGCAAAGGAACATGCTGTTCAGTTTGGAAACTGATTTATATCAAAAATAATATTTACTTGTTGGACCAATGATATTTGCTTGTTGAACCAGCCGGGGATTAAGAACAAGGTTGTCAGTATCGAGATCATACATGAGATCGTTTCGAGGTAGGATCAGATCTGATAGTAGGGTCGAATTGAGGATCGCTTTATAAAATCAGGATCGATTTACAAAATCTGGATCGTAGGATCGTAAGATCCTATGATCTGGATCGCGATCCTGACAACCTTGAGTAAAAAGAGTTCAGGAGTAAGGCAACAATGGATGTAGTGCCTATAAAGACACATAAGCACAAAGCTTCCTACAGAACGGTTGCCCTGCATGACCAATGGATGGTAAATGAACTACTTAAAATGATTTAGTTAGGAAATCAAAGATCTAGCACATTTCCTATTTTAGACATAATACTCTGAATTTGATGAGGGGGTCTAATAAGGACGGGGAGTACTTTGAGGGCAAGGAAGCTCTTGGCGGGCTTATAGAATGACTGCCTTCTAGAATGACAGACTTCTAGGTGAAAGGAGATACAGAAATAAAATTAATCTCACATCGGAATTGGAGGAAAAGTTGTTGGGTTTAAGCAATAAATTGAACCCTAAATATTAGAGACACTTTTTCAGAGCAAGTGGTGGAGCTGTGTTAAAAACTTCATAGTTAACTGTGCTCTAGTGGGAGTAGACCCAGGATAGGTGAACTTCTAGAAAATACTCATAAGCCACCTATGGAAAAGAGAAACTGTGCGGTTCAGCTCAATATGAACTGGGATGAACCAGAGCGAATAATATTTTTGATATTGTGTGGGTCGGGTAGTTACAAGGAAAAGAACTTTTACTACTACTTTTAAATATAATGAATGCCAAGATATGAAACCAAAACCCGAACAAAACAAGCTCAGACAAAACAGCACTTGACTGGCTTCTAGGATAATAAGCTTCTTGGCAAAAGAAACTGCAGAAGTGAATTAAATCTCACATTAGAATTGGAGGAAAAATTATTGAGTTTATGTAATAGTTTGGACCTTAAATATAAGAGGCGTTTTTTAGAGCAACTGGTGGAGTTGTATTGAAAACTCCGTAGTTAAGCATGCTCAGGTGGGGATAGTCCTGAGATAGGTGGCCTCCTGAAAAGGGCTCGTAGGCCACCTATGGAAATGTGTAAAACTGTGGTTCAGCTCGGTATGAGTTGGGTTGAACCAAAACAAGTAATATTTCTAATACTATAAGAGTTTGTTCATTACAAATAGTATCACAGTCAGACCACTTGCAATATGATGTGTGATTCAGGGATGAATCATGTGAAAACTGGTGGCCCTGCATCATCCTAAATTCAATGAGGGCAGTACGATAAGGGAGGAGAGTGTCTTTGGGGCGGTGAAGCCCGGACAAAGTATCTCCTAACATACTTCTAGGTTAAAGGGAGTGCATGAATGGAACTAATTTCACATCAAAATTGGAGGCAAAATTGTTTGGCTTATGTATTAGCTTGAACCATGAATATAAGATTCGCTTCTTTGGAACAACTTGTGAAGTTGTGTTGAAAACTTTGTGGCTAAGTGTGCTCCGGTAGTAGTCTTGGGATGAGTGACTACTTGAAAAATGATAGTAGGTCACTTTTGAAAAATGACAAAACTATGATGTTCAGCTCAACATGGGCCAAGATGAACCAAAACGGACATTATTTCTAATATTGTGGGGGTTGGGTCATTACAAGTCACTCTCAAAAATGATTAAATCAGTGTGTGGATTGGGTAGTTGTTTCATCAGCAAATCTATCATCAACCAGATGTTTCCTTCGATATTATTGCTGATTTGATAATCATCTTCGAAGTGGTTACCATGAGCTTGTGCTCACAGGTGAGATGAGCAGAGATTTCTTAAAATTAAATATTGATATCATGCTTTTTTTATTCATTTTAAATTCATCAATGTGACAACAAATTATAAGGGAAATGACTTGCATCTCATCCTTAAATAAATTGTTTATGTTTTATCTTCAAGATTTCACTATTTACGAAATAGATTCAAAAGAAATAACATGGACCAAAATCTACATGAATTGAAAAAAAATAAACAAGTATCCTGTTAATTACAAAACGAGCATCTAGGCTGCTTCATGACAAAGCAAATATTTGGGGAACCATACAATACAATATGAAGTATTCAACATGTATGCGCTTGTGTGAATACTCCTAGGAGATTACTTCGTCAAACTGAAGACCAATCAGTAATCTGCTGTAGCTAGCCACAATCTTTGAAGAGCACTCATTAACGAAGGTAAATCAACAATTCCTTTTGAATAAGTATTTCAAGATTATGGATCACCAACCCTAAAAACTAAATCAACATGATGATCTGTTATTCGATTTATTCCCAACTAGTCCATCAATGGAATGTTTTTTCCTCAACGAATAGGCTCATACATGTACTTATAAATATATAAAATTTCAAAGAGAAAATGATTCTAAAGTGAAATTTTGGTCCTTATCTTAACAATGTGATAATTATTTTTCATAACTCCTACTTAGAACTATAACCTCCATAAATCCTCACTTTCATCCCTTGTTCTTTTAATTTTCCTGCGTTTTTTCCTGTATTCTTGTGATGATGTCCTCTGCTATGAAGTAATATTTAATCCTTCTTCTCCACTAATATTTTAGGTCTCAACAAAGTTCACAAAGAAAGAGATACAACCTGCTGATCGATGTCAGAAACATAGACAGTCCTCCTAATTATCTCCTCTCGTTGGGCCATGCTAGTCCTGGTGTTCATCCGCCTATTTCCATGGCTATGACCAGTCTTCCCCTGATTTATTAAAAAGAAGAGAGAAATCAAAGAAAAGAACATGAAACGAAATTAAACTTTAAGCACAAACATCATTAGGATGTTTAGAGATTCCCACCCTTCTACTGGCATTTGCATTGACGCCATTCTGATAGCCGCTGTTTGGAAAACTGACATTCGGATACATTCCATGTAACCCGAAGTTGGTAGAGAAGAAGCTGCCGATGACGCCCCCAAAACCACTGGATCCATAGTTGGCTTGCGATGGTGGAACAAACTCCTCAGCCATAGGGTTCAACTTCGACAACAGTTCCTCCAGATCCCTCATGTCCTGTTTGAACCCAGCTTCCCCATTCCCCCTACCGCGGCCATTAGGAAGCTGTGGCGCCGTCGCCGTCGCCTCCGCCTTCCCCGAAAACTGTTGGGTTGCCGGCGGCTTGAAGACCTTAATTTGGAATTCCGAGAAGGATGAGTCGTGGTGTGGACGCAACACGGTACCGGGGATACGCGACGCATCGAAATGGTCCTTATGGTCCTCCTTCAAGACGCCGGCGTCGAGTTCGCGTCTGGACGAAAGGCTGGAGCCGTCCGCGTTGTCCAGGACAGCCATGATCAGACCGATCGCTGCTATGCTTATTTAACGCCGATGATGCGATAACGGCAGGAGAATCGGGGGAACTTGCCTTCGCCTTTTTTGACTGCCGGCGCCTTGCCCTCAATAGATCGCCGACGATCGAACGACGGAGGGAGGAGGAGCAGAGGAAATGTCAGAGAACTTCAATGTCTGCACCGATCGTGATTGAAAAAATGAATGCCCGAATAGAGATGGAGTGGGAGGAAGAAAGACGATGACATTCAACTTAGAGCTTCCGATGATTCCGTTTCCTACCCAGTTTGTGTTTTGATTTCTAGGCTTTCTCTAGTTGAAGAGTTCTCCTGTCGCTTCCTATGGCGCGCACTCTCTCTCTCCTCCCTCTCTCTCTCTCTCTCTTTCTCTCTCTCTCTCTCTCTGTGTGTGTGGAGCAGACCACCAACTCTGAGAAGACGACTCTGTGCACGTAACGACGTTAGGATACGTGGCGGCAGATGGATGCGTCGGATTATGGAGGTTGCGATCTTGAGTTCAATAATGCGGAGGTGGGAATCGGATAACGGGGGGTTCCGATTGTCCGGTTGCCGTGCCACGTGTGGCACGAGTTACGAGCTAATTGGTGAAAGGGGAAAAATTTCTAAGACTTTGCCGTGGTGGGTCGATTCTGCGGGTGGAAACAGAGAGTTTGAACCGGAGAGGGGAGGTGGCTGCTCCAAACGAAATTTTTTGGGGCGTTTCTCAAGGCTGGCGGGCGGGCGGGTAGAAACAGAGCAAATGCCGCCGGAGGTTCATTTGTTTACCCTCCTTTCGGCGGCGTTTGCCCAAAACAGAGTTGTGAAACGCCCAAATAAATAGAGTCTAAGACTTCTTTTGGGAGACTTAGAGTATCTTCAATGGGGATCTCTATATTTAGAGATGTTCATTGTGACATGTTCTCTAAATATAGAGAACATGGTAAGAGCAACTTCGAACCATTTTCTCTATATTTAGAGAACATGATGTATTTTTATTTATTTTAGATATTTTAGTTTTATATAAAATATATTTTATGTTTTTATAATAGGTATACATGTATTTTAGATTTATATAAAATATATTTTAGATTTATATAATATATAATATGAATTATTATTATTTTTACATGTTATTAAGGTTTTAAAATTTTTTTAAATTTTAAATTTGATTGGTCTCTAAAATACAATAAATATTACATAATTTAAATAAAAATATTACAGTAAACATTACTTAATTTAAATGAAAATATTACATTTAGAATTTAAACTAAAATTATGGAAGGTCATCATTGGACTCTATCCGACTTCCACGCGCGCTTTCCCCTTGTCGTTCTTCTCCATACCCGGGTATTCCATAGACGCTTCCTTCATATTGGCTTCCTCCTTGTTGGTCTCCTCCGAATTGAGGTCCTCCAAATTGGCTTCCCCAGTACTAGATTTCTCGGTAGTGGCTGTCTCGGTACTGACTTTCTCGGTAGTGACTTCCTTCAAATTGAGGTCCTCCGAATTGCGGCCCTCCAAATTGATGTCCGACGTGTGGGCGGCCTTCATACTGACTTCCTCCATAACCACTACCTTCATACATACCTCCTTCATATTCAGTTCCTTCGAGCGACGAAGATCCTCCAAAAAGCGGTTTTTTAATGTTTCTATTCATAATGTCTTGTTTTTTTGTTGAAAATAATGTCGCTTTGGAGTTCCTTTGATGTTATCCAAATCTATCATCATGATATCGTGATCTTGTTTAGCGCTCTGAAGATCTAGTTTTTTTTTTTATTTTCTGATTTTAACCTCATGAGCTCTTGGATAGCAGACATATCGTTTGCTCGTTGTTCTTGCCCTCTCTTTAAAATCTCTAAGATTTCTTCGTTTTTTTTAGTATGGGCCTCAATATCAAAACTCTTACCACTCAATTGTCTCCTCCTCTCCTTTTTTTGCTTTCTCCCAGTAGGTCGATTATTGGAAGTTGAGATTGGAGATTCTTCATCCCCAGTACTACCAGGATTCATGTCATTGCTATCTGCATTTAAGTCTATTCCTCTCCGTTGATGGGGAGAGTTAGAAACTAATGTTTGTGACATGTCAATATTTTGAGAGTTCATACCTTTTGTAGACTCTGGCGTATCCATCCACTTCTCTGTGTTTTTTAAGATATTTCAAACATGCTCGAACATGAAGCCTTTCTTCTCTTTTGAATCGGAGGCATATAACATTTTGGCTTCATTGAGCTACAAAAAAATTATTTTAGTCACACATTATTTAAGAAATTTAGAGATTTAAATTTAAAAAATTACTTACAATATCAAGTTCAGATGCACCGTTGTGGTTTCGTTGCTCTATCTGTCGAATACATCCTCGAAATTTGCTTGTTTTATTTGCCAAAAGAGACCAACGACAAGAAAGAGATTTTGGGGTTCTCTGGCCTACGCAAGTTTGAGGTCTTGTATTGTGAAAAATGGTTGAAACTCTTTCCCACAGTCTGTGCTCTTTTTGATTACTCCTCATAACTGGGTCTTCCGAGACCTCAAGCCAAGCATAACATAGTGCTTGATCTTCTTTTGGGGAGAATGCTAGTCCACGGTTGGCAGACATGATGACAAGTAAAGAAAGTAGAGAGTGCTTGATTTTGAAGATAGAGTGATGGGAACTTAGAGAGAGTGCTGGAATGGGTACTTATAGAGAGTGCTGGAATGGGTACTTATGAAAAACAAGGCTCCGGATTGATGATGACAGGATTAATGAGACAAAAGAGAGACTTGAGTGGAGAGGGAATCCAATGCTTGGGAGAAGGCATTCAATGCTGGGAAAAAATAAGGCTCCGGATTTGATGTTGACAGGATTGATGAGACAAAAGAGAAGCTTGAGTGGAGAGGGAATCCAATGCTTGGGAGAAGACATCCAATGCTGGAAAAAAACAAGGCTCTTGATTTGATGTTGACAGGATTGATGAGACAAAAGAGATGTTTGAGTGGAGAGGGAATCCAATGCTTGGGAGAAGGCATCCAAATGCTGGAAAAAAACAAGGCTCTGGATTTGATGTTGACAGGATTGATGAGACAAAAGAGAGGCTTGAGTGGAGAGGGAATCCAATGCTTGGGAGAAGACATCCAATGCTGGGAAAAACAAGGCTTCAGATTTGATGTTGACAGGATTGATGAGACAAAAGAGAGGCTTGAGTGGAGAGGGAATCCAATGCTTGGGAGAAGGCATCCAATGCTGGGAAAAAACAAAGCTCCGGATTTGATGTTGACAGGATTGATGAGACAAAAGAGAAGCTTGAGTGGAGAGGGAATCCAATGCTTGGGAGAAGGCATCCAATGCTGGAAAAAAATAAGGTTCCGGATTTGATGTTGACAGGATTGATGAGACAAAAGAGAAGCTTGAGTGGAGAGGGAATCCAATGCTTGGGAGAAGGCATCCAATGCTGGCGATCTATATAAACGTCACTTTAAGATAGACAATAATACTTTCAAAACAATACTTCCCTTCTTAAAAAAATGAACTATGGAGAAGGGTCATCCCATTTGCGATCTTCATCATCTTCTGATGATGACGAATATGATCAAACACTTCTCAAATGTGAAGAAGACCTTAATAAATGGGAGAAAGAAGATGAAGTTTTAGCTCGCATGTATGCCTCCAACAATGCCATAATCGCATCTCAACTTCAAGAAGATGCACGCCCGCGACGCAGAGGTTCAATACCTGGCCACGTGTTAATCAATCGGGGGAGGATTGAAGGTAACACTAGACTTTGGAATGATTACTTCTCTGAGCACCCCACATATGGGGAAACTATTTTTCGACAAAGATTTCGCATGCGAAAGAATCTTTTCCTTTGCATTGTCACTGCAGTGCAGGAGCACGACAATTTCTTCGTTCAAAAGAAGGATGCTGTTGGTAAGCTTAGACTATCAACAATACAAAAAATTACAGCAGCATTTTGTATGTTAGTATACGGAACATCAGCGGATAATTGCGATGAATACATTCATATTGGCGAGTCAACTGTGATTCAATACTTGAAAAGATTTTGCAGGGCAATTGTACAATTATACAAAGATGAATATTTGAGATATCCCAATGCAAATTATGTAACAAAATTACTACAGAAAGGTGAAGAACGAGATTTTCCATGGATGTTGGTAAGCCTAGATTGTATGCATTGACAATGGAAGAATTGCCCAACGGCATGGGCAGGCCAATATTCAGGACGTCATGATGGACCTACAATCATTCTCGAGGCAGTAGCATCATATGACCTGTGGATATGATATGCATATTTTGGCTTACCTGGCTCTAACAATGATATTAATGTCCTGCAGTCATCCAATTTATTTGCAAACTTAACACAAGGTATTATGCCTCATACCAATTATACAATATTGGGTAAAAATTATGATGTTGGTTATTATTTAGCCGACGGTATCTATCCGAAATGGTCAACACTAGTTCAGACTATTTCTCATACACAAGATAAAAAAAACAATATTTCGCAATGATGCAAGAGATATGCCGAAAAGATGTAGAACGAGCATTTGGAGTTCTTCAATCACGCTTTGCAATTATTAAGGGGTCATGTCGTTTTTGGGATAAACATGTGTTACACGATATCATGATTGCTTGCATTATAATGCACAATATGATTATCGAAGACGAGCGAGATGAAAATGATGATGTCACTATTTCTCCACCGCCGCCAACTCAGAATGTTGAAGAGATGGACCCAAGTGAAGTCGAAAGATTTCGGCAGTTTCTAAATCGTCATAAAAAAATCAGAGACAAAGATGCACATTTCGCACTTGGAGATGCACTGATTGAACATTTGTGGGCACGACATGGTAATAAAACAATGTAATTTGGAAAATTGTATGCATTTTAATTTTAATGTATTTGAATTTATGTGCAATTTTATTTAGTAAATCGTGTTCTCTTCCTCCGTGCAATGCATTTTAATTTTAATGTAATTTTAAAAAATTTATGGATATTAATTTGATTGTATTTTGTTGCATGCGCACGTTTAATCAATAAAATGTATTCTCTTGATATTTGATTAATAAATAATAAATAGAAAATATTCAATATTAGACTCATTTTGTAGGTCTTGAAAAAAAAAATTTATTGACATATTATATGTCATAATCAATCAAGTATATTGACCTGCACGAAAGATATAAATTTCTAGAATAGTTTCATAAATACTTGATTTAAATAATTTTAAAAATAAAAAATATATAAAAAAATACAAAATACCGCCTCTATTTTCTCTTCCCGTGCTCTAAATTTACAGGGAGAGAGTGAGCTCCTCCATTTTTAGAGGGGGATATAGCGATCCGTTGGAGTAAATTCAGCCGGCAAAAATAGAGAAAGGGAAGAAATGGCATCCCATTGGAGATGCTCTTAATTCTGGTTCATGCGGCAGTAACCGTTGGACCGACGAAAATAAGTTTTCCCAAACTGAGCCTAAGTTCGAATTATAATATGTGATTATTAATCGTAACTCATGTTTGACTTGTCGATGTCCAATGTTAATCGCAACCTGTAATGTTATTTGCAACCCGATATTTGGCTTGTCGCACCTTCAATCTTTTCAGCGACGATGCAGGAACAAGAGGCAAGATTGTATGCGTGGACGAGAGCGCTCGGCGGAGAGGGGGGTAGTTGTTGTTCGAAGATGACGCTGAACATCTTGCAGTGATTGAGGTTCCAAATCTACTGCGGAGCAGAGCGCTTGGAGGAGAGGTGGAGGTTGATGTCCAAAGGGTCGGGGAGAAGTTGCTGGTGATAGTGTCGCTCGAAACATCTGGATGGTGTTCAAAGTGAAATCATCTACCCGTTGCCGCTAGGTGGGTATAAATAGGAAATCCCTATGAGTAACTACGGGTATCGAATATCCGTTGTTGAAGGCAGGAAAATTCTCAACCTCAGAAATAGGATCAAGGCAGCGTAAAGTTACTGGACTCGTAACAAGGCTAGATAGCTTGAGTGACTAGAATGAAGAAAAGCAACAAACAGGACCCCAGATGCTGCGACGGGAAGATCTCATCATGTACCCAGATGCTTGAAAGAAGCAACCCCTTCACAACCAATATTGGTCGAGCTGGGTACAGGGGAGACTAGTTGGTAACAAAGTCGTACGATCGTGACCTGCTCTCTAAGGAAATGGAATCCAAAGGCTCAGCTGATATCCAAAAACTAGAGCTCGTGAGATCCTTGCCAGGATTTTTCCTGTCTCACCTCGTACCCCTGGGGTCCTATTTATACGGAAATCCTGAGAGGGGGAATATATTTATACCCCCACCCATCGGCGACTAGGCGACTTCTTGGAGGAACTCGCATGGCTGGGCGAGCAACTCGCCTAGTCGCCTACCTGGCGAGTATGCGAGGGGAGCTCGTCATACTCGCACAGGCCTTCGGTATGTTGGCACGTTGACCCTGACCTTCATCTTGACTTATTGACTTCGATTTGTGCTGACCTGGCCTTGGTGGGGCCCCTCCTCGATGATATAGGTTGTACACAATCCCCGTTCTTTTCGAACGACGTAGGAAATCGGAAAGAATCATCCAACACTTATTCAGCGAGCTGTTATGTCGAGCTTCTGAACTACTCGCATCCCGTTGGTGCTCGTCGGCCTTTATAAATAAGGGAGGGCCTGACTTTCG
Source organism: Platanthera guangdongensis (assembly GCA_039583875.1). Taxonomy (NCBI): domain Eukaryota; kingdom Viridiplantae; phylum Streptophyta; class Magnoliopsida; order Asparagales; family Orchidaceae; genus Platanthera; species Platanthera guangdongensis. The sequence continues at coordinate 24,306,046 of CM077152.1, read as the reverse complement.
AGGTATACCTACTGGAGCTCGTCGATTATGTCGAAAGCTGACGAGGAATTTCTCAAGCAGAGCCTTAATGCGTTGACCGACTTCATCCGGCCCTCCAAGCCGAAGAGGCCGCAGGAGGGTGAAGTTGTTGTCGACTTGCCTCATAACAAAAAGAAGAAGACGAAGAAGTCCAAAAAATCGCACACCCCCAAAATCGACAACCCGCCGTCATCGCTGAAGGACGTCGTCGTAACGGTCGAGGATCTCGCATCCCCTCTGAATACCCAACAAATCTTTGATGAGCTTGGGCTGGACGATATTCCCGATCTATCAGTCCATGGCGTCGATCTCCTCAAATCACTGATCATCCCTCCATCCCCCAAAGTCATCAATGTTCAAGCACAGGAACAGACCAACATCCCTGCATCGCCAGGTCATTATCTCGCTGATGCCATTGCGATCTTAGTCAGTTGTCGAAGTTTTTACTAACTTGATTTTTGCCAATGTAGGTCTCCTGCCATATGATGTCCTCGTGGTGCTTGACGCCACTCCTCTGCGAACGGCCCCGCTGATCGCACTCGAAGCCGGGAAGTGAGTCCAAACCACGTGCACTATGCAGATCAACATCGGCTCCAAGAAGGCGACCGAAGTACCGACCACCTCAGTGGGGAACGTTCCTCCTGCGAGCAAGGATGTTCCTGTGAGAAAGGATCTCGCAACGGCCAAGACTCCTCAGCCCGGGATGGGCAAAGCTCATGCCGCCCCTACAACTGCTCAACTGCCGGCGGCGAGCATTCCTTTGTCGCTGCCATCTCCTGTCGTCTCCAAGCCACAACAGGAGGCGAGTATCCATGTGCCTCTGCCACCCCCTGCTGTCCATTCATCCTCGCGACAGCTCGCGAGTACACCTTTGCCTCCACCACCACCCCTGACAAGCTCGCGGGCACAGTTGCTGGGTATAGTGCTGCCACCACCTCCTTTGTTGGATAGCTCGTCTCGGAGGCCGGATAGATAGCGGCCCAACTACTTCCCGCTGAGGAATGGGGATCGCGACCATGGAGGTTGCGGACAGGGGAGGCCCGCCGAACGCGCGGGCGATTCGTCTTCGGGCCAGCAAGAATCTTCTGTTTGTGGCCACTCTCCTCGTCAGTCTCGATCGCCTCGCCAAGGTAACGTCATTGTTATGTTTACTTGATCGTCGACGTCGACTTCTGATTTGGCGACGTTCCTGTTTTGACAGATCGTCATGCAACTCCTGGAGTGGCTTTCCTTGACGTCATCGGGCTGTCTAGTAGCACATATCGTTATGCAGCTGCTCGCGCCTACTTGGAGCTGGTGTCCAATTTAGACCAACTCGCTATTTGCGAGCCTCACCGTCGGATTCGTCGTTGGAGGTGAGGATGGCAAGGATGGAAGAGGTTCGGGCTAGCCTGGAGAACTATGAGGCTCGGTTCCATATGATCGACGAGATAGATCGGTGGATGGCGATGAACGACCATCGTCTTCAGCTTGCTCTAGACGAGTTGGCTGGTATGCGCGCGAGTATGGTCTCTGCAGGCCGACTAGAAAGGATGGAAGAACAGCTGTGGCTAAGCCACGATGCGATATCGGTGGCCACGAAGCATTACCGGTGGGTCCTCGAGATGGGTTGGGCTGGGCGACATCCTCACTATACAACCCATATTCATCGAGGAGGGGGCCCACCAAGGCCAGGTCAGCACAAATCGAAGCCAACAAGTCAAGATGGAGGTCAGGGTCAACGAGCCAACATACTGAAGGTCTGGGCGAGTATGAGGAGCTTCCCTCGCATACTCGTCAATATGAGACTAGGCGAGTTGCTCGCTCAGCCGTGCGAGCTCCTCCAGAAAGTCACCTAGTCGTCGAGGGGTGGTGGGGTATAAATACCCCCCCCCCATCAGGATTTCCCTATAAATAGGACCCCAGGGGTAAGAGGTGGGACACGAAAAATTCTGGCAAGGATCTCGCGAGCTCTAATTTTTGAATACCAGCTGAGCCTTTGGATTCTTTTTCCTTAGAGACCAGGTCGCAACCTTACGACTTTGTTACAAGCAAGTTTCCCTCGTATTCGGCTCGACCAATATTGGTTGTGGAGGGGTTGCTTATTCAAGCATCCGGGTATGTGGTGAGACCTTCCTACCGCAGCATCTAGGGTCTTGTTTGTTGCTTTTATTCATCCTAGTCACTTAGGCTACCTAGCCTTGTTATGAGGTCAGTAACTTTAGGCTGCATTGATCTTATTTCTGAGGTTGGAAATTGTCCTAACTTCAACACTTGGTGCGGTGAGCGTGGATAACGGCCAAAGAAGAAAGTTTTGTGGTTTGGCGAGATGGTGAATGGGGGCGAGCATGAAGAGTTAGTCGGCAACTCGGCGGGTGTTGGTAACCCCACACGAGGTGGCGAGTTCATGACTATAGTGGCATTCGAGGACTTCGCCAAGAGGATCGAGATGACATTACTCGCCGGACTTTCTTATCGCCCCGATGTCACGGCGACATCCCCTCGACGCGTGACAACGTCAGATGAGGAAGTTTTGCCGAGCCGAGCTGGGAAGGAGCCCGTATGGGCGGGGGAAGAGCAACCGATACAGTTGCGGTATTATCCGACGGGTAATCAGGGTATCAGATTCCGAGATCCAGAGCTGCCAAGATACTGCGATACTCGTTGTTAGAGTGAGTATGATGATTCAAGCGAGGATGAAACTCATCATTGTCAGGGGGAGATGAGCCTCTTTTCTGACGAGATCCTCACGGGCCCAGTTCCTGGGGGGTTCAGAGAGCTCGTCCTCACCTACTACTCCGGCAGAGATGACCCCGTCAGGCATCTCCAATGGTGTGAGGACATGGTATCGATCCGCAACATGTCCGACGCCTTCAAATGTAGATTCTTCTCTATCACCTTCAAGGGCAACACAAGGGATAGGTTCCACTAGTTGTCAGTCACATCCATTTTCTGCTTCGCTGATCTGTGTCGAGGCCACATGGCGAGGTTCGCGACATCTAAGAAGAGGAAGGAGGAGGCAACAACCCTCTTCAATATTACCCAAGGACAATGTAAAAAGTAGCGAACATGCAGCTAAAAACGGACAGAATTTTGAATAATTGAAATTTTATTATCCAAAAAAGATGATCTTTACAAAGGTATGACCTCCCTTGTATAGAATGGAGGAGATAGGAGAGAGTACATACAAACAATGTGAGACTAAAAAATTACAGGGCTGAGCAGCTAGAAATAAGGAGACCGCACAGGCCGCGCGGTTAGACAAATGGGCTAACCGCTCGGCAACACCAGCAGGAGAAGAGTAGGCCGCAATAGGAGGTCGTTAGACCGCCCGGCCTCCAGGCTTCTGAGAGAGATTGTCAGACCGCGCGGTTAACAACCCGCCAGACTAGACCGCCAGGCCGCCCGGTCTAACACTTCAACACTGTTAGAAAGTAGCGAAAAAGAGAGAACAAGCGGATAAACTTTTGAATAATTGAAATTTTATTATCAAAAAAAGATATCATTTACAAAGGTATGGTGAAAGATATGGTACCTAAACACCTAGAGGGGGGGTGAATAGGTGACCTAAACCTTTTTGAAACTTACTTGGCAGCAAGACAGTTATCTCACAGAGTTTTACAGTTAACAGCAACAACAGAATATAAACAGTTAATCCACAGCACAGCACAGCACAGCAGACACACAAATTTATAGTGGTTCCCCAATCTTTGGGTACATCCACTTTCCCCCTTCGCCTATCTAGCAGTGTACTAGATTCGGCCAACCTTCTCCACTCTCTCAGAACCCAACAAGGTTCCTACACCTCAGGCCCAAAGCCTTACACTCAGCCACTAAGGCCTACACTCAGCCAATTAAGGCCTACACTCAGAGTTCTTCAACTCCTACACTCAGGCAACCAAGCCCTACCCTCAGCCTTTATAATATAGGCTTACAATTCTCTCAGATCCAATGGATCCTACAAGTTAAAATTGAAATACAATAATTAACTCTACAACTCAGAAAATAAGAGAGGAGTTGAGAGTTTCTTAAAGAGTTCTTGGAAGAAATCAGCTAGATCCAAACTGACTTAGCTTCCTTCAAAGCTTCTTGAGTAGAACTGAATTAGTCTGAATCCTCTGCAGTTAATCCTTGACCTCTGCTTCTTGAGATCCAGATGATTCTGAATCCTTCTTCTCAGCCTTAGTTCCAAAGACTGAATTCTTGATTGGAGCTCTCTCTCTCCAACTTCTTAGATCTGCAGTTGGACTGCCAGATCTTCTTGTGTTGATCCTCTGTGTATCACTTTTCTGATTTAATCTGATCAAACACTTCAATTATTCTCACTACTTGTAATAACAACTATCAATCCGTTTCTGTAAACTATGGGTGCTTATTTATAGGCTTCCTTCATGGTAACCGGCTGGTCCGGTTCATAACAGACTTCTGATTTCTCTGACAGTTGCTGTAGACCGGCTAGATCGACAGCTGTCATATCAACCAGTCACTTCTTGAAATTTTCTAACTGTCAGATAGTGTCGAGACTTTCTGTTCTTATGTGTCGACACTTATAGACCAAGTGCCGACACATGTTGTGTAAGTGTCGACACAAGTCTACAAGGTGTCGACACAATTCCTTGTATGTCTCGACACAGATACTTCTGCATGTGTCGACACTGAAATTGAGTGTCGACACAAGTACTTGTTCTTCATTCTTTAACTGTATTCTTCTAAGTGTCGACACATCTCCTTTGTGTCGACACATCTTCATGTGTTGAAACTGTCAGGTGTCGACACTACTTCTTGGTGTCGACACAAGTCTTCAATTTTGTTTCCTCAGCTGAGTGTCGACACATCCCCTTAGTGTCGACACTTGTACTTAGAATATTTTGTAAACTTTTCTGTTTTTTGCTAAGTGTCGACACAGCTCCTTGTGTCGACACTTTCTTCAAGTGTAGAGTCTTCAACTAAGTGTCGACACATTGTGCTGGGTGTCGACACTTTCTTCAAGTGTTGACTCTTCTGGTTGTGTGTCGACACATTGTGCTGAGTGTCGACACATACTTCAAGTGTTGACTCCTTTGAGTGTGTGTCGACACATTGTGCTGAGTGTCGACACATTCTTCATATGTTGACTCTGCTGTTTGAGTGTCGACACATTGTGTTGAGTGTCGACACTTGTCCTTAGTCTCTGCAGAATTTTGCTGAGTGTCGACACAACTCCAAGTGTCGACACTTTCTGGTGTAGACACAGCTCTTCTGGGTGTCGACACTTCTGCTAAGTGTCGACACAGCTTTTCTGCATACTTCTTCACTGAGTGTCGACACAGCTCCAGGTGTCGACACAATGACTCCAAGTGTCGACACTGCTTGTCTGGGTGTCGACACAAGCTTTTCTGTATACTTCTTCACTGAGTGTCGACACAGCTCCAAGTGTCGACACTTTCTGTCTGGTGTCGACTCTTCATCCCAGGTGTCGACACAATGACTCCAAGTGTCGACACTGCTTGTCTGGGTGTCGAAACAAGCTTTCTCAAGTGTCGACACTTTCCCTCTGGGTGTCGACACATGGACTTAGAAACTTTTAGCTTCAGTCTAGTGAATACCTAACCTGCACAAGTAACTCAAACAAACATCAAATACATTATGATGTATATCATTGAGTTAGGTGTGGCTTCTTCAAATCAGGTACATTTGACCAATGTACCCAACAATCTCCCCCTATTTGGAGAAGTCATAACCCTTAGTCAATGATATACACCACTCATAATTAAAAATTAGAGAATGATGTAAAGCAGGTATATGTTAACAGGGTAAACTTAAACATGTAATAAAGCACACATGTATACTCATTCAGCATTACATAACAAACAAGAATTAGACACATTCTTCTGAACAATCATGAAAATATATTTATCAAAAACTGTTCAAACATTGTTTTTAATACATTTTCAATGGTTTACAAAAATGTTTAGATGTAACAGATTACAACATTCTTCAGTCTAATCTTAGTCTAATTCTGATCAGGTTCTTTTATAACTATGTCTTTCCCAGCTTGTACTTTGGCCTTTACAGCAACAGCAGGCTCAGTATCAGCAGTCTTCTTGCCTTTGGAGTCCTTCTTCTTTTGTTCTTCAGCCTTGATTTTCTGCCTCTCAAAATAATGATAGGGCTTAGGAAAGTACTTGCTAGGCTCCACAGCTGTAGGAGGTAGCTTTCCTAACTTAGCCTTCCTTCTATACTGGACAATGGCTTCCTGCCTAATCTCATGCTTCCTTCATTCTGCTTCTGAGAACCATTTGTTCCTCTCATGTGCATTGTCCTTGGCTGCTTTCCAGTCTGTGAGAATGATGTTCCTAGAAGTAGGGCTCCACTGTTCAAAATCTGGTTTTTGCTCAGCTAGTTCCCTGAACTTCTTCTTTGACAGCCTTATCTCTTCTTCTTTGTCCATAGCCTCTTGCATAGCTGCTGTAATAGGTTGAACAACCTTTTCCAACACAACATTAGACTTGCCAGTAGGTGGACTATACATTGTGCTGACTTCTGCATGAACCATGTCAAAATCTGGAGGTGGATAGATCACCTGAGCTACTTCCTGTTGCTCACCTCCAAGATATGCACTTTGAATACCTGATTCAGCTACATTATCATCATCACACAGGGGAGGATAGCCCAGTGTAGCTCTGATGGAGTTAGAAATCCATTTGGCATGGTCAGAGCTAGCTTTGACTAACACCCTCTCCCCCTTTATGACTTCTTGTTCAACATGGTCTCTCACATCATCCTTTTGGAATCTGATCTGACTGTCCAAGTACCTGATGTCATCCTTAAAGTAAGGTCTAAGCTTTGTAAGCTGTTCAGAGATGACCTTCTGTGAATCCTTGATTGCAGTTTTGACAGCAGCAATTTCTTCTTGAAAAGCTTTATCAAATTCAGCCTTGGCAGCAGCAGATGTGGAAGATTCAGCTGGCTTATTCTTCAGTTCAGTGACTATAGCATTGTGGGATGCAGTCAAATTATCATTCATTCTCAACTGATTTTCCAGCACATAGCCTTGCTTCAGTGCTATATCATCTACTTTTTCTTTTATCTGTTCTTGATGTTTAGCCAGGTACACCACTGCATTTCCACCCTTGTGGAAGCATTCATTCATTTCCTTTTTATTCAGGTTCATCTCAAATCTTATTGACTTGATGTCTTGAGCTAAGTCAAATTGTAAAGACTTGTGGCCTTCATCAATATACTTCTCTATGACCCTCCTGTGCTCATCCAGCTTAACTTGCATTGCTACCATTAAGCCACTGTAATCAGTTGATGGAGCTTGTTGGACTAGGGAGTGTTGAGCAACAGTTTGTAGAGCCTTCTTGTAGCTCTGACTCCTTCTTTTGAATACAAAGAATTGCTTCTTCTTAGCTTGTTCAGCCTCATCTTCTTCAGACTCTGAAGTACTGGCTATATTCACCCTATCCTTAGAGCTTGATGGTTTTTCAGTTTGCACATCTAGTGCCTTCTCAGTGTCTAGCCTCAAAGGCTCATCCTGAACTTCCAAGTTCTCCCCATCAACAACAGCACCCTTCTCTTCAGCAGCAGCATTCTTGTCCATGTCAAAATCCTCTTGATCTAAATTAAGAAATAGATCTTCCATTGTATATTCAGGAGGTGACTGTGCCGGAGATGTACTGTGTTCATCAACTACTTTATCAGGAACTTTTTGCACAACAATGTGTCTTGGAGAACAACATCTGGTTCTTGATTTGCTTGCTGAGTTTGCTGATGGACATCAGACAAATCAGAATCTATTATAGAAAAATCTAAAGTATTGAGGTCAGAAAGTACCTCTTGGATAATAAGTGTAGCTTGCTCACTCTCCAGTGTAGAGGGTTGTTCTACAGCTAGAGGCTCCCCCTGGCTTGGATCCTTTTGCATGGGGCTAGCTGTAGGCAGCTCCCCCTGGATTTCAGCTGGCTCTTGAGGAGCAGGAGACTTCTCTGCAGTCACATCTATTGGACTATCAGGAGTGAAAACAACTTGTTCTTCACTGCCTGAACTACTGGAGGACTCCTGTGTCACAGGAGCTATCTTCCTCTTCTTCTTTGGAGGTGAATCTTTCTTAGAAACTTGCTTCTCAGGGGTGGACAGTTCCTTTGACAGCACCCTTTCCCACCTTGAGAAGATCCTCATGTCCATCCTTCTCATGTGGTTGATTTTGCTACCTGCAGCAGTGCTCATTACCTCTGGTATTGTACCAGCCAGGTAGAGACTAAGTATCCTGCCCAGATTGGGCTTCTTTAGACTTTCCTTTATTTTCTCAAAGATAACCATTGACCAGTCTGTTTTGAGGTTGAAGATAATTCTGGTCATAACACTGAACATGGAGGCTGACACCCTGTCATGCCCTCCAGTCTTGCTGAGTATAACTTTACCCACAATTTCTGACAGGAATTTTCCTTGGGTATTCATTCCTCTCTTGTTGAATACAGATCCTATCTTTAGCTTAGGATCTAGGCCACACCAGGTAAGTGCTTCCCTGGTCTTAGATGTAGTCACTTCCTCTTCAGCTTGAACTTTAGGTAGCTGAAGTACCTTTCTCAGAGATTTGGGTGAAATCTTGACCTTGGTGCCATGCACACGTGATTTGATTCTGTAACCTGAGTCATCTACAGAAGCTCCAGTAAGGAATTCAATAACTTCCTTCTTCCATATTTTGGTTGGTTCTGAAACCAGAAACTCCAATCCAGAATCGGTGACTAGGGTTACCACCGATTTGATTTCTTGATCACCATCGTCGAATGCGCCACGAACCAGTTCATAGCCTTCATTGACATTTTCCTCGAGCTTGGGAGCCATTAGGGTTTGTAGAATTTGTCTTTAGAGAAGAGAAATGTCGACACAGTAGTTTGGTCTCGAAACTCTGATAGCGTGTCGACAAACAAAAACAGAACCCTATTTATACCTTTCTTGTTTGAAGACGAACAGGCGGGATGGATTACTAAAGATGTGTCGACACTGTCAATAAGTGTCGACACAGACTTATAATGTCTCGACACTCATGTGTCGACACAAGTTTAGTCAACAGATTTTATGTGTCGACACTTGGTTAAGTGTCGACACCCCACTACTTGACATGTAGTCGAGACTTTACTTAGAAAATTCTGAGTAAAACTTAAGTGTTGACACCTCATTGAATGTGTCGACACATACTCGACATGTGTCGACACTAACATTCTGAAGTGTCGACACCAACTTCCTAGATGTGTCGACACCATTTTCCTGAAGTGTCGACACTTACTATTCTGTGTCGACATAGACTTGTCTATGTGTCGACACCTTTTTACTTAGCCAATTTTTAGTTCTGTAAACTTAGTCTAAGTTTATCATACCTAGTTCAATTTTGAACCTATTGAACTTAGCTTCTTCTAAGGGCTTAGTAAACATATCAGCTATCTGATTATCAGTTTTAACATATTCAAGTGCAATATCATTTCTTTCTACATGCTCCCTAAGAAAGTGATATTTAATCTCAATATGTTTAGTTCTACTATGTGATACAGGATTATTAGCTATTGAAATAGCACTTGTAGAATCACAGAAAAGTGGAGTTCTACTTACCTGAAATCCATAGTCTTCTAGCTGATGTTAAATCCACAGAAGTTGAGCACAGCAACTTCCTGCAGCTACATATTCTGACTCAGCTGTGGAGATAGCCACACTGGTTTGCTTCTTACTACTCCATGAAATGAGTCTTCCACCTAGGAATTGACAGGATCCAGTAGTGCTCTTTCTATCTTCTTTGCATCCTGCAAAGTCTGCATCTGAATAGCCTGTTAGATCAAAATCTCCATTCCTAGGGTACCAAAGGCCTAGATAAGGTGTGCCCTTTAGATATCTCAAGATTCTCTTGACTGCAGTCAAGTGAGACTCTTTAGGGCAGGCTTGATACCTGGCATAAACACATGTAGCATACATAATGTCAGGCCTACTTGTAGTCAAGTATAGTAGGGAGCCAACTATCCCTCTATACAAGGTTTCATCTACAGGTTTCCCTGCATCATCCTTGCTCAGAGACATACTTGACCCCATAGGAGTCTTCATGGTACTGGATGAATCCATACCATACTTCCTTATGAGTTCTAGGGTGAACTTGGACTGACATATGGATAGACCACTTCCAGTCTGTTTAACTTGGAGACCCAAGAAAAACTTCAGTTCTCTCATACTACTCATCTCAAATTGACTTTGCATAAGCTTTGCAAACTTTTTGCAAATGCTACTTTCAGTAGACCCAAATATAATGTCATCTACATATATTTGGACAAGTATGACTTTGCCTCTTGATTCCCTAAGGAATAGAGTCTTATCTATTTTCCCCCTTGAGAACTTGTTCTCAATGAGGAAACTAGATAGGGTTTCATACCAAGCCCTAGGTGCTTGTTTTAACCCATACAATGCTTTCCTAAGTCTATAGACATAATGAGGTAGAGTTGGATCAACAAAACCTGCAGGCTGCTCCACATAGACTTCTTCTTTCAAATTACCATTTAGGAATGCTGACTTCACATCCATTTGGTATACCTTGAATCCTTGATAAGTTGCATAGGCCAAGAACATCCTTATGGCTTCCAGTCTGGCTACTGGAGCAAAAGTTTGATCAAAATCAATACCTTCTTCTTGCCTATAACCTTTAGCAACCAATCTTGCTTTATTCTTAATAATGACTCCTTGTTCATCTAACTTATTCCTGTAGATCCACTTTGTTCCTATCACATTGTGATCTTTAGGTTTAGGAACCAGGTCTCAAACCTTGCACCTTTTGAACTGATTAAGCTCTTCCTGCATTGCTTCAGTCCACTGTGGATCTTGTATTGCTTCTTCAAATTTCTTTGGTTCTATTTGAGACAGAAAACTTGAATATACTACAGCATTCTGATTTCTGCTCCTTGTCTGAACACCTTGTCTTGGATCTCCAATAATCAGCTCTACTGGATGATCTCTTAGATGCCTGTTGGCTGGAGGCATCCTTACTTCTGGTTGTACATCTACAACATCTTCATCATGCTGAGTTCCTTGTACTTCTTCAGCTCCTGGTACATGTAGTTCTCCCCCCTGGACATAAGCCATCTTCTTCTACTTGCTGTCTTGCAGCAGGTACATCTTCTATGGTTAGCTTGTCCATCTTTTTAGTAAGACTTGTGGGGCTGCACACACTACTAGACAACTCATTGTTAATAAGTTTTGTCTCATCAAAAACTACATGCACAGACTCCTCTACAACTTGTGTAGTCAAGTTGTAGACTCTATAAGTCTTACTATTATTGCTGTACCCAACAAACACTCCCTCTTGGGACTTGGCAGCAAACTTAGTTAAGTAAGACTTTCCATTGTTAAGTATGAAGCATTTGCAACCAAAAATCCTGAAATAGGATAGGTTTGGTTTTCTGCCTTTCACAACTTCATAGGGGGTCTTGTTTAACCTTTTAGTGATGGTAGCCCTATTTATCACATGGCATGCAGTGTTAACTGCTTCAGCCCAGAAATACTCTGGCAGAGATGAATCACTTAATAGGGTCCTACCTGCCTCTATCAAGGTCCTATTCTTCCTTTCAGCAATGTCATTTTGCTGAGGTGTTCTAGGTGAAGAGAATTCTTGAAATATCCCAAAATCTTCACACAGTTTTGTCATGCTTTCAGATTGAAACTCAGTACCATGGTCACTTCTAATTTTGACCACTGTACAGTTCAATTCATTCTGAATTTGCTTAACAAAGCTATAGAAGACACTAGGTGTTTCAGATTTCTGCTTTAAGAAGAACACCCAGGAAAACCTTGAGTAGTCATCAACAACTACAAAGGTATAGACCTTCCTACCTAAGCTGTGAACTGGCATTGGACCAAATAGATCCATATGCAAGAGGTATAAACACCTCACAGCATCTTTGTTGTCTAAGCTTCTAAAGGTGGATTTAGTCTGCTTGCCCTTTTGACAAGCTGAGCAAATGCCATCTTTGACACACTTAACTTGAGGATCATTTCTCACTAACTCTTTGCTAAAGAGTTTGCTAATAGTCTTGTAGTTAAGATGAGCTAGCCTCTTGTGCCACTTGATACAATGAGAGACTGTCTCATCAGCTACAAGACAAACAGGAGAACCATTGTTCTCAATCATAATGTCTAAGTAGTAGACATTCCTCTTTCTATATCCTGTCAAAATGATCTCTTGATCACTTGACCTCTTGATATGACAACCATTTTTAACAAATGAGATGTCATACCCTACATCACTTAACTGACTTATACTAATGAGGTTGTGTTTCAACCCTTTAACATAAGCCACTTGAGTAATGGTAACAAGGTTTGAAGAGATGTTACCAAACCCTTTGATGATTCCTTTTTCAGAACCAACAAAGGTCACTTTAGGACCATTTTTGATTGGAATGTAGTCCTTCAGTAGTCCCCTTGTTCCAGTCATATGTCTGGAACATCCACTATCCAAGTACCATGTTGGGGTATGGCCACTTGGATTCACCTGCAAAACAAATTAATGAACCTTAGAACCCAAAGTAAACTTGGGTCCTTGGTGATTGTTAGTTTGCAACTTGACATAGCTACCTGCTGGCTTTCCACCAGGTAACTTGCTACTCAACTTGGCAATGACATTGTGCCAACAATCCAAGGCAAAGTGGCCAACCTTGCCACAACACCAGCATTCAAACTTGTTGTACCTTTGCTTAGGTACAGACTTGGCTGTCTTGACTACAGCAGGCTTATTGAATGTTGGGGCTTTGCCCTTGGACTTGGACTGATCCTGAACAGTCCTAGCTGGTTTAATAAAACCCAATCCAGCCTTTCCTTTATGATGAACAAATTCATCAATCAAGGGTAGCACTGATTTAGGTTTTGAAAACCTAGCAACTAGCTCTTTTTTCTTTTGGAGATTGATCTCCAGTAACTTAATTTGATCATTTTTATAAGTGATAGTTCCCATCTGAATCACAGTAATGTGTTTCAGCCTGGCTACCTAATTGAGCTTTTGATCAAATTTCTTCTCAAAGTCTGTTGCAGCTGCCTTTAGATCAGCAATTTCCTTTGCCTGACTTTTGGCAAGGGACTTGCTTTTCTTATAGGCTTGCAACAGTACTTTATATTCATCTAAGAGCTGATGAATATCTTCCTCAGATTCAGAAACACTTCCATCACTTGATGAAGATGAATCTGACTCTGAACTAGTACTGAAATCTGAACTTTGAGTTGGACTTTGTACCTGACTAGGTCCTGGCTGCTCCAGGATTTTGGTACTTTCAGTCAATGCCATCAGTCCTTGGCACTGACACTCTTCTTGTTCATAGATTGATTCCATGATCTGCATAAACTCCTCTTCTTCTTCAGCAAATAGCCCTATGTAGGCTTCAGCATCTGTCTCAGTGTCTGAAGAAGAAATGTCTGAAAGAGTCTTCTCATTCTTTGCAACAAAGAACTTCTCCTTCTTTCCTTTGAAGTGAGTCTTCTTTTTGTCACTGGATTCTTTTCTTCTCTCAGGACAATCTGCAATAACATGACCCTGTCTATTGCAGCAGTAACACACTATCCTAGACCTAGTTGCCTTGCTAGTCTTTGTCTTTTTCTTGTCCTTCTTTGAAGGCTTCTTCTCCTGATACTGAACTTCTTTCCCTTTGGAAAATGAAGGTCTGGACCTCCACTGTTTCTTCTTCAGGAATTTCTGAAAATGTCTGGTGAATGCAGCAAAGTCTTCATCACTTTCACTGCTTGTAGACTTTGTGCTAACAGACTCATCAGATTTGATTCAACTACCTCTGGAGGAGGAGTTGATGACTTAGTCCTGCCCTTTCTAGGTACTTCTGACTTGAAGGCAACAGTCCTTTCCCTGTGCTCAGTCCTTGTTGATTTTTCCTCCTCTTTTCTCACAGACAGCTGCATCTCATAAGACAGCAACTTGCCAAACAGTGTGGGAGGAGGAATTTCTCCCAACTTTGTCATTTCTCTGATGGCACAGATCTTAGTGTCCCAATCTTTGGTTAGGGACCTCAAGAACTTATCATTCAATTCATAGTTAGTGAACTCTCTTCCATAGGACATGAGTTCATTAACAATTCTATAGAACTTCTTGTAGCATTCAGTGATGCTATCTCCTCTTCCTTGCCTAAAGCTCTCATACTCTTGATTAAGCAAGGACTTCCTATCTTGCCTAACTTCTTCAGAACCTTCCATATAGACAATGAGGGTATCTCACATTTCTTTTGCTGTTTTACAGTGAATTAGGTTCTGAAAAGTTGCATCATCAATGGCACTTACTATTATGTTTTGTGCCCTTTTGTTCATAGTGGCTAAGACAATTTCATCCTTGGTCATCTCAGAGAAATCCTTTGGAGTCCTCTGATTTGCATCCAATACTGAGATCTTCATGGGCACATATGGCCCCTCTTTGACTGTGATGTAGATTCTAGGGTCAGAGGCTTCCATGAACAGCCTTACCCTCTCTTTCCAGATTCCAAAAATCTCTTTTCTGCATATGGGCAGTTTCATTGAACCCAATTCCTTGTGATTCTCTGAAGAACCCATGTTTCTTGATTTTCTTGAAACTGTGTTCTGACTTACACTGAATCTGCCAAACTGGATCTCCTCATACAGTTAGTTCTTTTTGAGTAACCTCCCTCTGATACCACTTGAAAGATATGGTACCTAAACACCTAGAGGGGGGTGAATAGGTGACCTAAACCTTTTTGAAACTTACTTGGCAGCAAGACAGTTATCTCACAGAGTTTTACAGTTAACAACAACAACAGAATATAAACAGTTAATCCACAGCACAGCACAGCACAGCAGACACACAAATTTATAGTGGTTCCCCAATCTTTGGGTACATCCACTTTCCCCCTTCGCCTATCTAGCAGGGTACTAGATTCGGCCAACCTTCTCCACTATCTCAGAACCCAACAAGGTTCCTACACCTCAGGCCCAAAGCCTTACACTCAGCCACTAAGGCCTACACTCAGCCAATTAAGGCCTACACTCAGAGTTCTTCAACTCCTACACTCAGGCAACCAAGCCCTACCCTCAGCCTTTATAATATAGGCTTACAATTCTCTCAGATCCAATGGATCCTACAAGTTAAAATTGAAATACAATAATTAACTCTACAACTCAGAAAATAAGAGAGGAGTTGAGAGTTTCTTGAAGAGTTCTTGGAAGAACTCAGCTAGATCCAAACTGACTTAGCTTCCTTCAAAGCTTCTTGAGTAGAACTGAATTAGTCTGAATCCTCTGCAGTTAATCCTTGACCTCTGCTTCTTGAGATCCAGATGATTCTGAATCCTTCTTCTCAGCCTTAGTTCCAAAGACTGAATTCTTGATTGGAGCTCTCTCTCTCCAACTTCTTAGATCTGCAGTTGGACTGCCAGATCTTCTTGTGTTGATCCTCTGTGTATCACTTTTCTGATTTAATCTGATCAAACACTTCAATTATTCTCACTACTTGTAATAACAACTATCAATCCGTTTCTGTAAACTATGAGTGCCTATTTATAGGCTTCCTTCATGGTAACCGGCTGGTCCGGTTCATAACAGACTTCTGATTTCTCTGACAGTTGCTGTAGACCGGCTGGATCGGCAGCTGTCATATCAACCAGTCACTTCTTGAAATTTTCTAACTGTCAGATAGTGTCGAGACTTTCTGTTCTTAAGTGTCGACACTTATAGACCAAGTGTCGACACATGTTGTGTAAGTGTCGACACAAGTCTATAAGGTGTCGACATAATTCCTTGTATGTCTCGACACAGATACTTCTGCATGTGTCGACACTGAAATTGAGTGTCGACACAAGTACTTGTTCTTCATTCTTTAACTGTATTCTTCTAAGTGTCGACACATCTCCTTTGTGTCGACACATCTTCATGTGTTGAAACTGTCAGGTGTCGACACTACTTCTTGGTGTCGACACAAGTCTTCAATTTTGTTTCCTCAGCTGAGTGTCGACACATCCCCTTAGTGTCGACACTTGTACTTAGAATATTTTGTAAACTTTTCTGTTTTTTGCTAAGTGTCGACACAGCTCCTTGTGTCGACACTTTCTTCAAGTGTAGAGTCTTCAACTAAGTGTCGACACATTGTGCTGGGTGTCGACACTTTCTTCAAGTGTTGACTCTTCTGGTTGTGTGTCGACACATTGTGCTGAGTGTCGACACATACTTCAAGTGTTGACTCCTTTGAGTGTGTGTCGACACATTGTGCTGAGTGTCGACACATTCTTCATATGTTGACTCTGATGTTTGAGTGTCGACACATTGTGTTGAGTGTCGACACTTGTCCTTAGTCTCTGCAGAATTTTGCTGAGTGTCGACACAACTCCAAGTGTCGACACTTTCTGGTGTAGACACAGCTCTTCTGGGTGTCGACACTTCTGCTTAGTGTCGACACAGCTTTTCTGCATACTTCTTCACTGAGTGTCGACACAGCTCCAAGTGTCGACACTTTCTGTCTGGTGTCGACTCTTCATCCCAGGTGTCGACACAATGACTCCAAGTGTCGACACTGCTTGTCTGGGTGTCGACACAAGCTTTTCTGTATACTTCTTCACTGAGTGTCGACACAGCTCCAAGTGTCGACACTTTCTGTCTGGGTGTCGACTCTTCATCCCAGGTGTCGACACAATGACTCCAAGTGTCGACACTGCTTGTCTGGGTGTCGACACAAGCTTTCTCAAGTGTCGACACTTTCCCTCTGGGTGTCGACATATGGACTTAGAAACTTTTAGCTTCAGTCTAGTGAATACCTAACCTGCACAAGTAACTCAAACAAACATCAAATACATTATGATGTATATCATTGAGTTAGGTGTGGCTTCTTCAAATCAGGTACATTTGACCAATGTACCCAACATATGGCCTCCCTTATATAGAATGAAGGAGATAAGAAAGAGAGTATACAAAAAATGTGGGACTAAACATTTACAATACTGAGCGGCTAGAATAAAGGTGACCGCACAGGCCGCGCGGTTAGACAGATGAGTTAATTGCTCGGCAACTCCAGCAGGATAGAACAGGCCGCAATGGTAGACCGATAGACCGCCCGGTCTCCAGGCTTCAGAGAGAGATCGCCAGACCGCTCGGTCAACAAACCGCTGGATCAGACCGCTAAGCCGCCCGGTCAACAAACCGCTGGATTAGACCGCTAAGCCGCCCGGTCTAATACTTCAACACTCCCCCTCAAGCTGGAGCATAGATATCAATCATGCCCAACTTGTCACAAATGCGGAAGAAGGAAGTAGAAACCGGCTTGGTGAAGATATCTGCCAATTCCTTGTCAGAGGTGACAAAAGGAGTACAAATCTGTTTCTTCAAAATCTCTTCCCAAATGAAGTGACAGTCAACCTCTATATGCTTTGTTCTCTCATGGAAGACCGGATTTCTGGATATGTGTATAGCAGCCTTGTTGTCACAGAACATAGGGAGAGGACAGTCATATACCTCGCCCAGGTCAAGCATGAGAGCCCGCAACCACTTTAACTCACATGTGGTTGACGCCATACTCCGGTATTCGGCTTCGGCACTGGATCTGGAGACAACAGACTGTTTCTTGCTCTTACAACTCACGAGATTACCTCCAACAAAGGTACAAAAACCTGATGTGGATTTACGATCGCCTTTGTCATCCGCGTAACTTGAATCTGAGTAGGCCTCAACCCTCAGATGACCATTCTTCTGAAAGAGTAACCTTGCCTACAGCATAGGCGATGTCGGGTCTAGTCACCGTGAGATAGATGAGTTTGCCTACCAAACGTCTGTACCTTGTGACATCAGATAGAAGAGGCGAGTCATCCGTCCACGTTTTGTCTTCTCCAACAACCATGGGAAAACGAGCTGGTTTGGCACCTATCAATCCTGCTTCTCGTAGAAGATCAAGGGCATACTTCCGTTGAGAGAGAACCAAGGAGTCAAGTTTACGAGAGATTTCTATCCCCAAAAAGTATTTTGGGGAGCCCATATCCTTCGTGACCAAGTGCTGACGGAGGTGCTTCTTCGTCAAGTCCACCCCATCTCGGTCATCGCCAGTAAGGAGAATATCATCCACATATACGGCCAAAACCACCAGTCCCGAGGTCGTTTTGCGAATGAATAAGGAGTGATCGGCCGAACTCCTTTGAAAGCCGATGGTAGCCACAATACCACTGAATTTGTCAAACCATGCCCGAGGGCTCTGCTTTAGGCCATAAATGGTCTTCTTCAAATGACATACACGTGTCTCCCCCTGAGCAACATACCCAGGAGGTTGCTCCATATAGACGTCCTCCTGAAGATCGCCATAGAGAAAGGCATTCTTCACATCAAGCTGGGAAATGGCCCAAGCCCGGTTAACAGCCATAGAAAAGAGAACCCGGATGGTGCTGAGGCGAGCAACCGGAGAGAGCCCTCGGTCGGAGCGTAAGACGGTGTTGTATCAGGAGCAGGCGCGGGAGAGGGAGCTATTGGGGGAGGAGAGTCCTCGGTCGGAGGATTAGTTGGTAACGGAGTAGGAGCAACGCCACTCCTAGGACGTGTGGGTACAAGAGGAAACAGAGGAAGGGTGAGTGGTGGGGCAGTAGGGGGTGGTATGGGTAGGGTGGGTGACGAGGAGGTGGCGGAAGAGAAGAACATGTCATGTTCAAGGAAAGAAACATGACGAGAGATGCGGATGCGGCGAGTCACTGTGTCATAACAGTGATAGCCTTTGTGTTGGGGACTGAGGCCCAAGTGGACGCAACGAGCCGAGCGGGCAGAGAGTTTGGTGCGCTCGTGGCCAGGAAGGAGAACAAAGCAGGTGCACCCAAAAGTGCGGAGAGGGGCGTAGGTTGGTGGGCGAGAGTGCAGGCGTTCATATGGAGTGACCGCGGAGATTACTGAGGAGGGAGTGATGTTGATAAGGTGAACCGCGGTGAGAACAGCTACGGCCCAGAGGGAATGAGGAGCAGAGGCAGAGATGAGAAGGGCACAGGCAGTTTCGATGATGTGTCGATGTTTGCGTTCGGCGACCCCATTTTGTTCATGGGTGTGCGGGCATGACTGCTGATGGATGGTGCCGTGAGAACGAAGGAGGTCGCGCATGGTGGAGGAGAGGAATTCCTGAGCGCAGTCGGAACGAAAAATTTTAATGCGACGTCCAAACTGAGTATGAAGCTTGGTGGTGAATGTGTGATACACAGTAGGTATTTCAGAGCGATTCCGTAAGAGATAAACCCAAACGCACCGAGAGAAGTCGTCAATGAAACTGATATAATAAAGATAGCCAGAATGAGAGGCTTTGGGAGCGGGGCCCCAAATGTCAGAATGCACCAAATCGAAGGGGGCTGTGGTTTGAGAAGCACTGCTATAAAATGGTAGAGCAAGGTGCTTTGCCAAACGACAACCCGTACAGACAAAGAGGGGGGAGGGAGAGACACGACCCAAAGCTCCAGAATGGATAACACTTCAGAGTCGGTCACCGGATAAATGACCTAAACGTCTGTGCCACAAGTCGACATCAGAGGTAACATAAAGAACATAAGGGGATGAAGAGACGACAGATGGAATGTGAAGATACTCCATCTGATATAGACCACCAGTCCTATGGCCCCGTCCAATCCTGTGAGCCGTCCGTGAATCCTGCACAACACAATCAGAGGAGGAAAAGAGAACAGTTAGGCCAAGATCACAAAGAGAGATAATAGAAATAAGGTTCATGTGGAGGCGAGGGGCATGATGGATGTTGGAGAGGGTAAGGTGTCCAAAGGAAGCAGATTGTGGGGTAATCGAGCTGGACTGCTTAATGGGGACAGTTCCACCGTCAGCAGTGGTGACTTGAATGTGAGTGGGTTGGGAGGTACAGTGGATGAAAGTGGTGGAATCGTTGGTGAGGTGGCAGGAGGCCCCAGAGTCAAAATACCAAGACGCAGTCGGGGGAGCCTGAACAACAGTAGTACCAGGAGCAACAGACAGGCTGTGATATGTAGGTGTGGCACCCTGAAGCAGGGGTGACTGGAGAAGTAACTCCTCAAGATGTTATAGACGATCTGTAGCAGCTGCAGCGGTGGGAGTTGAACTGGGGCCATGACCACGCCCCCAACCACGGTTGTTGCGACGGTTGTCATCAGAACGTGGGGGACGGGTGGGGCATTCAAACTTCATATGACCCACCTTTTTATAGTAGTGGCAGGTAATAGAGCTGTCTCGCGATCGAACTGCAAGAACGGTGTCAACCCCAGGAGGGGGCGAAGGATCCAAAGGAGGACGAAGGCGAGTCTCTTCATCAAGAAGAGCAATCAGATCTTCATCCAAAGTGGGAAGAGGAACCCGATGAAGAAGCTGAGCTGCAAGAAGATCAAACTCGGGTCACAGTGCAGCGAGGAACTGATGGAGATGACCCTCAGAATGATGACGCTAAAACTCCAAGGAGCGAGCACAACCGCAGGGTAAGGGAATCATAGAGTCCAATTCATGCCAGAAGGTGCTCATCCTTGTAAAGAAATCCTGGATGGATCGTCCTTCCTGTCTTGCGGACTGAGAATCGCATATGAGACGATGACGACGTGCTCCACCGCGGGGAACAAACCGATCCAGAAGATACTCCCACATAGCGCGGGCTGAGGAGAGGCGGCCAATGGAGGTGAGGAGTGGCCGAGCAACAGACTCCAGTAGGTAAGCCCGAATGGCCTGGTCGCGACGTCGCCAAAGACTCGCATCATCAGGAGTGGTGGCGGCAGCGGTGGTGCTGGCAGAGTTAAGGGCAGTAGAACTCGCAGAGCTGAGAGCAGTAGAGCTGGCAGATGCAGGAGGAGCACCAATGATGTGATCCCAGATATCACGGGTGGAGAGAGCGGCTTCAACGGTTAGAGCCCAGTCTAGCCAGTCGCTGGCCGTGGCCAATTGGAAGGAAGTGGATTTCAGAGGAGGTGAGATCAATGGGGTGGTCATGACGCCGGAATGGTGAACAGGAGCCGAACAGGGAGGCGGGCAGCGGAGGCGACCTGAGAACGGACAGCGGGCTGGCACTCTGACTATCTGTGGGAGTGCGGACAGCGGGCTGGCGACCTGCTGAATAGCGGATAGCGGGATGGAAAGAGGCGGGATGGCGAGCTGCGGGAGTGCGAGCTACGAGATGGCGAGTTGGCGGACTGCGGGGCGGCGAGCTGGCGGACTGCGGGCTGCGGGAGGCGGGATTGCGGGCTGGCGAGCTACAGGGTGGCGAGCTGGCGGACTGCGGGGGGCGGCGGGATGGCGAGCTGCGAGATGGGCGATGGCGGGCTACAGGAGGGCGGGCTGGCGGGCTGCGGGATGGCGGACTGCGGAGGTGGCGAGGTGCGAGTAGCGAACTGAGGGGATGGCGGGATGTAGCGACTGCGGGCGGCGGGATTCCGGGAGTGCGGGATGCGGGATGGAGTCCGGCGGCAGGCGGACTGCGGAGTTTGCGAGTGGGATTTGGCGAGATGCGGGATTCCGGGAGGCGGGCTGCGGGCAGCGGGAGCAAGGAGGGCAGAGCGGGCGGAACAGAGGCGCAAGCATGCGTGCGAGCGCGAAAAATTACAAGAAACCTGGCTCTGATACCATATTAGGAATAGCAAAAGCCTTTGTATTCATAAGTAAAACAAGGACCCTTGGGGTCTACATATAGGAGAAGAGGAGAAGGAGAAAACACCACAGGCGGTGTGAGACTAAACCTAAACCAATAAAGAATATAAATACAATATAATATTAACAATATAATATTAACAGTATGAATGGAGGTAAGCTCTGCCTTAATGAGGATCTCCGTGCCTGCCTGAGATAACATCTTCAGCCTCCACTCCTGAATCTATTGCCATATACAACATTTAATATATTTAAACGCAGCATAATGATGTCACCTGACAATAGTTGGTACCCTAAATACATCTCATGTTGTCTGCTCCTACTTTTACTCAATATGGCCACAATATCCTCCACACCCCCTCTAGGACCGAGGCCTCAAACATGACTGATGATTTGCTGAAATTAATCACCAATCCCAACGCTGCCACAAATCCACCCAAAATGCCAAAAAATAGCCTTAGCCTCCGCCCTGCGCGCCCCACAAAAATGAGAATATCATCTGCAAATAATAAGTGAAAATTCCAAGGAGCAAAAAAGGCCATCACAATACCGCACAGTAGTTCATCTCACTCCGCACGAGCCAACATCATACTTAGAAATTCCTAACACATAATGAACTGGTAGGGGGGGGGGGGGATAGTGGATTTCCTTATCGAAGCCCCCACCCAGGCCGAAACATTTCGAACCGCTCTCCATTCAGTAGAAAAGATAGTATGAAAGAGGAGATTCACAACATAATAATTAATAGAAGTGAAGTCCCCCATAAAACCCAATATCTCGAGCGCCCTGACAAGGAAAGTCCACTCCACCCTATCATGAGCTTTAACCATATCCAACTTTATAACAAGACCACCTCTGTTTGCCTAGTTGGCACCTAGAACCAATGATTAATCTCATAAACAAACAAAATGTTGTTTGTGATTAGTCGGTCCGATATAAATGTTGATTGGAAGGAAGAAATAATACTATTTATTATGGACCTAAGACGAAGGGATATACATTACGTCGCAATGCGATAAATCACATTACACAGACTAATCATGTGAAATTGTAATAATAATGCGGGGGGGGGGGGGGGGTATCACATTTTTGAACGAGCACCATATTTATCTCATGGAAAGTAGCGAAAGAGATGCTTATTTAAAAAATTCAGCAACATTCCTTCTCTCCCACAATATGTCAATTTTGCTTGAAAAGTATCGGGGGAAAAACATCCGGTCCCGGAGCCTTCAAAGGGCGTATAAGAAGAAGAGCAACATGCACATCTGACAGGGATATGGGCGGCAGAGCATTAAGTTTATTTCTGCAGTCACCATCGTCCTATCCGAGCACAAGACAAAACCAATATGATTCATAGTAGTAGGACAACCAGAACGAAACAGATCCACACAAAAAAAATAATCATTCGTTCGACACCCACTGAAGAGTTAGCCCAACACTAATCATCGCCATGCAAAGGCTCTATCTTGTTTTTTCACTGCCTAGCAGATGCCCGAGCATGAAAATATGCAATGTTTTTTTATCTCCCCCCAAAAGCCACAAAGTCTTACTTCTCTGCTGTCACCTAACTTCCACCAACAACACCAATTTCTCCAACATCGTACGAAGATGGAGGTGACGCTTCTTTGAGTCCTCTGACACCACACCATTCTAAATGCGCTCAATTGTAGCCTCAATTTTTTGAATGCATGTCAGCACCGCACCCACCAATCGCCAACAATAATCATTACAAGAAAAACTTCATTTAGCAACGAAAATTAGGAAGGCTAAATAATTTAATGCTAATTAGCATCGAATTTAGCTAGGTAAATGATATTTATTTTTACCTACAAAAATAGCAACAAAAAAATTCGTTGCAAAAATAGCAACAAATTATTTTGTTGCAAAATATTTGTTGCTAAATAAAAATGAAATATTTCCTTTCAAAATTTCTATGCTAATTATTTTAGATTAAATATTTATGGAGGGAAAAATTCAATTTCCTCCAAATATTTTGATCACACTTTTAAAAATATATATATATCATAAGTTCTTAAACAAATTAAAGAAGTTATTTATATCCTCATTCTCATCCTAATACTTCTCCCCTCCCATGACAAGATCGTCGCTCTCCCGCACGTACCCGCCGAGCTCGTCCACATCCCAGTGCGACTCTCGTGCGACTCGCCTTACTCCAATGAGAATAACTAAATATATACATATAAAAAATATAAATAAATAAACAAAATAAAATATACAGAAATATATATATATATATAATATATAGAAATAACGATATATATAAATAATAATATATAATAAACTATATTATATATATATATTAAATTATAAATAAATAAAATAAACATATAATAAATATATGTATGCATAAATTAATAACCAGATATATAAATAATATAAATTTATAATTATATATATATAATATATATTACCGTCATTTATAAACAAATTAGTTAATTAAGAGAGTTGGTTGTGTAAAGAATTTATATATGAGAGGTCTTCGGTTCGATTCTCAACAAGCGCATATAAAAAAATATTTTTTGTATATAAATATTATTTAAATTTAACCAAATAATTATATAAAATACAAAACATTAGCATCAAAAGAATTCCTTCATAAAAAATCTTTGCTAATTAGAAAGAAATAAATTCGTTTCTAAATTTAGCTAGGATCATATTAGCTACAAATTTTTTTTGTTTCTAAATTCCTTGCTAATTAAAATTAGCAACGAATTAAACTTCTTGCTAATCAAGGTTTTTCCTGTTGTGAATGTCTGATATTAGACTTGCAACCCACATTTTTTGAATTCTCTAACTTATGCACTAAATTGCAAGACAAAATGAAACTAAAAATAAAATGCATAAGGTCCGATTACGGGGGAGAATTTGAGAATGAAAAGTTTACAAATATTTGTAACAATTTAGGTATTCGACACGAGTTTTCAGCCTCACGCACTCCACAACAAAACAGAGTAGTATAAAGAAAGAACTAAACGCTCCAAGAATTAGCACACATAATGCTAGCCGAGTTCTGCTTGCCTCGATACTTTTGGGTTCAAGCGGTCAACACTGCATGTTATGTGATGAACCAGACCATACTTCACCATTTTCTCAAGCACACCTCATATGAACTATACTATGATAAAAACCGTCTGTATCTTATTTTAGAGTTTTTGGTTGCCGATGTTTCATTTTTGACATCAAAGATAATTTAGGGAAATTCAATGAAAAATCTGACCTAGACATTTTTTAAGGATATTCCTCAACGAGTCATGCTTATATGGTCTATAATAAAAGAACCTTGGTTGTAGAAGAATTAATTTATGTTTACTTCGATGAAATTACTTCAAAAGAAAATCATAAGTTAAATGTAGTTGATGATGACATCATATCTCAAGACGAAGAGAGTATGAAAAGGGATGTAGTAGTAGGTAGAGTGATTCAAATTTAATGATCATACAAATTTATATTGCTGATATAATCTTTGGTGTCACTAACAAAAAATTATGTGAATAAATCATAAAAGTGATGCAAAGTGAATTTGAAAATTTTTTAGTAGAGGAATTGACATACTTTTTAGGTTTTCAAAGTTCTCAACGTAACGATAATATTTTTATTTGTCAATCAAAATACATAAAAGATGTGATTAAGAGATTAAGTTTTGAGAATTTGAAACAAACGAAAACTCTTATGAGCACATCACTAAAAATAGGGGAAGATGAAAGTGGCATTTCGGTGTACCAAACATTATTTAGAGACATGATCGAATCATTATTATATCTAAGTGTTGTTAATGTATATTTAGATAATTAATGGGTTCGGGGGCTTAAAGGGTCAGTTCGGATACACGAATATCCGATACTCGTAGATACTCTTAGGGTTTGTCTATTTATACCCACCTAGGGGCAACAGATAGATGATTCCACCTTGATTTCCATCCGGATGCTTCGAACGACACTATCATTCTCTAAGCAAAGCCCTAATCGCTCGAATAACCGCTCCCGAATTTTCTCTCGTCTCTGCGATTTCTTGCGCCGCGGTAGTCGGGAAGAAAAAAAATTTTGGTCGTGGTTTTGTTTTCCTGTAGAAAGGGTGGCAGCCGCTCAGATCGAAAAAAAAGGGGCCACTGTCGTCGCTGATCGAGCAGAAGAAGAGCTGAAGCCTAGGTTTTTCCAGACGCCACTACTGCGGTTTCCTATTCAGTAACCGTTTTTTTTCATTCTCGGCTTCTGGACTTCGCCGTCGTTGCGCGTTTTCTGTGTTCCCGTCGGCTGATGTGCACAACAGAGAGCACATAGTTTTGTCAGTGGGGCGGCGCTGGGTGGAAAATTGAAAGAGGAATGATGGCTGGTGGATATCGATCTGCTACTTTCTTCATCTAGAAATTTCCCGATCTGTTTGAATAGTTCATCCTCAGTCTTTAGGTTTTGGATATTGTGGATCGTCTTCCTCGCTGAATCTAAACTCGACATCATATTTGTAGTGTGCATTTGTGCTAGATATCAAGCTAATCATAAAGAATATTATCTTAAAGCTGTTAAACGTATGTTTAAGTACCTCATAAGTTCTCAAAATCTTGGTTTTTTTTATCCACACAACACCAACTTCACTCTTCATGGATATTCAGATTCAGATTATGTTGGGTGTTCCCTTGATCGCAAAAGCACAAATGACGCGTGTCACTTCTTAGGGCCTACACTAGTTTCATGGTCGAGTAGAAAACAGAACTTTGTTGCTCTATCCACGACCGAGGCCGAATATATTGCCCTAAAAAATTGTTGCACACAAGCACTTTGGATGTCACAAATGTTAGAGGACTTCGGTCTCTCATTCAAAAATGTTGAACTTAGATGCGATAACAAGTGTCATATACTTAACGAGCAATCTGATACATCACTCTCGGTCTAAACACATAGACATTCGTCATCACTTTATCTGTGATCACGTTCGTGATCACTTTATCCGTTATCACATTAAGAAGAAAAACGTGAAAGTGAGACTCATTAGCACTGGCGATCAGCTTGCGAATATCTTCACAAAACCCCTCCCCGGCGCTCGTTTTTCTCTGCTTTGATTAGAATTTGGTGTTTTAGATCTTACTGTGTAATCTCTTAACATCGACAACTAATGAGTGATTCTCTTTCAGTTTTTGTTGTAATAAATTTATAATACACTGCACATTCGTATAAAATCGTCGTTAGAAGCAAAAACTGTCAAAATCTAGGTCATTTTTCGTGAACTCCTATATCTGTAAGTTACCGCTGCGCGGTAGCACTAGTGCTGACAGTAAGTTAATTTTATGTATGTTTATCTCGTATTTATTTTTCTGTTTTTTATGTTGTTTATTGCCCCGCACTTCTGTCGAGTGTGCATTTTTTCTTTTAGTTTGTTATATAAACAAAAAATCAATAAAACTTTGAAAAATTACAAAAACACAAGAACACGCTGTTTGATCTTTAATTATTAAAAAATATATATAAGCTCAAAATAATAATAATAAAAAAATATTTTTGTCTCGTTTGTTTAATTTTTAAAATAAAAAAATAAAATAAAATGGTACCATCGTTATTATTAGGAAATGCATGACTAGAACTTAAAACATAAAAATTACGTGTAATGTTTGATTTAGGATGACTAATCTCTGTTCACAATGTATGCTTTGTCATGTTGTGACAATCTATTGGTACTTAGCTATTGAGCGCTATTTGATATGGAAGTGTATGTTTGAAATGCTACTAGTTATGTGTGAGAATGTAGGTAGTATAATGACTTTTCACGTTTTACACATCCCTAGAAAGATACGCTCTCTTAGAAATTTCAAAGCTTACATATTATAACTCGTGATATTGTGTCTAACATGCTAGAAATGACTTGAAAAATCAATGTCACGTTGTTCATTTTTCATATATTGTGTTTAAAACATTATACCAAAATTACAATAGTAATGTTTTTGTATACAAGTTAAAGTGTATCTATCTTTGTGAGTAAATTCTGACTGATTCAGAGACCTTGAACTAATATATTATATATATATATATATATATATTATATATATATATATATATTTATATATATTATATAGAATAATTACCCAAACCTCCCCTGTTAAACTAGCATAATTAGTGAGAGTACCCCTCTTATTTTCGAAATTACAAAAAACTCCCCTTAAGTTTTCATTTTCATTACCAAAAGCTCCCCTGATATTTTCATTTCATTGCATCCATGAAGAAAAAATACCCCCTGGACACTGTTCACCGAGGGGGGTGTTTTTGTGCATGGATGTTATGAAATAAAAACTTCAGGGGAGGTTTTTGTAATGAAATGAAAAACTTTAGGGGAAGTTTTTGTAATTTCGAAAATAAGAGGGGTGCTGTCAGTAATTTAGCAAAGTTAGAGGGGAGGTCCCGGTAAATGGCCCTATATTTATATATCTATAATATATATATATATATTTATATATAATTTATATAGTTATATAAAAATGAAAAATGAAATAAAAAATGTGTGTACATTATCTTTATGCTATCAAACATTACTCATTTCTCCCGATAAGCCTCTATGAGTATTGTGAGAATGAGCACCTTGGTCTATAGAATCATTTCGATCTTGTGCAAAGACAGTAAATTGAGTTAGGGCATTTTTTTCTACTCTTAGTATATTGTGGATAAAATCGTGACACGATTTTTCACTTCATCTCTCTTGTGTCAGCATATTGATTTATTAAGATAAAACATGTATTAATGATTATTTCTACCTTTTGTTTTTCTCTTTTAATGTTACATGTACACTTGTCATTATTCTGTCTAACTCTTTCATGCATAAGAATTGAATTAAAACCGCACTGACTATCTATCACACAAGTGTTCTAGTACACGATTATTATTCATGACGCTTCTAATGTTACACTGCATTAACTCTATAAATCACCTAACATTATACGTCAAATCTTGTGTATTTACTTTCTTGTTGCCTGAGTCTATGATCATTATGCCCAGCTCGTACTATTTTTTCTCATACTATTGTGTTTATTTTGCCAAAACTTCATCTCTCTGCTTAATCGTACACCACTTTTGTTAATTCCACGCCCTTTCGATAATATAAAAAGGGCAAGATTTGTTTGTTCGTGAGTAAGTCTCATGCTAACCACTTAGGAGAAGATCACATGTAGGGGGAGCACACATGTAGGGGGAGTCGTACTTTGTACTTCTGTTTATATGTCATGCTTATTGTTGAACTACACTATACATTGCTACTAATGATTTATATCTCATGAACGAGATTTGATATTATCAAAAAGGGAAGTTTGTGGGAACCAATGGTTTGTATCTCTTTGGTTTGACAATATCAAATCTCAAGTTATATTTGATCATACTTGTGTTGGGTATAATGTACATGTTTACAGGTATAAAGAACAGGATTTTCAATCACTATGACCTACCGCCGGGCATTAGCCATACCATTGACGCTAGCGACGCAGGATTAAAGTGAGTGCGCAATGATGTCTCTCTGTGACCTACCGTCGGGTGCTAGCAATCTCGATGACCATCGAGTCAATTGCGTAGAGAACAAACGCTACTGCAATACGTTAACCTTATTACACCGCGGTATCCAAAAGTGACACAAATATTATTTTGGATATTTTTCCTAATTTAATGGATTGCTGACAACACCGCATGAGAAGACCTACCGCCGAGCGCTAGCTCTATCGCCGACGATACCCTCTTTAAAGATGAGTATAAAAGTGTGTTGGATCCCTAGTTTGGATTTGGGCTAGGTTCATAATTAGGATGTCTGACCGATACTGTATAGCCAGGGTCATGTATTTGAGTCCTAGAGTTTAGGCTAAGTCATTAGGTTCAACATTGATGGACCAGCCAGCAGAAGACCTCATTGGACTCAAGACTTAGAAGAAATCAAAGTTCAGTATATAAGTTCGACGTTCGTCGAACTCAGCTCAACGATCGTCGATCGCAGATCAACGAACTCAGAATCAATTCTCTGAGTTGAGCTCGACAATATTCGAGCTCAGATCGACGAAGTCTGGAGTTCAGCTTCAACACATTCTTTCCAGATTAATTTCTCTGAACTCAGCTCGACGAAGATAGATTATCAGCTCGACGAACTTGGAGCGCAGATTAGGCAAGTTATCTCCAGAATGCAGTTCGCTGAGCTCAGGTCGACGAACAGGTTTTCTCAGGTCGACGAACAGGATTTCTCAGGTCGACGAACTTGGATCTTCGGTCGACGAAATTTGCTCGACGATTCCTGTCCAAGCCTGACTTAGAGTTTTTCCTCATTTTTGTCCTTATTTCATATATTATTTAGCAGTAATTTCCTAAGTAATTAATGCTCATATTCTCTGAATATAGCCGTTATTGACATCATTAATTATGGTCTTCATCAAGTTAATTACTTGCTTAATTTATTAGGACAGTTGGGGAAAAATCATTAAAGACAATATTCTTCAGCCGATTTTCATTCTCCAGACAATCAGCAATCAATGCTTCAGATTCAAATTTCAAAGGAGAATTCACTGCAGAATATAAAAGAGATTTTCTCTTTCAGACGAAAAAAGTAGAGATATACAAACATAGAAAGAAAATACAGAACAACACTCAGAAATTCTCTGTGCAGAAAATATCATGTTTTCACCTTGATCTTACTGAAGACTGAAGAAGAACAACTTACATAAATTGAATCAGTCAGAAGTTCCGGATCAACTTTTAAGACAACTCCAGGAGCTTTCAAGAGACATACACCCCGTGCAAGGATCAGTCAAGTTCCTGATTTTTTAAGACAAGAAGAAGCCTTGACAACCCTCAATCCACTAGTCTTCTCTGTTGATTAGAGAAAGAGAAGACACCATCAAATCTCTCTCCCCTACTTGTAAAAGGGTTCATTAACTACTTTCAAAAGTTTATGCTTGGTTTTTGGGCACCTGATCAAAATCTCAAAGGGTTGTGAGATCTCCCTAGAAATAGATCTTGTGGTGGCAGTCACCTGATCAAAAACCTGCTAGTGGATTCCTACCAGGGTGGTAGAAGAGTGGATGTACCCAGGTTGGGGTACCACTTTAAAATTTCTTGTGTTGTCTGGTTGCCTTTTTCCTGTTGTTCTTGCCGTGGCTGTGTTAGATTAGTTTGCTGTGTTGTGGTTGATTAGCTTAGATTATCTTTCCTTTCAATTACTTTACTGGTATCATTACTTTACTCTGATAAGTTCAAAAACAGCCAAAAAGTTTTAATTACTCTATTCACCCCCCTCTCTAGAGTAAATCAGAGCTAACCCCTATTTTTCAAAGTGCGTGTTTCATTTTCTAGAGGGACAACAACGACAAGAAGGAGGATTTCATGTCTAGGATTTAGCTACCACCTCTATTAGTACGAAATACTGCCTCAAAGCAAGAAAAAGTGAAATTTCTCCCTCCTATTCGTGATTGAAGAACTCTGAAGAGCGAAATCTCTAACAACCATCAACGACTGATCGAGTGCATGAAGAACGACATTTAAAATCCTCGATCGTGCACCGTTCTACAAAGGATTTCTTATTTTGAGGGAGCAATAATTTCAAACTCTTTTATTCTTATTTATATTTTCACTTTTCTATTCAGTCTGAGTTTGTAAGTAATCGGCATAGGAGGCCGTCATATTCCTGAGAGAAATTTGTGGGAAATCGTCCTAGGAGGACTTCTAATCTGAGAAATTTAGTGGGATCTAAGACCCTTCCTGGGAGGAAGGTGAAGAGTTGGCTCGTCAATCTTCTTGGGAAGAAGAGAGAGAGAGAGCAAACCGGTCCTGGGAGGTTGGTATAGAAATCAATAGAGATTTGTTTGATTTATCGCCTCCGATCTCCGACGTCACGGAGATCCAATCATTTTGTTGTAAACCCTTGTTTTAGTTTTTGAATTAAATTATA
The DNA here is from genome assembly GCA_039583875.1 of Platanthera guangdongensis. Taxonomy (NCBI): domain Eukaryota; kingdom Viridiplantae; phylum Streptophyta; class Magnoliopsida; order Asparagales; family Orchidaceae; genus Platanthera; species Platanthera guangdongensis. The sequence continues at coordinate 24,274,564 of CM077152.1, read as the reverse complement.
TTTATTTTATTTCATCTCATATTCGTGGTTACATTTTGCTAGGGTTATAAGGGGTGTGTGGAGATTCAAAAAATAAAGTTTCTCAGGGAAAAGTGATTTTGTGACCTACCGTCGCGCGGTAGTAGTCTACCGTCGCGCAGTTGTAGTCTACTGTCCCGCAGTAGCTTCCAAAACAGGTTGCCATTGGTGAAATTTATTTTTAATTCCGAATTTACTTTAAAACCTTATTCACCCTCATCTAAGGTTGACCACCAGATCCAATAGAAACTACTATGTCTTAGTGAGGCAAACCCCAACATCATCCAGCCGCCTATTCAACTCGGCGGGCGGTGCCACCATCAGGAAGTTGTTATGGCGCCACAAGACATCAATAAGTCGGGCCAAGGTCTCCTCGTCTAGCCATGGCAAACCCACTGGGAGCTCCCTCATCGACGCCATCATGACTGGTGGAGGAGGCTTTAGAGTTGGGAAAGAAGACGCTGAGTGTTTGAGAGTACTCGACACACGACGACCTGTATATATAATATTTTGGATGATCAAACAATAAGGTCCCAAAAAGAGGAGGTGTGCGGGTGATATAATGACAAAAAGTACTTGTATCTCGCAAGCAAGACGAGCTCCCCGAGATGTTACTGACTTGTCAAGGGCGATACAACACCACCCAGTTCCCCTGAATAGAGGACCAACCATTAGTGATTTCCCCCCTGAAGAGTGGCGAGGTGGTTGACGTAGTCTCGGCGGGTGTTGGGGGATGCATAGGAGAGTTGGCATTTGTAATGACCCTAGCCAATCCAACGTGACAATGTCACGGCTCCGCTCTAGGCGACGTTACCGGACTGCAGCCCAAGCACCCCAACCCCTCTCCAGCACTCTAGCGGGTTGTTGGTGGCCACAGCCTCCCTTTGATGAGGTAAACTAGATAGTCAAGCGCGCAATACAGGGACTTCACAGGAGGTCACTCATCCCAGTACTACTCCAGCCCGAACACGCTTAACTATGGAGTTTTTCCACTCCTCATCACCAATCCCAGTGCTTTTTCTTGTAGCGAGCCTAGCCGATCCAACGTGAAAATGTCACAGCTCCGCTCTAGGCGACGTTACCGGGCTGCATCCCAATCACCCCAACCCCTCTCCAGCACTCTGGCGGGTTGTTGGTGGCCACAGCCTCCCTTTGATGAGACAAACTTGATAGTCAAGTGCGCATCACGAGGACTTCCCAGGAGGTCACCCATCCCAGTACTACTCCAGCCCGATCACGCTCAATTGGTGATGAGAAGTGAAAGAACTTCATAGTTAAGCGTGATTGGGCTGGAGTAGTTTTGGGATGGGTGACCTCCGGGGAAATCCCCGTACGACCCAACTTAACTATCGAGTTTCGCTCATCAAAGGGAAGTTGTGGCCACCAATAACCCGCCTACTGATGGAGAGGGGTTGGGGTGCTTGGGCTGCAGCCCGGTAGCGTTGCCTCGAGCAGAGTCGTGACATTGTCACGTTGGATCGGCTAGGAGCGTTACAACATTCCCCACCTGCCCTGGGGTAGAAGAGGATGGTGTGGTTACACCCCTCGCCGATGTATTGACGACCTATTGATCGGGTAACAACTCTCGACATGAAGGGTATGCAAAAATGAGAATTGATCAGCGGCCGCCTCGTTGGAAGGATAGAGGAAGTAGAACTCACTTAATATGTGGCATGACATGAAGTTAGAGGCACTGCCATGTTCGCCTCATCCGAAACTTGTCCCTCATCTCCCACCATGCCAGATAGCTCCACATTCACATTCTCGCCCTCCCGACTAGGGGGATCAGAGACAGTTCCTCCATGATGGGTGATGCCCTTTGCTTCTTAGAGGAGGGTTCTCACCATGCAACAGAGGAGGGGTTGGAGGAAGACCCCTCACCGACAACAAGATCAACAACTCTCTTCCTTTTGGGCTTCTTACTCGCTGGATCGGGGAGACGAGGGACAGATAACTCACATATCAGATCTAGGAGTACAACCACCCAGGATCATCATCGGCAGCAGGCTGATTGGTGGCCGTAGAAGAACCACCCTTGGAGGTCATCTCTTAGTTGAAGAAGTGTAGGCCTTCCCCTCAATTTATAGTGGAGACGGATGTCAGGTCGTAAAACCTACAACCAACAGGAGCGAACTCGCCAAATAAGGGTTGAACTTTCTTTCCAACCACTATCGACCTCGCAAAGAGCGGAGATTATGTACAACCAGTATTTGGGCAAGTAGGAAGTGTAACAAGGGATGAAGCAGGTAAGTTGGACGCCCCTCGTCGTACTCGCCAACATGAACGAGCAACAACCAATATCGAGCGAAACCCTTGCAGACACAAAATCCTAAGTCCTATATCGACAAGACTACTAGCTGACATGAACGAGCAACAACCAATATCGATCAGAGCCCTCTTATATATAAGTTCTATCTATGTCATTTATCGACTAGACATGATGCGAACCTTCAAAGTATGGGCCAGAATAGTCCTTGACAGTTTCATTAAACAGTTAATATCGACTATAAGGCACTTCAACACGCAATATGTTCTCTTAATATCGACAAAAGATGACTATTGTATGGTTCCTATTAACATTACATGTCGACTAGTGTCTGACCTGTTCGAGGCGAGTAGGTCGAGTATTAAGAGATGAAACAGGATAGACTCAATATTCCTGGTCGTACTCGCCTATATGTCAAGGTGGGTCGATGCATAAGACATGTGTACCTATTTGTAGTCCTAAAAAGATAGTTTTGCCCCCAGATCAGTTTGCATATAAATAAGATCCTCAATCCCTCAGATCAGATAGTCCCCCCCCCCCCCCCCCCCCCCCCCCCCCGAAGAGCTCGAGCTCCTTCTTGTTTTAGTTTTCTATATGAGGGATTTGGTTCAACTCCTAGTTTTGAGAGGGAAAGTGACATTCAACTTTCGGGTTAATGACGAGACCTCCTTGTTGCAGTTAGAGAGTTTTCTCTACAAACATCCACCCACCATTAGTGAAAATTAATTTTATGTTCAAAATACTCATTCTTTGGGATCTCACTGCGAAGAAATGACCTGAACCATCAGCTCAGTCTGAACTTTATTGAACCAGTATCCGGATTTCAACAATCCTCACATGGTGTCATCCTTCACCTTGTACCTAAGATCTACCACAACATAAATAAACTTGGCAGTTCTCTATGACATTATGCGAGTTCACTTTTGAAATGATAATACGCAAGAAAACACCTTCCCTTAGTATTTGTATCTCCCTTGTAATTGACTCCCTAAAATTCTTGTTGACTTAGAGATGAATGTTGATATAAATGAACTCAATGACCCATTGCTTGAGCGAGAGCAAATGAGTTGATGCCTCGACTTATTTGATACTTCATTTTTTGGGGGGAGGGGGAGATTTCGCCATCATCTCTATTCTGACAGTTTCACCAAATATTATCGGTCTATGTTTTGTGGAAACAATCCATTAGGAGGTCTCAACAGTGTTTGACCAGTAGATGTATTTATTAGCATATACTAGGATACATTCACCACATGTTCATGTCTCATGATCTTTTTCTCAATCGACAAAGGTGATTTTCTCGTGGAGGCCGCCTTCTTGGTGTACCATCTCTTCAAAATAATTTTCTAACTCGATTAGTTGCCGAATTTTCATCATTATTTTTGTATGTCATTTGAGACTTTGCGGAACATCCATTTCCACTAAATGGTACATCGAGACAAAATGATATTTCGCAAGGGGAAAGCAGACCAATAAGGAGAGACCCTCACACCTTTCTAAAAAGACACGGGCCACCAACTTCTATGCATGCTAATACTTTTTCCTCAAATTATTGTTTAACTTAAAAATTTGAGAATTATATCTACGCAGACGGTCATCATAAAAAATGAACACATGATAGGAGTAAAGAGAAATCGACATGAAACTTTCGTCAGAGTGCTGGCGCCCGCTAGACCCCAGCCTGTTGCTTGCTTAGGGTCCGGCCTCGTATAGGCATCAACTCGCCGGGTGCATGGCCTTGTGTTCGGGCCCGGCCCGGGACAAACTACAGGCGGTGCGAGGAGAGCAATAGAGGCTTTCTAAGGCCCTCTACTAGGCATAAATCTGGGCCGGCCAAAACAAACTCGGGCCGGCCGTATGAGGTGGGGCTTGATTTTCACTCAACCCTCAGTAAACCGTTTAAAAATTAGGCCGGAGGCGCGGACTCCAAGCTACATTAAATTGCATAGTTAAAACCGGAATGCATTATTCGATTCCGTTCTCCGCGTGAAACCTTCAACCGCACGGTGCGTGAGCAGAGTACTCATCATCATCTCCTTGCTATTCCAACCGCTGATGAAATCGGAGAGAAGGATGGGGAGAAGAAGCGCGCCGTAGAGCTCTCACGCAGTGGCCATGGCGGGAAAACCCAGGTACTCCTCCAAATCCATATTTCTCGATACTCAAATGGTCACACGGTGAGCCTATTGCCACGAGATTCATCTCCTCCGCGTTTGTCTCCCAAGAATTTAGGGTTTGTAAGCGCCCCGCAGATCAAATTTCGCAAACAGATCCAACCGGGTGGTAATGGTCCCTGCGAATCGTATCAGCAGAATCCTATTGGTCTACCGCCGTCCTCAATGAAGGGGCGCTCCCACCGTCCCCTTCCCTCTGCTCCTCTCGAGGACTGGGGTGATGGACAATGGACGGTTGACTGCTCCTGTGGCGTGAATTTCGACGACGGCGAGGAGATGGTGAGCTGCGATGAGTGCGGAGTATGGGTGCATACCCGTTGCTCTCGCTATGTTCGTGGGGAGGTTTCTTTTGCCTGCCACAAGTGCAAAGCTTCTTCCAAACGATCCCGCTCGGCCATCCCTTCGGCCGCCGCCAATAACATCGCCGTCGTCCATGATACGGAGGAGACAGAGGTCGCTCAGCTTTTGGTTGAGCTACCTACGAAGGCCGATCAACCTCCGCCCGCCCCACCTATTGGTGCCCCATACCGCCCTCCTTTCAGGCTATGGGCGCATGTCCCCATGGAGGAGAGGGTTCATGTGCAGGGCGTCCCTGGAGGCGATCCTTCTTTGTTTCGAGGGCTATCTTCAAAGATCTTCACACCAGATTTGTGGAAGTGCACTGGCTATGTTCCAAAGAAATTCAATTTCAAGTATAAGGAGTTCCCTTGCTGGGAGGAGGAGGAGAGGGATAAAGCAAGTCGAGGCGCTGATGCGCTTTTCTCTCTATCAAAGGAAATAGTCCAAGCTGCTCCTGCGAGGTCCTTTGAGAAAATTTTAGCCCTGGATGGAAGCCGGAAAGAGAGGGGGAAGCTGTTGTTAGATACTCGTCCCTTTGTTTGTGTCAAGAAGGAAAGAAACAAGCTCAGAGTGTTGGGATCTCATTCTAGCAAAGGGAGAAAGGAAGAGCCTGGTGAGGAGAAGGAATTCATTAGTAGGAAGAGATCTAGAGAAGATTTTGATAAGGCTTTGGCTGATGTCAAGGAGAAAGGTGCTTGCCATTTGCATTGAAATGTTTATTTATTTTTAATAATTTGTAATTTAACTTCATATTTGCTCTATTGTTCTGGCGTCGGGATCTCATTTGATGCATTTTTAAGTTTTTTATTTGATGCATATATTTGGGATTGTGCAGCTGGATCTGTTCCTATGTTAGACACTGTCAAAGAAGATTTAGCGAACGGAGTCCTCCAGGTTGAGGAATCTGTTGTTCCAGATAGCAAAAGTTTGCACAATAAGGAAGATGGTCTTCATAAGCATAGTGGGAAGGGTCCTCATGAAGGAATGGAGAATGGCAGTAAGACCAAGCACATGTTAGTCTTTAAGACTTCTAGGAGACGTTTGTCTGATGATGAGGCACTGAGACCAAAATTTTCGCTGGAAACACCTGTGAAGGTTGAGAAGGTTGATCGTCCGGATGGAAAAATTTATTGTAAACTAAATTCCGCCGCTGCATGTCATGTGGAAAGCAAAAATGCTGCCAAAGGTTTTACAAAACATGAGGTATATATCTTCTCTTTGTTGATTTTCTGGATAGAATTTTCAATCTGATTCAAATATCTTTATGTTTAGCATTCTCCATGGTTTTCTTAATAAGTTGATCCAAATAGTTGTGAAAAGGCTAATGATGATGATGAATCTTATCTTTCTAATCATTTATTAGGAGGTATTAAAGAATTTTGCTTTTGATATTTCTTAATTTTGTTGATGGTTGGATGTGAGATGCCATGCAGTGGTTAGAACATCTGTAGTGATTTATCTCTAAAGCTGCAGTTTAATGAACATTCTATCCATTAATACTTTATACATAATTTAATATGTTTGCACATCACATACTTACTCCCATTCTATCCTATGAACTGCGGAAATAAGTACAAATTGCATATAGCTATCATCACGAGTGCAAAATCGTGGAGTTAACATGTTACAATTCCTGAAAAGTTGGGACCCATGTACATTATAATATGCTTGAACATATGTTCTCATATTTACAAATATAAACATTAATTTAGCTTGCTTAGACGTGTTAAGAAAGTATGTGTCATAAATATGTTCTTTAACATGAATTAAAAATACAATGCATAGACGTTGGTAATTGCATAGAGAATTACTAGCCAGAAGAACCATACTAACATAAAGCAAATTTTGTGCTCGTTATATGTATTTAACTATATTTTTATGGATTTAAAAATGAATAGGCCACTTGCATATCTAACATGGTCTTGGAGGAGTTAATGCAGGGATGTGAAGTTTTTTAAAAGACAAGACCGATGTAACACTGTGGCACAATTGGAGGAGTTAATATATTCACATTCCAACCCTCAACATTCTGATTAGTCCACATGCCACTAACTGTATGTTGCATGTTTTATGTATTGTGAGATAACATTCCTTCCGCCTTTGTGCACCTTAGATACTTTAATTGTGCCAGTGGTACCTCCTGTTAACATACTTAAACATTGGGCATAGTCCATCTATCATTTTATATTTGATAGATATTATTTTTCTTTGATATAATCATTCTTTAATTTATCTTTTCTAGTTTTGCCAACATCCTTCTTAACATTCATACTTTTACCACACTCAACTTAGATGTTAAAGACTTCGTTATTTCCCAACACTTAGATTCATACAACATCATTGGCCAAACTACAGTGTTATGATATTTACCTGTAAATCTCCATGTCATCCTCTTGTCCTTTAGTACTACCGAGAAACTTAACCTTTTTAAATAATAAGTACCGACATTATTTTAGGGTTAAATGCTCATTTATATCCATATTCTTCTGCCCAATCATTCCGAGATGCCTAGACCTATCACACTTATATCTCTCTTTATCCTCAAATAGGATAGATTGATAATTGCTAGTATCCTATTAAAATTGTATATTATATACTAACAAATTTTCTAAATAGTATCTCCATTGTCATAGACAAGATGATAAAAAAATGAATCCACAGTACTTGTATTGCATAATTAATTTTTTGTAAACATTAATCAATTTTATCCTTCACATATGTATTTTAAGACTTGCAAGCATTGATGACGGTTGATTGTTCCGTGTGATCTTTTGGACTTGTATGTACTAATTTGAAAATAATGATATTTAAATCACGAATGGTTGTAGACATCCACTTTTGAAATCCTATCTTATTTGTATCACTTATATATTGGAAAATTGGTAGATACATCATAGCATTGATGAATCTGCTTAATTGGTGATGAAAATGCTACGACTTATTAGGGGATCATGGAGTTCTCGTGAATTATTAATGCAAATTCCATTTTTCACTAAATCAAATTATTAGTATCACTTCATGCTTTAGGCCAGATAGTACTGGAAAACATTAAAGAGTATGTAAATTTAATTGTTGAATGCAATTTTACCTTCTCCCTCTTTTAGAGCAATGTTGCGCTCATATGTGCACGCTAATTTTTTTATTTGCAGCCCAAATTTATGCACACCAAACAACAAACTCGAATAGTTAACATGACCATTGGAATGGTGACGTGGTCATTGCATAAAAATTGAGGGATTGAATGTACTCAGCAAGATCCTCACGGAAAGCCCCGGTGGAGGGAGGAAATGAGTTCGCTAGAATTGTGAGGGAATGTGCGTCTGTGACATATATTTGCTTGTCTAATCATGTTCAGAAAATTCTCATTTCCGATTCCAATGATGAACTCGATATTGGTGTTGAGGTAGGCAATGAGAGCATTTTGATCTGCATCATAGAGTTTCACTCTGCTGATGTTTAGTAATCTCCGCATAATTGATTCCAACTCCAATTGAAGATGCTTGAAGCACCGAACCTGAAAAAACAAATCCTCAATGCGTTTTTGTTCAAAGAATTTTTTAAAAATTGCACATTGTGTGTTATTATAACAAGAGATGGTATTCATTGTTTAAATATCATGATATGCTTTTACTATGCAAAGGAAATAAAAGATTACCGGAGTCCATACATAAGGGTTTAATGAGACATGAAGAGGTGTGCCATCAAGAATCAAACAAAGCCACGATGAGGTCGTCGCCTTCTTCCTCACAGAAGAGATAAGAAAGTATGCCAGATTCAAACCCAACCAGCTCGGAAGCAGATTTCGTGGGGGCCAACAGAACATTCATGAAAAGGCAGTGTAGAAACGACTAGAAACATGCATTGAAACTAATGCTTCTTCAATTGTTCCGACTTCTGATTGCTTCAACTTCACCCACCATGAGAAGCCCAGATGGATGCAGATTTAATACTCTAGAGGAAGAAGGCTAGAAAATAATTGGGGGTGGCTTCGGGCTCGGGAATGAGCTGGCGGCATGGAAACCACAAACCACATGCATCTACGTGTGAGGAAGGAGTCACGACAGCGTCGGGCACGGGAAAGTGGTGACTGCGAATCCACGAACCGGAGTGGTGTCATGCGAGGAAGGAGTATTCCTCTATGCGTGGTCCAAAATCGCGACAGACCCACGTGTATTAATTTTTGAGTACAAGAGGAATGCGTTTTTAATGTCCGTTTGAGTATTTTTTGGTGTGCACATAGCCAAACATTGTGCGCACTTAATGATACTTTTTTTAATCCTCTATATTGTATTAAAGCAATGATTATATCCTTTATGACATTTCCTATGTATTAATGGGAACAAAGAAATAACATCTCATCTTCTTTATCAGGATATTATTTTGCACTTGTGGTTCAGTCATTTCACCTTAAGATAAATAAAATTTAGGAGTAAATTATTTTTAGGCTTTATCAGTGATTTATTATTTATACTATTCCACCATTGGAATATATGTTCTCGTGCAGTTAAGATAAGATTAAATTAGAAAAAAAAGATTCTTTGAAGTATTTCCTAATTACGATGCTATGACCAAGTTATTAAGATCGTGTCACTTTGGTTTATTTGATGGCAGCATATTTGAGTTCGTGACTACTGGCATCAACATTTTGTTAGTAGGTTTTCATGTTAGTTGGGAATTGAGTGCTCTAATCAAGTATTATACAAGAATCATATATTTAAATGAGTTGACCATGTTGATAATTTTGGAATATGCTTTTTATGTCATCTTACAATTGCGTGCTAATAAATAATAATTTTGATATTATGATTGGTGAAATATTGCATTTAGGTTAACAAACTGGTTACTGTGGCGAATAATCACGACAGAACGTATGGGAACCCAAATAATGGCTATGTAGGGGATGCAAGGAATGATCTAATTAAATGGTTTATTAACTTTTTTACATGGCCTCTATTAGATTTTAAGCAAAAGAAGGCATGCCCCCTCTCATTTGACTATGCAGTGTGATGTTGTTTCGCTCTCTTGTATTCACACCTTTGAGCCATCATTTGCTTGAGTGTACGATATTTTGGAGGTGGTGTGATTTAGAAAAAGATGCATGATGTTTTGAACAAATCTAAGTTTCTTTTCTATTTAATACTTATATGGGCCTTATACGACCTCACTGCTTCTTAGTAAGAAGCGATTTAGATCCGGATCCCAAGGATCTCATATTATTTTTTGCTAGTTTGCGTTTCTTGTGTAATGTGTAGTCTAGTGTCATTTTGGCAAACTAAGGGGTGTTAGTTATTCCTTCCCAATAAAGGTGGGATGGGTTTTATGGTCATGCTCTTGGAAGTCGTTTACTCTCTAATCTCTATGAGAGAAGTTTTTAGAAGGATTAAACCTTCAAGAATGTTGATGCAAGTATACCTCGTGCATTGCATTCCTCGATTTTCTGAATATAATTGTGTATTGTTATCATACAGTCCAATCTGCTTGTCTTGGCCGCCACCTCTATGTCGAGATCTAACGCCAACCACCATGGCAACTACCAAGTATTTTTAGGATTTTTTTGAAATCATGCCTTCTACTGAATTCATTTATAGTGTATGAGCCCCATCACATTCAATGCATTATGACCCCAATTGCTAGACCCACGCACCCTCACCTTCGGTCAACGACTCCTTCGTTGCAGCCGATCCCAATGATGAATTCCGCTCGGTAACTCCTATAACTGTTCCCTATCCTCGTCTACGATTCCTCTCGCAAGAACTTTTACAAGCCAGTCAACACGTCTCTTCGCAAACCCATTGGCCGCCCACCTTGAACACGCCATCCATCACCACAATGACTTGGACTGCCGACAAGATCCCACTGTGCGAACTTTGCAATCTGTCCTTCTGTGCTTCAGATTCTTGCATTATATGGTCGTTGCCTATTCCATGACTAGCTACGATGAAGAACTAGTTCTCATTTCTGCCTCCCTCTCTGACCTCATGGATCAGACCAAGATTACCTTGTCCAAGCTCCAACTCATTATGTGGGAGATTCACACTCGCCTCTTGGGTCACACAACACCACCACCAACACCAACGAATCTTGTTTTGATATCAAAGTATCGCTCTCGAGCAGTACGACCGAACTAACCGCCTTGGCGCCTTCCTACCGACAAATACCCGCGCCCACCCCTCACATTTTTTTTTCACTTGGACATTTTAGTTCTTGATGGGTCAGATCCCCTAGGTTGGATTGTTTGCGCTGATTGCTGAGCAATTCTTTGAACTGCACAACACCCCCAAAAGTCAATAGGTCTCTTTCTCTACCATTTATATGGAGGGCTCTGCTCTCCATCAACTATGTTGAACATGCCAAACCATCACATTTTTAGTTTGCGCACCCTTTATGGGTGACTTTATTCGTTAATATGGTATTTGTCACATAACGGGTCAGTTTGCGTAGTGATGTTAGACACGACCTACATTGATGATTTTATTGAGGTCGCCACACATGATGTTCCACGGCTCTCGAGCAAGCACTACTTGGATTACTTCATAACTAGGTTACAACCACACATTTGGGTGCATGCTCACATTCTCAATCCAAACACTCTTCCTCGATCAATAGAGCAAGCCCGCTTGTCGAGGGGTTTCATGCCTTCTCCGACACTAACCCGAACCTCTACTAGTTGCCCTAATCTTCCATTGCCACTCTAACATCTCCATGTTGCCCCTTCAAGCTCCCCCATGCACCAATCCGACCCTAATCCGCCGTCATCACTGTTGATAACCACACATTTATCATCCCTTAGGGCACCACCACCAAAATCTAATCCACCATCCCAACACTTATCCCATCAAGGACACTAAAACTTCCGTTGACATGTCCTCTATTTCTGTTGTAGGCAATCCTACCCATCTACAAACAAACACCCACATAAAGAGCTGTACATGTTGATTGTCACCGGAGGCGAAGACATCACCATAGCAGACTTCGAAGCACATGCGCTCGACGATGGCTCCACCTCGACTCATCCTTGGGGGCAAGGTTGATTTTTTGCGAGGGGAGTATTGATACGTATATGCACCGTTGAAAAACATGTATACACACTCAGACAATCCATCTATCGGCACAAGGAGATTCATACCCGGCTTCCTATGAACCTCTCTTGTTATCTCTAGTAAGTTAATTGCATTTCTTAAGTAATGGGTAGTCTAGTGTTATTTTAGTAAATTAAGTGGCCTTAGTTGTTCTCTCCCTATATAGGTGGGATGTGTCTTAGGATCATGTTTTTGGAAGTCTTCTCCACTGTCTGGAGAGTTCTTAGAAGGATTCAACCTTCAAGAACGTTGGCACGAGCGTAGTTCATGAATTGTATTTCTCGATTTTTTGAATTTAATTTCATGTTGCTATCACTATTCCCTCATGCTTTTACTAGCTCTTTAATTTAAGCTTCTTTTCCATGCACTACATTCTGCCAGTACCACTGCAGAGTCTCTTACATTCAAGTTGTTCTATGCTCTCTCTCTCTCTCTCTCGAACCACCAATGCTTGAGTGAATAGGATTTTAGGGTTGGGGTTTTGGAGAGGGTGTATGATGTCTCTTACATTCAAGTTGTTCTTTCTTCCATGCCATTCATGCTTGAATGAACCGCTTCTTTACAATCAATATGCTTCTTGTTTGGGTTATTGTTTTGTCCCATGTGACCAATTTCTTAATTTTGGAGTGTTGTGATAGGGGCCTTGATAGAGGCCCACATCGGCAGTTATCGGATAGTTCTATTATTATGCTTGTTTAACTTATTGAGTTGAGTCTTTATGTATTGAGACAAGTCTCTATTATGTTATTGAGTCGAGTCGTAGTCTTAGCGTCGTATTAATATTGCTGTTGTATTTACGATTATGCCATTAGGGGTTCTACTTAAGGGAACCCATGAGGCCATTGTTTGCACGAATTAAACCAAAGTTCTCTCTCTCTAGTACCTCTCCTCTCTCATTCTAGGGTTACCCCCCTGTATCCCCTCTTCCATCCCTACCTCTGACAAAGCCCCAATGGAGGTCCATAACATGTTACTCCCATGTATCAACATCATATGATAAAAAAGAATGCTTTAGAATTGCGCAAATTATGATTGCTTTGAATGAAGGACAAGAGTACTATTGGAAATTTCTATAAACTCCAATGCCCATAAATATTTGTATGCGGTCCAAATTTTAGTTGAATGTGTATTTATATATCTATAAATAGATATCGAGACAAACAGATACCCATCTATAAATAGATATTGTGACAAAATCAGTTCCAGTTTCTTAAATATAGGACAAGAAGAACATAGTAGCTCTTTGTTTTAAGAAGTTTAAGCCACTGATTACTTTGAAGCAATCAAGCTCTAGTGATTGGCTTAGGATCATTGATGTTGACTTTGAAAATAATCATTGTGGTAACTGCTTTCCAATTTTTATTTGAGTTTATTCTTTTTGCAGGATTAAACTTTGTTTGCATTCTTTTTAATTAACACCTTGTTTAAACTTGAGCATGCAAGTGACTCAGTCTTTTAAGTTAACGCCCAAACCTTTTTTATTTTATTTTATTTTAATGTGCAACTGCAGTTGCTTTACTCAACGCAACGCAACACATTTCATTTCTTAATTAAGTTTATCCTTTTTGCAGGATCAAAATTTATTTGCATTCTTTATTACTTAAAGAGCTTTTTAAAACTTGAGCACGCAAGTGACAAGGTTTTTAAAGTTAATTTGCCAAACTCATATTTGTTTTATTCGTACTACTGCTATTGATGTGTTCAAGGTGCTGTAACTTGTAAACTGTATTTATTTTGTGCACAGATATGCATGCAGTCATTCATGCTTTGTTTGTAGAAAAACTTTAATCATTGTCTCATCTAAGGTTCTGAACATACTCACCCACACTTAGATTAGGGCATTGGAAATTGCATTTCCAAGCCCACCTCAGAAATTTGAAGGTTAAAAAGCTTAAAAAAACGCATCCCACTTTTTAAGAATATAAGAACGACCTAAATAATAGCCGGCACTGAACATAGTGCTATGTAGACCTAAGTGGGCTTATTATCCTTACGATGCCAAATCTGATTCCTTTCAGTAGAAATGCATAGCTTACCAATATTATTTGAATGATCAATTTTAGTGCTCTGGGTCTGTAGCCGCCATACATCAGAATGGGACAGATGAATCTGGTTTTGACGCTAGCATTGTTTATTATTGACTGTTGAGTAATATCAACCTCTCGTCATTATGATAGAAATTCTAAAATTGAAATGAGATGGGGGTAGAAACAGATTCTTGATTATTTTAGAGGTTCTCTGGGTCCGAGATTTTACTAGAAATGCGTACCATATGTTTTTCTTTCAAAAAAACTATATTCATGTTTTTATTTATCCTTCTCAAGGGCATTCTGGCTGTAGACAGCAATTAAGCCTTCTCTCTTGTAGGTTTACCAGCAGAATTAGGTGTTTCAGAAGTGAAATTAAACTGCAAATTATGGATGAATCACAATTGTGTTTATTGTACTTGTACTTAACATGGGAATCTGACCAGGGTACAGAATGGGGCTGGCTGAATTTTGTGAAGTGTCAGGAGATATTGGACGGCGGCTGAAATACTGGAATAGAGTTTCATATCAATGTTTTCTTCCCTTGGTTGTGTGGATTAGGTAGCAGAGCTGCAAGGGAAGAAGAAGAGAGATTGAGAAGAGAAGGATTAAAGGTTTAGATTCTTTTAAGAGGAATATTATTAATTCTTCATTAATCTCTTACCTTCATTAGACAAACAAAAGCATCCATAATCCAATTAACTACTTTTAGTGGAATGCAAGATAATTTATTCACAATTTCAAAAAATAGGGTATCACAAATACAATTAGAAAGGTTAATTAATTGTAATCTGGCTACCATTGACAATGTCATGATGACAATATATTATTTGTAATGGCTCATCCAACCAACTGTCCACATTAATTTTCTTAGCTTGATGATTCGATGGACACTTTTCTCAGTCCTAGATCTCACTCCTTAGGTGCCTGATTGTTGATGCATCTTCGTTCGTGGACTCTTGATGACCATCTCTTCAATTTCAATGATCTGAGGTGAGAATTGACATCATTGTTAATTTCTATCTTCTGATTGGACTGCTGAATGCCATCATCAATTTTGTCTATACACGGCTTTGGGTCAGTTATTTATTATTGATGTTCATCAATATACTATGCTAAGGCCAACTAGTGTAACCAAAACTACCATGGTCGTGATTTGCGACATGTTAATCTTAATGGAGTTGGAGTGAGAGACTAGAATGAAAGCCATTTATATACCTAGTCATTGTGGCATATTTTACCCTGAACATCATACTCATATATGAATTAATCCATTTACCTTATCTCCACTTTAAAATCAAGAAGTTGGAGCTTGTAGGAATACTGAAACCTACATAACCCCTCAATGGATGAGTCTTAGCAACAATGTTAAGGCTCTATTTGTTTGGGCGTTTTGCAACACCGTTTTGGGCAAACGCCGCCAGAAGGAGGGTAAACAAATGAACCTCCGGCGGCGTTTGCTCCGTTTCCACCCGCCCGCCCTCCCGCCTTGAGAAACGCCCCAAAAAGCTCCGTTTGGAGCAGCCACCTCCCCCCTCCGGTTCGTACTCTCCGTTTCCACCCGCCGGATCGACCCGCCATCGCTAAAACAAATGAAGCCTAAATTTCGAGCAACAATTGGGGATTTGGGTACCTAAGGAAAGTAAGGCTGCTGTTGCATTTTTCAGCAAGTAAGAAATGAGTTTACTGAATTGTCTTGCAGTCTCTAAATTTGTAAAGATCAGGGTCTAGAAATGTGAATCAATCAATCTAAAAGTTTGGACTTGTTGGGGTTTTGTCTGTGGGGATCTTTAAGCTGTTTAATATTTATTTGGCCAAAAGCATAGGATACACAGAATGCAATTTTACGATCCGCTGATGAAGATCCGTACACGAAAAGCAACGGTGCGTCAAACGATAACAAACGATAACAAGGAACAATATACAAGATCAGGGTCTGATTCTCACTCCCTGGTAGAATCGGTTTCTAAAACTCCAAAAATCAAGATGAAAAAAACACATGCATAACCCTCACTTATAAAGAGATGCAACTCATTCCAACATATATTACTACCATAATACGCATACGGCCCACCAACCCTTTAGGATTGAACTACACTAATGCACTCTGAATCGTGTTGTGGATCCTGTAGTCACGACAATACATACCGCTGAAAAAACAACATTGCCTTAATTGGAGACTTGGAGAGAGAATGAGTTAAGGTTGCTCAATCGAGGAGATGTGGGAATGATGACCATCATGCGTTAGTGTGTTGGAGTCAGCCATGTAGCATGCACAATTTTTTATTTGAACATTGAAACATAGGATCTTATGACGGTGCTCGATATATTCATAATGGGTTAAGAGTTATGGCTGGTGATTCAATCGTGATGGATGCATGCTAGGAAGAGGTGGAGTGGGTAAATATTCAAAGGCGTTGGTTAAGTGGAGTGTGGTGGAATCTCGGCAGTGAATTTTTAGGAGGTGTTGAGGGATACAACTCAACCAACACATTGACACATTATTGTGATGCCCCTGGTAGCCCTTTAGGACCCAACCACACTCTTTTCAGATCATAGATCTTGTATTCTTAACATGTAGTTAGGCTTATTTCTGTTAGAGATACAATGTGAGACATACTGTACCCACTTTTCAGATCATAGATCTTGTATTCTTAACATGCAATTACTAATTAGGCTTATTTCTGTTAAAGATATAATGTGAGACATATTGGTGCAATTGAAGTTTAGGGAGCCGCGTTCTTACCCTAAAGAGAATAATGACTGATTAAAAATGTATATACTTCCCAAATAGAGGGTGGAAAACAAATGCCATTTCGCAGTGCAATTGACCTAAAATCCATATTGTACATAAAATGTAACTAGGTACCTTGGTTTTTTTTAACTTTCCCGTGCAACCTTTGTTTCTAGTGCTCAAAAACTAATGTGATAGTAGAGATGAGTATATTAGGGGAGATAATTGTGCTATTCCTAAATTGAAGGAGGCAGAGTAACTTCCATACCCGCCTTTGTGCAATGTTTGTCTGGCTAAGAAATCTTTATACTTGTACTCTTTTTATTTTTGATTTTGATGCATTTATCAAAACATTAAAAATATGTCAATTAAAGCCACTTGACCATTGATGCAGGACAAACGTCACACTTGTCTGACACCATGGAGTCCCACCACGTCACACCAAGGCGGCTTTATCTGGTCCGCGGCCCATACACCTCAACCCATCCCCGACTCCACTTCAGAGCTGATAGGTTGTTGAGGCCGGGGTTCGATCCCCCGACCTCCTTGATAAAGAGCTCTCAAGCGAGTTATCATCGCCGACTAATTCACCACTCATGAGATGAGCGAGGAGAGCATTACGAAGGTTAGATCCCACCAGTTCGTTCCTACCACAGGCGGGCAGTTATGTCGTTACTTAGTACATTAACGGGGCTGCCCAGATGCAGACGACACCTGGATACTACCAGCAATGGTCGATCGACTAAACCACTGGACTTAGAGTTCAGTACGATCGGTTTTTCAGTCGGGGGGAGTTGATGTGGATCCATCAGATCATGCACCAGGAGGTGTTCGCCGCAATGCGGGGCCCACGTTCGTGTATTCGCGCAGGAGGGTTCGATCAGATCGCCGATCCGACTCCCCGAATGTGTCCGGATCCGTGTTGCGAGTCATTTTCATATATTACTTCAGTATTTTGGGTTTTTATTTGATGTATTTGAGTGACCCCACCTCCGGCCAATCATAGCTGTCGATGGTGGGATGCCCTAGTTCTTTTATTATAAATATGTAGTTAGTGGGTTGAATTAGGTCATTACAAAATTTGGAGAAGAGAATTCCCGGATTCCCGCTATCCCTCCACGGTGTCGACTCTGTGGAACCCTAGGTGATGACTCCTAGGTGCGTATCTCCCTCCCCAAGATTTCCCCTAACCCTAAGCCATTCCCCCCCTCCAAACCCCTTTTCCGCAGCCTCCCAAGCCCCCAATCTTGTCGCCAAAGGGCTGGTTCCGCCTCCCTACCTTAGCCGACCTTTGCTCCAGCAAAACCTCTATATCCGCACCCCCATCCATCAAACCGCCCAGCCGCTGGCTTCCAAATCCCCTCCCAGCAACCGCCGGCCCTTCCCCTACCTCCAACAGCCACCTCCGCCCCTTTCCAGCCTTGTACAACAGCCGCCGCCCATGGGGCTCCTCCACAACCACCGCCCCTCATACCCTAGCCCCTCCTCTTTTTCGCCTGCCCTTCCCACCCGTGGGACCACTTCCAACAACCCTCCCTATTGGATTTGTCCAGATCTAGACAAACCAGCCCCGATCCACCAATTCCCTTGCCCGCTCCTCATTCCCTAGCCCGGATCTCCTCTCAAATAATCGGATCTATTCTCTCTCGCCCAGATCCACCCATACATCGCCAGATCTACTCATTTCCGGCCCAATTCCGCCTTCCACTGTCGAGGACAGCTACCTTCGTCGTTTTCCACGTCTCCAGTTCCACCTCGGATCGACATCCACACATCTCCGACTCCGAAATCTTCATTGCCTTGGTATGTCCACTACTTGCTGAGTCTTTGTTGTATTTGACTTTTATTCAGCACATTTTATTGGATTGGACACTATTTTGATTGGATATCATGTTGGTGGAAAGTTTGTTTCGATACGCTTGTGACTTGCAGGTGGGGTTCATTCGTCGGGCGCTTTGCCTTGGCCATCCGAGCGGAGGAAAGCCGTCAATTGTTTGCTTATTGAATGTTATTTTTGTTTTTTAAATATTTGTGTGTATTGAAATCTTTATTGCTCGTATTAATCTGTCCATCACCGACGGTATCATTGCATTTAGATTTGGGTTAGTGCGTCCAGTTTCATTTCCACCCCTAGAGGTCTTGGATTTGTGCCCCCCGTAGCCTACCCTACATCAACCATTATCTGAATCTTTCCGTGGTAGGCGAGAACTTTGCAAATTGTAATAAACTGTTTTGATCTTATTTTAAGGAGCATGCTTGGATTTCTTGTTGTGCTCACATGATTATTCTTCCCTTTTTTCCTCTAAACATTCTTTAATATTATTATTTTCGCTGCACTCAACTTGGTTATCAGTGATTTGTTTACTTTTCAGTTTTCATCACAAACTGTCGTGGTATTTGTCTATCCCAGCACTCCCAAGGCACTTCTCTTTTTCAAGCACTTCTTCTTAACTCAAATTATATCTACATTTATGACCAGATTTTATATTTAGTAAATCTAAAATAATTAAAGCTATCCCACTCTTTATCTTTTTTCTTTTAAAATATTAGCAAATTTTTGCTGCTTGATTTTACTCCTCTGATTGTGGCGTTGTCCAATTTAAAATCCATTTGGTTTTTCCTCCTGCTTGCTCCCTCTCCGTCTCTCCCCTGTCCAAGCCATTGGCCCTCAAGTCAATCAGCTATCATTCCCCCCTTCCTGCTTTGACTGTTGACAACAAGCGGAGCAGCATTCTCAGATGCCAGTTAGGAACCCATTAGCAACTGTCACCTGTCACCATGGATGTTCAATGTCCTAGATGCCATAATTCTTGTTAAGAACTAAGCACATTAAAGGGAGAAAAAGGTGATCTGCCGCCCTAATGGCTAAGGTACATGCTATAGAATTTTGAACCCTAAAAAAATCAAGAATTCCTTCCCTTTCTCATTTAATCCGTTGAAGTTCAACCATAATGATAAAGATGGGGTTGCATGGGTATGGATTTGAGTTTAAGAATTTGATTATTGTTTGGCACAATATCAGACCATCTGTTTTTGTGTCACTGGAGTTCCAAGTGTCAATTTAGTTTGGATCTATTAGAACTCAGTAAAACTGATGGAGATCGGCGATCCATATATGTTTATTCCCGTAGGTGACTGTGACCGGCTATCGGTTCGGACAATCCGAGTCCACGCATGCATCCGAGTGGTCGTTCTAAGTAGATTTCATGTATGTTTTCGAGCTGTATTTGACACTGATCGGCATGGACACTATGAGCCATCCGATTTGGGTGTCCTAGTTGTCCTACATATATGCATGCAGACCACAATTTGGAGGTATCGACAGTTGTATTCAGGAACTCCTGAAATCGCCGGTTTCCTTCCTCCGGTGGATTCCGTGAAACCTCCGATGCTTGGCATTTACCTTCTTCTTCCCCATCAGCACACCACAAAATTTTCACTCTCCAAATCCCGCTCCAAGCCGAAACCGCTCGTATCCCTCCATTCGTGCAAACCTCAAGCCGCTGCCTCCCTTCCCTCTCTAGTGCTAACCGCAACCTTCGCATCCTCTACCTTCACAAATTACATCCCCCTTGACCTTCTCCAGCGTAAGCCATAATCCTCGCCGCTTCCTCTTTCGCAAACCGCAACATCTACGACCTCTTCTCCGCCTGCTACAACCCTCCTCATCCTCTACCGACCCACTTCATCCACCCACGATCACCCGCCACCATATCCACTTGATTCCTTTGCCACATTCATGTGAGCTTTCCACCCTCAGTCATCTACCCCAATTCCCCCTCCTGCAACCTCAAGCCTACCCGAGCCACCCTTTTCTCCCCACCGACGACACTCATCCAGATTGGAGCCAGTAGTCCTCAGGTCCCCATCACTGCCACATTTCTCTGCCGCCTACACGCCTAAGTTGTATTTTGGATGATCTATTTTTCTATTATTGTATGTTCATACTATATTTTGTGGGATGCAATTACTGTTTAATTTTCGGTGAAATCACTTGACCACAAGGATTTATTCGTCGCTCGCTTAAAAATACTTGCATTGCGAATTAATGTTGGCTATCCAATTCAATTTTCTGTGAACAAATGTGCTCTTGACTGCGACTTATTTTAATTAATTACTTGCTGTTAATTTGTAATCAAACTAATTCATTTGCACTTGCATTAAATTTACATTTTATTCATTGGATTACGTGTATGCTTTCACGTGCGTTGGGTTTATGTCCATGACATTTGTTTGTGATTGCTCACATTCATCTAGGGTTAGGATATGCGTTCATCACCTGTAGATTCGTCCTCCGTCAAAAACAAGAGTAGCCAGTTTGTTAGGAGTTCTGGTATGCAGTTCTTAACAGAATAGCTGTGTCACTGGAATTCAAAGTGTCAATTATAGTCCGGATCTATTAGAACTCGGTAAAACAAGAGTTGCCAGGTTGTTACAAGTTTTGGTATGCAGTTCTTAACAGAATAACTGGTTCAAAAAGCTATCCTTAAATAACTCCCAAATAGTTCGGATTGATGATGTCTGTTTACAACTTGCAGGTTTGTCTGCTGTACCATGAAGTGCTTCGAGTCATTTTTTATAGTTCATTTTCCTAGTTGGTGTGGGCATCAAATTTTCTGAATCGTTGACTGGGGTTGCGTATACAGTTGTACTGAAACATATGCTCTTAATTTTTAACGAACCTACGAACTTTCATCTCATAAAAAATTTTCGTCGGTAAGTAATACATATTTGCAATGGAAGCATGCTGAAACGATTTATGCTTAATTGCTCCTTTTATGGGTATCACTTTCCTTTGTCTCAAGCCTTTTTACTATTTTTTATCAGATCTTTAATTAGCTCGGGCAAAAGTACTTCATTCCAGACTGTCCTTTACCTTTATTGTAACAAACTATCCTCCATTTTCTCTTTCAATCCTCCTATGTTCCTTAATAAAGCTGTTTATGATTCGTCTCTTTCAAACTTCTTTTGTTTATTTTCATTGCAATATATCTGTTGACATGACTTTCCGTATGCCTAGCGCAAATTTTCAGTCGTCGTGTATATCAGAAAATATTTGGATCTCAGTATAAATGTTTTATAATCATATCTATGTACCCTAAATTAGAACTGGTTCTGGTTGAAATATGATCATAGAGAGTCCTCATGTTTTTATTTTTATTTTTCTAGCCAAGAGCTAACAAAGTATATCCATAAATTTTGGCCTAGTGTAATATTAACCCCCTTTTACATGTTTCTGGCTGCATTTCTTACCTGATTGTTTCTTATGCTTACCAGTACCACTTACAGTAGCAATCATATACAGTATACACATGTGAACATATATCCACTTCTAGAGGAGAGAGTTTGGATCTGGATCTACTGATCACAAAATGCTGCTTTTCATTTTCCTTTTTGGCGAATATTTTAATCTTAAACTCTCAAAATCAAAATCTTGACAAGTAATGCGCTTCTCCAATAATAAGCTATGTTTGGTACAATAATTCTTTTAATTCCATATTTGGCATTAGCCAAGCATGTTTATAAATTTCATATTGATGGCTAGGATGCTAAGATGCAATTTAACATGGCACAGTTGATGTATTTTTACAAGATCAAGATATTCCTTTCTTACATGGTACATTATTCTTATCTTGACTTATACGACACTCCACACACTTTATATCTTATCTTATGAGATAAGATATTCCATCTACTTTGTCCTTATCGTACGCCACATACTTTAAGACAAACATTGACTTCCAATACATACCACATACAATTATGACATAAGCATATGATTTTTCTACTAGCATTAATTGAGCACACTTTTTGTGTCTGATTTTCTACTAAACTGTCATTCCTTATAAGTTTTTTTCAACATATTTCTTATAGGGAAGTCCATTATCGATTTTATGATTATTGTTTTGCAATGTCTTCGATCAAAATTTAATTGTCTGCAAAAATTACATTCCTAATTCTATGTTGATTATCCTTCTAGAGTGAAGTGTGTATGCATGCATGCACACATTCACCTTGTGTAAAAACTCGGATGCCCTCACTTGTGGCTTTTGCTGTCATGAATTCTTATTCTTCATCCATCCCGTTGATTGTTAGATGGCTTAAATAAATGTCAAGTTGCTTGTCATCTATTTTTTGTGATTTGAAATCAATTCAATGATCAAATACTAGAGTACCATAGTCTTTAATTTTGGAGTAACGACTGGAAAGTTTCTGTAAGATTTAGAGGGTTATGGTTTTATGGTGGAAACAATTTTTTGAAGAGAGAATGGACTATGCGTGCAAGGGAGTTTGGGGGCCTTTGGTTGTGTTAGAAAAGACTATGTAAAGGATATTGGCCCATTTATTTCTTCTCCTCCTGTAATAGTCCCACATCTTGTAAATGTGACTCTTCTCTCCCTTCTCTCCATATATATATGTACTCATACATTGTATTTACATACTCAGCAAGGATATACAAGGTTTCACTGTTTTTCCTTCATTGTTCTTGTATTTCTCTACATGGTATCAGAGCGACCGGTCCTATCTCCTGTCTCGGGTGGATAGTTTTTTGCCTTAACCTCCCAACTTGCGGCCTCCTCTACCCGCTTCAGTTCTCTTTCGTGTGGTTTCTCCCTGGCTAACCGCCCCGCTTCCGTGGTTTCTCTCTCCGAACTCTGGTGGACAACTTCTCTATCCGCAGGGCTCTCGGCGTCTTCTTGCCTCTTTTCGTTCTCAGATCTTCTCCTGTTTTTATACTTTTCACTGTTGGGTCCCACCATTTTGTCTCTTTGCAGTCTCTCTACACCGCCGCGGTCTGTCTCTAAGCCCGCTGTGGTTTTCTCGTTTCACCCTCGTCTTATCTGATTGCTGCTTACCGTGCGGTCTGTCTCTTTGCCGCGCGGTCTTTCCTTGTCCGCGGTTCGTGGGCCTCTCTGCTGTGGTCTGTTCGTTGAACTTCCATTGTCGGTCATTGCTCCTCGCTTCTCACTGCGATCTCTTGCTACAACTTCACTAAAGTTTCTTCCTGCTGCTAACCTTGGTTATCCTAAGTCGCACGGTCTCTTGTTGCGGTCTGGTCGTAGGATTTCTCTCTGATTGCCGTTGTCTACTCGCAAACTCTCTTAGTCGCGATTTGATTGGGTTTCTTAACCGAGTTTGTTGCCGGTGGATCTCTCTTTGTCATTGCAATCTTCTCTGGCCGCTGCCTCTTCAGACCTCCTTTGCTCCTCGCCAACCGCCACTGTTCGCCGCTGGTTGACAATTTCTCCTCTTTCTGCTGCTACTCGTGGACTCCTTTGGTTCGGTGCTCACCGCAGTCTCCCCGCAATCTCCGTTTCTCACCGCGAGCCAGACCGCCTGCCTTCTCGCGATCTGGTTAATCGCGTGTGCTTGTGTTGTCGCGCGGTCTGCCTTCCGGACTGTTCTTCTGTTACTATTCGCGGTCTCTCATTGACCATTTGCTGCTTACCCGCCTAGTCAGTGAACTGTTTCTCGCTGCGATCTCCAAGCTCTAGTCGCTTCTCTTAACCGCCAGGTCATGCATTCATCTACTGCCACTTCCTCCCCTGCTCCGGTGGTTGTCCCTGTTCCCGAACTCCGTGACGAGTTATGCATCACCACTATTTCTCTCACTGGGAAGAACTTTGTTGAGTGGGGGCATTCTGTTCGCTGGGTTCTTTAGTCAAAGGGATTTCTGCATCATTTAACACAGGATGTTCCCGATGCACCTACGATGTCTGACTACGTAATGATGGTCACATTCATACATGGATCCTCAACTTCCTTGACGACGAACCTTACCGCATGACCATTTATCACGAGACGGCCAAGGCAATGTGGGATGCGCTCCATTCCCTTTACTCCGACAAGGACAATCTCTGGCACCTGTATGACATCATTACTGATCTTCGGACTCTTAACAATAGCGGTGCTGTCGACTTAACCTCATTTGTTGCTCGGTCCAAAACACTGGTTGAAGCCTGGATTTAGCATCAGCCCCCGACTACGGATCTCGCTGCCCAGCGCGCTCAAAAGGAAGCAGTTGGTATTTCCATGATGATGACTCGTGTCCCGCCTCATCTTCAATGTGTTCGGGCTTAGATCCTCTCGTCTGCTACGACTCCCTCGCTCTCTGCTGTGTGCTCCATGCTACTAAAGGTTTCACCGCCTCCTGATGCTATCGACCCTCCTTCACCGGCTCTTTTCCAACACTCTTCAGCGCCATTACTAACTCTCTCCCCCTACCTGTGGGGGTCGTTCAGGCTCTCGGGGAAGGGGTCAAGATGGCCGACCATGGTCTAAGTGCTCCTTCTGTGGTAAGGATGAACACCTTGAGACGACCTACTAACCGCAAACATGGTCTTCCTCCTCGTCCGACTGCCTCTGTTGCTGCCCATAGTCCTTCTGCCACTCGGGGTTGATCTTGAAAAAGTCCACTTTCAGCTCCAACCACTTCACGGGATGCTCAGCCTCCCGCCTGCCTCCGTTACCTCCATCTCTAATGAAGGTATCGCTTGTCTCTCCACTAGTCCACGCTGGATAGTGGATTCAGGTGCTACTCATCATATCACCTCGCCCTGGTTGTCGGGATTGAGATCCTAGATGAGATCGTTTCGAGGTTGGATCAGATCAGATGGTAGGATTGGATCGAGGATCGCTTTACAAAATTTGGATCCTATGGTCCGGATCGTATGATCTCGATCGCGATCCTGACAACCATGCACCACGCTGAAGCCACATCAATACTTGGATTCTTCACATCCCAAGTTTATTATAGTATCCAATGACGACACCGTCCCTATCTCCGGCTCAGCTTATATCTCTCAGTTCTTCTATTTCTATCTGCTCAGCTGTCCATGTCCCGGGCTCCCCATTTAATTTACTTTTTGTTAGTCGCCTCACTGCTGATTTGGATTGTTCTATCACATTCACCTCTTTTTTTTTTCTGATGCAGGATCGACGAACGCAGAGTATCATTGGTAAAGGACGACTACAAAACGAGCTCTACCTTCTTGATGTTTCTCCTATCATACTCTCCTCCGTCTCCTCCGTTGATTGGCATCGGCGTCTCGGGCATGCTCCTCTTCCGGTCCTCTAGAAGGCTCTTCCCGATATTTCTCTTCCAGCTTTTACCTGCAATTCATGTATTTTGGAAAAACAACATTGTTTCTCTTTTCCTCCACATTGTACCTGAAGCTCCGCTCCTTTTGTTTTAGTGCATTCTGATATTTGGGGACCGTACAGAATAACGAGTGTTTTTGGGTATCATTATTTTATCACTTTTATTGATGATTATTCTCTCG
Source organism: Platanthera guangdongensis (assembly GCA_039583875.1). NCBI lineage: Eukaryota > Viridiplantae > Streptophyta > Magnoliopsida > Asparagales > Orchidaceae > Platanthera > Platanthera guangdongensis. The sequence goes on along the minus strand of CM077152.1, from coordinate 24,248,643 downwards.
GATGACATGACTGTACTTAATTCGTGATCGCTCTAAACTTCCTCATGTGTTCCGGGTTTTCATCCTTGAGACTCGCACACAGTTCTCCGACAAAAACTTAACTCTCCAGACAGATAATGCACGTGAATACACTAGCCATGAATTTGCTAATATCTGCTTTGAATTTGGAGTTATTCACCAAACTTCGTGTGCCTATATCCCCCAACAAAACGGCGTGGCTGAACGTAAAAATAGACATATTCTTGATGTTGTTTGCCCTCTCATGATTCAAATGCAGGTATTCAAGGCTTATTGGCACTTTGCGCTTTTGATGACATGTTATCTCATTAACCTTCTCCCTTCCTCCGTCCTCCGAAATGCTACTTCGTTTAGTCTCATCTTCCCCTCTACTCCACCATTCTCTTTCACGCCTCTCATATTCGGTTATACCTTATATGCTCACTTTGTTTATCCGTCCACAGACAAGTTCGATCCTCGGGCAGCCAAACACATGTTCGTCGGTTATTCCCGTACTCAGAAAAGTTATGTTTGCCACTCTCCTACTACCCGCAAGGTGACCGTTTCTGCTGATGTTACCTTTCGGGAAGATCAACCGTTCTTCTTCAATCCAAACCCACCTCTTCCACCGCAATCCTTGTCAAGACCTGTCATCCCCGTTACCTCTCCTCCACCACCACTCCTTCCTAACTCGGCTCCCGTTCTCCACAAGCCCCCTCTTATCCGTGTCTATACTCGTCACCCTCCTCGCTGCTGCCCCGATGCAGTCGGCTTCGACCTCTGACACTCTGCGACCTGCTGATCCGACACCGGCCTCCACCGTCCATCCCATGATGAATTATGTGTCTTTACATTGCTTTTCCTCGACGCTTTGCAACTTTGCTACTTCATTATACTTTATTTTTTGTCCCTAACTTTGTGCAGGAGACTCTTCAACATCCGGGCTGACGGGAAGCAATGAACGAAGAAATGACAGCCCTCTGGGCTAAACAGACATGAGATCTGGTTCCTCTCCCTCCTGGCCAGACTACTGTTGGTTGTAAATGAGTCTTTGTCATCAAACATGCTCTTGATGAGACAATTGACTGTCTTAAGGCCCGACTGGTGGCTCGTGGATTTACTCAACAATAAGGTCTCTACTATGAAGAAACATTCTATCCAGTGATCAAACTCAACGCGGTTCATGTCCACCTTTCAGTGTCTGTGCATCGCCAATGGATCTTACATCAACTGGATATCAAGAATATATTTTTAAATGGTGATCTACAAGAAACATTCTACATGCAACAGCCTCCGAGGTTTGAGACCACAGGGGAGTCCCGGGTTTGTCACCTCAAGAAGTCGATTTATGGTCTCAAACAATCCCCCGAGCATGGTTTGACAAGTTCAGTAGGGCTGTGCGAGAAGTTGGTTTTACTCGGAGCTCGACAGATTTCTCTTTATTTCCTCGACATCACACAACATACATCGTTCTCCTTTTAGTATATGTCGATGACATCCTAATCACAGGTGATGACTCAAAGAGAATACAAATGATCAAACACCCAAGCTCTGTCTTTCAAACAAAATATCCGGGGAACCTCCGATACTTTCTCGACCTTGAGATTGCAAGACATCCTGATGACATTGTCCTATCTCAACGGAAGTACTGTCTTGACCTTCTTCAGGATGTAGCTACTCTGGATGCAAGCCGACCAATACACCTATGGATGTCAATCATAAGCTATGCGTACATGCTTCAGATACAGATCTACTTCTTTCAAACTCAGAATACTATCGACGTCTAGTTGGAAAACTAATTTACCTAACGATCACGAAACCAGACATATTTGTTGTTGGGGTTGTCAGACGGTTTATGCACTCTCCTCGTATATCTCATCTACAGGCCGTCGAATGCATCCAGAGATATCTAAAAATAGCCCCTGGTCAAAGGCTGGTATACAAAACCTCTTCTTCTTCTTCTCCAACATTGGTCGCGTATTCAAATGCAGATTATGATGGATCCCTGGATGATCGGCGTTCTCCCAGCAGATTTTGTACCTACTTCGGAGGTCACCTTGTTACCTGGCGTAGTAAAAAACAGCCGTGGTTGCTCGATCTTCAGCTGAAGCTGAATACCGTTCGATGGCGTCTGTTGTATTCGAGCTTACATGACTTGAAAGTCTCCTAGGTGATATGAGAGTAAAACTTTCCTCACCAGACACCGTATTCGGTGACAGTCAAGCTGCTATACACATAACTAAGAATCCCGACTTCCACGAAAGAACGAAACACATTGAAGTCGATTGCCACTTCATTCGAGAAAAAAAGTACAAATGATGAAGCTGGAATTGAAACATGTTCCAGCTACTGATCAAGTTGCTGATCTTCTCACTAAGGCCCTACCAAGTGCTCTATTTTATCAGGTCTTGTCCAAACTGGGTGCCTACGACTTGTACGCTCCAGCTTGCGGGGGAGTGTTAGAAAGGACTATGTAAAGACCCATATATTGGCTCATTTATTTCTCCTCTTGTAATAGTCCCACATCTTGTAAATGTGACTCCTCTCTCTCTCTATATATGTACTCATACATTGTATTTATATACTCAACAGGGATATATAAGGTTTCACTGTTTTTCCTTCATTGTTCTTGTACTTCTCTACAGGTTGCATGCCCTCTTTTATGTGTTTTTGGTTGACTGTTGAGATATAATTCAGCTGAATATTTTTATAGAGAAAATATTAGGGAGTATACTATTTCCCACATACTTAATTGAAACCTAAAGCCTCATCTTTATGGGTAATATGAGTCGCCTTTTTTTTTAAAAAAATGATAATTATATTCCTAATCTACTTGCATTGAAATAAGGATGATTGCCCAAAACACTAACGAATTAGTTAAATAATTCAAATAATAACTTTCTTTTGATTTGATTATCATTCACCATTCATCCATCTATTTTGTTGTGGTTGGGCGCTTTTCCTGAAAGTTCAAATTCGTTCTCTAGAAACATCTAAATGGTTTTAAAATATTCTTGAATATAAATGTTTCCTGCATCATCAATACTCAATTTTAGCTTGAATTGAATATTAGGGATTCTTCCAAATCCAAGTTTCTTGTGTTATGTCATTTTTTAGTGCAAATGCACTCAAATTAGGTCAACACTTGAAGATTAATGATGTTGACCCTTTTACATCATGCGCAAATTAAGTCAGACTAGATGGCTTGTTATCTGACGCGACCAGTCCATCTTATAGTACCTTTTGTTGACAAAAAGTATATGCTTGTTTCCTTTCCAATGAGATTGGTTTTGACATTACACATATTGCATCATTGCATGGTTTCACATTCTTTTGAGATTTGTTTAGTTTTATTGCTCCACATTGATAAACCATGAATGTTGTTGGATTCATTGTTCTATCCAAAATAGTTGACTTTGATAAATACCAAATTCCCTCCGACGTAGCATTATAATAAAATTTGATGCCTATCTCAACATCATTCCTGGCCTCTTGGATATATGTTCGACTTGCATGGGGACTCATCCTTCGGTTCCTTTGTTAATCAAATTGTAATTCTCATGGGTTATGTCCATACCCTCTCAGCCTATTTCAATTTGTGGATCAGTTTATAACTAGAAGTCTTATATGTTTTCAATTCTCTTTTTCTACCTTCATCTTTTGCACATGGGTGCATTGAAATTGTGCCCTAAAATTGATGGTAGCCGTGGCATAAACAAGAATTGGTGTCTGTGGAAGATAACCTGAGAGGACGAAATGGGTGCCTAAGTCAAGAAGATGGGTCTGATACTTTCTGAGGCCAAAAAGTAATCACCCAGATCTAGAAGCACTTGGACGGATCAGTAGGTATGCGCCCAAGCCCATGGATACTCTCCTATGTTTAGAGCACTCAACCTAGGATGCCACGCCGACTGACGCAAAGTCAAGCATGAGGGTGGCGTGACAACGATGGCATGAGGTAGTTCTGAGGCCCTTAGTAGGCTTGCCTGACAACTATTTTTAGACTGCCTTAGAGCCCATATTGCATTCCTGCCGGGCAGGCCCCCAAATTCTATTAATATGACAGGTTGAGAAAGGGGAGGGGATCCATTTGGAGAATTATTTGGACCTCTAGCCCTCTCTCATAACCTTGTATTACTTTTCAAAGAGGGAGTTTTTCACTCTAAAGTAAGTAACGACACCTTTATCTTTAATAGGTTCTCGTCTCAATAAAGTACTCACATAGCCTATTTCCCCTATTTCCGCGACTTTCTGATTCTTCTTTGGGTCAATTAGCTTGTTCCAAGACATGTTTTCTCGGCGAAGGAATGTGGTTGGAAAATTTGGCGTGAACAAATGTATAAAAGATAAGCATTTGTCCGGGTAGATCAGACATTTGTTCTTTGAAACTCACAATATCTCTATGTGACTACTTCAAGTTACAACATGTTTCAAACTTCTTTGCATATAGTGCATAATATGCGCAATTAGTTGTGTATCAATTGGTCTGCCATACCTGTCTCAGCCGGCCACCGAGCGACCCATCCAATTAGGGTTTAGTCCAGCAACCTAGTCCACCTATCCTCATGTTTCTCAACACCGATCGACTACCCAACTAATATCTCACGCATTTACTAGATCATGACATCACTTGTTTGCTCGTTGAATCTTCTATCACCAGCGGTGCCTGCACGATATCCATCCCCCGTGCTCGTTCACAATCGCATGCAACATGCTAGAACATACACACTTCTCCATAAACAATTAGAAGTCAACACTTCTCTGTAATAACGATCCCTTAACCACGATTGCCCTTATAGGGTACTTCTAGTGTCTTCCTTCCATCAGAACATTCAGCTGATTCCACCACATGTTGAACACCTGGATTACCCTTCCTCATCCCATCTCCTTCCTGCAAGCCATTACGTTGATTCCATTGTCACTCTGTGAGACTCTTCATTTTCCGTCCTTCAATACATCGACATCTCCTTCAGCTCCCGCGCTTCATGCTCACAACCCCTTCGATGGTCATACACACTGATGAGGACACCTCCCCTTTAACATCCACCGATTCCACTTGGATCGGTTGAAAGCTCTGTTGGACGATTTCATGCTCCTCTGCGAGCTTGCGACCACCGCTCCACCTTCAACTAGCTCCCCAGCCCCCTCCGTTGTTCTACAAACCCATTGGTGACTACATGAGTTTCCTACATCCCGCCAAGGACATGCACCCAGCCCACCTCCACCGTATTGAGATCTCGATGTTCGATTTCATAGACCGTCTCGTTTGTATCGTTCAAACAAAACAATTCTTCAATCTACATGGAAGACCTTGCGTTCCTTTGGGTGCATTGTACACTCCAAAATAGTCCTTATCTCTTTTAGCCCACACTTAAGGAGGAACTCCTTCATAATTATACCATCATCAATCGAGAAATTCCTCTGAATGTCTTAGTTTTGTTCTTCAATCTGACTGTCCCGACCTACATTGCTGAGCTCATTGTGGCAATTATGCACTTGATGGACCTTTTCCTTGATCATTGCCCAAAGTACTTCCTTATTGATCTGTAGCCTTATATTCGTGCGTGCCTTGGGTCCACAACCCCTCCTCCCTCTCTTGAGCTGTTGAGCAAGTCCATTGCTTCGACAATTAAAACAACCCGAGTCGCCTATTTTTTATTTTTATTTCCCGCATTTTTATTAGTGTTGTGCATGTCTTCGTGATTGTTTATTTCTTTTATTTCCACGCATGTTATTAGCGTTGTATGTTTTGCATATGTTTTTAGCGCTCACCCATATTTTTCACGGATGTCACGCACGCATGCTCATACTGCTTATTGGTGTGGCCAACCAGTATGACCCTGAATGAAGAGTCTCGTCAAATTAGGTAAAATTATAAAATAGAACAGACAAAAAAATTAAGTCTCTAAAAGGAACAATTTATAATAATTAAAAAAACTATGAAATTAAATATTTTAAACTATGAAATTAAATATTTTAATATCAGATTATTTTCATGAGTGAGGGAATCCTAAATCTCTAAATGTTCAATTCCATTCTCTTTACTCCTTGGTGACTCCTCTCTTTTATTGTTACTTCAAATCCTTATTAAGTCCCCAACAAAAGAAAACCCCCGTATCATAAAATCGCCCCCATCAACAACAGATTGGGAGAAAACGTAACAAAGAAGATCTTTCTCTGTTTCGTTTCCCCAACTCGCTCCCTTGTCGATTAACCTTCTAGCCGCCTGACCACTGACCTCTTTGCCCCGCCGTCGCCTCCAGGCGCCCTCTGTGATCTATTATGCATGTGGTAGAACTCTCATATAGCAGAGTGCACCTGTGTGTTAGTCGTTTGTGGGTAGTTTTACGAATGCCTAAGTTAATTGTTTCATTTTATTACCTGGTAGTTCGAGCTTTCATTATTAATTTAAAATTATCCCAAGTTTTATTATTTAAACTCAAATTTTTGTTGTAGATTACATCAATGGTGAACTCTACACGACCCTGCCACATCCCTCTCCTCGCCCGTCCCTAGTTGCTTCGCTGCGAACTCCCAAATGCTATCTGCCACTCCCGCAACCGTACCAAAAGCTCCGTTGACATAGCCTTTATTTTTGGTTCTAGATTCCGTACTCTCCCACACATAAATGCCCTTTCAAGGAGTTGTGCTTGTTAATCGGTGCCGAAGATGATGATATTGACTTGATAGATTTGGATCCTCTCGCTAACACACCCCTTCGAGCCTCGACCTTGAGGGCAAAATCGATCTTCAAGATGAATATTGACACGAATACGTCTCCCCGGGTCCATGGCCGCTTCATTGAGCGTTGCCATCTTAGTTAGCATATCTTTTTCTATTTTACCTATGCAGCCATGATGTCATTGTCATAATATTGGATGTATACCCACTCTCGCTTACACAAGTGAGTGAGATTACCGGGTGTAGGGGATTTCTAGGATTTGATTTCTCAATTGGAGAGGGTCTTCAAGAGGGAACCAACCTTAAGAAGCTAGATATGCGCATACCTCCGGAGTTTTTATCCTGTTTTTTCATTTCTGGTGTAACCAAGTTCTTTGTTACGCATCCAAAAATGTTGCCCTTTTTAAAAAAGGAGAGAGAAGTTTTGAAGTGGATATATTTACCTTGATGCTGCAACTATTGGAAATATTGGTTCCTTCTTTCTTCTTGTGCCCTTCATCTAATGCGTTTTACTTTCTTCCACCTGTATTATTCGTCTTCTTCCATAAAATGATCTCAATTTTTCATTTGGGGTTGGTTTAGTTACTGTTTGGGGATTGAATATTGAATACTGTCTGGAGGCATGGGTCTAGAGTTCTTGTTGCATTTGTTTGTGCTATTTGTTAGAATGCGTAACTTCTATCTAGAAAATACGATTAGTTTATTTTAAACAGTTAGTATGACATGCAAGAATCTTGATATTGAGAGATGTCTTGAGGAGTTTCCGAGAGTGTTATTGTCCTAATGAATGCAAAATAACCACGCTACATCCACAATTAAACTTTTTGTAGTGATGCTTGTAGTATTTATTTTCCCTGTTGAAATGTAGAACTAAGTGGGTTTTGGAACCTGGCATTATTTCTGCCAAATTCATGCATGGATGTATAATCAAGTATTCATATATTTTTTCTTTTTAACAATGCATTTCTGTAAATTTGTTACCATCGTTAGGTAAAAGATTATGCTTTGAAGTGCATTTTTGTAAGAACATAGTTGTTTGCAAAGCCAGAAGATTTACATTTTCATTTATGTATCACTTTAATAAGCACAAATAATACTAGAAAAAGTATACAAAGCTTTACCGGATGTCTGTGAAGGATTTGATGTAGCAAACAATCAAAGTTTGAACAGAGAAAATTCCTTAGGCTCTGATAAAATTTTATAAAGAAGGATTAAATCACCATTACATATGCTTTGAATAGTGCCATTAATTTTACAAGAGAATCTGTGTGGAATAGTGCCTTCATACCCTATAGTCTAAAAATGGAATAACAAGTATATCCTTTCCTACTCCCTTTAGATATTTACCTGTTTAATAAAGCTATATTTAGAATAAATCGTTTGTGTTTCTGTTTTTTAATAGTTTCTATTGTACTCTTTAAGCTATATTCATTTCTGACCAGTGAAACTAGGGTTGTCAAAGGGAATGTGCTGTCATAACTGATGCGAGCGATCTTGGCACAAAAATTAAACTTATAATAAAGTAGACACCACCGCTTGACGGATAAAACAAGCTTTTCATTTTCCAAAGCTACTGACCATTCAAAGAAATGCAGCAATTTCACAAGCTAAGCAATGAGAATAAGCACAATGACAAAAACAACCCAAGGAATGGTTGGGGCAGGCGCGCGCTACACTTGAGATTAACAAGCTTGCTAAATTATAATAATATAAACTATTAATAAGAAGATTAAGAGGAGGGGAAGGAGATCTCACCAGGAGGCCCCAACAGCAGTGTTCTAAGCCCTTCACGGCGCGGTCACAACAAGGCGAGCAACGACAAGTAGGCAACATGAGGAATGATGAGGACGGAGGGTGAAATTGGTGGCTGGTATGGGGCGGCTCTGGTGTAGAACAGGGAACTGTGCGGGAAGATAGGGGAGGTCGGATTCAGGGGAGATGGAGGCGGAAGTGCAGTGGATGGCAGTAGGTGTCGGAAGTGCGGTGGATGGCAGTATGTGCCAGAAGTACGGTGGAGGCATGGATGGTTGCAGGAGTCGTCGGTAACCTAGGAAGGTGCCGACGTCAAGGGCGACGGTAGGACAAAAAAGGGGGGCACAAGGGAAAGCACGGAACGGGAAGGATTTGCGATGCAGGGATCGACGAGGTCGGACGCTGGAGGTGGCCAGGGATTCAGGGGTTCTCGAGGAGCAGGGGAATCACGGGAAGGTGGCGATGTCGGGCGGAGGAGGTGGCGTCGAGTGTTGGAAGACGGTGGCAGAATCGAACGACGTGTACTGGAGAAGGGAGCGGACGCTCTTGGCGGCTTGGTTTTACGAAGAGATAAATATCAATCTCAGTAATCCCCCAACGAGAGATATGTATATATAGAGGCTCTTCCCCCCTCCCCTCATATTATTAAATATTAAATTTTTTTTTTTGAAATTTCAGCAAATGCCTAACTAAAAAAAACAACGCGACGACCTACCCCGCCCATTCCAAACCGGGCCATTTCATTCAAGGTTGGGTGAGATGGTCAATTTCACGCGTCGGACCATAATAGCAAAAGTTCGCACGATAACTTGAAAGTAATACTACATAGCTGCGACAAAATATAAATAAACATGAAAATTGCAAAACTAAACTAAAGTGACCTTGGTAGGGTCACGTCAGTTCCCCCGGGGTTGAGAGAACTCGACTCCGTCGGGACTATGCTAACGGCTGCAACTGAGAGATCTGGACGTCGACGCTGTAACTCTCTAGCACTGATCCAACTTCTATCCAAAATGTCCCTTCCCCACCAGGAGACTAAGTATCGCCGGTAGGCCCTTGGATGAGTCTGAAACTCCCGATCATCAAGCACTTGATCAATCTCCTTCGTGGTGGGTGTGAAGGTTAGCTGAAAACTTGTTGTTGCCTTCGGTTCCAAGGTAGGTGGTGATAAAGGAACAGTGGGTGGGGATCCATGGAAGACACACAGGTCTGTCACATTGAACATTGGTGATGTGTCGAATTCCAAGGGTAGATCTAAAAGGTAGGCGTTCTCACCCAACCGTTTCCTTACCTGAAAAAGACTGAAACGACGTTGTTGAAGCTTGTGATATGTCCCAATGAGAAATTTTTCCTTTCTGAAATGTACTAACACCCAATCACCTTCCGAAAAAGATAGATCGTGCTGATGTATATCGACGCTGATCTTATATTTTTCCGATATTATCTGCAGCTTATTATTAATAATTTCATGCAAAGATTTTAAATTATTAATCCAAGTAGCAACATCAAAGGAAACACGCTCGTGAGAAGGCAATGAGTGACAGTCAAGGAAATGAGTAATAGGAAATTCATAGACAATCTCAAAAGGGGACTTTGGGTGGAGCGATTTATGGTACTGTTGTAGGCAAATTTGGCTTGGGCTAGTGCCAAATCTCACTGCTTAGGATGCTCACCTGCTAAGCATCTCAATAAATTGCCTAAACTTCGGTTGACCACTTCAGTTTGCCCATCAGTTTGAGGGTGGTATGCGCTATTGAATTTTAATTTTGTGCCAAGCTTACTCCATAAGGTTTTCCAAAAATAACCCATAAAATGAGTGTCCATAACGAAAGTAAATGTGTTGTTGAAATCGAAGAATCGGTCTCTGTGGAGTTCGACCCTTGGGGAAGGGGTGATCGCACACTTACTTTTTTCTCACAAGCTAAACGACCAAAGACTTAGCACAGGAACAGACCCAAGGCTCCAGCACGGAGGTCCCACCACACACCCGAAAGATCTTAGAGCGCTTTTCCTTGTTAGACAAGTGCTGAGATAAGGATACCTCAGAAAGTCCAAGAAGACCAGTGCACAAGTAAGCATGCCTTCTGAGGTACCCCTTTGAGTCTATTTATAGTTTTCTGAAAATGGTCCGCAAATATCGTACCTTTGCTGTTCCAAACAGTTAAATGCAGTCCAAATCGGGAGTAGAATAGTAAGAATACGTCACTGGGCGAGTGGTCCACAAAATTCCACTCTCCTGGGGTGGCGAGTGCTTGATGAGGCTGACACTCGCCACCTTCTCGAGGGCCAGGGCGAGTGCAGGCCCGACCTACCCCACTCGCCGGATACCTGCCGAGACCCTAGGGAGAGTGCGAGCCCCCCTGTTCCACTCGCCCTTCTATACTACCCTCGTACCAGGCGAGTCAGGCAGCCCCAACGGTACTTGGCCCCCTCCTGACTCGCCGGGAACTTGGACTGCACCAAAATGGCTGGACCGACTCTTGCTGACTCCACTCGCCGGATACGGGGTTGTACATGTGTGGAACCCCGTGAAGTCTAACCACCTTCCTAAAGAAAAGATCTGCTATGTGTGTGACATCAGAGGTTTTTCGACTAGGTATAAAGTGGGTCATCTGGGAAAATCTATCGACAACTACAAATACGGAGTCAACTCTACACGTTGTACAAGGGAAGTCACTAACAAAGTCCTTGGAGACCTCATCCCATAGTCGCTCAGGGGCGGGTAATGGAGTGTACAATCCAATGTTCTGAGACTGTCCCTTGTATAACTGGCAGGTGTGGCAGGTGCGAACAAGGCTAACAATATCCTGCCTCATGCAAGTCCAATAATAATGCGTAGTCTCTAGATCTAACATCCCGGTCCAACATGTACCCTTAACATAGATGAGTGCAACTTAGTGAGTAAGGCCTCTCACAATAGTCCTTGGCGGATACACAGCTTAGTGCCCCTAAATAGGTAGCCCTCGCTCACGCAGAAATGCCTTGTCGCATCCACTCCATGTATCCGACATTCCGCCCACACCTCACTGAAATCAGGATCAGTAGCATAAAGCTCTTTCTAAGAATCTAAGTTAGTCAATCTAGGCTGTTGAGTCATTAACAGATGTGCACGGCGGCTACGGGCGTCAGCAACTTTGTTGGCAACTCCGGGCTTGTGTCGAATGTGAAAAATGTAATCCTGCAAAAATACAGCCCACTTTGCGTGACGTCTGACCTCCTTTTGGGAGTTCAGATTGCGCAATGCATCGTGATCCGTGTTCAGCACAAACTCGCCCTGAATCAAATGGTACCGCCAATGTCGAATGCCTGAACGATAGCAAAAGACTCAATATCGTATGTCGAATATCTAGTATTCGCATCATTCAACTTCTCGATGTAAAATGCGACAAGTCGACCCTCTTGGCTTAACACAGCCCCAATACCTACGTGTGACGCATTGCAATCCACCTCAAAAATCCTCTCAAAATTAGGGAGTGCCAGAATATGAGCACCAGACATTTTCTCCTTCATGAGGAGAAATGCCCGCTCAACCTCAACAGATTAGGTGAATTGCCCTTTTCGGAGGCAATCAATAATGAGTGCAATGTGGGTACTAAAATTGCGGATGAAACGTCGATAAAATGATTCTAAGCCATAGAATCTGCATGCCTCAGTGAAGTTCCTAGGGGTGGGCCAGGACTCTATCCCTCAGATCGACTCTATCCCTCGGATCTTCTCTTGATCCACCTTAATTCCCTCATAAGAGACAATATAACCCAAGAAGGTAAGACTACTAGTCAGAAAGGTACACTTCTTTAGGTTGATAATCAAGCGATGTTCTCGCAATATCTCAAGGACTTGACAAAGATGTCTAAGGTGCTGGTCAAGGTCGTGGCTGTAAACGAGGATGTCGTCAAAGTAGACGACGACAGAAGTCCCTATCAGGGGTCTAAGGACTTGGTTCATTAGTCTCATAAAGGTACTCGGTGCATTGGACAAGCTGAAGGGCATGACCAACCACTCATGTAATCTCTCTCTTGTCTTGAAGGTTGTTTTCCATTCATCATCGAGTTGGATCCGGATCTGATGGTGGCCACTTCTGAGATCTATCTTCGAAAAAAATCTTCACCCCATTCAGCAAGTCAAGCAATCGTGGAATCGGGAAACGATACTCGATAGTGATCTTGTTGATAGCGCGACTATCAACACACATACGCCAGGTTCCGTCCTTCTTGGGGACAAGAAGGGCTGGAACAACACAAGGGCTAAGGCTCTCCCGTACATGGACTTTCTGGAGAAGCTTGAATACATGTCTCCTAAGCTCCTCGTGCTCCTTCGGGCTCATGCGGTAATGAGGTAAATGCGGGAGGCTCGCTCCTTGGACTAAGTCAATGCAGTGCTTGATGTCCCTAAGAGGAGGGAGTTGGTCGGGCAGCTCGTCAGGAGTGAGGTCACAAAACTCTGTGATCAGCGGACGATTGGACGCAAGAATCTCCAAAGTGGGGGTGGGGGACTCTGTGCCAACTAAGATGTACGCGATGTCGCTCTCTCTCATCTCTCGACAAAAATGTCGCTCTGTCAAAAGCATACTGACTGTCGGATATGACATCGAGGTGAGCGTTGACGTGGAGACAGGAGGCTCAACAGGAGCTGAAACAGGGGGTGCTAACCGCTGGGGAACAAGATTGTTCTTCTGGGGAAGGACTGTCTTACGACCGTGATGATCAAAGGAATAAGAGTTTCTACACCCATCATGAATAATGCGTCGGTCATACTACCACGGACACCCTAATAAAACATGACACATTTAAAGGAGTGACATCACACCATACCGAATCGGCCCAATAGCGAATTCTACGAGGCATCGCTGGGAAATAACCATCGTGGTGTCGCTAGTCACCTAGAATAAATCATAAGGTCGCTCCAGCTTCTGAGTCTGGAGATCTAACTTCTCCACCATGAGCTGGGAAATAAAATTCTCCATGCTCCCGCTGTCGATGATAATAAAGCAAAAATGCCCTCGGATATTGGGGGCGGTACAAAAGATATTGTGCCTCAGCCGCCAGGCATCATCAGTGATGACTCGCGAAGTCAGTAGGCTATGATGTAGTACACATATCAACTGATCTGACTGTTCGCCCTCAACCTCACACTCACCCTCAGGTGGGGTCTTCAACTCTCCAACAAAATTGCGCTCCCAAATCCCATACTCGACATCTCGCCCATCATCAGCCTCAACGACAGCGCCTCGGGCACTCAGATGATTTATGTTCTGGCTCCATATAGGCCTAGCGGTGACAACTTCCTTCTCCTTGGTGGAAATCGAGGAGGGGCCCATAGGGGTAGTGGCCGGTAATGCGGGTCTAACGGTGGAAGATAGTCCAAGGGCAGACGATGGAGCCGTCATAGCTGTTGATGATGATGAAGAGGCATATTGAGTACTATCAGTGTATCTCTAACCAGATGCTCTCTTCTTGAGGGCTTCTACTCGGCGTGCCCTACTGGAGAGTCTGGAGACCTCTCCCAGGTCCTGGAAATCATGAAGCTCCAACTGGTTACATATCACATATCGTAGCCCATTAAGATATTGGGCCACGACCATGTGGTCTTCCTCAAGATCTAAACATGATTGGAGGACAAGAAACTCGTTTGTGTACTCGTCGATGGTCTGCTTGTCTTGTCGTAGGTTGTGATACCTGCGATACAAGGTCTGCATGAAATCAGCAAGAACTTACCTCCTCTTGAGTTGAACCTTAAACTCTACCCAAGTAGTGATAGGCGGTTGTCCCATCGTGCACCGCATCCGCTCAACTAGCCCCCACCATGTGAGTGCGGAGCCCTTCAGCTTCAAGGTAGCATACTCCACCTGCTGGTGGGCAGGGGTGCTCTTCCAGCCGAGGAATCGCTCTAATTGGTTACACCAGTCTAGACACACATCAGGCTCTAGTGTGACTTCAAAATTCCCGACATCTAACTTAATATCCGTATCCCTCCGAGGTGGATTCCTATTATCTTGATTCGCTAATTGGAGTTCTGGTGGAGGAGGTGTAGGGGGTTGTGCAGAAGGAGCCCCTAAGTGAAATTGTGCTTCTAGGTTCACTGAAGTGCGTAACCCTAACATGACTTGTTACTGAAGTGTGTAACCCTAACATGACTTGATTTGGATCTCTCACAGAGACAGTGAGTGTGGTCACAACGACCATGAGTTTTTCCACACGCTTACCCATGTCTCCTAAACTTACCTCTGTGTCCAACTGTGGACTCCATAAATTTAATTTTTAAAACTCTTAAAACTTAATGTTTTGGAAGCGTCTTTCGCTCGGCTATCCCACAATAGGAGTGAGATATCCCAGCTGCCATAAAAAATTGACGCGAACTGTTCTTCTGGGGAAGGACTGTCTTGCGACCGTGATGATCAAAGGAATAAAAGTTCCTACACTCATCATGAATAATGCGTCGGTCATACTGCTACAGACACCCTGATAAAACATGACACGTTTAAAGGAGCGACATCACACCATACCGAATCAGAATAGGAAGGCCCAATAACAAATTCTACGATGCATTGCTGGGATATAACCATCGTGGTGTCGCTAGTCACCTAGGATAAATCATAAGGTTGCTCCAGCTTCTG
Organism: Platanthera guangdongensis; assembly: GCA_039583875.1. Taxonomy (NCBI): domain Eukaryota; kingdom Viridiplantae; phylum Streptophyta; class Magnoliopsida; order Asparagales; family Orchidaceae; genus Platanthera; species Platanthera guangdongensis. The sequence goes on along the minus strand of CM077152.1, from coordinate 24,233,600 downwards.
AGACTATAGATCTAACTTCTCCACCATGCGCTGGGAAACAAAATTCTCCATGCTCCCGCTGTCAATGATAATAAAGCAAAAATTCCCTCGGATATTGGGGGTGGTACGAAAGATATTGTGTCTCAGCCAGACATCATTAGTGATGACTCGCAGAGTTAGTAGGCTATGATGTAGTACACATATCAATTGATCTAGCTGCTCGCCCTCAACCTCACCCTCACCCTCAGGTGGGGTCTTCGACTCTCCAACAAAATTGCTCTCCCAATTCCGATACTCGTGATCTCGTCCATCATCAGCCTTAATGACGGCGCCTCGGGCACTCAAATGATTTATGTTCTGGCTCCATACACTGTAACATTGAAATACAGGCCTAGCAGTGACAACTTCCTTCCCCTTGGTGGAAATCGAGGAGGGGCCCGTAGGAATAGTGGCTGGTAATGCGGGTCTAACGGTGGAGGATAGTCCAGGGGATGACGTTGCAGCCGTCATAGCTGTTGATGATGATGAAGAGGCATATTGAGTACTATCAGTGGATCTCTAACCAGATGCCCTCTTCTGGAGGGCTTCTACTCAACGTGCCCTACTGGAGAGTCTGGAGACCTCTCCCAGGTCCTGGAAATCATGAAGCTCCAGCTGGTTATGTATCACATACCATAGCCCATTAAGATATTGGGCCACGACCATGTGGTCTTCCTCCTTAAGATCTAAACATGATTGGATGATAAGAAACTCGTTTGTGTACTCGTCGATGGTCTGCTTGTCTTGTCGGAGGTTGTGGTACCTGCGATACACGGTCTGCATGAAATCAGTAAGGACTTACCTCCTCTTGAGTTGAACCTTGAACTCTACCCAAGTAGCGATAAACGGTTGTCCCATCGTGCACCGCATCCGCTCGACCAGCCCCTACCATGTGAGTGCGGGGACCTTCAGCTTCAAGGTAGCATACTCCATCTGCTGGTGGGCAGGTGCGCGCTTCCAGCCGAGGAATCACTCTAATTGGTTACACCAGTCTAGACACACATCACGCTCTAGTGTGCCTTCAAAATCCCCGACATCTAACTTAATATTCGTATCCCTCCTAGGTGGATTCCTATTATCTTGATTCGCTAGTTGGAGTTGTGGTTTAGGAGGTGTAGGGGGTTGTGCAGGAGGACCCCCTAAGTGAAATTTTGCTTCTAGGTTATTGACTGAAGTGCGTAACACTAACATGACTTGATTTGTATCTCTCACATAGACAATGTGTGGTCACAACGGCCATGAGTTTTTCCTCACGCTTACCCATGTCTCCTAAACTTCCCTCTGTGTCCAACTCTCGACTCCATATATTAAATTTTAAAAACTCTTAAAACCTAATTTTTGGAAGCGTCTGTCGCTCGGCTATCCCACAATAGGAGTGAGGTATCCCAACAACCATAAAAATTGATGCAAACTGTTCTTTTGGGGAAGGATTGTCTTGCGACCGTGATGATCAAAGGAATAAAAGTTCCTACACCCATCATGAATAATGCGTTGGTCATACTGCCAGACACCCTAATAAAACATGACACATTTAAAGGAGCGACATCACACCATACCGAATCAGAATAGGAAGGCCCAATAGCAAATTCTACGAGGCATCGCTGGGATATAACCATCGTGGTGTCGCTAGTCACCTAGGATAAATCATAAGGTTGCTCCAGCTTTTGAGACTGGAGATCTAACTTCTCCACCATGCGCTGGGAAACAAAATTCTCCATGCTCCCGCTATCGATGATAATAAAGCAAAAATTCCCTCGGATATTGGGGGTGGTACGAAAGGTATTGTGCCTCAGCCAGGCATCATCAGTGATTACTCGCGGAGTTAGTAGTCTATGATGTAGTACATATATCAACTGATCTAGCTGCTCGCCCTCGACCTCACACTCACCCTCAGGTGGGGTCTTCGACTCTCCAACAAAATTGCTCTCCCAAATCCCATACTCGGGATCTCGCCAATCATCAGCCTCAACGACGGCGCCTCGGACACTCAGATGATTTATGTTCTGGCTCCATACACTGTAACATTGAAAATACAGGCCTAGCGGTGACAAATTCCTTCCCCTTGGTGGAAATCGAGGCGGGGCATGTAGGGGTAGTGGCTGGTAATGCGGGTCTAACGGTGGAAGATAGTCCAGGGGCAGACGATGGTTCCGTCATAGCTGTTGATGATGATGAAGAGGCATATTGAGTACTATCAGTTGATCTCTAACCGGATGCCCTCTTCCGGAGGGCTTCTACTCGGCGTGCCCTACTGGAGAGTCTGGAGACCTCTCCCAGGTCTTGGAAATCATGAAGCTCCAACTGGTTACGTATCACATACCGTAGCCCATTAAAATAACGGACCACGACCATGTGGTCTTCCTCCTTATGATCTAAACATGATTGGAGGACAAGAAACTCGTTTGTGTACTCGTCGATGGTCTGCTTGTCTTGTCGTAGGTTGTGATACCTGCGATACAAGGTCTGCATGAAATCAGCGAGTACTTACCTCCTCTTGAGTTGAACCTTGAACTCTACCCAAGTATTGATTGGCGGTTCTCCCATCGTGCACCACGTCCGCTCGACCAGCCCCCACCATGTGAGTGTGGGCCCTTCCGCTTCAAGGTAGCATACTACACCTGCTGGTGGGCAGGTGTGCGCTTCCAGCCGAGGAATCACTCTAATTGGTTACACCAGTCTAGACACACATCAGGCTCTAGTGTGCCTTCAAAATCCCCGACATCTAACTTAATATTTGTATCCCTCGTAGGTGGATTCTGTTACGGCGCCAATGCCGGATGACGGCATCAAGGGCGACCCCCATTGGGTACAGGTTTACCGTCGCCGCAATACCACCATGGAGCCACATAAAACATTATAATTTACCATATTATTTTATGCCTAATTTAGTACGAATAATAATAACTCTAATTTCTATCATATTATTTTAGGCCTAATCCTGCCGGCTTATTATGGCTAGATTTTTATCCTTATTTTGTTCCCGGTGTTTAAGGCCCAAACGGGGGGTCCGCTTTTAATTGTTGAGACTCTATTTATATGATGGCTATGGTCCGGTTATGGACAACAAGAAATAAAAATTAATTTCTCCTCATCCAATCTTCTCCTTCTCAACCTCTCTCTCGAATTTCCGCCGCCCTCTGGCCGCCGCCCCCGCATTCCGACAGCCGTCCTGGAGGATTCCGGTGATAATCGCCGGCAAACGCGCTCCCAGGTTGCGGCACGTAACAAACTAGTATTAGAGCCACCGACCGCCAAACTCCACGCCGCCGGACCAGCCACGCCGACAGCCGCGCCTCGCCTCGTCGGGCCGGACAGCGTGCCGCTCCTGCCAACTCCTCCGATTCCTCTCATGGCCGAATGCGACCTACTCCAGCAGATTTTGGACCGGCTCGATAAACTGGACTCGCGTCTGGGAGACATCGACAATCGCACAACGCACCTCGTCGCGGAGCGTAGCCCTGCCGACCACCAGCCGAGCCAACGCTCGACACCCGAGCACTCCATCCACGAGGGCTACTCTGACCACCGTTCTGAAGGCAGCACCTTTTCGCGCTATGTTAAACTTGACTTTCCGGTCTTCGACGGATGGGAGGACCCCCTTGCATTGCTTACTAAGTGTGAGTTATTCTTCTCCAACCAACGCACTATCGGGGAGGAACGCCTAGGCCTTGCCTCCTTCCATCTCAATGGAGCGGCTCAACTGTGGTTCGCCCAGATACAACGCGAACGCCCCTACCTCCAGTGGGACGAATTTAGGACCTCCTACATGCTCCGCTTCGGCCCCTCACTACGCGGAAATCTCCTCAGAGACCTCATCGCCCTTCGACAATCAAGCACTCTGGAGGACTACATCGACCACTTCCAACTTTTGCTCGCAAGAGCGTCGACATGCCACCTGGTGTTCGCGCCGCATACTTCTGGATCGCCAACTCCTCCAACGTCGCGACTATGGGCACGCTTCCCGTGGGGGCGGGCAACACACTCCGCCCCTACCACCGGCTAAACCAATGGAGCCACCCAAACAACCCTTCCGACGGCGCCTATCCAACGTCGAGATGGTCAAAAGACGTGCCAAGGGACTTTGTTTCAACTGTGAGGAACAATTTGGACCCGGCCACCGCTGCAAACGTCTCTTTTGGATTGTGGTGGATGACCCCTCCGATGACGACGACGAGGACCCTAATGCGGAGGCACCTGAAATCTCCGTCAATGCCATCGCTGGGCCGCATGGAGGCCACATGTTGCAACTCCCCATACACATGGCAGCAACAACTCTGGTGGCCTTGTTGGACTCCGGTAACACGCATAACTTCATCCGCCGCAAGACAGCGGGTGCCCCACGCCTTCCAATCACCGCTCGCAACCAACTCCAAGTCTCCGTGGCCAATGGCCACAACATTTCGTGCCCCGGCCTGTGCCGACGGGTACCTCTAACGATACACAACCGGAAGTTTGAAATCGATCTCTTGGTCATCGACCTTGATGGCTTCGATATTGTCCTAGGGGTACGCTGGCTCCACACCTTGGGACCCATCACGTGGGACTTCGACAACCTCACTATGCAGTGGTCTCACGTCTCGACGACGGTAAAATGGCAATGCCTTTCCCCCACAACCCGGCCGCGGGCCTTCCTCCTCCAGGGGTCGAATCAGGCGGGGGAGAGCCACCCCAACAAGCTCCAACTTCTACTCGGGGAGTTTGCCGACACCTTCACCATCCCGGAGCTACTGCCACCCCACCGGCTACAGGATCATCGCATTTGTCTTCTACCAGGAACGGCACCGGTCGTGGTCCGACCTTACCGCTACCTGTTTCTCCAAAAAGATGAAATAGAGCGACAGTGTTCCGCAATGCTCCAACGGGGGCTCATCCGACTGAGCGTCTCCCCATTCTCCTCTCTGGCTCTCCTAGTACGCAAGAAAGACAATACCTGGCGTTTCTGCGTCGACTACCGCGAACTCAACGCCAAGACGGTCAAAGACAAATTTCCAATTCCGGTGGTCGAAGAGCTCCTCGACGAGTTGCATGACGCACGACATTTCTCCAAACTTGACTTATATTCCAGATACCATCAGGTACACATGGCAGTCGAGGATGTAGAAAAGACCGCCTTCCGGACACACCACATACATTTTGAGTTTCTCGTCATGCCTTTCGGCCTGACTAATGCGCCATCCACATTCCAATCACTCATGAACGAGGTATTTCACTATGTGCTCCAAAAATTTGTGCTTGTTTCTTTGACGACATTTTGGTCTATAGCAAATCTTGGGAGGAACATCTACTTCATGTACGCGAGGTGCTCAACCTACTCCGCCTTCACCGCCTCGTCCTCAAGGAGTCCAAATGTTCCTTCGGGCAATCTAATGTCGCCTACCTCGGCCACATAGTCCACGAGTGCGGCGTGTCCGCCGATCCGGAGAAACTTCAAGAAATCGCCGCCTGGCCGGTTCCTTGCTCTCACCACCACATCCGCGCATTCCTGGGGTTGACGGGTTACTACAAACGTTTCATCCGCAGCTATAGCAGCATGGCTAAACCCCTCCTGGCGCTCCTACGTCGCAAGGACTTCCAATGGGAGGACACCGAACAACGGACATTTGAGGCCCGCCAAACCGCCCTCGTCTCGTCTCTCGTGCTACAACTACCGGACTTCAACACACTCTTCGTCATCGAGTGCGATGCATCCGCTCTGGGATGCGGTGCCGTCCTGCAACAACATGGACACCCAATAGCCTACTACAGCCACCGCACCGCTCTACACCACCGCAAGTTGCCAGCTTGAGTTGGAACTCATCGGCTTAGCAAAGGCCGTCCAACATTGGCGACCCTACCTATGGGGTCGTACCTTCGTCGTCAGCACGGATCATTATAGTTTAAAGTACCTTTTGGAGCAATAGTTAACCACCATACCACAACAACGGTGGGTAAGCAATCTATTGGGATTTGACTTCACAGTCGAATACAGGGCGGGTACTCTCAATCGGGCCGCAGACGCCCTCTCACGCCGCCACCCCGACGACGCCGTCAAGATATGCGCCATCTCACGGCCGACCACCCCCTTGTTGGACGACATCCGGGCCGACAACATCAACTCCCCGCCCCTCGCCGAGTTACTCCACCGCACACAAGAGGGGCGTTTACCACCCACATGGAAGGTGCAAGAGGGACTCATTCTCTATAAGGACCGCATTTACTTGAGCCCTACTTCCCCCCACATTCCCACCATAGTGCGGGAGGCGCATGATCAGGCTCATGAAGGGGTTCACCAGACCCTTCACCGTGTTCGGGCCGCTTTCTATTGGAAGGGATTTCGCCACTGTCCAAGAATTCATCGCACAATGCGCCGTTTGCCAACAGCAGAAGGCGGTCAACTTACTACCAACAAGGCTTCTACAACCATTACCAGTACCGACCCAAATTTGGGTCGATATTTCCATGGATTTCATCGAAGAACTTCCACGAAGCAGGGGCAAATCGGTCTTGATGGTCGTGGTGGACATATTCTCAAAAGGGGCACATTTCCTACCACTTGCCCGACCACTCGTCGCGGAGCGAGTGGCTCAAACATTCTTCCACGAAATCTTCCGATTGCACGGATTACCGGAAAGCATTGTGTCCGACCGTGATAAGACTTTTACAAGTCATTTTTGGACGGAGCTTTTTTCGCTCAGCGGCACGACATTACAACTCTCCTCCGCATACCATTCGCAATCCGACGGTCAAACGAAAGTGGTCAACCGGACGGTGGAGATGTACCTCCGCTGCTTGACTGGGGAGAACCCCAAGGAGTGGGTCACGTGGCTTCCGTGGATCGAGTACTGCTACAACACGTCTTACCATTCAACCCTCAAAACAACACCCTTCCGTCTCATTTATGGCCGCGACCCGCCCAAGCTCATTACCTACGAGCACAGCCCGGCCACCGCGACAACCGTGGATCAACAGCTACGAGATCGGGATTACATGCTCGCCAACGCCCACAAACTTCTGCTTCGAGCCCAACACCGCATGGAGACAACATATAATCGCGGCCATCGCGACGTCGTCTACACAGTTGAGGAATGGGTGTGGCCCTTTTCAGATAGCCAAACACATTGGCGAAGTCGCCTACCGCCTCCATCTTCCGCCCGAAGCACGCATCCACGACGTATTCCATGTGTCCCAACTCAAACGTTTCATCGGTCAGCCGCCAACAAACCCGATCGTGGACCTTCCAACACAGCTTGAGGACAAGCTGTCTTCCGACGAGGAAGGAGATGTTACGGCGCCAATGCCGGACGATGGCATTAAGGGCGACCCCCATTAGGGACAGGTTTACCGTCGCCACGACACCACCATGGAGCCACATGCAACATTATGATTTACCATATTATGTTATGCCTAATTTAGTACGAATAATAATAACTCTAATTTCTATCATATTATTTTATGCCTAATCCAACCGGCTTATTATGGCTAGATTTTTATCCTTATTTTGTTCCCGGTGTTTAAGGCCCAAACGGGGGCTTCGCTTTTAATTCTTGAGACTATTTATATGATGGCTATGGTCCGGTTTGGGACAACAAGAGATAAAAATTAATTTTTACTCTCATCCAATCTTCTCCTTCTCAACCTCTCTCGAATTTCCGCCGCCCTCTGGCCGCCGCCCCCGCATTCCGACAGCCATCCTGGAGGATTCTAGTGATAATCGCAGGCAAACGCGCTCCCAGGTTGCGACACGTAACAAATTCCTATTATCTTGATTCACTTGTTGGAGTTCTGGTGGAGGTGTTGGGGGTTGTGCAGGAGGACCCCCTAAGTGAAATTGTGCTTCTAGGTTATTGACTGAAGTGTGTAACCCTAACATGACTTGATTTGTATCTCTCACAGAGACAATGAGTGTGGTCACAACGGCCATGAGTTTTTCCACATGCTTACCTATGTCTCCTAAACTTCCCTCTGTGTCCTACTCTCGACTCCATAGATTAAATTTTTAAAACTCTTAAAACTTAATGTTTTGGAAGCGTCTGTCACTCGGCTATCCCACAATAGGAGTGAGATATCCCAGCAGCCACAAAAAATTGCTGCGAATAGCGCTTCACAAAATTTTAAATTTAACTAGAGCGACCTTGGTACAAAAATTAAACTTCTAATAAAATAAGCACACCACCGCTTGACGGATAAAACAAGGTTTTCATCTCCCAAAGCTACTGACCATTCAAAGAAATGCAGAAATTTCACAAGCTAAGCAATGAGAATAACACAATGACAAAAACGACGACAAAGAATGGTTGGGGCGGGGGCACACACTACACTTGAGATTGACAAGGTTGCTGAAATTATAATAATAAACTACCAATAAGGAGATTGAGAAGAGGGGAAGGAGGAGATCTCACCGGGAGGCCCCAACAGCAGCGTTCTATGCCCTTCACGGTGCGGTCACAACAAGGCGAGCATCGACAAGTAGCCAACACGAGGAACGATGAGGATGGAGGGTGAAATTGGTGGCCGGTATGGGTCGGCTCTGGTGTAGAACAAGGAACAGTGCGGGAACAGGGGAGGTCGGATTCAGGGGAGATGAAGGCGGAAGTGCGGTGGATGGCAGTAGGTGTCGGAAGTGCAGTGGAGGCACGGATGGTTGTAGGAGTCGCCGGTAACCTAGGAAGGTGCCTACGTTGAGGATGGCGGTAGGACAAAAAGGGGGCACGTGGGAAAGCAGGGAACAGGAAGGTTGTGCGATGCAGGGATTGACAAGGTCGGGCGCTGGAGGTGGCCGGGGCTTCAGGGGTTCTTGAGGAGCGGGGGATTCACAGGAAGGTGGCGACGTCGGGCGAAGGAGGTGGTGTTGAACGCTGGAAGGCGGTAATAGAATCAGACAACGCATGTTGGAGAAGGGAACGGGCGCTCTTGGTGGCTGGGTTTTATGAAGAGATATCAGTCTCAATAATCCCCAAAGACATCTTTAGGGCAATGAGAGAGATGTACATATAGAGGCTCCCCCCCCCCCCCCCCCCTGCGGTGATAGAATTAGACGACGCGTATTGGAGAAGGGAGCAGACGCTCTTGGTGGCTGGGTTTTATGGAGAGATAGATATCAATCTCAATAATCCTCAAAGACATCTTTAGGGCATTGAGAGAGATGTATATATAGAGGCTCTCCCCCTCCCTCATAATTTTAAATTTTTTGTTTGGAATATCAACAAATATCCAACTAAAAAACAACGCTACTATCCACCCCGCCCATTCCAAAACGGATCATTTCATTTAGTGTCAGATGAGTTGGTCAATTTCATACGCCGGACCATAATAGCAAAAGTTCGCATGGTAACGTGAAAGTAATATTACATAGCTACGACAAAATATAAATAAACATGAAAATAGCAAAACTGAATTAAAGTGCCGTTGGCAGGGTTACATCAATAATCCTGGTCTGGCTCTTTAAAGTTTTAATGGGCTTTGTGCTTAGTAGGCTCTAGATCGGCCCGTTAGTTCAATTGTCATTTAACCTTGGTAGCAATAGACCACACTTTGTTGCTGAATAACTCAAATCAAAATATAAACAATATTTCAAAGTTTGTGTGAACCCATTTTATTTTATATAAATAACTAGCTTATCGGTATTTTAACTAATCTTTTGTTTAAATATATATGCTATGTACGGGGACGGAAACGAGATACGGGATATGATACGAAATGGATACCGGAAACGTGATTTTAAAAAAAGAATACGAGAAACATTTTTAAAAATTTTAATTATGCAAGTATAATGTAAACTAGCAAATAATCTCGAACTTGCATATAAAAAAATTGATGGGAAACTAGGGCATTAAACTTTTAGTAAGAATAATATAAACATGACGTTCAAATTGATGTATTGATGTAAAAAATGAATATAGTTTACCAGTACGTTAGTGTAGTACCCAATATAGTAAGACTAGCATGCATACAATTGCATCTATTGCTCACTAGTAGTCAATAACAAAGTTTTCATATTTTTCATTATCTAGCATTAACCACATCAAAAGAAAAATATAAAGACAAGTTGTTAAGACTGATAAATATTGATAAGAACAACACAAAATGACCACAGAGTTATACATGAAATGCTTTGTTGTTGATGAGTTTATCACAAATCACAAAAAAAAATTGGACCACAAATGTTACAAAACTATATAAATCAGTCATAGACACAACTTTCTCCAGGAACAAAGAACACAATTTTTTGCATTAATAATAGAAAGAAGAAGAAAAAAAGAAAAGGAAAAAAGAAGAGTAAGTAGAAGGAGAGGAGTAAGAAGAAGAAGAGGAAGAAGAGGAGGAAGATCTTATTAGTAGGGGCCGGGGAGGGATCGAGAGCGGGATTTGGAGCGGGATCAAGAGCAGGGAGAGGGATCTGGAGCGGGATCGAGAGCCGAGAGCAAGAGCGTGATCTGGAGCGGGATCGAGAGCAAGGAGTGGGAGCGGGATCTGGTGCGGGATCTGAACCTGAACTTCGACCGGTGTGAAATGAAATACCGCATGAGAATTGCGTATTCTGCTTGCGGGATACACGATTCCGAATTAAAAAAAATTATTTAAAAATGTGTTTTCTAGAGTTCGAAATGCGTTTTCGGGCGTTTCTTGTATCTGATACACGTCCAAGCCAATTCATAGAGCGTTTTTAAGTATCCGTGCCTCGTAGTGTGTGTGTGTGTGTAGGATTATTTACCTGGACCTCCCCTTGAAGTTTACATAATTATAGCTTGCACCCCTCTAGCTTTTGAAATTACAAAAACCTCCCCTCAATATTTACATTTCATAACATTCATGTACAAAAGTAGGCCCTTGGAGTAAATCTCCATGGGAGTGGGGGGTTGTGGATGGATGTTATGAAATGTAAATATTGAGGGGAGATAATTATAATTTTGAAAATTAGAGGGGTGCAAGCTGTAATTATGCAAACGTCGAGGGGAGGTCACGGTAAATAACCCTATATATATTTATATCTTTATAATATTATAAGGGAAAAGTTTTCTTTGGTGAAACATTCAAAATTGACAATTACGCCCTTTTTTTAGTTTATTGACTTGACATATATTATAATTATTTCAAAAAAAATAAATACAACGTTCATTCAAGTAATTGCACTATCCCAAAAATTAAAAGCAATGATGAAAATCCATAAAATTCAAAAAAAAGTAGAGCTGCTACACTTATTATGGTAGGCTGTTATTTGACATGTGAGCAGTCTATTCGGGGAAGCTTGTCATTTGGCATATCAGTGGTATTTTCGAGGAGCTGTCATTAAACAAATCAACTTTATTAAAGTTGATTAATTAATATTATATTTATTTTAAGCTGCATTAAGTAATTGATAGGGGTGAAGCCCCAAACTTATTGCAGTCGAGTTACTGTCGCGATTGACCGTAGGGGCGGAGCCCATGTCTGTCACTTGTGTGTGTGTGTGTGTATAAGGGCATTTACTGGGACCTCTCCTCTAAGTTTGCTAAATTACAGGTTGCATCGCTCTTATTCTTGAAATTACAAAAATCTCCCTTGTAAGTTGCATTTCATAACATCCATGATAAAGACCCCGTTGAAAATTTACTCCAAGTGGGTATTTACTTCAAAAGTAAGAGGGGTGCACCTAGTAATTATGCTAATTTTCAGTGTAAGTTTTGGTAATTATTCATGTGTATATATATATTTTAAAGTGTTAGCTTGGCATATTTGCTTCAATTCCAAACTGAGTAGGATACTAAATTTATTGTAGGAATGTAAACTGTTAGTATTTGGCTTTATTTTTAAGTCTTATTATTTCTTTTAAAAAAGGGAGTGTGTATTCATGTTATTCTATTCTACTAACCGCCATTTTGCATATGCGGATGCCCGAACCTTCGGATGGGGGGGTGGGGGGGGGGGGGGGGGGGGGGGGGGGGGGGGGGGGGGGGGGTAATTGCCTTGATGCTGCCCGATCTCCTCCATTTTTGAGGAGACGATTCTTCCTTCTCTTTCCCATTACCTACTTTGATTTCATTTGGATTCGTTGGTTGGTGTACAATCCCATATCCGGCGAGCGGGATTGACAGGAGTCTGCCCCGTCACGAGGAACAACTCAGACCACTCGCCCAGTAGCATGTGCAATCCAGTGTTCACCAAGCAAGCCGAGTGAGCCCATTCCTTGACGTTGAGTGAGGCGAGTGTTGTCGACGCCTTCAGTTCCTTGGCGTTGAGTGAGGTGAGTGCTGTCGACGCCTTCAGTTCCTTGGCGTTGAGTGAGGCGAGTGTTGTCGACGCCGTCAGCTCGTCTGGCGTTGAGTGAGGCTGGCTCTGTCAACGCCTTCAGCTCACCTGACATTGAGTTTAGCTCGCTCTGTCAACGCCTTCATTTTCTTGGCGTTGAGTGAGGCGAGTGTTGTTGACGCCTTCAGCTCACCTGGCGTTGAGTGAGGCTGGCTTTGTCAACGCCTTCAGCTCGCCTGACGTTAAGTTTAGCTCGCTCCGTCAACGCCTTCAGCTCCCTTGGCGTTGAGTGATGCGAGACCCTTCCAGAATAGCATTCGCCCATAATGGGGTGCCGTGGAGGCAAGTGCCTGGTTTACCCAACACTCGCCCCTTTAAGCGAGTGGCACCTTCATGGGCCACTCGCCCAGTTGGGTCCAGCGGTAGAATTACCTGGATGCCCTTGTAGGGCTACAAATAGCCTTCCAGAACAATGGAGTTTGACTGTTGGCAGATCACTTTTGGTTGCATATAATCATTCAGAACAACGGAGTTACGCTATTTGCAGACCAGATTTTAAAAAATATAAATAGGCCCAAGGGGTACCTCAGAAGGCAGGCTGTACAGTTCTCTTACTCTCTTGTTTTATAGCGCTTTCTGAGGTGCCCTTAGCTCAACACATGCTAAGGAGGGGAATCGCTCTAAGATCTTCCGGGTGCGTGGTGGGGCCTCCGTGCTGGAGCCTTGGGTCAGTTTCAAGTTCTAAGTCTTCGGTCAGCCAAACTTGCTAGGCAAAGTAAGCGTGCGGCCACCCTTTCCCCAAGGGTTCGGACTCCACGAGAAGCCGGTTTTCGGTTTCAACAGTTGGATCATTTGCTTTGTTGGATCTAGGTTTTTATCTTTCTATAAGCAAATCCTCATTTTTGGCTCTTTGACCTTTTTCTGTTGATTCCTTGATCTATATTCTTTGTTCATCATGTCGGGGAGTGTTGAATCTCCTGTTATCTCATTCGGAGTGGGTGTCCGACGCACGACGAACAAAAGTTGCAAAATCCGGAAGAGACCCTACCATACGGGTTATCCGTTGATTTGATCCCTCCGTACGAGCCGGTTGCGGAACGAAGACATTCAAGGGCACCCAATGCGACAAGTTCTCATCCGGTGGAAGGATCAACTAGTTGAGGAGGCCACATGGAACCTGGAGGAGATCAAGACCCAGTTTCCGAATTTCGACCTTGAGGACAAGGTCGTTGTTGAACCAAGGGTATTGATACGAGTGTGGAAGACCCCATCATCGGCAAGCCTTTTGCACGGATATACACCAGACGCGCACGGACTACGGGTGCGGCTTGAGGACGAGAGTCACGAGATGGAGGACTTTATCAATTCTTTAATTCTGTATTTTCATAGTATGTGTGTTTTTCTTTTAAAGGGGGCTGTTTTTTGTCTTTATATCGGGCCGCCTATATATATAGGGCGGTGCCATGGGTTTGACTTATGCCTGTATTGTCTTGAAAAATATTGTATTGGGAATTTGGGAGGGGAATACGAACCTCTGTGCACCCAATGCCCTAATCTATCCGGTTACCATCAGTTGCGCTTGATAAATATTACACGCTTAACTTGAGAGGGGGTGTTAGTATTTAGTTGTATTTTTTTTAATTTTTTCTTCTTTTTTAGCCTACCACTCCTGTATATATAAGGGAGTGTGTACTGGTTATTCTATTCTAATAAATTAATCTCATTCATCATGAACAATACTAGATGGGCCTCAACGTACCTACCAAATTTCATGACCCATTTGGGCCAACTAGAGCCTATGGTAACTGTTGATGGCCTAACTGATCGGCTTACCTACCCATTTGACACCTGTGAAGCTTTCTGAACTAGATGTGTGCATGTTTACTTTTATCCATCATATATATGTATATATTTATGCTTGATTGTTTATATTACAATGCATAATATCAAGCGCCACTTACATCATGTCCAAATGCCCGCTATAAATATCTTTTTCCCTCTCCAGGATGTAGTCTTCAAAGAACCCAAGAATGAAAATTGTGTTCCTATTGCTGCTAATGGAGGCACAGTAAATGACTTGGAGAAGATGAAGGGTGGCGTTTATAGCAATGGAAATCATCCAGATGCTCCAAATATAATTTCATCTTCTGTTTTATGCTCTTCTAGCACCAAGAAGGTTGAGCTCAATGTTAAAGCTGAAACCACTGATGATCAAGTTTTGGGAAACTCATGTTTTCCTAGTCTTATTTCTACTGGAAACAAACATGGCAGGGATGATTTGACCCAAAATCAGTTAAAATCAATGAATAGCTCCTCCATGGTTCCAGAAGAATCTATAAAAACTACGCCCATGCAACCTGAAGAGCAGAAACCTCAGATTATGCAGAAAGATTCAGAACTAAGCCAAATTTATAAAGAGTGCATTAACACTGCAAGTCATGAATCATTGATACTACACGAGGTAATTGACTCTGCAGGATCTTCTAGAAAATGTAAAAATTCTATTGAATTAGACCATACTTCTAAAACTTATTGCACATCAGCCAATAAATCAAATGGTGTAAATTCTAGCCATTCAACCCCTCCTGTTCAAAAAGTGGTTAGCCACGGAGAAGAGTTTTTGAATTCAACAGCTCTATATGGTTCCAAATCACCACTCTCTAGTACTCAGAATCTGACAGCTAATAAAGTATCATGCTCTCCTGCTAGGAAGGCTGTTAGCGTAGTCAAGCAGCAGAGAGTAAAGGCAATCACTTCTATCGATACTACTACGATGACTTCTACTATTACAGAGGAGAATGAACTTGGGATTTTGCAACAGCCAGGAAAAATTCATCCTACTGGGGCAGAATTGGTAGGATCAAAATCTTTACAAACCGGAAAAAATTCACTTTTCTCTGCCTCCAAAAACTGTTCCTTGGATTCAAAAGAGCTGCTATCTGGTCCGCATTGTCAAATTTCAGCTGAAACTCCTACAGCATCCTTAGGAACTGCCGAGGCAACTAGACCCCTGGTTCATAGTCCAGCTAATCAACTCAAGTCAACATCTTTAGGTTCATCCCCCAAAATTGACAAGACAGTCCACTCAAATACTCAGCAGTCACCAAAATTCCTCAACCACTCCCTTGTTATGCAGGCATCAACCTTGACGAATGCTACTAATTTGAGTGATGAAGAGGTGAAAAAACTAAAGCATTTTTCTTTAGAATTTAACTTGACATCAATAAATTAGGGTTTCTGGCTTTTCTTTTACCTGTCAGCTTGCTTTATTGCTGCACCAAGAATTAAACAGCTCCCCCAGAGTTCCTAGAGTACCTCGCGTGCGTCTAGCAACAAACACACATTTTGCAACTCCAAGTACCCCAAGTACGCTATCAAAGCGCGCACATCCTGTAGGAAGGGATCAAGTTTCGGTGAGTGGATAAGCTCCTTTTCTTTCTTAGCTCCAGGATTGTTTGAATTTTCTTATTTTTCTTGTGCAGTTTCTTAGAAGGAAACACAAAGAAAAGGCATTCAAGGATGGCTTGCGTCATTCGAGAGATGCAATTAGTGAAAGCAGAAGGAATGGTAGGCGTTCTCCTGAAGCCAAGCAAGACGAATCAGCTATCTTCAGTGATAGTTTCACTAAAAGGGGCAGAGGGTGCGGTAGATCTTGTGATACTGTGGCATCTTCTAAATCCAATGTTACAGGTACTTCTACAGAAGGCGCAAACAGCTTGGCTGTGTCCTCCGAAGAGAATGGAACAAGGGCATCCTTGCGAACCCCACCTGTCAATGTTGGCGGAGATGGAACCCTATCTGGCCTTAGTTTACCTGGTATGTTTCTTATTCACATTATATAACTAACTAATAGACGCCTCGAACTGCAGCCTGATTTCTTGATTCACACGTCTAAATGTTATCTTTTTTTTCTTCTTCTTAATTTACACTTCTAAAGGTCTAATCGATGAGATTATGAACAAGGGAAAGTGTTCGACATATGAGGAGCTATGTGATTCTGTTAGGCCGGTATGGTACATATTAATGATTTTCGCTGGGTGATGTTTTGTTTTCTTGTCTATTTTTCATGTTCTCATTATATTTTCTTCTGCAGTACTGGCGCAGCCTGAGGAAGCCGAATGGGGAGCGCTATGCATATTTTAGTCACTCACAGGCTGTTCTCGACTGTCTGAGGAACAGGAGCCAGTGGGCTCATCTCATAGATAGAGGCCCAAAGGTACACAACTGCTAGTCGCTTATTCGCTCCTTTCTACTTTTGAAAGTTTTTATTGCACGTCTTCCTCTTCTACCTCGCGGTAAACCCTAAACTCAAAATCCCAATATTATGTTATAATATTTTCTATAGACCAATGCTAGCAAGAGAAGGAAGCTCGATACAGAGACCCGTGCTACTGAACTGGAGCACGAGAAGTGTGGGAATTCTCAAAGAGAAGATTTCCCAAAAGGAAAACGAAATGTTCGTAAGCGTAGGTTGCTGGATCGGAGGCTAGTGAACGCGAAAGAGGCTACCAGTCCGAGCGCCCCAGGTACATTATCGGATGATGATGCCGCCGCACTATCTCCCTCAAGCAACGACGGAACTGAATGCAATGACAGCGACGATACCGGACCCGAGACCTGCAGCTCCAGCTCCGGGGATTCCGACTGAGTGCGGTGCATGAGAGTTTTTTCCAAGGAGACGAGTTATGCAGACGCGCACATTAGTTTGTAACAGATTGGGGTCGGAATAGCCGAAACTTCCCTTTGTAGGATACAGTCCTTGTTTTAGGGTTTTACGGGGTAGTGTAAACTAGGAGAAATCAGTGATTCTGCCTAATGTATATTTGTAATCTTGTATGTAAATCATATGATAGTTTTCTCTTGGGTTTTATCTTTGGAGCCGAGGAACTGGGGTCAGTTCTTCCCGACTCAGATTAGCCTAGCGTAAATATCAGAATTCCATTATAATCTCTGCACACATTCTAGCTTTTTCTAGCCTTGAAGCGGTCATATTTTTATATTTTAGCTGTACAAAATGAGTTATTTGGTCTACTTGGAATCTTGTATTAAATTACTGGCTGTTTTTGTAATGATCCCGAGTGGTGAGCCGGCCAAGATGCTGCTGCTCTATTTTATTTTACGCTTGCAGCAGGAATGACTGGATGGTTCGGTGGATTGATTGGCTTATATATAATAATAATAATAATAATAATAATAAATTAATAATAATAATAATAATAATAATTTACAAAGATTGTAACCACCTTGGAAATAGTGAATTTTTTTAAAAAAATCTATAATTTGTTGTTAGTGAATTAAATGAAGTTTGTGTTTGATTGAGATAATATTTTTACGGACATAAACAGTTATTAATACCTCGTTATTAAAACTTATTGTTAAATTTTTTTGTCAATTCAAGTCAATGGTCGCCTTTTAATTAATAAATTCTTAAGCGGACTACGATTCATTTAAAATCCTGTGATTGTAGAGGAGGTGGGGTGGGGGGGAGGTAGTGGATGGGGGAGTGCGGAGAATGAAGTAGAAATATTGTGGCATTATTATGGTTTTCGATTATTTAATTGTATATATTGGATTTCAAAAAAGCCGAGATGGACATCCGAAGCCAGTGCGGTCGGCCGTCAAAAAAAAAAGAGCGGCCGGCTGTTCAAGTGGTCCTCGGCTTCTTCCGGTTTGGGCATCTGGCAGCCTGTACAGCTGTTCCCGCCGGGGCCCCGCAGGACCATGATGCTCTGACGTCCAACGAGGGCCGGTCCGACTGCCAGGCCGGACGGGCTCAGCCGTCCCGGTACTGCCAGGCCGGGATGCCCTTCTCGACCGGTGGGCCGCCCAACGCTCCGTAACACTGGGGCCAGTGGGCGGCAATCCACCGGCTTGGGTGGAAACTGAGCTCATCCGGAAAGGCAATTAATGCCTGGGTCCCACCACGTGGCCCCCACCTTAGGAGTTGGACCACATTGTTATTTTGATTATAAATATATTTATGTGTGTAACAAACAATGTTTGTATTTTTATCTTTTTATATATATAAATAAATAAATAACCCTGTTACCCTGATGTAATTAATCATAGAACGGCAACATAGCTATCCACGTGGCATGTTAAAGAATGGTGGACCGTGCACATAGCATTTTCCATCCTACGGCTATAATTACAGTGCTGTATTTAAGGAATTTGTACTAATCGCGATAGAGTTTGGTGAAATTTTGCGGAGCTAGGAATCAGTTGCAGGGGAGGTGGGGCTCTGCCTAGTTAAGCTATGCGGAAATCGGAATAATGACTCTCTGGGTTGAATGGTACTGTTGCCGATTACAGCTCAGCACCTAGTTACAGCTCAGCAACTTAAAAGTCATTCTAAAATAGCTCAAATATTGAGCCCAATTGAAATTGATTATAATTGATTCCATTCAATTTAACTCGTATTTGGTTTCGTGTCGATTTGAGCCAGCTCTGAATCGCTTGAAAAATGAATCGGATAATCGAAAATTTGATTAAAATTATTATGTATTTATTAATATTTTTATTTTAAAATTTAAAATACTAAAATTTAAATCTAAATTAAAAGGAAAATTTTAAATATTTCATTTGCTAAATTTAGAGTTGTTTGATTTAATTTCGAAAAAACTAGGAATAAAGAGAAAAATTGGTCAATTTTGAGTCGACTCGGAATCGAGGCTTTTAGGGTCGAGCCGACTCGACTCGAAATTGATTTCGACTTTGAGTCGATTTTGAGCCGAGTTCGACTCGAAATTTTGATTTCAAGTCGTGCTCAAATTGCTCGTACTCGACTCGATATCAGCTCTACTTTTAGTATTCAATATATTAGGTTCGTCTTAGCTCGAGAGTCAATTAAATGCACAAGATAACTGCCGCTCTAGCTAGGGTGATATACCACCGCTCAATATCAACTCAAAAAATGCACTATCAATACTGTCAAGTTAAATCGCCGCTCTAGATAGGGTGATATACCACAACTCGTTTTACAATGCTAGACGTAAGTCTTTCGATCGTCAAGCTTATCAGAGACAAGCTTTAGATAGTTACATGCAGAGGCATGCACTAGAGAGCATAGCGTCCTCAATAGTGCATAGCTTTGTTCCCAAGAGCAGGGTGCCTTCTGGAGAGAAGAGCGAGGGAGCGTGCACTAGAGAGGGGAGCGTAGAACCGTGAAAATGCACTAGAAAGCAGAGCACCTTTTGGAGCGTCTTTTGCAAAGGAGGGTGCGGGGGTGCGCACTGGAAAACAGTGCGTTCACTTCAGTAAACCGGGGAGCGGATTGTGCGGGCACTCAATAGAGAACAATGCGTTCACTTGAGTAAACTAAAGAGCGAAGTGTGGGGGTACAAACTAGAGAATAGTGCATTCACTTGAGTAAACTAAAGAGCGGAGTGTGGGGGCATGCACTAATGAAATTGTGCATTTACTTGAGTAAACTAGAGAACCACACGTTAAAGGAGCCCATGGGTATTAGAGTAGAGTAGGCTGGAGCGGGCAAATGTTTTACGTGGTAAAATCTAGGAAGCGAAAAAACCCAGGGGGCCGGTACAACGCTGATCAAATCCACTAATTTGCATATGGTTACAAGTGTTAGAATTTCTTGAAAGGTGACAAACTACCGCTTCGCATTTAAGTTCATGAAGGAGAAAAAATACAAGTCTGTTGGAACCCTACTTGAGATTTGGGCTAGGTTCACTATTAAGATTGATTAGATGACCCAACATTTATAGTCTAGGGTCATAAGTTATTTCCAGGGTCAAGGTCAGTCACATGATGTTAGATTGTTGGAACCCTCATTCAGAAGACTTCAGAGACAGAAGACTTTAGAGACAAGGCAGTTTAAAGAATGCAGAAAAAGGCGTTCGACGAATAGCTGAACTCAGCTCGACGATCGTCGATCTCAGGTCGATGAACTCAGAGTTCCTTCTCTGAGTTCAGCTCGACGAAAATCTAGCTGAGATCGACGAACTGTGATCTCATATCAGAAGTTCAGCTCGACGAAGGACTATCTCAGTTCGACGAACTTGGAGCTCAGGTCGACGAAATACTTACTGAGTTCGACTAACTCCTTCCAAATTCTGTTCGACTAATCTTCTCTGCAGTTTCTCAGTTCGACTATAATAGTTTGATTTCAAATTATATTATATTAAGACAGTGATACTCTGATAATCAATGCACAATATTCTCAAGAATATAGTCGTTACCTGCCAGCATTAATTATGGATTTCACAGAGTTATTACTCTACTATATTTACTGGAACAGTTAGGGAAATACATTCAAGACTAAATTAGTTGTTCCAACTCTCATAAATGATGTAGAGGATTTCAAGGAAAGAATTTAAAATTGAAATGTTTTTGAATCTACAATCAATATATAAAGTGATTTTCAGAAGATTGCCAGAAATTAATGAGAAGAAAGAAAAAATCAATTATCAAAGAACAAGAAATAGAGACGGATACATCATGTTCTTCATCATCTACTTCAAGCTTTTTTTCCAGCAACAGATCTTCAATCTGAGACCAAAAAGTTCACATCTCTAAGAAACATTCTCTCAGAAATATTTACTGGAGTAAGAAGTTTTCAAAGAATGCATACACCCTGAAGCAAAGTTATCACTCCTGATCAGATCTATACAACTCGGGGGGAGCTTTGACATCATCAACAATCCACTAGTCTTCTCAGAGATTTGAGACAGAGAAGACAACATCATTTTCATTTTCTACTACTGTGTATAGGGTTATAACTCCCTTCAAAAGTAAACCTTTTTGGTTCACAAGTCACCTGATCAAAAGACTTGGGATTGGTTTTTGGGCACCCTATCAAAAGCTCAAAGGGTTGCTAGATCTCCCTTAGAAAAATAGATCTTTTGGTGGCAGGGTGTAACGCCCCAAAACTCAAAAGAGCGACGGGGGACGTTTTGGGCCAGTTTTGGGTTCTGGCAGGAGGCACACGGTCTGGGACACGTACGTGTCCCAGGGCATGTCAGGCTTGTGTCGACACTCAGCTGGCGAAGTCGATATTTTGCTCTCGACATTGTGTCGAGACTGGGCACACGGCCTGCGACACGGGCGTGTAGCAGGGCGTGTCGACCCGTGTCGACACTCAGCCCGCGAAGTCGACACTCTGAGCTCGACGAAGTGTCGAGACATGGCACACGGCCTGCGACACGAGCGTGTCGCAGGGCGTGTCGACCAGTGTCGACACTCGTCCTAGGGAGTCGACGAATTTTGCTCGACGATATGTCGAGACAAGGCACACGACCTAGGACACGGGCGTGTCCAAGGCCGTGTCGTGAGGTCGACGAACTTCGCTCGACGAAGTGTCGAGTGTCGAGACCGTGTACACAGCCTGGAGTCCAGGCGTATTTGAGTGGACACGAGTTAGGACATGGACGTGTCCTAGAACCTGTGTAGTTCTCGGGTTGTTTCCGGGATAAATCGATGGGGGTACACGGCCGGCCATTGATAACTTCCCAAATAGAAGTTATCTAGCCTAATTTTATGTCTTAATATCCATTATAAATGCTCAAAATAAGTTTAAATAAAATAGAAATAAGAGTTTAATTCATATTTATTTAATTTTGAGCTAATCCGGTCTTTTTCCAATGTATTTGTGCGAGAATTGGCAAAGAATTCTATTGGAGAAAGAAATCTGCCCAAAGAATTATAACCAGGAAAACAGGTCACAACGCGCAGAAAAACAGGTTGCAACGTCTGGACGAATTTCAAATTTTAAATTTCAAATATGGCGCCATTTGCAATTTTGGAAAGATGCATCCTTTGGGAAAAGGGCTGGACGTTTTTCTTGGCTGAGGAGGGAGTCATTAAGGAGATTATTCAGAATTCCATTGGAGGAGAAAGGAGGAGAAAAACCTAGGGTTGCTCTTCTTACGCGAGGAAGACGACGAATCTCCGGACGAATCAAGCGAGCAACCTCGGGAAAAGGATTCTACAGCGGTTTGGACTAATTTCTACCATGTTTTCTAAGAACTTTCCAACCATAGTGTGTGATTTCTCCATCATTATGAACTAAATTTTAAGAGTCTTGTATGTTGTGAGTATTAGACTCATTGTGATGATTTAATTTCAATTTTACTTTCATGTTTGGTTGACGATCTATTTTTATTGGGTTTATGTACTTTAATTGTGGAATTTTTGAGTAAGTGTTCTTCTTTTAGATAGCGAGACGAGATTCGAGAGAGGAGTCTCGCTAGTCTAGGGTTGAATCCTCATTTTATGCAACAAAATTCGAGAGAGGAGTTGTATAATTCTTTTAGTCAAAATTCCATCTTTTTACTGCACTGCAAGATTCGAGAGAGCAGCGGTGTAAGTGTAACATAAACCTTAATATAACGTCAAGAGAGGAAGAGATTCCGTCTTGAGTTAGCAACATCGATTTTAAACCTTCATGGTATTCTAAATCTACCTAAGTTAGAGATAACTAGGGGGATTAGGATAAGCGGATTTCGGAGATCGAGAGATAATGTCATCCATCTTAAAAATCGTTGCAGGATAGTAATCAACCAATCATGAGAGGTCACTAAGAAAAGTCGTCACAATAGTCTAAGAAAAACAACATACGAGACTAATTCTCCATTTTGGAAAAAGTAAACGAAGCAAGATCAAATTAGTTATTATTATTATTGTTGTTGTTTTCTCTAAAATTCTCGCTATTAAATATCTCGCCTGAATTTAAAGAATAGGAGGCGCTAGTAATTGTGAGCACTAATCAATCACTTCCTCGAGGGAACGATCACTTCTTACTCTATATTACTTGATCCGGCACGTATACTTGCGTTATTATATACACCTGTTTCGGGCGTATCAAGTTTTTGGCGCCGTTGCCGGGGACGTGCAACTGATTTAGTGTTATTTCTTTCAATATTAGTGAATCCTTAGTATTTAGAGATCAGGTGTTTGTTTGTTTGTTGTTTGTTTATTTTTTTTTAAATCATTAGAAGTTGGGCGGTGTATGTCCAGGTATAGGCAAGTAGAATTATTGCCTTTGAATTCTGAAATCGAGCGCTCCTGTAGACAAAACAGAAGAGAGGCTAGAAACGTGAATATTATTCATCCTGCGATGGATAATAATAATAATGCTAATAATAATGATGGTCAGGTGGATCAAAATGGCCACCCTGCGGCACCACGTATGACTTGTCACGAGTATAATACACCACTAAGGGGAGGTGTGCACTTCAGCATTGCTCGACCTGCAATTGCTGCTAATAATTTTAAAATGGACCCACTAATTATGCAACAAGTACAAAATAATAAGTTTGGGGGTCTAGGTCATGAAGATGCAAATTCCCACTTACGAACCTTCTTAGCAATTTGCGATATGTTTAAGTTTAACGGAGCATCAGAAGATGCAATAATGTTAAGATTGTTTCCTTTTTCTTTAGAAGGGAGAGCGAAGGATTGGTTAGACTCTTTGCCTAACGATTCTATCACAACATGGGAGCAGTTGGTGGAAAAATTCTTGCATAAGTATTTTCCTCCATCTAAAACCGCAAAGCTGATAAGGGATATAACCACATTCACACAGGGTAACGGAGAGACACTGTACGACGCTTGTGAGCGTTTTAAGGAGCTATTAAGGAAATGTCCCCATCATAGGTTAGCCCTACATCAGCAAGTTTCCACCTTCTATAATGGTTTGCAAACTGCAACCATGATTTTAGTAGACGGCGCTGCAGGAGGGTCGTTGCTTAAGAAGTATCCCGAGGATGCGTATGCAATCCTTGAAGACCTCACTGCAAATAATTACCAAGCCTATGAGCGTCAAGGGAACAACAATCCAGTTGGTATCCACCAAGTGGACCAATTCACATCCTTGGCCGCTCAAATGGCATCACAGTTTAATCTAATCAATAAGAGATTAGATTCATTATCACAACCTTCATCTAGTGCTCCATTGACGGTGGAGCAATTGAATCAAATTTCTGAAGAGGCAAATTATGTAGGAGGAGCACAAAGGCAAATTCCACCTGGATTTGCCAATCATTATCACCCCGAGTGGCGGAATCATCCGAATTTCTCTTGAAAAAATAATCAAGGGATGAATCAACCACAAGGGTTTAATCAAAATATAAATCACCTACCTATCAATAACAACTCTCAACCCCAACAAATAAACCAAAGAAAGATGACGGATGAGTTTATCTTAGGCATGTTCCAAAAGTATGACTCAAAAATGGTAGGAATAGAATCATCGTTAAGATCACTAGAAACGACTATGGGACAAATTGCAAACTCATTAAGTCAAAGGCCCATTGGAACTCTACCTTCTGATACCACACCCAATCCAACAAAAGATAATCATAATAATCATTGCAAGGCTATTGCACTGAGGAGTGGTGTAGAGATTCCAAGTGCGGAGGGGTTGCTTGAGAAAGTTAGGGAAGAAGAGACAAGTAAGAAGCCAAGTGAGACGAGCACATTAGAGAAGGACGAGTTGGGTGAGAAAAATGATGTGAGAGAAAAACAAAAGGAGAAATTAATTCAAAAGAAAGAAGTAGTCTATCCACCACCCCCATTTCCGTCTAGACTTGCTAAATCCAAACTTGACATACAATTCCAAAAGTTTATGGAGATTTTCAAAAAACTATCTATAAATATCCCATTTGCTGAGGCACTTGAGCAAATGCCAAGTTATGTCAAGTTTATGAAGGATATCTTGGCAAAGAAAAGGAAGTTTGTTGATAAAGAGATAGTGGCTTTGACTGAGGAGTGTAGTGCTATATTGCAGAAGAAGTTGCCACCCAAGCTTAAGGACCCCGGTAGCTTCACAATTCCTTGTTCTATCGGATTAAAGTTTGTTGGGAGAGCTTTATGTGACCTTGGGGCGAGCATCAACTTGATGCCATTATCCATCTATAAGAAGTTGGGTCTAGGTGAGATCACACCTACATCTCTGACTCTACAGTTGGCTGATAGGTCTCTAGCATTTCCCAAGGGAATTGTAGAGGACGTGTTGGTTAAGGTGGATAAATTCATCTTCCCTGCTGATTTTGTGGTACTTGATATGGATGAGGACAAGGATGTCCCCATCATTCTTGGTAGACCATTCTTGGCCACCGGACGAACACTCATTGACGTCCAGAAGGGTGAGCTTACGATGAGAGTTAATGATGAGAATGTGACATTCAACATCCTCAAAACTATGAAATTTCCCGATGATAAGGAGGAGTGTTACTCCATTGAGGAGGTGAATGCACCTATACATATGATGTATGATGAGAATGATTGGGAGCGTAAAATCTTTAGTGTGTTAACAAATGAAGAAATAGAAGAGGACCCAGACTTAACAGAAACTGTAGACACTTTAAGTACTTATGAGCATATACCAAATGGTAACATATGTGAATTAATAAGTAGACCAAGTGAGTCTAAGGTCACTAAGCCTTCTATCTTGGAGCCACCTACGCTTGAATTAAAACGGTTACCTGAAAACTTAAAGTATGTTTTTCTAGGTGAGGATAACACGCTACCGGTTATTATTGATGCATCTTTAGTAAAGGAACAGGAAGACAAATTGCTTGAGATTCTTCGTGAGTATAAGACAGCAATGGGTTGGACCATTGCAGACATTAGAGGGATAAGTCCCTCAATTTGTATGCACAAAATTCTTTTAGAGGAAGAAGCAAAAAACTCAATCGAACCCCAACGAAGACTTAGCCCACCAATGAAAGAAGTGGTAAAGAATGAGATAATTAAATGGTTGGATGCGGGTATTATTTATCCTATCTCCGATAGCCGGTGGGTAAGTCCTGTCCAATGTGTGCCAAAGAAGGGGGCATTACGGTAGTTAAAAATGAGAACAATGAGTTGATTCCCACTAGAACGATAACTGGATGACGGATTTGTATGGATTACCGAAAGTTGAATAAAGCAACTAGGAAAGATCATTTTCCACTCCCATTCCTCGATCAAGTTCTTGATAGGTTAGCAGGGAATGAGTATTTCTGTTTCTTAGATGGTTATTCTGGGTATAATCAGATCATGGTAGCTCCCGAGGATCAGGAGAAGACTACATTCACCTGTCCTTTTGGGACATTTGCATTTAGGAAAATGCCATTTGGCTTGTGTAACGCCCCTGCTACATTCCAGCGTTGCATGATCGCTATTTTTACTGATCTGATTGATGAGGGCATCGAGATCTTTATGGACGATTTTTCAGTATTTGGGAGATCGTTCGATGAATGTTTGAAAGTGTTGAAGAAGACTTTGGATAGGTGCATTCAAACCAATTTGATCCTAAATTGGGAAAAATGTCACTTTATGGTCAAAGAAGGAATTGTTTTAGGACACAAGGTGTCGAAGAAAGGATTGGAAGTAGATCGGGCAAAGACAGAGGTTATAGAGAAATTGCCACCACCAACTAATGTTAAGGGAGTACGTAGTTTTTTAGGACATGCGGGCTTCTACCGTCGTTTCATTAAAGATTTTTCTAAAATTTCTAAGCCGCTAAGCCATTTATTAGAAAAAGATTCACACTTTAATTTTGATAAGGAATGCCTAGCCGCCTTTCATTCTTTAAAGCAAAGTCTGATTTCTTCACCCATTATTATCTCACCCGATTGGTCTTTACCATTCACCATTATGTGTGATGCTAGTAACTTCGCTGTGGGTGCGGTTTTAGGACAAGTGCACGACAAGATCTTTCACACAATCTACTATGCTAGCAAGACGCTAATTGATGCACAAGTAAACTACACAACTACCGAGAAGGAGCTATTAGCAGTCATTTTCGCTTTTGACAAATTTCGCTCCTACTTGGTAACCTCTAAGGTGATTGTTTATACGGACCATGCAGCTATCCGATTTTTAGTAGAGAAAAAAGACGCTAAACCTAGACTGATTAGGTGGGTTCTCCTCTTACAAGAGTTCGACTTGGAGATTAAAGATCGAAAAGGGGCGGAGAATCCTGTAGCAGACCACCTATCACGTCTAGAGTATGAGCGTGAGAAGGTTGGAGACATAGAGATTAGAGAGAATTTTCCGGATGAGAGGTTGCTGGCAATATCTGAGGCGAGTATTCCATGGTATGCTGATTTCGTCAATTTCATTGTGAGTAACATTTTACCCCCAGATATAGGTTATCAACAGAAGAAAAGATTTCTTCATCAGGTTAAGTTTTATCTATGGGATGCCCCACATGTATTTAAGATATGTGCTGACCAAGTTATTCGTCGGTGTGTACCAGAAATAGAAGTTCATGATATCCTAGAGAAGTGTCATGCATCTCCTTACGGAGGGCACTTCATGGGAGAACGAACTGCTATGAAGGTACTAGAGTCTGGTTTCTATTGGCCAACACTGTTTAGGGACGCACACTTGTTTGTTAAGAAGTGTGATAGATGCCAAAAGACGGGCAATATTCATCGGGGTGCAAGTATGCCTATGACCAATATTCTGGAGGTAGAAGTATTTGATGTGTGGGGCATTGACTTCATGGGACCGTTTGTGAACCCGGGAGGAAATTTCTACATTTTATTGGCAGTAGATTATGTGTCAAAGTGGGTAGAGGCCATTGCCACACAGAAAAATGATGCCAAGATTGTACTCAAGTTTATAAAAGCAAACATATTTGCGAGATTCGGCACGCCTAGGGCGATAATTAGTGATGGAGGTTCGCATTTTTGCAATACACAATTTAAATCACTTCTAAGAAAATACGGCGTAACACATAAAGTGGCCTTAGCATATCACCCGCAAACCAATGGATTAGCTGAAATCTCCAATAGAGAAATCAAGTCTATTTTAGAGAAGACGGTGAGTACAACTAGGAAGGATTGGACATTTAGGTTGAACGATGCATTATGGGCCTATAGGACTGCCTACAAAACACCCATAGGTGTGACTCCTTTTAGAATGGTGTATGGAAAAGCTTGCCACTTACCCGTAGAATTGGAGCATAAAGCGTACTGGGCAATAAAAAGATTGAATTTTGATCTCCAAGAAGCGGGCAAGAATAGACTTTTTCGTTTGAACGAATTGGAGGAGATCAGATCTAACGCTTATGAAAATGCTAGGTTGTACAAGGAAAGGACGAAAAAATGGCATGATTCGAGGTTAAACAGAAAGGAATTCAAAGAAGGGCAATTTGTTCTCCTGTATAACTCAAGATTGAGATTATTCCCGGGAAAATTGAAGTCACGATGGTCGGGACCTTTTCGGGTGGAGGAAGTACATCCGTTTGGAGTAATCACGATTTGTAATGAGAAAGACGGATCCAAGTTTAAGGTTAATGGGCAGAGGTTGAAAGAATACTTTAAAGACAATGATCATCGAGAGACGATGATCATCATGCTGAAATAAAAACGAGTGCGAAGAAGAACGTCCGGCCGGGACGTTTTAAACTAGGCGCTTGGTGGGAGGCAACTCACCGTCTATTTTGATATGTTTGTTTAATTAGTATATATATATATATATAATATTAACAATAATAAATAACAATAAAAATCGTATCATTCATAAAACTGCTCCTAAATATCAATAAAACTGCTCCTTCATCGCCTGACTCAGAGAAAAAAGCTGCAAGACCTTTGGATTTTTAATTTAAGTTCGCTGTTGTAACCTAGGAAAATGCGTTATAACTTTCTTTTTGCTGTTTAGTATTGAAAGGAATCACTGGAATCCGGTCCGGTTTGGTTCAACTGAACCGGCGCCAATCCAACCAGAAATTAGAAAGTCACAACGCACATAAAGGAGGTTGCGACTTATTGTTTCCTGCCATCTCTTCTGATTAACCCTGCGGACCGGCTGAACCGGTCACGGCTACCGGCCTAGCCGGTTGGGTTACGTTATATAAAAGGCCTGCCTTTTCTTTTCGCGTTCGACTTTCGTCGATCCCCTCATTTACCCTAAGCCTCGCGCTGAAGTTGAAGGGGCGCGAGTTTCCGGCGGTGATATCGCGAGTTTCCGGCGGTGATATCGCGAGCTTCCGGCGGCGACATCGCGAGCTTCCGGCGGTGACAATCGCATCGACGGGCGACGGGAGATTTCAACCACCAGGCCTATTTCGCTGATTTCGCATTTCTACCCTAAGTTCACCGCGGGATCGGGAGTCGCTAGTCTACTGTGTTGGTGATCTGCATCACTCGGAGCGGGTGAGCTGCTATTGTTTTCGAATAGAGGACAGCTTGGGTTCCAGCGTTAGCACGACGCGGAGGGCTGAGTGTTGCTCTTCTTTTTCCTGTGGAGCGGCCGATCTTCATCAACCGCCAACAGCACAAGTTCAACTTCGTAGGCCTCTAAAGGTATAAACCTAACCCCTTAGTCTAGTAGAGTAGTAGACTGCTTCATTTCTTCTTAGCATTGGTTTCGGATTTGGTAGATTTGGTCATGGCATCGAGAAAAAAGGGAAAAGGGAAAGAGATTGTGCGAAAAAGCCAGAAATTTGTAAGACGAAGCCGCCCAACGATTTCATTCCCTCCAATCCATACCACCCATTTACGAAAGAGGATTCAAAATGGAGAAACGGGGCTGTAATATGGGATATGTGGGGCAAATACAGGCTATGGGCTGGGAAACGTTGTGTCACCCAAGGACGGAGGCAGTGCTACCGTGGGTTTATGAATTCTACGCTAATGCACCAGTTGCAGAAGGGGGAACTGTGTTCGTGCGAGGAAATAAAGTGGATTTTTCTGCCTCTGCCATTAATTCGTTCTTTGATTTAGATGATAACATCGGACCAGATCATACAACTATGCTTTCTACCACGCCTAAGGCAGATATGACCGCTGTTATCTGTGGTGTGCTAGGACCAAACTGGGTGAGCACCAAAGAGAATGCTCTACATTCCACTTGCCTATCGAGGGAAGCGAAGGTTTGGCTTCACTTTGTAAACACAAGTTTGCTGCCCACACGTCATTTAAACCACGTCCAACTTGATAGGATTGCATTAATTTTCTGCATCATAAAGGGCATTAAGGTTAATATTGGACGGATCATCTCTCGGCTTATCTGGACAAAAGTGAATGATAAGAAAATGAGACACCTTTGGTTCCCAACTACCATCACTGAGTTATGTCGCGCAGCTGGAGTTGAACTCGGTGAGGGTGATCTGATCACACAAGTGGATCGCCACATCACAGAAACAGTAGTGAACGTCAACATCAAAGTACCCTCTGAGCTTCCTCAAGCTCCAAGCAAGTTGAAAGCCGTGTGTGCTGCTAAATCCCCTAAGTCAACAGCAGTAGCTCCCAAGCGCATTAATATTCCGATAGTTGACCACGGCGATGATCCAGATGCTATGATCGAGCAGCTTGAGTACATGAAGGCGTATCATCGCTGCCAGTTTGTTTACTTCAACTCCAAGTTGGACTACATATGTGAGAATCAGGCCAAGTTGATGCAGAAGGCCCGTATTCCAGTGGCGGAGCCTAAATATGATATGGAGTCCCAGTTTGACAAGAAAGGCTATCTCCTGACATCGAATGGGACGAGAATAGATCCTACGTTGACAAAAGTTAAAGAAGTGGAGGAGGATGAAGACGATGAGGACGCAGAGGAGGATGAAGAGGATGAAGAAGCAGAGGAAGATGAAGATGACGAGGACGACGAGGAAGGGGATGCTTAGCTCTTGTGTGTTGTTTTGCTCCTAGTTTGCATTTGCATATTTACATTTCTATCTTTTTCTTTTTGTTCTGGTATTGGACAGTTAGTTAATTAGCGCGGCACTCGTACATTTTGGTGAAGACAGGTTTAGTCCTCTGGCCAGTACATTTCTTTTGTCATGGTTAATTCAGTTACCTACTCATGTTTAGGCTTTGATATTATTTGGAACTTTCACTATTGTCGTGAGTAATTGCTATTAGATTGTGGCATGTTGAATCTATGATATGCTGAGCCATCCTTTGAATTAGGTAAATTTTGTCATATAATTCTGATTATCAATTCTATGTTATGTGACTGATTATATGAATTCTGCTTAATGATGTTATATGAGTACCTTTGTCATGCTTATGAAGGTTTTCGAGGATGAGTTAATTCAATATGCTTAAAACAATGATTCTGCACTAGCTTTATGTTTTGTTACTCTTATTGATATTCATGCCGCCCAACATAATTGCATATCCTATCCTATTCAGTGTACATGTTGAGGGTTAACACATGCAGGATATATTTAATAGATAGGGTATCGGAGAGACATCCCATTACATATTAAATCAAGTGCATTGCCGAGTTCATGGACAACTACACAGACAATCAACTTTTCAGGGGAGTACTTCAATTACAATATTCATCTTGACTTGCATTTTATCCTTTACCTTATTTGCTTATTAGTCAAAGTAGTTTAATCATATTTTCTTGGGTATTGAAGTCTCCTTGCTAGGGACTAGCAAGTATCAAAAGTGTGGAGGTGGGAGTAGTATACTCCTACCAATTGAGTGAGAGTAAATATTTTCAACAATTTTAGTTAATCCTATTTTTCGACATAATTAACGAATGTTATTCAATATTACTCGATAATGATTGTTGGTAGGATAGTCAGTCTTAAGGGTTCAAATCCTCGATTGAAAATTAGTAAGATGGGTAAAAGCTCTCTTAAATATTTCTCTAATCCTCACAATTCTTTAAAAGAATTCGCTTCCTAAAAATTGATCATCACTGACTTCTCAAAATAATGATCGAAGGATTGGCATGAACCAAGTCGGAGATGTAATCCAAAACGTAGCGAGTTCTAGTTGATTTGAAAGAATGATTAGGACATACCTTTGATCAATTCGTGCCTCACTACCGATATTTGATTTGATCGTCCACCTTTCTTTGAGCTTGAACTTTAAATTCTCACATACCATTTCCCTATATTCCTATTAGTTATTTCTTAGTAAGTTCTTTAACTATAGGGAATTGTTAAAAATTAAAAAAATTGTGTGATTCGTAGTGATATGTGGCCCGAGTATGTGTACACATACTTGGAATGATCCCTACTACAACTTTATAAAAAAAGGGGAAAAGAGAACGTGTCATAGTGATATGCGGCCTAGGTATGTATATTCATACTTAGAATGATCCCAACAATGATTACAGAAGAAAAGAAAAAATTTACACCGTATTAGTTGTAGTGATATGTGGCCCGAGTATGTGTACACCTACTTGGAATGATCTCTACTACGGTCTAAGAAGTTGAAAATTAAAGATGAACCCTATAGTTGGAAAATTATTAAGAATATTAACTAGGGAAATACCTTCTACTATCACATTTGATTCCTTACCAAGCCAAGGTCATTTCCACCACAAGTCCTCATTTTTTTTTCTTTTCAAGTCAAATTATGAACTCTAGTGGAGGCTAAGTCAAAGACTCGGTTTATTTTCATTCCTTCTTAGTTATTAAGGAAGTTCGTTGAGAACAATTTATAGGAGTCGATGATTTTAAAGGATAGCACACACCACACAAGAAAGTTTAATTGAGCTTTATCCTTCATCAAGCTAGTGAATATTTGATTATGATGAACCATTAAGGTATGACAAGTCCTCATCTGGTTAAATTTGAAACATTTGAGAAATCTTTTTTTTAATTATGTTGAGAAGAAGGATCTTATGAGTTTATATTGCGACTAACTCCTCTCACTCAATTTACATGATTAATATTGTCTTTGCTAGGGACTAGCAAAAGTTTAAGTGTGGAGGTGTGATAACTTCCCAAATAGAAGTTATCTAGCCTAATTTTATATCTTAATATCCATTATAAATGCTCAAAATAAGTTTAAATAAAATAAAAATAAGAGTTTAATTCATATTTATTTAATTTTGAGCTAATCCGGTCTTTTTTCCAATGTATTTGTGCGAGAATTGGCAAAGAATTCTATTGGAGAAAGAAATCTGCCCAAAGAATTATAACCAGGAAAACAGGTCACACGCGCAGAAAAACAGGTTGCAACGTCTGGACGAATTTCAAATTTTAAATTTCAAATATGGCGCCATTTGCAATTTTGGAAAGATGCATCCTTTGGGAAAGGGCTGGACGTTTTTTCTTGGCTGATTAGGGAGTCATTAAGGAGATTATTCAGATTTCCATTGGAGAGGAGAAAGGAGGAGAAAAACCTAGGGTTGCTCTTCTTACGCGAGGAAGACGACGAATCTCCGGACGAATCAAGCGAGCAACCTCGGGAAAAGGATTCTACAGCGGTTTGGACTAATTTCTACCATGTTTTGTAAGAACTTTCCAACCATAGTGTGTGATTTCTCCATCATTATGAACTAAATTTTAAGAGTCTTGTATGTTGTGAGTATTAGACTCATTGTGATGATTTAATTTCAATTTTACTTTCATGTTTGGTTGACGATCTATTTTTATTGGATTTATATACTTTAATTGTGGAATTTTTGAGTAAGTGTTCTTCTTTTAGATAGCGAGACGAGATTCGAGAGAGGAGTCTCTATAGTCTAGGGTTGAATCCTCATTTTATGCGACAAAATTCGAGAGAGGAGTTGCATAATTCTTTTAGTCAAAATTCCATCTTTTTACTGCACTGCAAGATTCGAGAGAGGAGCGGTGTAAGTGTAACATAAACCTTAATATAACGTCAAGAGAGGAAGAGATTCCGTCTTGAGTTAGCAACATCGATTTTAAACCTTCATGGTATTTTAAATCTACCTAAGTTAGAGATAACTAGGGGAATTAGGATAAGCGGATTTCGGAGATCGAGAGATAATGTCATCCATCTTAAAAATCGTTGCAGGATAGTAATCAACCAATCATGAGAGGTCACTAAGAAAAGTCGTCACAATAGTCTAAGAAAAATAACATACGAGACTAATTCTCCATTTTGGAAAAAGTAAACGAAGCAAGATCAAATTAGTTATTATTATTATTGTTGTTGTTTTCTCTAAAATTCTCGCTATTAAATATCTCGCCTGAATTTAAAGAATAGGAGGCGCTAGTAATTGTGAGCACTAATCAATCACTTCCTCGAGGGAACGATCACTTCTTACTCTATATTACTTGATCCGGCACGTATACTTGCGTTATTATATACACCTGTTTCGGGCGTATCAGCCATACGGCCGTGTCAGGTGGAACACGGGCGTGTCAGGTCGAACACGGGCGTGTTCGATGCCCGTGTGTTGTTCCAGGCACGTCGATTTTGACGGTAAATGAGGCACACGGCCCTGGATACTGGCATGTGTCAGGCCGTGTTCGGTCCAGATTGGACATTTCAGTCCCGAATCAAAGCCGTTCGTTCCTTTAATTGGTGATCCAATGGCTGGGGGTTGTTCCTGATGGGATATACCCGGGATTGGGCCTTAGAAACCCTCACTTTTTCATGAGTGGTTATCTTTCTAAAGCTTAGAGAGAGAGGAGAGCCAAGGAAGGAAAAAGAAGCTAGATCCGGCCATTGGAGGAGCTTCGAAGCTCCAAATCTCGAGCCGACTCCGGATCCACGGAGGCGAAGAGAGTGCAGTGCTTTCATCCACTTACTTTTCCATGGCGCCAAAGAAGAACGCAAGGGTAACGATCCTCTTCTTGAGCATATTTAGCTCTCCTTCTTTGCATAGGAAGCCCGCTCTCGCGAGTTTGCGGTGAGTTGGAGGCGTTCCTTCGGGTAGATATGTGAAGTCCCCATTGTTTAGAGTCCGTAAGCGAGAACTGACATAGGCATGATGTGTGAAGCCTACCTGGACATGTTGGTCTGGATCGGTGATGTTGCATTGCATAAATGCCGGAGAAGACTCCGCGCGATTGGTTGTTTTTGGGTTTTCTACGTGGTAGATTGCAACAGGGAGCCTTGGAGATTAACCCAAAGGTGCACCCGAAAAACTAGACGGATGCGTGGTCTTGCCAACTTGTGGGCCTAGGAGCCAACTTGTACATAACTGGGTTATGTAATATTGTACGTTCGATTCACGGGCTTCGGGAAAACTTAACTCGTGCCGATGATATTTAATTGTCGTGGCAAGTGAGCAACGGGTTGAGTGGGAACCATTCCTGCTTTATGCTGAGGGCATAGAGGTCGGGTCTTGTTGTCGATGACATTAAGTGTCGTGACATAGGCTGTTGATGACATTAAAGTGTCGTAACATCTGCCTAAAAGACCCATTTTGCTCACGAGATATTGTCGTCCTAGAGATGGTGGTGAGTTAGCCGCTTAGACTGCGATCACCGAGAATGTGCTCTGAGAGCACGGGGCGTGTGGCCATGTGTGCCAATGCCTGTCATGCAATGAGTTGATATATTGCTCGCTTATGCTAATGAAATGCAGGAAGGAGCATCGCCGCCCCGAGTTGGGGGCGGGATCGTTATAATTTGGTCAGCATTGCTGACCGTTGCCTTGTTTTGCCACCGTATGGTGGTTTGTTGCTTGCAGGTGCTGCTGGACCAAGCGTTCAATAGCGGGCTAAAGCCCAAATTGCGAAGCCGGCCCTCGACGGCCTAATTGGAGTGTTTACTGCTTTATTCATGTATGACCGGCCTGCGTGCCGTGGTTTGTAAAACATGTAATATCAAGTGAACCATTTTGTAAGGCCTTAAGGCTTGTACTGGTGTATGTATAAACATTCCTATTTGGTATTAGTGGACATTCATGCTTTTGTGCTGGGTTCTTTATTGCAACTTATTAATCTGCTTTCGCTAGAATGCTCTGGGTAGGACGTTATGATTGGTTGGATGGTTTCCATGAGTAATCACCTGGTCTGTCTGTGGCATACGGCATCGGGCCCCGGCCGGACCTACTGCTATATGCTATGCGACGGATAGGGGGTGTTACAATTTGATATCTGACTACTGGTTTTAGTCGGGCTTAAGATGAATTCGTGGGCGAATTCTTTTTAAGGGGTGGTGAGCACATTGTGTGCGTCATCGTTATAACGGTAAAAGAACCCATGAATGTCCACTTAGGAATGAAAATACACGTGTTTGAGGAACCTGCATGTTCCTATAATTGCTGTTTACAATTTTATTTGGTCGCTTAACGATGTTTTGTACCACTATAGGTGACCAGAAGTGGTGTTGGACCGTCGGAACGTCGAGTTTCTGAGGCTAGCAGTGCACCAGATGTTGCTCCTGCAACACCTCTATCGGCTGAGAACATACAATTGGTGTCCGAAGCAGTGTTGGCCATGATAAATGCGCAGCCTACAAGGCAAACGCAGCAGCCCGCTCCTATGATGGAGCAGGTACCGCTGCAAGCGACTGAGCCGAGGAGAGTGGAACAGGTGGTAGAGGAACCGGTAGAGAGACAGCTTAAGCATGTTATGAGCTTTAATCCTCCTGTATTCTCGGGATTGGGAACCCCATCTCAAGCTGAAGACTGGCTCTCCAGGGTGAAGAGAGTCATGACAGCAACAGAGACAGAGGAGTGACAAATGACCACCATCGCTACATTTCTTCTGGAGCTGAACCTATTGAGAGGTAGGCAACTTGTTGATGTCTTGATGGAGGAGTTCTCGAGATTGTTCTTGACTAGATACCTCCCTTCGGCGCAGAGGATAGCGTTGGAGAATGAGTTCCTGAAGTTGGTACAAGGAGACAGTACCATGGATGAATATCTCCACGAGTTTACTCGTTTGAGTCGATATGCTAGCTCCATCATTGCGGATGAGGAGCGCAAGACGAATCGATTTTACGAACGGTTGAGAGATGAGTTGAGATTACTACTCTCGGGGCCGATGATGCAGGGTTTCTTGACCTTGGTCAACATGGCCCGGTCCTTGGAGAAGGACATGAAAAATGTGCAGGCAAAGAAAAGCTTGGGCGAGAAGAGATCAGAGTTCAGAGGGCCGAACACCTTAAAATCTGTGTTCTGAAAGTGGAACAAGAAAGCTAGGACTTCGGGTCTAGCCCTCTCTACTGGTGCTTCTGGGGCGACTACGGGTCGGACCCCGGGCAAATGTTACAACTGTGGGAATTTGGGGCATTATGCCCGTGAGTGCCGGAGCGGACGTCCCAAGTCCGAAAGGAAGCCGGGAGCTACTTACGAAGAGAAGGGCAAGGCGGTGGAGTCAACCGCGTCCCACTATGCTCCGGCCCAACCAAGGGTCTATAATCTTGGCCAACAGGAGGCCATCAAACAGGCTGATGTGGTGACAGGTACGGTTTACTTTATAGCAAGTCAATTTCTTTAAATACTTGTTATGCACATGTTACCTTACCACTGCTTATTTAGGATTTGTTTTGATTTGTGAAAATCCGGCAAGAGTACTCTTCGATACGAGAGCTTCACACTCCTTGTCCGAAGGATTTATATCACGCATTGGAGTCCCTTCTTCGATGGCGAAGGATAAGTTGGATGTGTTGTTGCCCAATGGGTGTTCGATGCGCGCGGATAGGATCTGCGATGTTAAGATTCATATTGGGAATCAAGAGTTCGATCTGCAGGCGTCGTTACTTCCGTTGGTGGAGTTCGACGTTATATTTGGCATGGACTGGCTCTCGGAGCAGCAGGCTTATATTGACTGCAGTCGCAAGAAAGTCAAGCCGGGAGCAAGTCGTGAAACGACTTTTACGGGCTTAAAGGGGTCGAGCAAGACGTTGATGTCTGCTCTTCAGGTGGTGAAGGCGGTTCATGCCGGTACAGAACTGTTCTGTACACTAGTGGAGGTTGCAAAGCCGAAGCCCGTGTTGGATTGTATTTCAGTGGTATCGGAATACCCTGATGTGTTCCCCGCAGATCTTCCTGGAGCCCCGCCTCAGCGGGAGATAGATTTTACGATTGAGCTAGTACCAGGTGCAAAGCCTGTGTCACGATCTCCTTATCGGCTAGCGCTTAAGGAAATGGCAGAGCTGAAAGTTCAACTGCAAGAGTTGTTGGAGCAAGGGTATGTGCGCCCGAGTTCTTCATCTTGGAGCGTGCCGGTCCTCTTTGTTAAGAAGAAGGACGGAAGCTTGAGGCTATGTATTGATTATCGGGAGCTCAACAAGTTGACGGAGAAGAACAAGTACCTGATCCCCCTGATTGATGATCTTTTTGATCAGTTAGTCGGGTCGACGGTGTACTCGAAGTTGGATCTCAAGTCTGGGTTACTATCAGCTGCGAATAAGGGAGAGTGATATCCGAAGACAGCGTTTAGTGCGAGATACGGGCATTATGAGTTTACGGTCATGCCGTTTGGGCTGACTAATGCGCCGTCAGTGTTCATGGATTTGATGAACAGGACTTTCAGGGAGTACTTGGACCATTTTGTGATCGTCTTCATCGACGATATTTTGGTGTACTCGCAAAGTGAGGAAGATCACTTTAAGCATGTTCATTTGGTTTTGGAGACGCTAAGGAGGAATCAACTGTATGTCAAGTTCTCGAAGTGCGAGTTTTGGTTATCCTCAGTGGCGTTCCTCGGTCATATAGTGAGTGGAGAGGGTATTGCTGTGGATCCGGCAAAGATTGTTGCGATACGGGAGTGGCCTGAGCTTGCTACGGTAGCGGAAGTCCGGAGCTTTCTGGGGCTTGCCGGCTATTATAGGCGCTTCGTAGAGAACTTCTCGCGGATAGCGTTACCTCTCACTACTTTGACGAGGAAGGAGCAGAAGTTCGTTTGGACGCCGGAGTGCGCGCGAGCTTTTGAGGAGTTGAAGTGTCTGTTGACCACGACGCCTGTGCTGAGTTCGCCATGTGGGACCGAAGGCTATGAGATTTATAGTGATGCTTCGGGCAGCGGTTTGGGTTGCGTGCTACTGCAACACGGAAGTGTAATAGCTTATGGCTCGAGACAGCTAAAAGTGCATGAAAGAATTATCCGGTCCATGACTTGGAGTTATCGGCCGTGATTTTTGCCTTAAAGCTGTGGAGACACTATTTGTACGGTGTGAAGATTGATATCTACACCGATCATAAGAGCCTGAAGTATCTGATTGATCAGAAAGATCTGAATATGCGGCAGCGTAGATGGATGGAGTTCTTGGGAGACTATACATTCAAGATCCACTACGTGCCTGGTAAAGGGAATGCGGTTGCGGACGCGTTGTTTCGTCGATCCCCAGCTCAAGCCAATTGGCTATCGGTGCATGATGAGCGGTTGGTGCGGGAGTTGGAGGCGTTGGAGATTGTTTGTGTGGATAGGCAATCAAGTGCTGAAGCAGTTCTGAATTGGACTGAAGTCCAATATGACCTGGCTGATCGGATTCGGCAGGCTTTGGATATGGATGTTCATATGAAGCAGTTCATGGTAGAGGCTCTAGATGGGTCAAATTACCAATTTGTTGTGGAGGACGGATTGCTTTTGAAAGACGGTCGTCTGTGCGTCCCAAGTGTGGGTAATTTGCAGGTGGAATTGTTGTACGAGGCACACCATACCAAGTACTTGATTCACCCGAGGAGCACGAAGATGTACCGCGATGTGAAGAAACTGTTTTGGTGGTCGGGTTTGAAGAAGGATGTGACGCTCTACGTGGCGAAGTGCCAAACTTGCGCCTTGGTGATGGCGGAATGCCAAAAGTCGGGAGGATTTCTTAAGTCCTTGCCTATTCCGGAGTGGAAATTCGACGACATCTCTATGGACTTTGTGCACGGTTTGCCAAGGTCGCAAAAGGGGAACGACGCCATTTGGGTGGTCGTGGATCGGTTGACGAAGGTGTCGCATTTCATTCCTCATAGGAAGGATGATCCGGTTGAGAAGTTGGCAAAACTTTATGTGGATAACATTGTACGGCTTCACAGTTTACCCCGCAGCATCGTGAGTGACCGTGATGGGCGGTTCATGTCCAATGATTGGAGGCTTGTGCAACAAATGTTGGGAACAAAGTTGAAATTCAGCACAGCCTTCCATCCGCAAACGGATGGGCAGACCGAGAGGGTCAATAGAACCATGGAAGACATGATTCGCATGTGTGTCTTGGATTTTGGAAAGCAATGGGAAGACCACCTTTATTTGGTGGAGTTCGCATACAACAATAGCTACCAAACGAGTATTCAAATGACGCCCTTCGAGGCCCTATATGGTAGAAAATGTCACACGCCGTTGTCTTGGCTAGAAAAACGGGTGAGTCAAAGTTGTATAAGCGATTAGAAGTGGAGGATGCTACTTCTTTGGTGAGAACCATTCGGGAGAGGTTGCTTATCGCTCAGGACCGGCAAGCGAAGTACTATAATATCAAGCACAGGAACGTGGAGTTCGCTGTGGGCGACTATATGTACTTAAAGATCAAGCCGTTCAAGGGTGTCTCGCGGGTGCGGCGATTGAAAAAGCTAAGCCCGAGGTACCTTGGGCCGTTTGAGGTTCTGGAGCGTGTGGGTGAAGCAGCCTATCGGTTGAAGCTTTCAGTGGAGCTTGGTGGATTACATGACGTGTTCCATATTTCGGTGCTTCGGAAGGCGGTGCAAGAGCATGCGCAAGTGATCGCGGTTGATCAAGTGCCGGTGGATAGTGGGCTGACGACAAAAGTCAAGCCCGTGCGGGTTGAGGACTCGAAGGTCAAGCGGCTACGCAACAAAGAGATCAGGATGGTCAAAGTCCGATGGGACAATTGCGGTCGTGAGGAGCTCTCTTGGGAACGAGAGCAGACTATGCTTGACGAGTATCCGGAGTTGTTCCGCTCAGGTACAAATTTTTGGTTTTGTACATGTCTTTCCTTTATATAATTTCGTGGACGAAATTCTTTTAAGATGGGGAGAGTTGTAACGCCCCGAAACTCAAAAGAGCGACGGGGGACGTTTTGGGCCAGTTTTGTAACATCACATGTTACTTTTGGACCCCTCAACTTAGATTGGGTTAGGCATGGGTGGGTTTTAGAGAAATTAGCTAGGTCTGACTCTAGGTAGTGGGTTGTGGCCATGTGGGGCCCACTATAGGACCAAGTCAAACTAAGTCAAACTAGCCTAAATAAGGACCCTAGTCACACCATGACCCCACCACATTGCACAAAAGAAGGCCAAGATTGCTGATGCCAAAATAATGAACATTCTAGCCCAAACCATGTCTGATGACATATTCCAGAAGGTTGCTGAATGTACTTCAGCAAAGGTCATTTGGGACTCCCTAAATGCTATGGTAGCAGGTGTCGAAGACAAAATTTGACTTCGACAAGAGTTCAAAAAATAGGGGCGTAGCCAACACCTACTCGTCCCAAGCTCTGACCTCCGACTGGTCGTGAAGGACTAGAAACCGACCCAAAGCCTCAGCAGGGAGGTCTCATCGCTTACCCGAAAGATCTCTGAGAGCTTCCCCTCCAAAGCCAAAAGCTGGGCTTGGAGCTCCTCAGAAAGCACAGAAAAATCCTCTCAAGTCCCAGGCCAAAGTCTGTGTGCTTCTGAAGAACCCCTATGGGTCTATTTATAGTTTTCTGAGCTTGAACTGCCAATATCCATACTAAGCTGTCCTGAAATTACCAGAGTACCCCTGGTTGGGTCTGCCAATAACCAAATTCTGCTGTTCTGAGGAGCTATACGCAGACTACCAAGGGCAAAAGGGTAAAATTACCCGAGGTAGAAGAGTAAAATCCCCTTGGGGGTAGAAATGTGAAAACAGCCTCCATTTTGAGCGGCGAGTGGGGGAACACTTTGCGGCGAGACGGGCCTTCCTGCTCGTCTCGCTAATATCCTTTACTATGAGGTCTTCTCGCGGTTAAAGGTCTTCTCGCCCCCCTAGGAGGGGCGTCTCGCCTACTGCAGAGGCCACTTGTCTCGCCACCTGCGAGTGGACCCCATGATCCCACTCGCCCATCAATTCCTGTCGCCCGCTTCGAGTATTCGCGCCTTGAGGACCTCTCGCGAGCCCGAGTTTGTACACAATCCTCGCTCTTTTCGAGATTATTCTAAGCTCAGAAAGAACATCCAACCAAGGCTCGCCATTAAAACGTATTTATGGACTCATTTATGAGAGAATATTCTATGAGTGCCCCCACCAAAACCTATAAATATGGGATCCTTATCCCGAATAGAGGCTGCCCCTTCACACACTTCCTCCTTCCTTGTGGTAAACTGTTCATCATGTCTCATAGCCAGAGCTTTCGCGAGCGCCTTGCAAAGGTGTGTCGGCAGAACAAGGCCGTCGTGGCCGCTTATACTTCAACTCTAGTTCTCCCTCTACCCACTTTACCATCCTCTTTGTCTCTCCTGAAGCGGGTAGACACAGGTGACCCCTCCTCTACCGAGGATCCGTCTCGCGCGGTCCAGAAGACCTGCCCCTCTCCTCCTCCCGCATCTCCCAAAGAGAAAGAGGTGAGCTCTTGCTTCTATCTCTATTCTTCAATATTTGTATCTGCCTTCTTAATTGTTTGTCTCTTCAGAGAGCTCCCACGACTACACTGCGATCGGAAAGCCCGCGAGATGACTCCGCCGCCCACCACGAAGATTCCGAC
The DNA here is from genome assembly GCA_039583875.1 of Platanthera guangdongensis. Classification (NCBI taxonomy): domain Eukaryota; kingdom Viridiplantae; phylum Streptophyta; class Magnoliopsida; order Asparagales; family Orchidaceae; genus Platanthera; species Platanthera guangdongensis. The sequence continues at coordinate 24,191,143 of CM077152.1, read as the reverse complement.
TCGCAACCACCTTCCACTCCTCCAACTACTCCTCCCTGCGAGAGGAGAGACGATCCCTCCCAGGCCGCCGGGACTTCCTGTCCTCCTGGTGAGAAACCTTCCCTCTCGCTTCTCTACCCCACTCGCTACTCCCACACACTCCTGCGGGAGCCTCTCTCACCCTTCCCCTCTACTCCTTCCGCAGGCGTCCAGACCGACTCGTCTGCTGAGGAGCACCCTGGGCAACCTACAGTCTCGCCTCTTCCTCCTCTTGATGAGATTGAAGATTACCTTGGCGACCCTGCGAACCCAGTGGAAATGAGGCGCAAGACTGCCAAGTTGTTTCAGAAACACGCGCGCCTCATCCATTCGCTGATGCTGGATAAGCAGGCGGCGGATCGGCACATCGAATGGCTGGAGAATGAGTGTGCTCGCCTATCTTCCGAGGCAGATACCGAGTTAGATGTCGATGGAACCAATCCTGACGCCATCATCAGCGAGGTCGATATGCAGCTTCGTCTCACTCGTCGTGGGCTGGAGTCCGTTCGTGCGTTCCACTTGCGTAGTAGGCCTCCATGTGCAGGAGCTTGCGGTGGCCGCTGGCAATGACACCCGCACTGAAAGTCGTCCGTCTCGCCCATTCTTCCTTATTTTGTCTTTGAATGTTTGTAATAATTAATGTTGTGTGCTGCTGTCTCGCCGGTATTGTCAGAAAACTTGGTATCTGCTGATTGCGGGACGGTATTTGAATATATATTTTTTATTGCTGGTTTAAATACTCTTTAATTTCTTTTAATCACTGTCTCATGATTGCGACTGACCACGCTAATCGAGGTTTTTTAGGAGAGAGAGAGTAAAATGTCGGCTGACTCTTCCCCTCCCTCTATACCTTTTCTCGTGCATTAATCATTGCCTTGTATCCGTTATAAATACACCCGGCCCTGGATCAGAAGGATACCCGCACTCTTCACTCCTGCCGCACCCAAGCTCTTGCCCCTTTGCTTCTTTTGTCTCGCCGCGCCTTCTCGCGCTTTTTCTCCCACAGCCCTCTCGCCGATTTTCCTTCTTACTCCTCCTTTCTCCCTCCATCTCGCCAAGGATGGGTAAGAAAAGAGTTGAGGAAGGCGAGGGGCGCAGCCGCTGCGGGTAGCGGTTCACAGACCATGACTTCCCGCTCGACCGACTTTCTGAGGAAGATTACCGCGGCTTTGTCCGCGAGTACCTGGCTGAAGGAAACCCTAACCACCTTCTTAAGAAAAATTTTTCGATCGAATATAGATTTTTAGTTGATATTGTTGGAAAAGTGATATTGGGCAAACACTCTGCTCACGATCACATAACCAGACACCAATTTCATCTGATGCGTGCCTTGGTGAATCAGAAAAGAATTAACTGGGGAGTTATCCTGTTTGACTCCATCAAGAAGAAGATAAATGAGATGGATGTTGGGTATGAGAGAATTCTTGGGCTTTTCTTGCAAGCCAAGTGCCCAGAACTTTTGGTCTCCCAAAACATACTTATTAATGCTTGCAAGAGGCTCACATCAGCCCTCTTTGGAAGATGGGAGAGGGTTATCACCAAGCCCTCCAGGGCCTCCTCCTCCAGAGCTTTTGAGGACACAAGGACTGACACTGTCACTCCTCCAAACCCAGAAGAAGTTTTTGCTCCACCTCCACCTTCTCCTCCACTTCAACAACCATCAACTTTTATTGCAGACACACCTTCTACTTCCATCCCTCCTACCTCACCGTCCAGACTACCATCTCTTCCACACTCACCATTCACATTTCTGAGAATATACCATCTCCACCTCCTCAATCACCTCTACCATCACATATTGATGACATACCATCCACTTATCTTCATACAGATCCACTACTATCATTTCCAACTTTTGATCTACTATCATCTCCATCTCCACAACATTCACCTGTTCAGGAAGTCACTATTCTTGATGTCACTCCCTCTGACAATCCAACATCTTCAATTCCACAAGCATTTACCATTTATCCAACCAGCTTCATGCCATCCTCCTCAATTGCCAATCAACCTTCCACATCTGCTAATCCAAATGATTATATGTATGTTGATTTTTCTTCTATTTCTGCTAACATTCTTGACTTCATTACCCCCACACTCAAGAAACTCATAGATGAAGTCATTGCTCCACTTGGTGCTTCCATCAATACACTTTATTCACAGCTAGCTTTATCCTCCACTGTCCCTTCCTATGGGGGCCTAGGTTCAGGTCTCTCTGAATTCAGGCAGGGGGAGATGTACTATGAAGAAGCTTCTGCAACAGCAGCAATAGCTCCGACAGTTAATAAAGAAACTCCAGCAGCAGCAATTCCAGCAGCAACAGCAGTTGAAATTTTGGATGATACTGAAATGGTTTGTATAGCAGAAGAGGCAGCAACATAAATCATCACTGTTGGTGATTTTATCATTAATCCCACAGTTGATATCCCTTCATTACTTCATTCTTTTGATACAGTTTATAGCAACACTTTACCATTTTTTGTATATGATTATTCTAAAGCTATAGTTTGCAGTTATTGAGAATATTATAGAGCAAGTAACTGATATAGAGCCAAAGGCTTTATCCCCTCCAACATTTGCTTGGGCTAAATTCCCCATGCCAGATATGGATGATTTCATGTTTGAAGACATGGATATAGAAAATATAGAGTCATAGCCTCTGGCTGAAAATGAAGATATAGTTGTACAGCCATAAGCTGAAATAATAAATACAGATATACATCCATAGGCTCCTCCAGCATTTTTTGCTGAAATGCTAAAACAAATTGATGCTCTCTATGATTAGCCTGCAGAAGAATCTGATAATGATGAATAGTCAGATGACTTAGAAGATTCTGAGTCTAAGAAGAGAAAGTTCAAGAAGAAGTTTCCCTCCAGTGCTGCTCCTAAACCTTCTCCTACAACAGATACCCTGTTGAAGCCAAAAATGACCTATGTGGAGTTCGGGGTCCCAAAAGAGGGGTGACCGCGCACCTACTACCCTCAGGCGAACGATTTAGGCACAAGATTAGGAACACAAGGGACAAACTCAAGGTCTCAGCATCGAGGACCCACCACATACACGGAAGACTAACAAACTCTTCGCATCCCAAGCCAAAGGCTGAGCTAAGACACCTTCGGAGAGCGCTCTTGGCCGACCGGAACATCTAAGGAGGATCTCAAGACCAACTCTCTCCTATCCATATGTGTCCCCTTGGGTCTATACAAAATACTCCTCACCCGTCCTACTAATGGCGCAATCTCGCCGAGCAATTCTATGACACGCTACCCAAATGGGCCACTAATAGCATAACTCCGCTATTCTAAAAGGATGACAACAGGCCATCAGGGGCTTCCCGACGACTATACCTCGGGGCCCCCACGGGGCGAGCGGTTCACGAGAACACCGTCCGCCTAATACGAAGAAGAATAAACAACATACAAAAGGCGTCAGATACATTATAAATAATTACAGGAATATGAATTCCATACTTCGGCACGCGGACCGGCAATATAAGCAAAAAAATAGGCCTTCGAGGGCCGGCACAAGCGTGGGCTTAAGCCCGCTACTCCCCGCTTGGTACTGCAACACATGTACGCCAACGTCTCGACAAGCAACTGCCAGCTGAACAACCGCAGGATAACATAAGCCGACCAAATATATTACACGCACCCCTTTTTCGGGGCTATGGTGTGCATTCCTTGCAAATAGATAATATACAACTTCCTCAGAGTCTTATCCGGGAACCCCAGAACATCACCAATCCGGCTCACACGTCCGGATGGGCTTCACACAGCATGCCTAAAGCTGTACTCACGCTTCCGGGTGCTAATGCAGTTAATTGCAGGGACGTACACGTCAAACCGTCGGAGAGCATCCTTCCCCCACTCGTCGGTGGAGAGGTGCTTCCATGCAAATATGGAAAATAAGGGCTTCACCTGCCCGAGAAGAAACTTCGTTATCCTTGACGCGTGTTTGGCGGAGCTGCAATGAAATATCCCGCAAGAGGCCCGACGTCTATTGAACGTAGTTGTTGTCCTCACGCGGATCTGACCTTTACTCGAGGGTTGGAGGTTCCCGATGATTTCTCCTCCATGGTCGAGCCTCTTCATGGCCGATCGTACTCCAAGTAACACCGAGGAAGTCGATCCCGGCCTCCACAACTTCAGGCGACGTCGAGGAAGCTGATTCCGACTGGCCTAGCTCCAAGCGGCGCCGAGAGAGGAGCTCCAGGCCGACCTAGTTGCAGGCGGTGGCGAGGAAGGAGAACTGAGAGAGCCGAGCTCGGGCTGCCCCTAGTGGCCGGCGATGAGAGACGGGGAGAAGATCTCGGCCTTGCCTTGCCTTGCCTAGGCGGCGGCGGGGGAGAGATCGGGAGGCGGGAGCTCGGGTTGTGCTTGCCGGCGCAGAGCAGGTCGAGGGAGAGGGTGGCGAGGTGCGGCTCGGGCTGCTGCTTGCCAGCGGCGGCCTGGACAGAGGGAAGAAAGGCGGCTCTTCTTCCTCCCTCCCAAAACCCAATCCTCCTCTCTCTCTCTCTCTCTCTCTTCTTTCTTTTTTTGCTTTTTCCTTCCTGCTCACCCGACCTGCCCCCTTTCCCCTTCTTTCTATTCTTTTTCTTTTGCTGTCTGTACCCCCCTCCTGCTCCCTTTCTTCATCCATCCCAACTTATCTATCATATAATATATATATATAATATATATAATATATATATAACATAATATATATATTATAATCTTAAACACATATGTATATATAAATTATAAGACTATGCACATAAAACCTCCGCACGCACGCACGGGGTTGCACGTCTTCGAACGGGGTTGTACCACATTGCCGCTCGTAGCATGTCCCAAGCGCGCCACTTGGGGAGGATTCCGCTCGGGTGGATACGGGGTTGTACATACCCCTTATTATATTCTGCACAATATTACTCTTACTCGAGACTCCCCTTACTGGATGAGGTACTCTAATAATGAGCTGAAAGCTAGAAAGAAGAGTATGAGATACTCTCCACGCCCACAATTTAGGAGAGGTCCTCCTCCTCCTCCTGCAGCAGGATCAACAAGAAGTGTTTCACAATCTCAAAGGTTTACAACTTCTTATCATTTCAGACCATCTCAGAGCAGCAGTAGACAACATCACAGATCCTAGAGTAGCAAACAACAACAAAGAAATCAAAGCAGCCAACAACAGACATCTGAAGGTAATCAATAAGAAAAATCAAGTCTAGAGAGACCTCCTTCTCTAACCTATGATCCAGAGTTGGATCCTAACTACAGAATGTTCAGGTTTAATGAGCTGATAGTTCTCTCTCAGATAAGGAAAGCCAAAACTGAAGGGAAGGATTCTTCTCAATTTTTAATAATGTCATCTTATAGAAAGAAGGAATTGGATAAGTACCAGGTAAAAAAAATATTAATGCTGATGAATATATGCTTCTCCATCCAGAGATAGTAGTGCCTAGAGCTACATCAGTGAAGATTCTTGGTGTTGAAGATATGAAAATGACTCAAATAGAAGCAGAGGACCCCAGAAGAATAATGGTCTTCACAAAACCTGTTTCAGACCCTTCCTCAGATGCTCCAAAGAAAGATTTATAATTTTTCTGCTTATGCATTTTGAACTTTATTATTATTATATGTATATTCACAAGACACAATTGTTTATATCTGTTAAAGTTCTATAATTCTGTCAGATATTTTTTTCATACTTTGTGATTTTCTTTATTTTTTATAGTGACCTCACCCAAATAGGGGGAGATTGTTGGAACCCTCTTGTAATTTGAGCTAGGTTCACTATTAGGATTGATTAGATGACCCAACATGTATAGTCTAGGGTCATAAGTTATTTTTAGGGTCAAGGTCAGTCACATGATGTTAGATTGTTGGAACCCCCCTTCAGAAGACTTCAGAGACAGAAGACTTTAAAGACAATGCAGTTTAAAGAATGCAAAAAACAGCGTTCGATGAATAGCTGAACTCAGCTCGACGATCGTCGATCTCAGATCGATGAACTCAGAGTTCCTTCTCTGAGTTCAGCTCAATGAAAATCTAGTTGAGATCGACGAACTGTGATCTCATATCAGAAGTTCAGCTCGACGAAGGACTATCTCAGTTCGATGAACTTGGAGCTCAGGTTGACGAAATCCTTGTTGAATTCGACTAAATCCTTCCAGGTTCTGTTCGACTAATCCTCTCTGCAGTTTATTAGTTCGACTATAACAGTTTGATTTCAAATTATATTATATTAAGACAGTGATGCTCTGATAATTAATGCTCAATATTCTCAAGAATGTAGATGTTACCTGATAGCATTAATTATGGATTTCACAGAGTTATTACTCTACCATATTTACTAGGACAGTTAGGGAAATACATTCAAGACTAAATTATCCGTTCCAACTCCTAGAAATTATACAAAGGGTTTCAAGGAAAGAATTTAAAATTCAAATGTTTTTGAATCTGCAATCAATATATAAAGTGATTTTCAGAAGATTGCCAAAAATTAATGAGAAGAAAGAAAAAAAATCAGTAATCAGAGAACAAGAAATAGAGACAGATACATCTTGTTCTTCATCATCTGCTTCAAGCTTTTCTTCCAGCAACAAATCTTCAATCTGAGACCAAAAAGTTCACATCTCTCAGACATATTTACTGGAGGAAGAAGTTTTCAAAGAAGGCCTACACGCTGAAGCAAAACTACCACTCCTGATCAGATCTATACAACTCAGGGGGAGCTTTGACATCATCAACAATCCACTAGTCTTCTCAGAGATTTGAGAAAGAGAAGACAACATCATTTTCATTTTCCTTCTACTGTGTACAGGGTTATAACTCCGTTCAAAAGTTAACATTTTGCTTCACAAGTCACCTGATCAAAAGACTTAAGATTGATTTTTGGGCACCTGATCAAAAACACAAAAGGTTGCTAGATCTCCCTTAGAAAAATAGATCTTCTGGTGGTAGGGCACCTAATCAAAACCTGTGGTGGCAGGGCACCTAACCAAAAACCTGTGGTGGCAGAGCACTTGAGCAAAAACCTGTAGAGGATTCCTACCAGGGTGGTAGAAGAGTGTATGTACCCAGGTTTATTGGGGAACCACTATAAATTTTTTGTGTTGTCTGGTTGTGTCTTTACTTGTTTATTTTTTGTGTTGTGATATTTCTCTTTATATATACGAATGACAGGCACGGGCCTCCAGCCCTCGTGCCCCGCGCGATAGTACCCAGTCGCGGCGGCGGGGTACGCCCGCTCCCGGGAGGCTTCGCCCGCCCCCGGGGGCTTCGCCCGCCCCCGGCGGGCTTCGCGCCCCCGGAGGAGTGATATTTTGGGAAAATTTTATTTGCAGTCCAGATCTGATCGATTGAACGGTTTAGATCTGTCTGATGTCTTTTTACCTTACCATGCAACCTAAAACAATACTTCGTTTTAATATAGTATAGATATATAATATATAAATATATATTTAATTAATTTATATAATATATATTATAAATATTTATATAATATATTTATTTATTCCTAAATCCCCCCCCCCCCCCCCGTTTTTTTGCCCAGCCCCGCCCTTTCCACTACCGTCGGTGGCGGAGCCTCCGGCGGCATGACCGGCGGCCACCGGCGGGTTCGCCGGACTCCGGCGAACCATCCGTGGGTTGTCCGGCGACCGGCGGTGGCCCTGCCCGTCGGTCGCCGGACAACCCCATGAGGGTTCGCCGGAGACCGGCGAACCAGCTGGTGGGCGCCGGTCATGCCGGCGGCGGCAGTAGAAAGGGGGAGGGCGGGGCTGGGCAAAAAAACGGGGGGGGGGGGGGGGGTGGTTTGCTGGAGTCGGGCTTGAGGAGAGAGAAGGAGGAGTGATTTTTTGGGAAAATTTTATTTGCAGTTCAGATCTGATCGATCGAACGGTTTAGATCTGTCTGATGTCTTTTTTAACTTGTCATGGAACCTAAAACGATACTTCTTTTTAATATAGTATATATATATCACCTACTTTAAAATCCGCTGTGAAAACTGTTAGGTTATTTTATTATATGTTCGCACGTGTCGAGGCCGACTCGGAATATGTTAACTGGTTCGTGTCATACTAGGGTCTTGCTCTATGCTGGAAGTACTATAAATACTTATTTCATACTTAGATGCGGTATTGTAGAATACTTTGAGCGGAGTTCCCTTCTACATTCTCAAAGTAACCGCTAGGGTTTTCCGCTCCCGGGCGATTTCGCGAATCCGCTCCGCTGGTCCAGTCGTTCTTCCAATTTCTGTGATTCCGCCGTCCTATTCTCAACCAGATCGAAGCCGCCTCCGGAGACTGCATCGCCGTGGCTCTTCCCTGTAGCGCTGTTTCTGGTTCTCTGCCGAAGCAGCCGCCGGATCAGAAGAACGCCGCTAGTTTTTTGATTTCGTTCCCGTCCCGGCGCCGCTGCCTAGATTCGTCACAGATCTAGTTTTTCCGTCTCAGATCTGGAAGAGCAAAGGTGTTAAGATCGCGAGGGAAGAGATCGACTTCGCGTATTGCCGAATCTGGTGCCTCCGCCATCGCTGTTCGCAGCAGCGATATCTGAAAAGGGAGATCTGTCGCTACCGTCTTCGTTCGCGAAGTTTGCTACGTCGCTCGAGAAGAAGATCGTAGCCCGGTTGTTAGCAAAGTCCGGCAATCCAGACCGGGGTAGATCTCTGGTTCTACTGAGCCTATCGGGAAGAGAAACACTTTCCCGTCAGTGTTCTAGGAGAAGGAAGATTTTTCCGCCGCAGTTGTGCTCCACCGCCATTTGTGGATTTATTTGGTTCGTTGATTGATTGTGGAAGCCAGACGTCTCCAACCCTATAGATCTGTTGCTTTGCCGCCAATCCAATCAATCTGGTTCTTGCTGCATGTTGCTGATGTGTGAAAAAAAAATATACTGTTGGGAAATACTGTTGCTTGCCACATCCTTCACTCTACTGCTTGATCCAGTCTTCATCTTCAGTCGTGATCGGATTTAGTGGATCCAGTCTTTTGGAGTAACACCACTTTGGAAGGTTGTTGACCGGAGCTTGTCTTCGGCGATTGGTTTTCAGCCGGAGAGGAGGAGCAACAAAAAATTATCTTTTTTTGGATTGGATCCGAAGACCGCGTCTCGTCTCCGCGCCAATCAGGTGACTTCTTTCTTGTTTTTTTGTTCAAGCAAAACGAAATGTCGAAGGTTTCCTCCTACGATATCGTCAAGCTACAGTCGTTCGATCTCTCCGACTTCCACGCTTGGAAGCTGCACGTCCAACTTGGTATGAAGGAACGTGAGATTTTCTACACGATCCTGAGTGATTTTGCCACTACCGAAGAGGACGTGAACGAACTTCAGTGGAGAAAAGACAAAGACTTCTGTAGGGACTACCTCTTAAATTCTCTGAACCCTAGACTCGCCCTGACCTACAGCAGTCATAAGACTGCAAAGGAGATTTGGGATCGCTTGAATGCGCACTTCCAGAAGGAAGAGGGGTTGTCGAGGACTCTCCTTGGGGAGAGACTCTTCACTTCAAGATTCAATTTGAACTCGTCAATCACCTCTCAAATAATTGAACTGGAGAGTCTGCGTCTCAAGTTGGCGGACGATAAGTCCGACATCTTTGATAATCTCTTTGTATGTCTGATTCTTAGCAGCTACCTCCTGAGTGGTTGACCTTCAAGACTGAAATGCACGGACTGAAGGAAAAGATCGCATTGGATGAACTCAAAAGGTTCATTTATATCGAGGATCAAAACATCGCTGGTAAGAGCTTGGAACAAGTTGGTCAGTCCTCACAGGCTGTCAACTTCGTTTCTCGACCCAGCAAGCCTCGAAGGAAGCCACCAGCACCCAAAGGTGAGGCCTCTGCACAGTTGGTGCCTAAAAAGCCCTCTTTCAAAAAGAAGAGGGGCAAGTGCCACAACTGCGGCAAGTGGGGACACTGGGCGGCTGAGTGCAAGGCTCCTAAAAGAAAAAGGAGGATGCCCCGCAAAATGTGGCGAACATGCTGGCTGATGCCTCAGATCCCAAGTCCTTCGTGGCTATGATCGGGAGCAGTCACCGCAGTTCGTCCTCTGAGTGGTAGCCTGATAGCGGTGCTACCTGTCATGTGATGAATGACAGAGGGTTACTTGCTGAGGTCAAGGCAGTCTAGGAGAAGGTGGAGAACTGCAATGGAGGAGAGACTGAGGTGACCCATGCTGGGACAGCCGAGCTGGTCCTCTCATCAGGTAAAACTCTTTTTCTGCATAATGTTAAAGTAGTTCCATCTTTAACTAAAAATTTGATTTCAATGAGTCTGTTAGATAAGGCTGGGATATCCTTCACAACTCAAAATGGTAGAATGACCTTAACTGTAAATTCACATTATTTTGGGTGTGCGTATCTGATCAACGGAATGTATAGACTTAGCTTAAACAACAATAACATTAACCAAATAAGTTCGAACCTTATTGATCCTAAGTTGTTACATAACAGACTTGGACACGTGAACTATAGGAAAATGCTAGATCTAGCGAAGAGTCATAAAATTCCCTTAGATCTGTCGATTCGATTTGACAAGTGCGAGGTGTGTGCTCAAACCAAAATCACTAGAAAACCATTCAAATCGGTTTCTAGGAGCACGAAACTTCTTGAGTTGATATATTCAGACCTCTGTGATTTTCGTAGCCACGTCACTAGAGGGGGAAGGAAGTATCTGATTACATTCATAGACGATTTTTCAAGATATTGTCATGTGTATCTGTTAAAATCGAAAGACGAAGCCTTTGAGACGTTTAAGACCTTTAAGTCTCGTGTAGAAAATTAGTTGAACCTGAAAATTAAGAGATTTAGAAGTGATGGAGGAGGAGAATATACTGTTTTTGGGTTCAAGGAATTCTGTGCCTCTGAGGGAATAATTCTCGAAACCAAGCTCCTTACTCACCCCAGTCAAATGGTATTGCCGAGCGTAAGAATAGAACTTTGACAGAAATGTTGAACTCTATGCTCCTAACAGCTGGCATGCCTAATTCCTTTTGGGGAGAAGCAGTTCGTGCTGCAAATCACATTCTGAATAGAGTGCCTCATTCTCAGCTCACTGCTACCCCGTATAAACTGTGGCACGGTCATCCTTGTAGATACGATACTCTAAAGACTTGGGGCTGTATCGCATATGTGCGATTACAAGACCTTAAGAGGCCTAAGGTAGGATCTAGGACGACCACATGCGTCTATTTAGGTAGTGCAGAAGATAGTGCAGCCGACAGATTTCTCGATCTATCCACGAATATCGTGATAGAGTCTAGAGATGTCATATTCTTTGAAGATAAATTTGTCAAGGATCATGGTTTGTCTGTTTCCGGGTCTAATGATATGATTTCAGAATCTATCGTAGAACCTGGAGCTGGCCCTTCTAGCACTGCTCCCCAACCTCTAGAGGTGGAAACTGTTCCACTTAGAGCATCTACAAGAGAGAGAATCCCTAAGAACTTTGGTGAGAATTTCGTCACCTATCACTTAGAGAATGATCATTCTCCTACCAGGAGGCAATGAGATCTAGAGATTCATTGATGTGGGCAGAAGCCATTGATGATGAGATGGACTCGCTGTTACATAACAATACTTGGCATCTAGTTGACTTGCCGAAAGGCGCTAAAGTCCTAGGATGCAAGTGGGTGTTGAAGAAGAAACTACATAGTGATGGGTCTATAGCCAGGTATAAAGCGCGTCTCGTAGCTAAAGGTTATAAACAACAGGGGGGAATAGACTACTTTGATGTTTATTCACATGTGTGTCACCTGTCGACTATCAGTATTCTTCTGGCCTTAGCGTCTATCGAGAACTTTATAGTTCATCAGATGGATGTGAAAACAACCTTCTTAAATGGAGAGCCTGATGAAGAGATCTACATGACACAACCTGAAGGTTATGTGCAGAAAGATCTAAAAGATAAAGTGTGCAAATTGGATAAATCAATCTATGGGCTTAAACAAGCGCCTAAGATGTGGCACATGAAATTTGACCAGGTGGTAAAGAGTCTCGGATTTCAGTCCAGTCTCTCAGATAAATGCCTTTATTACCGCTCATTGTCGAATCTGACAGTCATCATATGTCTATATGTAGATGACATGTTGATTTTGGGGTCTAATCTTGATGCAGTTGGGGATATTAAATCCACTCTGGCAGAAGTTTTTGACATGAAGGACCTTGGTCCTGTGGATACCCTATTAGGTGTGAAGGTTAGAGTTGACAAGGCTCGAGTTACTCTTAGCCAGACTCAGTATATTGAGCAACTTCTTTCTACTTGGGGATATGATAACTGTATGCCGATTGAGACGTCATTTGATCATAATGTGAAGTTGAGTCCTAACGTAGAGACCAGCGTTGATCAAGTCAAATATTCCAAAATAATTGGTAGTCTCATGCGTGCCACAAGTTGTACTAGACCAGACATTACCTTTTCGGTTAGCATGCTGAGTCGTTTTGCCAGTAATCCAGGCAAAGAGCATTGGGAAGCCCTAAATAGGCTGCTGAGGTACCTGAAAGGTACTAAAGATCATGCTCTGTGCTACACTGGTTACCCACCTTCTGTGGAGGGACATTCTGATGTCTCATGGTGTTCAGAAGTCGGGAACAGCAAGTCTACCAGTGGATATATATTCACTTTGGGTGGAGCTGCTATTACTTGGAAATCCAAAAGACAGACCTGTATAGCATTGTCTTCTATGGAAGCTGAGTTGTTTGCCTTAGCCTTGGCCGGTGAAGAGGCAGATTGGATCAGGAACTTGATTCTAGACATTCTCTTGTCTAAGTTACAAGTCAACTCGTTGAGCTTGTATTGTGATAATCAAGCATCAGTTCAAGTCGTTAAGAACACCCTCTATAATACTAAGAGGAGACATGTACGACTGAGACATGCCTTGTTGAATTATCTGAAAGAAAAAGGAATTATCACTTTGATCGATGTACGTTCAAAGGATAACTTGGCTGATCCATTGACGAAAGGAATGCCAAAAGACCGTCTAATCAAAACTGTGGGGGAAATGGGACTAAAGGCGATTTAGTTCGGCCTTAGTTCAGCAATAGGTGATTCAGTTCAACCTTTGTCCGAAAGTTTTGATTATTCTGATTTCCTTTGTCAAGCAAGCATGTTGTGTTCTGTTGATGCTCTTGGTTGTTGAGCTCGGATCTGATAAGTTATTTCATTCCAAACTTGATGCTAACAACTTCACCTGGATTCGGCTTTTGCCTTGGAGGAGAGTGTTATTCCAAACTTGATGACACAATCTGACTTGGTCTTGTCTCTTCTTCTGGAGATTGGTTCCATTCCAAACTTGATGAGTTCCAATTAACTTTAGAAGGGCAGTAACCGTGACATTCCATATAGGATCACAGATATAGCTGCGGTGTCCAGAAGTCTGAAATCGTTTCAGTTGAAACAGATATCAGGTTCTGAGGTAAAACTATAATACTCTGTGAATGTGTCCTCCCAGCCAAATTAAAAGTTTAATACTAAGTTCTTTTTTTTGTAAGAACTAGATATTTTGCAAATTTGCAAAGGATAGAATTCACTCTGAAATGAAATTCTCTGTTGAAATTGCAGGGGTTGCTGGGATAGGAGGAGCACTGGTTGACTGGGATCCAGATCAGGATGATCTTCTGGATGATGAGTTTTAGAGTATTTGTAGTTTATCTTTTGCTACTTCTGCTCAGAGCATTGTTTAGCTCTTATTTTATGCACTGTTTGATTGGACTATTAGCTCTCTGTTTGTTTGGGACAACAGGCGTTTTGGGTCTGTGTCTTGTTGTACCTGAGACTATTCTGTGTTGCAGCTGAGTTTCGTTTTACTTATGTGTGCATACTATTCTGTGCTTAAGTCTAATTTGTTTGAAACAGGTGCTGGACACGGTTGTGTATGATTCACAGTTGGTTTAACTTTGCACAAACCACCCTCTATCCGAAGTCTGGGTTCACGGCGGACATAGGAGGAGATTGTTAGGTTATTTTATTATATGTCCGCACGTGTCGAGGCCGACTCGGAATAGGTTAACGGGTTCGTGTTATACTAGGGTCTTGCTCTACGCTGGAAGTACTATAAATACTCATTTCATACTTAGATGCGGTATTGTAGAATACTTTGAGCGGAGTTCCCTTCTACAAAATAAATTAAAATTTTAAAATACTTTATTCACCCCCCCTCCTCCTCTAGAGTTAGTTAGATCTATCTCTCACTTTCAAAGTCTTCTACTGCACATGCGAGAGCAAAATGGAGCAATCTCTGAAGCGGAATTTACAACAAACAGAGCGAGTGCTAAGTGAGAGAGCGAGTAAAGTGCCAAGTCTTCACCGAAAAACTTCAGTGCTCTCTCTTCTCACTTTGGTTGTCTGTTTTCAAATGAATGCTTATGTGCGATTATGGCCACCTTGATCACAATTTTTTGGAAATTGACGTCGATCCCCCCTCCCCGGGGAACTGCAAACAATCCGGGTGGCCTGGATAGGTTCGCCGGAATTGGAGGCGACATACGACAATGGAGGCAGGCAAAAACGGGAGGCTAGCGCGCACGCTTAAAGATCGTGCACACTTGGAGTCCGCGCACGAGCCCACTGGGAGCACACGCGTGGGGGCGCTGATGCAGACAAATTTTTATTATCTACTAGTATTAATAATAAATGGATTTACTACATCAAAAATAAATGTAGAACACTCAATATAATTGATATTTTAATTATGTAGAAAAATTAACATAGATATATATTTTGTGATAAACTATACAATTAAATAAATCAATATAATTTTAAAAACGAAAACATAAAGGAGAGAGCGAAACCTTGATAAAATAATATGAAATTAAGAAAATAAATAAAGGACGATAAAACATTCTAATGCACAAACTAATTTGTGTTCATTAATCATTACAATATTTAATAAATATCTTGCAGTGAATTTGAGAAAATAGATTGCAATTTTTTAAAATATAATAATAATAATTTTAATATGTACTGTACAGTGTACAGTGTACGAGTAGGACTCCATTTCTTCTTGGGTGAGCGAAGGCAAAGTTAAGTGGTAAGAGTGGGACCCAGCAATTCCTAAATACAAGGGCAATAACACGTGGTCTACTCATTGCCGAATCTTCTTAGTTCCTATTGGTCCAGGTAAAAGTTCCAACAGCAAGAGACTGGGTGGGCTCGGGCTCAGATTGGAAGGCCCACTCTGGGCCCACTCTGGCCCACGCTGGCCGCCCATGGGATGCCATAAAAGTGAGGAGGTTGTTTGCTAGGGTTTGGGTTCGTCCTCCCCTTTTTCAATTCCCCCTTTTTTACTCCGTAAGCAGAGAGAGAGGTAGGAGCGAAAAAGGTTTTCTACACCATGGAAGAAGACGACATCGGAAGCACGGCCGCCGACGTCCGAGAGACGGCGGCTCTCCCCCGGCAAATAGTCCCGAAGCTGGAGCCGACGGATATAATCGGATCGACGCTTCCGATCATCCGGATTCCCTCAAGGCGCACCAAGGATCGGCATACGAAGGTAGAAGGAAGGGGACGACGGATTCGGATGCCGGCGGCCTGCGCGGCGAGGATCTTCCAGCTCACCCGCGAGCTCGGCCATAAATCGGACGGCGAGACCATCCGGTGGCTGCTTCAGCACGCCGAGCACGCCATCATAGCCGCCACCGGGACCGGAACTATACCTGCCATCGCCACCAACGTCAATGGAACTCTCAAGATCCCGACGGAGTCCCAGTCGGCGGGGACATCGGGAGTACTGGATGACGCTGCCGGAAAGAAGAGGAGGAAGCTGCAGCCTACGCGAGGTTCGGATCACGCGCTTCTCCAGGCCAGCGGTTCGGTTTCGGTTCCGGCGGGTCTGGCTCCGATTGCGCCGATGTGGGCCATCGCCGGAGGCACTGCGGGGATGACTGGGGCGTTGGTGCCGCAGGGGACGGTGTGGGTGGTTCCCCCTAGTCATATGTGGGGGTTTCGAGCCGTGGGCATGTTGAACGGCGGCAGGCACGGGGGTTCACCGGAGGACGACGGCCGGAAGCAGGAGCTGCAGTTGATGAGGGAGACGACGGAGGGAGAACGGCCGGAGGAGGGAGACGACGAAGAAGAAGATCGGCAACAGCCGGAAGCAGTGGTGGGGACCCTTATCTGAAAACGTACCAGAAGTTTAGGTTATTTTGGTTGACAATTTATCTAAATTCCCTTTTTATCTGGTAATATATTTTTCAGATGCAGAAGAATTTTTATAATTTATTGTAATTTTGGTTAACAGCTTATTTATAGTTTCTTTTTCTCATGTAAATAGATTAGTGGGTCACTACGAGGCGACGCTAGGAGCTTATTATTATTATATTATTATTATTAATAATTCCGGTTTGTTAAGTATATTGGGTCCGGTGGTCCCGACTTGGGTATTGGTTAAAGTAATGGCCTTAGCCCTGCGTGTCACGTGATGTGGGCCATGAGAAGCAGCGGGTGGGTTGTGGGCCTCTCGTGCACAGTCGTGTGAGCTGTGCGCGGGGCCTACTTTGGTACAGGCGCTGGCTGGGGGTTAGTTGGCGATGATGACCTGTCCCTCTACAGTTTCGACACGTGGAGCGACGACGTGTCCAAAAAGATACCCTTTCATGGCTCTTATTTGACTGTAAAATAAGGTGATTGTTAACCGCAACCCGTTATTTTGCTAGTCGCACCTCAAAATCTACTAATTTTTCGCGCATTTTCAAAATACGTCTTGTACATGCAATATCAGGAAAAGTGTTCAACATGAAAGTTGTAGATATCGACGAGATCTACAACTTTTGTGGTGATCACTTTTCCTAAAAATGCATGTACAATGCGTACTTTGGAAATATGCCCAGGTTTTACGTCTTTTCGAAATACGCCTTGTACATCCAATTTCAGGAAAAGTGATCAACACAAAAGTTGTAGATCTCGTCGATATCTACAACTTTCGTGATGAACACTTTTCCTGAAATTGCATGTACAAGACATTTCGAAATGGCGCAAAAAATTTGAAGATTTTGGGGTACGACCAGCCAATTACGGGTTGCGGTTAACAATCACCTAAAATAAATGAACATTATTTCATCAAAAAATCTCAATGATGTATACAAAGGCTCTGTTTGGATCTTCAAACGGTTACGAGTGCATAAACCTGACTCCCTTCCACCGGCAGCAAACGCTGGTGGCATGAAGCCCGCCGAAGAGCCACCCGTAGTCTCCCATCTCCAATGTTTGAGCAAGCAGTGCAATAATAATTATTTCAATTTTATGGAATACAATATCCTTGGTGCATTCAACTATAGCTATTCAAAGCAGATAAAGCTATTCAAACAGTTTTCTTAATGTCTTCAACTTCTACTTATCACTCATTCCATGTAATCAAATAGAATTTTAAAGAATGATGTTATAAGCACATAATTATCGATGATTGTGGTTGTTGGACCCAATTTTAGCTGTGGCTGAAGAAGACGTACCCTACTTCCAACGAGAACAACGATGATAGGACCGCTAGAGGACCCATCGAATAACCAATAGTTCAATTAAGAGATATCTCCTTGTGGATAGACCATCGTTCTTCTAGAACTGAGCAGTCGTGCGATGGGCTAGCCGGTGAGGGAGTCGTGCAGGGGGTGTGGTTACCGCTCAAATCGTTATGGCGAAATATTAGCGAGAAGATCCTATGAGGGTGAGATAGAGCTTATGGATTGGAAGGTTATCCGGTTAGACCAACCCAGAGCTACAACTAAGAGGTAGATGGGGTTGCGTACGAGCTGATGACATAAACGTGTCACTCCTAGAAGGTTTTGACTTGTGGCTGCCACATAAGTCACATTAACAGCTAAGTTATATTCATAACCCAAAAATTATATTTGCACACTAATGTGGTATCCGCACACCAAATAAGGCTCTGTTTGGGGGGACTTATTTTCATCGATCAAGCGGTTACGATCGCATGAACCAGACCTTAATGTAACCGTTTGACTTATTAACATTCTTTCATTTGCCTTGTGATCTGCCATATCTGTTGTGCTACATAGAATCATATAATGTTACCTTGAGATTAAGGACTAGTTTGGCGCGGAGGAGAGGTTGCACAATTTCATCCCCGCTGCGCAACCGCTATCGCAATTCCTGTTGCGCGGATAAAATTCACGAGACTCTGCGCCTTTTTAAGGTCATTGCCGATTCCCACCGCCCTGCCGCAGCCCCGCCAAACGACACGGGGCTGCGGCCGAATGGTGTCGTTCGCCCGATTGCGGGGGATCAGCCCCACCAAACGAGGTCTAATGGAATTACTACCACATTTATAGGATCAATACTACATGCAATGTTCCCCTTTCTTGGGAGATCCGAAAAAGGAGCTTGATTGCCTCTATGATGACCAACAGTGACGTAACGAATCTCTATAGAGACTAACCGATAATACTTTTGATAGACTCCTCCACTACAATCTCTATGAGGACTGGCCGACAATACCCTTTCAAATGGAATAATAATTGTGTACGGGGTAGCACTCCTTCATCTGAGAGCGGGTGAAATTTAAGTCGTTGATTTCGCATATCCAACGTTGATGATCTCGCCAAAATAAAAAAAAACAAAGAAAAAACGGCAAGATCGCTACCCACGCTCTTTCCTCTTAGAGCGAATAGCAATTCCAAAAATTATTTTTTTTGTAAGGAGAGCCGTAGGAGACAAGAAGGAAAGGAGGGTTTAGCATTGTGAGGCTACTAGTGTAGGTTGGCGTGTTGGTAGAGCTCTTTAGGAAGAATATATATAATTGCACACACTTATATTGTTTTAAACACCCTTATAATGTTTTAAAATGACAATAGCAACATGTAGAAGTGCAAATGGCAATAGAAACACACCCTTATAATGTTTTAAAATGACAATAGCAACACGTAGAGGTGCAAATAGCATAAACCGGCGTGCTTATAACATTCAAAATTACATATTTTAGTATATTACCGGGAGTGCAAGTCCAGCCACAATCCCTAATTGCCGGCGGCGGGCTCTCCTTCGTGAGGAAGAAAGGGATGATGGAGAGAGGCATCGTCTTCGCCGCTGCGTCCCTCGCCGCCGCATTCTCCGTCACGCTCGCCTCAAGATCCGATAACCATGTCGCCCTCTATCGCTCTTTCGACGAGGTAGGCTTTGATTTACCGACTCCTGATACGAATCTCTTTCCTTTGAAATCGCCTCCGTCTTCCCGCTCCTCTGCATCTCCTACGAATCTCAGCGTGCTCGTATTGCTGTATTTAGGGTTCCGATATGACGAGGAAAGGCGACGGATCTGGATTGAGGAAGGGCGCGGAGACGATGTTCGCGCCCAAATTCGACGGAATGAGATTCATCGAAACGCTGGTGACAGCGCATAGGTGAGCGCCATCGTTCGAGCTGAATCTTCTTGTATCTGCTTTCAATTTCTGAAACGAACCAAGTTCTTTTGAAACTTCCATGCTTGATCGATTATTACTAGAATTATGAAATCTGGATCCGTTCAGAGTTGGTTTGAAGGCTTTTGCTTGAAAGAGGAGATTGAATTTTTTGAAAAGGAAAACTTGTTTTATAATGAAATTTAGGGTAGCTAAAGAGAATCTCGACGCAGGGATTGAGCAGAAAGGAGTCCCCGTTGAACTGATATTATAAAGCTCGTCTACCAAATGAACTCGTTGGACAACTAGGGACGTGAGGGTAATTGGCAAATTGCATTCTTGAAATATCTGCTTTTGGCAAAGTGCATTCTTGAAATATCTGCTTTTGGCAAAGTGCATTCTTGAAATATCTGTTTTTGGCAAAATGCATCTCTTAAAATGATTTTTTTTGTAAAATGCACCCTCAATAGGCAAAAAATAAAATGGCCAAAATGTACACTATATGGTGTACATTGCCAAAAAACCATTTTAGGGGTGCATTTTGTCAATTTTAAACTTTCGGGGTGCATTTTGCCAAAAGTCTATATTTCTATGATGCACGTTGCCAAAAAGCCGGGAGGGGATTTTAGGATCTGTGTGGGGCGGCGTTTTTGCTCCGGCGAGTTTGGACAAAAACTCTACAATTTGGCATGACAATGGTTAGTTATGAACACCCCATCATGAAGAAAAAGAACTAGTTTTGAACATAAAAATGGATGAAATTTCATAGGTGAGGTCGGTAAAGAATGACCACCGCTCTCGCGAATGCCACCACCGTGCCGAACGAATCCTCAGTAGTCATAACTCGTAAATGTTGTTATGTTGAACACATAATTCATGACGGCGGTATTTTTATCCAAACTCATGGAAGCAAAAAATACATCAAGCCAAACAAACAATAGTTCGTAACCACTGTCTTCACGACCATCCAGCCAAACAGACACACCCAGCCAAACAGACACCTGATGACTTGAGTAATTATTGAGCTCCACATAAAGCATTTTTAAACTGTGCGGATGACGTGGACTTCATTGATTGGCTGAGCAGCCTAAAAAAGAGCTGGTTAGCACTGCTAGTAATTTTTCCAAAGCTTTCTGGTGAATAATTAATAATAGGACAATGCATAAGCAGAGAGCAGCCATGGGCATAAAAAGAATTGTGTAAAGAGTTGTATGAATATGACCTAAATAAGCATACAAAGAGATATATAAAACGAAATAAGGACATAAATGTAGTTAGTGCATAATAAATTGTCACGGCTCTGTATTTAAAGCATATCTGATCGTATATTTCACCATCATCTTTTCGGCATGATTTTTGAAACGCTATCATACGGCTGTATTGTATCTCGCACGGTGCAAGAATCGCACCTCAATAGCGCTATCTCTATTGTCATCAATTCTCCTTGTCAGGAGAGAGGCTTGCTGATATGCTGAAATATGTTTAGGGTAACAAGTTGAGCTCTCCAGCATGGATCCAAAAGCTACACGTAATGAATGATCGTCCTCTCCTATGTATTACAAATTGCCGAGTAACAATTTTCTAATCTGTGCAGCACTGATTGATGTCCGGCCGATCATCGGTCCATCAGTCTACTATTCCACAAGCATGAAGGGTGGTGCATCAAGATTAATCTACTCTAAATGTCTCTAATGTAAAGCTCTACGTTTTCGTGTTAGCAACATTGAGTGCAGACTACAAAAGAAGCGGTCAACTTATGAGAAATCGCCTTTTCATACTATTGCTATTAATAAATTTAAATATATTATCGTGTGCGCGACCATTATCTCAGCCAACAGTTTGCCACCAACACGATCTCAACCAAGCCCGTTAATGAGCTGATCGGAGAAACAGATTCATCAGAGCCTTTCCCTTGCTTCACCATCGAACATGAAGGTTGTTCATCCGGACCAGTACTTTGTTTCATCATCGGTCCACCCTTTGTAAGACGGACGGTTGAGCTCTCTAAAGTGCCACTCATCTAATCCTGCATATGCGCTAGTGCGGGTGCCGGCATTGGTGCATCGACGATGATGATGGCGGGAGCTGAAGGCACGGAGGCAGCCTGAAACATCTCCACCACAGCAACAACAGTTTTAGGCTCAAATTTGGATATATAATCTTCTTTGAAGCCAAAATCCCAAACCCACACTCTTCCCACCAACCTAAAACCTTCCATTTCAGCCAGCCTCCATTATTCAAGCCAACCTTCACTATTCCAGCCAACATTTACAGAGCCACCGTCGATTTTGGGCGGCTTGTCACCATCCCATAATTTTGAACAAGGGACCTCCCTTGAACAAAATTAGAATGTCGCCCGCCTCTGATCCCAAATTATGTGTTATCAAAATAAACTGATTTGAAATGTGTTCATTCTCATATACACACAACTAAAATGAGAGCAATCATCCACACTACATGTATATAAAAGAAAAACATACTTTGGTAAAACATTATCTTTTCAATTTTACTATATTTTTATTACAACTTTGTATATATAATTAGATATAGGAATAATTACCAAAACTTCCCCTAAAAATTGAAATAATTACAAATTGCACCTCTTATTATTCTAATTACAAAAACTTCCCGTCCTAACTTTACATTTCATAATACCCATGCACAAAATAACCCCCCTTGAAAAAAAAAAACCCGAGAGAGGTATTTTTGTGCATTTTTGTGCATGAATGTTTTTATTTTATTTCTTTTAAAAACATCTTTATAAAGATACATTTGCCAAGACAATTTTAAACAAACAATAGACGCACTGTCACACAAACAAACATGAACCCACGCACGACTGCTTGTAGAATAATAAGAGACTGCGTGTAGAATAATAAGAGAAGATTTGAGAGCTTCCAAAGCATAGACGGCAGTATATCCCTAAATCCAAAGACGGTGGCTCAAGTAGTCACAAATATGATTAAGGCTCAGTTTGGCACAGTGGTGGCACAGTCTTGAATATGGAGGTTAAATTGTCATCCGTTAACACCCACCTAAGAAACTTTATCAACTTTTATGTTCGAACCGATAATGTTTGTTAGGTGATACTTAACGAAATGACGGTTTAACCCATGTGTATACAACCGCCACCACCATGTCCGCCACCACTGTGCAATGACTTAACGAGCCTAAATTTTTTAAAACAAAAAGTAAAGCAGCTGCGCTCAATTAGCAATGAAAGCTGGGTTGGAAAGGCGCAGGATAGAATCAGCGCTGCTTTTCACATGGCTGCAACTACAAAAAATCTTAGGCTTCATTTGTTTCGGCGGTGGCGGATCGATCCGGCGGGTGAAAACGGAGTGTTCGAAACGGAGGGAGGTGGCTGCTTCAAACGGAGCTTTTTTGGGGCGTTTCTCAAGGCGGGCGGATGGAAACGGAGCAAACGCCGCCGGAGTTTCATTTGTTTACCCGCCTTCCGGCGGCGTTTGCCCAAAACGGAGCACCGAAACGCCCAAACAAATAGAGCCTATTCTCGCTAATTCTCTTGGTTGCGAAACTTTCCAAAGCATTAAACTTTCCGAGTATATAGCAAGTACAGGAGCATAGAGGAGGGAGGCCCCTATTTTTTGAGGTTCATCAAAAGCTTTGTTCAAAAACATTGGATGAGAATGCAAGTAGTTGTAGGTCTAAAATCTGATGCTCCATAATAACAACTAAATGGTAGACACAACAAGCAAAAATTTCTCAACTCCATAGTGCATATATTAAAAAGATAGTTACTGCCATCATAGTGCAGGCAGCATACGATGATGCAATGCTGTGGAGATGCCGCCGCAGCTGGTCACAAACCTGCAGCCAAGCAGCTAAAGTATTAAGAATGTGTGGAAGTAGAGTTTGCTCTTTGAAAATCGAGTACTACAGGGATGAGGAGGATGTGTACTAAATCTTAACAAACTATGTGAGAGTTGAATCGTGTGGCTAAATATTTTATCTTAAGGCGTTCACATATGAAAACTTCCAGTTTTGCGCTCATTAGATGCCAGATTCTCTCTTGAACACACACTGCGGAGAAGTCTCGGGTTCATAAGAGTGCAAGCAACTTCAATATTGGTGTTCCAAGGTAATTTGCAAATTCTTGATCTCCAACTAAAATTGGGGCAACTTATGTACCCTGAGAGAATCTCTGCTTCCTGAAATAAGCAAACACTCAATCTCCTTATGAAAAGTATAACTCCCGACGATGACGATCAGCCATGGATTTATATTTTTCAGAAGTCGCTCACAATTTATTAGTAATATTTTTATGCAATTCCTTTAAATAATTAATATGAGCTTGCACATCAAAAGAAATGCGTTCATGATTCGGAAGGGAGTGACGGTCAAGAATATCAGGTATAGAGAATCCATAAACAATCTCAAAAGGAGATTTATTGATGGAGCGATTAGTAGAATTATTGAATGCAAATTCAGCTTGTGTCAGTATCAGATCTCATTGCTTCGGATTCTCCCCAGTCAAACACCTAAGAAGATCCCCCAAGCTCCTATCAATGACCTCAGTCTGTCCATCGATCTGAGGGTGATATGCGTTGTTAAACTCGAGTTTGGTACCTAATCGGGTCCACAATGTTTCCAAAAAATACCTCATAAAACGAGTATCTCTATCAGAAGTGATTGATCTAAGAATTCCATGCAACCAAACGACTTCCTTAAAGAAAATCCTCGACGACGTGGACAACACTAGAGGTTTTTCTACACGGAATAAAATGCGTCATTTTCGAAAATCGGTCTACGACTACAAAAATAGAGTCGACTTTCCTCTGAGTGCGAAAAGTCTTACCAAAAAGTCCATTGAGATGTCATCCCATGACCGCTGAGGTATCGGTAAAGAGGTGTATAGTCTGGTGTTTTGTGCGTGCTCTTTATATCGCTGACAAGTCATATAATGCCTAACAAACTCGATGACATCGTGCTTTCATATTGGGCCAATAATAGCGAGCGCTGACGACATCTAATAACTTGGAATGACCTACATGTCCTCCTAACCCAAATGAGTGGAGCTCCCTAAGTAGTGTCTCTCGAAGTGGTCCTTCGCAGATGCAAAGGCGGGTGCCCCTAAACAAATATCACTCACTCACGATGTACTGTGCGGCTGGATCACTCTCCACTGTGCTTACCATGAGATCCAAATGCCGTGAAAAAAAAAGGACCAGTGGCGTATAGGTCGCGCTGTGAATCTAAGTCAGTAATGCAAGGCTGCAGTGTAACTAGTAAATGGGTTCGATGACTAAGTGTGTCGGCTACTCGGTTCGTGACACCGGGTTTGTGCTACAAATGAAAAGTGAACTCCTGCAGGGAAGCAGTCCACTTGGCATGACGTCTGATCTCCTTCTGGGAGTTCAGATGTATTAGAGCCTCGTGATCAGTATTTAGTACAAACTCACGCTGAATCAGGTAGTGACAAAGTGTAGAACCCCCTTGTCTTGGGTGCAAGATGAAGACCCGAAGGTTTTAGGAATTGAGTACGTCGATGATACTGATGCAGTTGTTAGATTAATACGGGACCGCATGCAAAACACCGGATGGTGGAATTTCAAGTGGGTGACAAAGTGTTCCTAAAGATCAGGCTGATGCATGGAGTGTCACGGGTACGTGGTGTGAAGAAGCTCAGCCCAAGGTACGTTGGGCTTTACACTATATTGGAAAGAATTGACCCTTTGGCCTATCGGTTGGCGTTACCGCCAGAGCTGGAGAACCTTCATGACGTATTTCATGTGTCGTCACACTATACCAATGACGCAGAGCCTGAACGATAGCGTATAACTCCAAGTCATAGGTGGAATATTTAATCTTTGCCTCATTCAACTTCTCACTAAAAATTGCAAAGAGTCGACCCTTCTGACTCAAAACTGCGTCAATGCCTATGATAGATGTGTCACAGTCAACCCCAAAATTTTTATCAAAATCAGACAGCGCTAACACAGGTGCATTCGTGAGTCTCTTTAACCAATATAAACGCACGCTCGGCTTCTTCAGTCCAAATAAACAATCCCTTCTCCAAACAATCGGTCACAGCCTCACAGGTGCTATTAAGGTACTAAAGTTTCGAATAAACCGCCGATAAAAAGATGCTAGCCCATGAAATCCTCGAGCCTCAGTAATCGTCCTAGGACTAGGCCATGATTCTATCGCTTTTACCTTCTCTTTATCAAATCTAATACTCTCAGAAGAAACGATATATCCTAAGAAGATCAGGCTATCAGTCATAAACGGGCACTTCTTTAAATTTATATATAATTTATTTTCCATGTAAGATCTCTAGGACTTGCCTAAGATGAATCAGGTGCTGATCAAGATTAAGGCTATAGATCAAAATATCATCAGAGTACACCACTACACAAACACCTATGAGTGGCCTAAGCACTTGATTCATCACTCACATAAATGTGCTTGGGGGCATTGGACAGCCCAAAAGGCATCACCAGCCACTCGTATAATCCCTCCCTAGTCTTGAACGCAGTCTTCCATTCATCCCCAAGTCGAATTCTAAACTGGTTGTATCCACTTTTTAAGTCAATCTTCAAAAACACACGGGATCCACAAAGCATATCTAGCATGTCATCCAATCGGGGAATCGGAAAACAA
The DNA here is from genome assembly GCA_039583875.1 of Platanthera guangdongensis. Lineage (NCBI taxonomy): Eukaryota > Viridiplantae > Streptophyta > Magnoliopsida > Asparagales > Orchidaceae > Platanthera > Platanthera guangdongensis. Next base: position 24,165,169 of record CM077152.1, on the reverse strand, counting down.
TATTTGATCGTAATTTTATTAATGTTCAACTGCCCGCACACATACGCCATGTCCCATCTTTCTTAGGAACTAGAAGCGCGGGGACGGCGCACGTCAAATCTAATACTCTCAGAAGAAACGATATATCCTAAGAAGGTCAGGCTATCAGTCATAAACGGGCACTTCTTTAAATTTATATATAATTTATTTCCACGTAAGATCTCTAGGACTTGCCTAAGATGAATCAGGTGCTGATCAAGATTAAGGCTATAGATCAAGATATGATCAAAGTACACCACTACGCACACCTATGAGTGGCCTAAGCACTTGATTCATCACTCGCATAAATGTGCTTGGGGGCATTGGACAGCCCAAAAGGCATCATCAGCCACTCGTATAATCCCTCCCTAGTCTTGAACGCAGTCTTCCATTCATCCCCAAGTCGAATTCTAAACTGGTTGTATCCACTTTTTAAGTCAATCTTCAAAAACACACGGGATCCACAAAGCATATCTAGCATGTCATCCAATCGGGGAATCGGAAAACAATATTTGATCGTAATTTTATTAATGCTCGACTGCCCGCACACATACGCCATGTCCCATCTTTCTTAGGAACTAGAAGCGCGGGGACGACGCACGGACTCATATTCTCTCTAACGTGACCCTTTGAAACTAGATCGGTCACCAACCCATGTAGCTTCTCATGCTCCTTCAAACGCATACGATAATAAGGTAAATGAGGTAAGCTAACTTCAGGGATGAGGTCAATGCAATGTTGTATATCTCTCATCAGGGATAGCTGATCGGGCAACTCCTCCGGCATAATCTCATAGAAATCATCAATGAGAGGACGCACCGTACAAGGGATGTCTAAAGTAGTGGGGGTGGAATCGATACCGGACAACATATAGACGACTTCAATATCCTTCATCTCCTCATGGAATTGGGACCCAGTCAATAACATGGTGGCAGAGTGAAAGGATATCACAGAGACAGTGGGGGAAGGGTGTGAAGTTCTCTTTGGGGCTTTGGGGACAAGGCTATTTTTTTGGGACGAAGAACAATCTTGCGTCCGTCGCGCTCGAAGGAGTGAGAATTCTTTACACTGTTGTGAACAAAACACGTCTATCATACTGTCAAGGTCGTCCTAATAGAATGTGACAAACCTCGATAGTAGCAACATGACACCATACCACATCCTGATACGTATTGCCTATGAAAAACTCTACGAGGCACTGGTGTGTGACAGGAATGGTCATACTGCTAGTGACCTATGACAGCTATAGGGTTTTCCTAAGGGTTGTGTCTTCAACTTCAACTTATCTATCATGCGTTGAGAAACAAAGTTCTTCATACTACCGCTATCTATGATGATGGAGCGGAACTGACCCTGTATGCGGGCGGTGGTACGAAAAATATTATTCCTCAACCAGTCATCGTCAGCGGGAGTCTTGTGAGTTAGGAGACTATGTTGGAGAACACATACTAACTGGTCGGGTTGCTCACCCTAAATTTCACACTCGCTCTCTAACTCAGTCTCAGAGATCGGGTCAGTCTGGGAGTCACTAAGGAAGACCCCGTACTCAGGTTCTGATCCACTCTCAGGATCGATGACGGCGACAAAGTGATGTCGCGGGCACTCAAAAGGCTTTTAACCCGGCTCCAAACACTTAAAACATCTAAATGTCTCAGGATGAGGTATAGTGCCCATAACCTCCTTGCCTTTGGTGGGTGGGGCAGGAAGTGTCGAGGTGCTCGTGGGTACTGCCGGTCAAGAGGTTCCGATAGTTCTGTCAACAGTAGTGAAAGTATGAATCGGGTGGGACCGATCAGTAGACTTGTTCCCATATGTTGTTTTTGCAGGGCTTCTACTCTACCCGTGCGGCTCGAGATCTCTCTTATATCCTTATAGTCAAGGAGTTCTAACTGATCTCTAATGGAATAATGCAGCCCGTTCAGATAACAGGACACAGTCATATCATCGAGGTGAGACTGGAGTACAAGAAACTCATTTGTGTACTCATCCACGGTGGATTTGTCCTGTCGTAGGTTATGGAACTTACGATACCGAGTTTGCATATAGTCAAAGGGAATGTAACGTTTACGCAGCTGAATTTTAAATTCGTTCCACGTAGTGATCAGGGGCATTCCTAAATTGAACCTAGACCACCTTAATTGACCCCACCAAACCAAGGAGGAACCCTTCAACCTAAGGATAGCGTACTCGACTTGCCTAGTTTGGGACAATTGCTTCCAAGCCAGAAACGATGCATTTGTTCACACTAGTCTAAACATCCCATGGGTTCTAAATGTCCCTCAAAATCACCAACGTCTAGTTTGATCCCTGCATCCTAACGAGGGAGGTAATGTGGTTCAAGTTGGGCAGGCTCTAGTGGCCTAAGGTTAGGGACCTAGGGTAGACTTCGACCACTGGGATAGGTGCTCGGTTTAAGTGTATGTTGGCCTTTATAGTGTTCACCGCTCCATTCACTATGTACCCCAGACCTCCCACGGTGGTGCTGAGATTGTCGACCGCTTTCATTAAGTCGCTCATACGCTGGGTCAGATCCCATACGCTATTTTCTAGGTGATGGATTCGCTTTTCCATTTAAAAATTATTTGATTTTATTTTTTAAATAAATTTCAAAAAAATTGATGCTCAAATAAATATTCAAATATTTTAGATTTATTATTATTATTTTTTAAAAACAAAAGGGACGGCCCGAGTGGGAGAAAAATAAAAGATTTTCAAAAATTCTAAACTAAAAATTATTATTATTATTATTATTATTGAAAATAGATTATAAAATTTTAGAAAAACAGAATTGTTTTGAAAAAAAAATTTAACCGATTGACGTGATTCGCGATAGGAGCGGATCACAAACCCCTCTATGCCAAACTGATGTAGACTCGATGAGGATTTTGAAAATTAAATATTTTACATCCAAAATACTTTATTATTTTATTTTATTTTTTCTTAGAGAAAAAAGATTGAGTTTTAATTTTGTAAAACAAGACGGACCGAGCGGTCCCAAATGATATTTATGCATGCAAATCTGAATCGTTGCTTTAGACAGGGAAATTCGTTAACGTCGGTCGAGTGGAACTCTAGCGTGTTTTACAAGTTGAACCGTCCACGGAATCAATCCAACCACAAGCAAAATTACAATCAACAATTTATGAATAGACGGTAATAAAAGCAGTGCGAATGCAACGACAAGCTCGTAGTTATTTAATGGAGAGCATAAATTTTACTAACATTTCGGAGCAAGGATACCTCACAGAGCACAACAGTTATTGGACCTTTCCGAGCTTTGGCACAGACGGCGAACAGGCAGGAAACGGGTAACGGAATGAGAGCCGGTGTCGACGTTACCCGCGGGTGCAAGGGCACGTTCGGGACGGAAGCGGCAGCAGGTCGTCGAAGAGGAGGCCTCAGTCAAGCTTCCGTCGATGGGGAGAACTCCTGTGACGAACTCGGCACGGTCGGTCGAGTGAGCCTAGATCTTGGACGGATGGAGTCGTAGCGGGGCGTCGACGACATCAGGATGGGAGTCGGGGGAAGACGAGCACGGAGGAGGTCGGCCGACAACCCAAGGAGCGAACAAGGTGTTGTGCTCTGGGTTTCTTCCGGGCTGCCTTTTCTTCCTCTGTCCAACAACTTTAATAGAGGGATATTTTTCCAAAATATTCATACGGGAGATTTCCAAAGATTTCCAAACGGGAGTAATTTTCCAATTTTCCAACTTTGCTTTTCCATTCAGATATTTTTCAAAACTTCAGCATTCTTCAGATATTTTATTCGGCGGCAGATACTTACTTCCAAACGCAATAGTATCATTCTCAATATTTCTTTCGTGTGATTTGGGCATCCTTGCGAATATTCCTACTTTGCAATATTTCCAAACTTTCAACCTTTCAACTTCAGATATTTTTCAAAACTTCAGCATTCTTCAGATATTTTATTCGGCGGCAGATACTTACTTCCAAACGACCGCAATAGTAATCATCTCCCCCAATATTTCTTTCGTGTGATTTGGGCATCCTTGCGAATATTATTTATGCGTTATTAAATAACCTGAGCTTGCCGACTACGTCCTAACCACCTAAATCCTCAGATCTATTTATTTAGGGTCCCGTCGTCCGGTCAAACCGATGAGCCAAACAATAATGAGTACAAGAAATGACATAAGTAAATAAATAAAATGAGTACAAAAAATGAAAAAAAAAACAGAATTAAATAAATAGATATAAGGTAAAGGACTATTGATGCGCCGCTGGACGCATCAGGATGACTCATACACATCACTTGTTTCAAAGCAATTTTGAGAAATTGGAGGATACGCTCAACTGCATGGAGGTGAGAGATCTATGGAACAATGTGTAAAATGACTGACAACCCCAACGACAAAAGATATATCAGTTCTTATAACTGTAAGATCAGCTGGCCCACAAGATGACGATAGTACTCTCGATTACGAGGGAGTAGATCAGAATCAGAGGTATGTGCGTAGAGATTGTGGATGATATCCATAGGTGTGTTAGCAGGATTGCATCCAGACTAGCCAGTGTCATGTAGAACAAGACAACTTTTGTGGAGATAGGCAAGGCCATCAGGACGGCGGGCTATCTCAATACCAAGAAAGTATCAGAGATTTCCCAAATCTTTGGTCTGAAATGCACATGTAAAGTGACTCTTGATCATGTGTATGCCTTTGAGATTATCGCCTGTTATTAAAATATAATCAACATATACCAAAAGTAGTAATGTGCCTGTCAGGCGGTGACGAGTGAATACAGAGAAGTCCACCGAGCTGCAAGTAAACATAAAATCACGAACCCAATTGAATTTATCAAACCAACCCCGAGGAGACTGTTTGAGATCATAGAGAGATTTTTTGAGGTGGCACGCAAGAGACTCTCTCGTGGTATCAAAATCGAGAGGTTGTTGCATATAGACCGTCTCAACAAGAACGCCATTTAGTAAGGCGTTTTTGATGTCCAATTGGTGCAACGACCAATGACGATGAACAACCAGGGAGATCAACACACAAACAATGTTCAACATTGCATCAGGTAGTCACTTTGTAGTAAAGGTTATGTTGCCAAGTAAAACCATGGGCCACAAGACGATCTTTTAGTCGTTCAACTGTCCAATCTGGGACATACTTGATGATTAAGGCCCACTTATAACCCACACATGTCTGGTTGGGAGGAAGAGTAAGGTCCCAAAGTTGATTTGCCCAGAAATCAGTCATTTCCTCATCCATAGTGGCCACCTCGAATGCTGAAGAGCCTCATGCAGAGAAGTACGGGTGGAAATAGACGACAAGGAAGTTGCAAATTGGTGAAGCGCAGAAGACAATCGATGCAGAGAAACATAAATAGATAGAGTGCAGGCGATAGAGGGCAATGTCGGATCAACAAACCGCGAAAAATCAGTAGTATAGGGTAATTATCGCACAGTATTTGAATGTGGCATACGACAAGTGTACTCATGACGAAGAGGAGAGGTGACAGGAACGGCAGGGCGTGGTAGTGTAGGAATTGTTGAAGAATCAATAGTCAAGGAGTGAAATGGTAGGTCTTTGAGGAAGGTCACATTCATAGACATAGATAACTTGCGATCAGTGGGAGAATAACATACATAGCCAGTCAGGAAATATCCAACAAACATAGATTTGGTAGCGCGGAGAGCAAGCTTGTGTGTAGAGGGGCCAAGGCAATGGACGTAGCACATGCAGCCAAAGACGAAAGACATCACGGTAAAGGGTTGTGTCGGTGAGAATAGAAGGCTGAAGGGCGTCGTAAAGTCGAGAATAGATGAGAGCATGTGATTGATGAAATGACAGGCTATAGAGACCATGAAGTGTCAATAAAGCTTGAGAACCTGCATTTGAAACATAAGTGACCGAGCAACCTCAAGTAGGTGACAGTTCTTGCACTTAGCCACACCATTTTGTTGGGGTGTGAAAGCACACAAAGTTTGATGGATGATATTGAACTCAACACAGATATTTTGAAATGCATAACTCGTATACTCACACACAATATCGGTCCGGAGGGCTTTAATATAAGTGGAGAGTTGCGCACGCATCTCAGCAATAAAGACACGAAGCACACGAGATAGTTCAGAGCGATCATGAAGTAAATACAACCAGGTCATGCGATAGTAATCATCAATAAGGGTAAGAAAATAACAATAACCAGAAACACTTGTTGTCATATAAGGTACTCAAAATGAACAAAAGCAAAAGGAGCAATGCTCCGAGTACAATGAGAAGGAAACAGGAGCGATGATGTTTGTCGTAGATGCAAGAGTCATAGGTGAAGTCGGTAAGAGAGGGATCGGGAAGAGTTTTCTTGAGAATCGGGAGAGGAGCATGCCCAAGACGTCGACAAAAATAACAAAGGAGAGCAGCGGGGGAAACGACTAGAGTGTTGAGACTATGGGAAAAAGAGAAGATACCTTCATTGGAGATAGATGCAACAGAGCTAGAAGACCGATTGATCAACCCCCGAAGATGTTAGAGTTGTGTGCGCAAAGATGTCAATGTCTTGGCAGGTGGTGGAAGGAGTGTTGAAACCGAAATCTCGGTCTCCTGTGGAGTTCGCCCGCGGGGAAGGGGTGGTCGCGCACCTACTTCGCTCCTGCAAGCAAAACAACAGAAGAAACAAGAGGAACCGACCCAAGGGCTCGGCGGGGAGGACCTACCACACACCCGGAAGATCTGAGAGCGCTTCCCCTCCTTAGCCAGAGGCCGAGCTAAGGTACCCTCAGAAAGCACTTGAAAACTGGAGCAGGAGAGCACAGGAAGCATGCCTTCTGGGGTACCCCTTGGGTCCTATTTATAGTTTTTAGAATCTGAACTGCCAATAATCAAACTGAACCGACCTGAAATTACCAAAAAAGCATTGGTCGGGTCTGTCAACAGCCAAACTCTGCTGTTTTGAAGGGCTATGGGCAGACCAACGGGGGCAAAACAGTAAAAAGTACCTCGTATATCTGGGCGAGCTGGGGAGCCTGGCCACCTCGGCAGATCCTGCTCGCCTGTTGTTGCCGAGCTCCTTTGCGCGAGCGCGATTCGGGATGGCGAGCTTGCCCATCAGTCGGCTTTCATTAGTCGACCTCAGCTCGACGAATCCTGGCCTAGCTCGGCGAATACCGAGCTCGCGGTCGACGAATGCCGAGCTCGGGTTCAGCTTCTCCTTGCCGAGCTCGCCCACAATCTTCAGTCCTTTGCGGGGCTTGCCTGTTGCATGGATGATCTGGACCGCCCGGTGTGGTTCTTGGCGACCTCACTCGTCAGACACGGGGTTGTACAAGGAGCATCTACCGCAACAGTCAACTTGTTGTAGAGGCACGTCATGGTTAGGATAGCAAGTGGCCTCAAGATGACCATCCCAGACACAATAAGTACATTTGGGACGATTCTGAAGTTGTGAATCCATCCCTGAGAGCTGGTGTGAGTACCACAAGTCGGCGAAGGGTGAGTTGCAGAAGAATGTTGGAGAAGAGCATGAGAGACAGTCCCGGGAGCAGGGGGTCACCTTCAAAGTATGGAGTACACATCCGAGAGGGAGGGAATGGTGGAGGATGACAGGATAATGATACGAAAGCTGCGGAGATGTGGAGGGACACAGACCATCATCATGGTGATGTCAACAACTTCTTTCTGAGCACGTTGGGTTGCGATATCCAACGTGGGAGGTTGAAGTTGAATCTACGACTTGACGAGAGTTTTGGACCGTACAACAAAAAATATCAGGTCTCCATCCACACCTGGTTCAAGAGACTGGAGGTCCGTGAAGATGTCGAACTGATGTTGCAGACTATCCTTGCCAGAATAGAGAACGAAGTTCATCCCACATGATTTTGGCTGTCTCATGATACATGGTCATTCGATACGACTCATTGTCTATAGAATTCATTATCCATGATTAGACACATCCATCGTCGTGCATCCATTCCTCGGTGGGTGTAGAAGCCAGCTACGAAGCACAGATACTTAAAAATGGTCTACGTATCGACTTGAACGCGTACCGGATACGGGAAGCGCCCGGAAACGCGTCTCCAAAACTCCAGGAAACACATTTTTTAAAAGAAATAGTTTATTTTCGGAATCGCGTATCCCGCAGGGGGGATACACGATTCTATGAGATATAGGACCGGCTTGTTGCTCGCGTATTTTATTTTACGCATTAGGTTTTCTTTCTCCTTCTTCTTCTTCTTCTTCTTCTCCTCCTCCTCCTCCTCCTCCTTCTCCTCCTCCTCCTCCTTCTCCTTCTTCTTCTCCCTCCTTCTTCTTCTTCTTCTCCTCCAACTCCTTCTCCTCCTCCTCCTCTTCTCCTCCTCCTCCTGCTTCTTCTTCTTCTCCACCATCTTCTTCTTCTTCTCCTCCATCTTCTTCTTCTTCTTCTCCTTCTTCTTCTCCTCCTCTTCCTGCTTCTTCTTCTTCTCTTCTTGCTTCTTCTTCTCCCCCTCCTCCTCCCGCTTCTTCTTCTTTCTGCATCATGTTAATATCCAATATATGCCTAAAAACATTGCATCATGTCTTCTAATTTTAAGAGTATAATGCATCGTGTTAGAAGTCTGAAACCCCTTCTCAATGTTCAAGAAATTAGGTTTAAACTAACTAGCCTTTGATGGCTAATAAGTAGAGTTAATATCCATGATGTTTTCGAGTAGTGCATAGTAGATATTATATGCTATAGTAGGAAAACCACTTACATAGAGAAATCCATAATGTTTTTATGCTAATTGCTAACACTAAGCTTGTGCAAAATAATAATTAGAGTACGGCTACGTTTGGCGGGGACGTTTTGATCTGGTGAGTTTAGACAAAAACACCATCATTATAGTACGACTACATCTGTATTCTCTACATGTTAATAAGTAATCTAATTTTGATTATGCCATTTACATTGATAATCCCCCAACTCCAACTCAAACAAGTCATGGAAATGAGATTTTCCCCTTGCCCTTGATGGATTTCCTTCCACAAAACTTGAGTTATTAATGTTAGCATCATGTTAATTTGATGTGATCTATGTATCACTTATGGTAGTAACAAATGCAACATATACTCTTGCAGGAATCTTCAAGCCTCTACCTCGTGTGTCTCCACTACTTGAGGGCTCCACCATACTTGATACTGCGATCATTCCATATCTTATTTCAAAATCATTCACGAATTTCATATTTTGTAATACCAGTGAAGAGTTACACTTGACTGTTGGATTCACATTCAAATCTTTCCTATTCCATCTCTTTCTCCAGTCAACAGTTAATCTATTGTTTTATTTTACCTATTTTCCGGCAAAATATTTTACAGAATGATGTTGTACAAAAAAATGTGTAGCTAGGAATTTCTCACATGATCCACTTTTATTATGAGTTTGTTAACATTGTTTGTTAGGAATTTCATTATTGTTTAAATTAGGTCTTATCTTTCATAACATGTATTCAAGTAGCGGCGATACTGAAAATGACAAAAAGCATTTTTAGAAATATGTGACAAGAGGGAACAAGTTAACTGAAGGAGGTGGAAGTATAAGTTGGACATGTAATTTTTGTGGTAAGCCTTACAAAAGCTCATACACTCGTGTGAAGAGTCATTTATTGAGGATCAAGAGTAGTGGAATTGGAGCATGCAACAAGGTTCCGGCTTCCACATACAAGAACATGTTGAAGAAAGATAAAGATGCTCAAAAGCTTATTGAGCGCAGACTTCCAAAATTTATACGGTAGCTCCAAGTACTTCAAGTGGAGTTGGAAGTGTTGGGAACGTTAAGCGGAGAAGAAATGATGATCCAAACGGTAGAGAAAAAAATCCAATTTCTAGTGCATTCAATAATGAGGATATAGCTCATTTAGATGCTTTAATTGCTAGGGCATTTTATTTGGCGGGGTTGACTTTCAATCTAGCAAGAAATCCTTATTGGAGGGAATCTTATTCTTCTGCCGCTAGTCATAACCTTGCGGGATATGTACCACCCGGATATAATTCTCTAAGAACCACATTATTGTTAAAGGAGAAGATCGAAATTGAAAAAAGATTAGCTTCATTCGAGGGATGTGGGTAAAGAAAGGAGTTAGTATTGTAAGCGACGGATGGAGTGATCCACAAAGAAGACCACTTATTAATTTCATGGCAATAACCGATTCAAAAGCAATGTTCTTGAAGGCGGTTAATTGTGAAGGTCAAACCAAGGACAAGTATTTCACTGCTTCTTTGATCAAAGAGATAATTTTAGAAATCGGATATGAAAAGGTTGTTCAGGTTATAACAGATAATGTAGCGAATTGCAAGGGGGCGGACTAACTAATTGAGAGTGAGTTTCCATCAATTTTTTGGACTTCTTGTGTGGTGCACTCTCAGTCTAGATTTGAAGAACATATGTGCCGCTAAGAATTCAGAGAATAATGTGGTTACGTATGAAGAATGTTCATGGATTACCCATATTGGTGATAATGTCATGTTCATTAAGAACTATATAATGAATCATTCCATGATATTGGCTATGTTTAATGAGTTTGTGAGCTTGAAATTATTTTCTATTGCTGAAACTCATTTTGCTTCAATTATCATGTTAAAACGATTCAAACTTATAAAAAATGGATCTCAAAGAATGGTTATTAGTGATCATTGACTTCTATATCATGATGATGAAAAGGAAAAGGAAAGACATGTGAAAGAGAAGGTCTTGGATGAGATTGGTGGGCTTCCATTGAGTATAATCTTTCTTTCACTGCTTCAATATATGACATGATTCGCTTTTGCGATACGGATAAGCCTTGTCTTCATCTAGAATATGATATGTGGGACACAATGATTGAAAGGATGAGGAAGGCTATCTACTCTCATGAGACGAAAAGAGAAGATGTGCCTACCTTTTTGAGATAGTACATGCTATCCTAGAGGATCGTTGGAACAAGAATAATACTCTGCTTCATTGCTTGGCGCATTTATTGAATCCAATGTATCTTTTTTTAATTATAAATTTATATTTTCATCTGTATAATTGATTTTTAACTCATTTTTTTTACTAGATATTATAGTGAACAATGGCTAGCAGAGGATCCAAATAGAGTTGCTTCTCATAAAGATCCAAAAAATTAGCAAGGAAAGAATTAAATGCTTGAAAAAGTATTTTCCAAGCTTAATGGAGCGTAATGTGGTCGTCAAGGAGTATGCGGAGTTCATTGATAAATCGGGGGATTTTAACGATTATGATTCAATTCAAAATCGTTATTTCTTAGATCCAAAGACTTGGTGGATAAATCATGGTTCGTCGGCCGCTTCGCTTCAAACCATTGCATTGAAGTTATTAGTACAATCATCATCTTCTTCATGCGACCAGAGAAATTGGAGTACTTACTCCTTTAACCATTCAATGAAAGGAATAGAACGACACCGCAACGTGCAGAAGATTTAATATATATCCATAGCAATCTTCGTCTTCCTTCTAGAAAAGATCAAAAATACAATGAAGGAGAGTCTACATTGTGGGATATTGCGGGAGATGGCTTTGAGTCATTCGAAGATGTAGGTACACTTGAGATAGCAAATCGATCGCTTGATGAACCAAGGTTGGAGCTCTCGATTATGGAACACCAAGAAAATGATGAAGTTGATACTATTGGAGAGTGTTTAATTTTTACACTTGTTATTTTGCATGTAATGTAACAAAACAATGTTCAATTGATGTAATGATATATTGATATAGACATGCGATAGATTATTCTTTATGGTGTTTGTTTCCTGGAATGTTATTTATAACATTATATGAAATGTCAATGATATATAATAATCTTATTATTTTTTTTGTTACAATTCAAGATATGTACAAATTGTTTGTTAGTTGTCTTATTCTTATATTAATTGACACTTATATTAAAATAATTAAAAACGTTTCACGTATCCTAATTTAAAAAAAAACATGTTTCTCGTATCTGTTTCGTATCGTATCCCATATCATGTTTCTGTCCCTGTGCAATATAGGCAGCCAGCAGGTTATGCCTTTGAGAGATGATGGAGCCCTTTGGTCTGGAGAACACGGCGCACCGAGTGTACCCACTCGATAAAATTCTTCTTGTCACTAAGGCTTCATTTGGTTTAGCAGTGGCGGGAGGAAATGGAGTGTTCGAATCGAAGGGGGGAGGTGGCTGCTCCAAACGGAGCTTTTTGGGGCATTACTCAAGGCGGGCGGGTGGAAACGGAGCAAACGCCGCCGGAGATTCATTTGTTTACCCTCCATCCGGCGGCATTTGCCCAAAACGGAGCAGCGAAACGCCCAAACAAATAGAGCCTAAGAGAGTGGTAATCCGGACTTCAGGGAAAGTAGTCACGACATGAGCCAAAAGGAACGGGGCATCATTGAAGTCCATGGCCGGTAATGAGTAAAGGAGAAATCGTGAGGGCGAAGACAAAAGCAGCAGATGTGGGGAGAGCACAGAAAAGAAGTCGCATAGGAGATAGATAGGAGAGGTCGCAGATTGGAGAGGGAGCAGTCACGGCTAGCTCAACTGGAGAGATCACGACGTTATGGAAGGGTTGCGGCACAGTGAGCACGCAGCGCTTGGAAGAAGAGTCCGCTAGAGGAGGGTGAAGGCTCGGCAAAGAAAACTGCAGCATGGGGTTTTGGGGCATAGCGGGCACGCACGACAACAAGATGGGCTGGTCACCTTGCGTGGGCTTGGAGAATAAAGGAGGTGGCATGCAGATTGGGGAAGGGGCGGTCTTGTAGATGGAACCACACAGGGTGGTGTTCGCATTTCGCACAGGTGGCGGGCGCAAAGGTCGCACATAAGCAAAGGAGTGCATGCGGATTTAGGAGGTGGAGCTACCAATTGGGACGTGTGTGGGCTCTGATGGGGAGGCCACCAAAGGTAGGTTGTGCGGTTGTTGAGGACGATGCAGCAACAGGGCGGGGCTGGCATTCTGAGGGCGTGCAGTCACAGTAGCAAGGAGTTAGCGGAGAAAAAAAAAGCGGGAAACAACGGCGAGTTCAGTGGCTATAAAACGACAAGAGAATATTGGAGTGGAAATTAACGAAGGTAACTATAAATAGAAATAACTTCCATACAATTAAACGGGCAAAAAATAATGTTACACAATACAATAAAACAAAAGGAATGAAAAATGAGCATTCATAAAGCATGTCCCAAATAGTTGGATTAAGGAACTCTCCTTTGCCCACACAAATTCATTAAGGAGCAACTAATGTATACACAAATCTAGTTCCAAAAAGATATGAATGTAGTATACATATACATGTTCAAGTACAAATTATGGACAAGAAAACATAAGCAGAAAAACATACCTGCCAGATCAAACCGACGTGGATCTTGACCTTGATCTGCAGTCGTTGAAACAAATCAAAAGTTTAACGTAAGTTTGGCAGCAAAATTAATCAAATAACACAAATCAGGGAATTGAGAAGCGATAGGAAAAAAATTCAGATTGTCATATTTTAAGATAATTTTTTTTATCATCAATCACAATTGGATTTTCTATTAGTTATCATGAAATATTTGGAAAACATATATCGAATAATAGCAAGAGTTTCACAAAGTTACCAGCTCAAAAGTACATGTACCTTGGTGACCTGGCTGGGGAAGTAGATTTGGGTTTTGGAGAAACAGATTTAGAAGCAGATCTCCCAGAACTGCTACAAAGATACGCAGATTAAAATAAATAAATAATCAACCAAGTTTAGAACCAACTGCCAAAGCACTATATGATAATCACGTATACCTTCGACTCCTCCTTTTTCTGGGACTTCGACTACGACTTCGACTTCGGCTTGGACTCCTTGACACACTTCCCTCGTATACTTTCACCTAAATGTGAGTACCAATTAGTTGCACTGAATTAAAATTTTAAGATAATCCAAATAGTTCTCAAAGCATAAGCAATTTAAAATATACGTAAAGACGAACTGATGGAGATCAATGCGCTACAATTGAGAGATTTATAAGATCTGCATTTTTGGGTCACCTAAATGCAAGTACCAATTAGTTGTACTTAATTAAAATTTTAAGATAATCCAAATAGTTCTCAAAAGCATAAGCAATTTAAAATATACGTCAAGATAAACTGATGGAGATCGATCGCGCGCTACAATTGAGAGATTTATAAGATCTGCATTTTTGGGTCACCCATCGTCGCAATTTTTTTTGCATTTTAATATTATTTTTTTGAGATTTTTTTTGGAAATTACATTAAATCATCTGATTGTGTATTGTTTTTAAGGCCGCCGGATGGTTTTAAATTAAATCCCCTCTACTTATATTTGTATCCGCTGCTAGGGCAAAGCATAGAAGGTTTCTTTTCAGAAAAGAGAATCTTCTGTCGAGACTTGTGACGCCTCTTCAACTTGGTGTGACGCCGAGCCGTTTCATGCTTCCTCGCTGCAGCTGCTAGTGCAGAAGCCAGACCCACCGCCTCCGACGTGTCTTCTCCAACCTCCAACCGCCTTCTAGCCCATCCCCACTGCAAACTGCTGCCTTCTGGCGCCTCCCAGCTGCAAACCTCCGCCTTCTTGTGCCTCCTTGCTACAAACCACCGCCTTCCGGCATCTCCTCGGTGCCAACCGCTGCCTCCCACCCATCCCCGCTGCAAAGCACCACCTCCCAGCCCATCCTCGCTACAAACCGCTACCTCCCAGCTCCTCCCCGCTGCAAACCGCCGCCTTGCAGCTCCTCCCTGCTGCAAACCGCCACCTTGCAGCTCCTCCCTGCTGCAAACCGCCACCTTCCGGCTCATCTCCACTGCAAACTGCCACCTTCCGGCTCATCTCCACTGCAAACCACCACCTTCCGGCTCATCTCCACTGCAAACCACCACCTTCCGGCTCATCTCCACTGCAAACCACCACCTTCCAGCTCAGCCCCGCTGCAAACCGCCACTTCCCAGTCCTCCCTCACTGAATAACATTACCTCCCAGTCCCTTCCCTGCCACCGTTACCTCCAACCAGCCCCCTTCCCTGCTGCTGCAAGCTCCCAGCACCCCTTGGCCTGCACCCAGCAGGTGGTCCTCTAGAATCTCCTGGTGGTCGATCCCTTCTAAATTTCCATCAGCTGACTCTCCTTCCAAAACCTACACTTCGCCTTCCCTCCACCCGACTCCCCGTTAACCTCTGGACAGCCACTACTACTTTGTCAGGCGGCATCTGCCACGCCGTAGGCCACCAGAGTTCCACAGCTACACCAACTCTTCTATTTGGTGAGATCCACATTTGCTTTCAATGTTTTACACTTGTTCAGATGTATCATGTTATTTCAAATATTATCTTAATGTAATTTGATTGCTCGTCTTTTGGTAGATGTATAACACTTATTTGCCCCGTACCTAATTTCATTACAACGTCAATTTCGTGTCATTATTATCTGCTTGCTTGATTTGAACTACTTGTGATCCCTTGTAACCATTGCGTGAAATTTTAAAGTTCGTTATTAAATCAATTCATCCGTTGGAAGCAATCTTGCATGACTAACTCATTCAGTCATTTGCATCGCTTTAGAATTGTGGTTAAATGGTACTTTATTTATTGAATTGTGTGCATGTTTTCACATCATACTTGAGTTGGTTGTAGGTTCATTGCATTTGTCATATGCTCGCTTCCATGGCATGTAGGGTTAGGGCATCGCAAGACTGCCACATATAAATTTGCACTGCATCACCAACTCCTACCATCCAGATCATGAACCATACAGACTAGATGGCTTCTTGGAAAAAATTAGCCTATTAAATCAAGGTGCATCATTGAAAGATCAGTCCTTGATAACAAAAATTCTCTAGGTTAGCAGCATCAAATAGTTTTACTAAGTTTTGACATCATATTTTGAGGATTCTGCATCAATGCATCTGTTAGTAGTAGGCATACAAACAAAGAGAACTCACCAGAAATGTGTTTTAGCTTGGGAAGATGGCCTTATTAATACCAACAAGATCATGAAGAATGCAGATAAAAAAAATAATTGTGAAGTTTAAAGTCACAATAAAGGGCTGAAGCATAAAGGTTTGAAGCATGCAATAGAACCATGAATTTGGAGAAGGGAGGCAAAATCATGAACATCAGGGTCCTTTAAAGGAAGGGGAGCTATGCTGAGCGGGTGCACTTGTAGTGTAAGAGATGACGGCGAGGATACGACAAAGGCTGTTAAGGGGATGGGGCAGCCAGGTTCATGCATGGCATAATAGACGAAGGTAAGGCAAGGAAGATAGATGTAGGGGTGATGGACTAACAGTTGTAGTGGCATCAGAGGGTTATGGTGTTGGAGATCGATTACATCTGATTTGAGTAATTTGTCATTATCAACATTTTTGGGTCGTCAGACGAATGATCAGATACTAAGATTGCAATTGGCTCAATTTTTCATATTTTTATGTATTTGTATTTATATGAGCTCTATTTTGAGAGTTAAGGTGTCAATCACAGAATACGGATCATCAAATTTATTTAACCTAAACTCCCCCAGCCCATGTCACAAGTTTAGGGCAAGGGGTCATGGATTGAAGTCTAGCAGCCGGTCCCTTGACCATCTTTAACGGGTGCCGACGTCCGTATCCCATGCGCTACCGACGTTGACATGCTCCCATGCCCAGTCTCCAGGGGTGTCGACGCCCCATCTGCTTCCTCCCTCATATCCGACGAGCCTTCCCTTGCCTCATGTTGTTCTTTTCCTCGGAATTCCGTCCCGCCGCGGTTACTTTCCACGAAAACCATTTGAACCGTCTAATCCTGCTCCTCTTCCCCTTCTCTGACCCTACACCAACCTCCATCACCCCAGTAGGCTCCAGCAAGCCCTTTACAGCCCAGCCATGCCCTTCTTCCTTTCCCCAACCTCTACAAGCCGACCATCCCCCCTCTTTCCCTTTCCCAACCTCCCTAGCCCATACCAGGGCCAAGCAGCCCTCCTCCATCGCAACACTCCCAACTGAATCCCACCCCATCCTAACAGAACCATCCCCACCATCCCACCCATCACGTGATCACCTGACACCTGCCATCTATAATCTAAACCAACGACCAGCACACATCCCCTCACATTTCCTCCCCTCCAAACAATAACCCACAACCCTAATACACCCCCCCAACACACACACACACAACATCCATCATACAACAATTATTCACACTTCTGGATTGTTTCCACCACCCCCAGTCCCCCACAATCTTTGGATCTCTATTCCTATGTCGACAGAATATTCCTGGTGATTTTTACATTTCATTTTCATTTTTTGTAGTTTTGAAATATTTAGCTTGCATTAATTTGATTTGTCACTTTCATTAGACGTGTTACTTTCAGTGCAATCTCAATGAATCCACAATTATCATTTGTTTACTTAATTTTAAGTATTTGTGCGAATGTGATTCAATTATGAGAGCCACATGCTTTATTCTTTAATTAATTGTGGGTTGAAAATACTTGCATTATTGAATCATTTTTTTGCATCGCATTGGAGTTCGTGTTATGTCAGCTCGCTTATCAGATTGTGTGCTTTTATTCTTCTACACCTTCATTTTAGGATTTGTCGGGATTCTCTATTGAATTCATCGTGGTAGTTTGCATTGCATATATGGTTAAGGCATCACGTGTTTGCTCACCTATAGATTTATCCTACATCGGTTGGAGAAAGAGATGGTGTTTTGGAGTAGAGTTGGGTCTCAAAGAGGGAGGTTGTGGCAAAGTTAGGTCTTGAAGGGGCGGGATAGGTCTTGAAGAGGGGCTTGTGGAGAATATATGGTTCGAAGGCCCGGTTGGGATGATTAGTAGATGATCTAAGTGTCCATGATTGAACGGCCGCTGGCTGCTACGAGCGGAAGTTAGGCAGTGTAGAGTAGTTGAAGAAGCTAAGGCTTGCATCGGAGAAATGAGGAGCCGATGGTGAATCTCGAGAGTCAACACGAGTATGTCGGTGAGGCTAGCATCCATCGAACACTGTGTTCATCAATGCCACGGTGTTGGGCATATTGAGGGAAGAAGGGTGTGGCGTGATGACTAGCTCTGAAGACAAAAACAGCAACCAATGAGTGGCGGGTCGGTTCAATTGATAAGTGCTAGAACAAAATATTTGCACTAAGACATGAAAACAGCTACAAGCTATTGAAGGCTGTGCATCTAAGAATTACTCTCCAAATGAGAGCTTACAAAAACTCTAAGATGACTCAACTCGTACCTAAGCCCACCTTAAATCATAATAGGAAATGAGACAACTGATAATTAATTACAATAATAATGTTAAAAGACAGGTAAAGGAGGCGCCTACAATTTTTTTCTTGCCACGAAGGATTGTCTGAGTGTATCCATCAACTAAGGAGTGTATTTGTACCAATACTACATTTAATAAATATGTATTAGCTAGATGGTAATCTTACCCGAATATAAGATTTTCCATAAGGATTTCTAAACTCAGTGTCATCAAGCTTGCGAATCTGGGAAAGAACCAAAAAAATCAATGTCACCTTCAAACAAAAAATTCCATAAATAAAAGACAACAAAAACTTACAGCATATCTCATATCGTCAGAATTAGTGTAGTCAACCAGGCCCATAGCCCCTAAAAATACATAATAAAGATAGTTCATATCCTTGTAAAGATAACAATGTATGTATATCAAAATAGCACAGATACATTAAAAAGTAATAAATGAATCAACTGTTTTACCAAGAATAAGAAATAAATGACATGATCATTTTAACATTGTCATGATTATGTGCAGAACATGAAAGAGTTGTATGGAGATACTTCATTCTGCTATGAGAGTCAAGAAAATGGTTTTTTTCCTGAATATTCCAGAAAGTTTAACAAGTAGGCACGCAGTTTGGGGGATACTTGTACAGTGGTTTTGTAAAACGCATTATACTAGAGACCATTAGAGGCACCTGTTAGGCTTTGTGAGAGTCTAGTCACTAGGCATGTTAAACAAGGGAGGGGTAGAGCAATAAAGACTTGGAATGAAACTATAAGGAAAGACATGTACTTAGGCATTAGTGAGATTATGAAAAAAGATGGGCACAATGGAGACAAAGGATTCATATAGCCGACCCCACTTTAGTGGGATTAAGGCTTGAGTGTTGTTGTTGTGTTGTCTGCCAGTCTGCCTACATTTCATGAACAAATTAAATGGTACACGCAATTAGCAGTTCAACGCAAATTGATAATATTCCAAACACAAATAGGTTACAGCATTCAATATATGAAATATTGTCGAGAGAAAATAAATGACTTGAATTCAAGGAGGAAGCCCTAATCCGCTCTATATATGGAGGCGGATCAGGAAAAAAAGAAAAAAATACAATGATAATAAAGCACATCTCAACGCCCCCCCCCCCCCCCCCAAAGTTGTGTTTTCCAAGAACGGCCACTTGAAGATTGAAATTTTCATTGATGCTGATTGGGCTAGATGTCGCGATGATCGGAAATCCACATGTTATTGTTCCTTTGTTGGAGGAAACCTTGTGACATGGCGTAGTAAGAAAAAAAATGTGGTGGCCAGATCGAGAGCTGAGTCAGAGTACCATGCAATGTCACAAGGCGTGTGCGAGGGCCTATGACTTCCCCTTTTTTCGTGTTTTGCGACAACAAGGCAGCGATTAGTATAGCTCACAATCCAGTTCAACATGACATGACAAAGCATGTCGAGGTTGATCGACACTTATCAAAGATCACTTGGATAAAAAAAATTGTGGTTACGTCATTCGTCCACTCTAAAGATCAACAAGCAGATGTGTTCACAAAAAGCTTGGGAAGTGATGCGTTTATTGATGACATCAAAAGACTTGGAATGACCGACATCTTTCGTCCGACTTGAGTGGGAGAGTTGAGAGATACTTATTATTATTTACAAGTCATCATTTCTTATTATCCCAATGTGGGGATTAATATATTAGCATTTATATGTGTGAGTGGGTTTAGTCCCACGTCATATGTTAAACTTTATTAGTCTCTTGTAATGTTATAAATATCCCCTTGTGGATGAATGATGACACACCGGTAATTATTTCTCATTTCTAATTCAACTTACAGTGCTAACCCTCTTTGAATGTTATTGGCATTTGCACGCCTATTCCCTAAACCCCGCAAAAATCCCTCCTTAAAATTCGTATATTTCGTCTGTTGTATGCTTGAGATGAGGGGCAAGCTATGTACAAAATAGCTGCACTAAACCATGAAGCATATGAATTGAGATTTCAAAGTGTTCTCTCCTTACTTCCATGTATGCACCAAAGTCAACTGCACAATTTGCACTAACTGGCTGCCTAGTTATAGTACCTATGTACTCTCTCCTTCCCCACCTCCACCGTCATTACTTTTGTCCAGTGCTTCTACCCCTTCTACTTGCCAAGGTTCTCAACCTATTGTATCATTCTTCTACTTACCTTATTGTTAATTTAATGCACATCACTGTTGATTTGAGGTATTAGTTTGATGATTTCATCACCTTCATTTTGATTCCTGACGTGGTTCAGCTACCTTACTCCCTTGCTCAGTGAGATAGTTGCAATTCACAATCCTAGATGATTTACACCTTATAGTCTAGCTGTTCAAAGTTGATTCTAGATTATATTTCGAGAGAAGCTTAGTTGAATGCATCATTTCTCCAATAGTTGGTTTCTTTTTTTTGCAGATCTGAGTTTATTATTGCTGGTAAGTGGTAACTACTTAATTAGTGTAAGATTCACATAGTTGTATTGCGTTGCATTTTTACAAATGAGCTAGCTTTTGCCGCAGTTAATCTTTAATTTATTATCTGTATTTAGCGCAATCCTTTTTTGTCTTTAATTACATTTCAAAACACATCAACATTCCGTCCATCTGTATCAGAGCATACCAAGTGAAATTAAAAATGCGCCAAATGGTATTAAAGATGTTAGAGATTGTGAGTATGTATAGGGGCTTATCTGTATTTACCTTTATATGTTCGGGTATTTGTATTTATATAACCCCAAGATGGGTTCATCAATGTAATGTAATACATTTTTCTAAGTTGGTATCAGAGGGTAGGGTTTAACTCTCCCGATCCCTCTCCTGCTCGTCTGCGCCGCCGATCGATCCCACTACTGCGTCGATCCCGCTCGTCGACCTGCTACTGCGTCGATCCCGCTCGTCGACCCGCTTGTCAACCCACCCGCTCGTCGATTCCGATCGATCGATCCCGCTCCTCTACTGCGTCGATCGACTGCATCGATCCGATCGATCCTTCCTCCGGCTGCTTCCTCTGGTTGGTTGCTTCCTCCGGCTACATCCTCCGTTTTCTGCATCGATCGATCCTGCTCACGGAGTTTGAGTCTGCCTGCTCACAGTTACTTCATCGTGGTACTCCACCCACACTTCGTGACACTCTATCCACGATTTTGGCGGAGGAGACTCGTCTTCGTACCATGGAGGGGACGCAGCACACTACCTCCCCCCATGTTGTCTTGGCTGCTCCTCAGTTTGCTTCGCAGCCTCCGCTGCCACCTTCTCCAGGGCTCAGTACTCCTGTGCGACTGATTGCTCTGTTTCCTACTCAGGGACCCCCTTCCCAAGGTCCCAATGTTGCGCAACGGAGGTCTGTTCGTTGTCATTATTGTCATGCACCGGGCCACAGAGTGTCTGAGTGTCGCAAGCTTCAGCGCTCCCAGCAGAACATCCAGTCTCGTGACACCCAGAAGCGTGCAGCTCCAGTTCTGCTTGTGCCTCCTCTGACAGCCTCCTTCTCTGAGCAGCTCATACAGCTGGCTCAGGAGCTGTCTTCAGGCACCTTCCCGAGTACATCTGCAGCCACAGTTGGTCAGGCCTCTACCTCTATTGATCCCTCAGCGGCCTCTGCCCCGTCAGGTATCTCTCCGTCCTCATGGTTACTTGACTCTAGAGCCTCTTTTCATATGACCTATGATGTCACCCATCTCCATGCCTGCCAGCATGTTTCCTCCGACCTACGTGTTCTTATTGATGATGGCACCACCCTTCCTATTACCAGTTGTGGCCTTCTTCACACCCCTCAGTTCCACATTCCTGATGTTGCCTACATCCCTCAGCTCTCCATGAACCTCATCTCCGCCAGCCAGCTTGCCTCTAGTGGTTACCTTGTTGTTTTTGATGAGTTTGTTTGTCATGTGCAGGATCGTCTTACAGGGACCCTCATTGGAGCTGGTCGTCGCCATAATGGGGTATATCTCCTTGAGTACCTTCGTCTGCCATCAGTCACACTGTCCCCAGCTGCTCCTCTTTTATGTCTTCCCGCTATTTCCTTTCGTCAGTGGCACCATCGTCTTGGTCATCCCAGTGGCGCCCGTCTCTCAACTCTTGTTCGTCAGAGTGTTTTGGGTCGTGTATCTGTTGACACTAGTCACTCTTGTACGGGTTGTAAGCTTGGAAAACAGCTACAACTCCCCTATGGCCCTATCAGTCTAGTATGTCTACGTCTTCGGCTCCATTTGAGTTAGTCCATTCTGATGTATGGGGCCTGCTCCTTTTGTATCCAAGGGTGGACACCGCTATTATGTCATGTTTATTGATGATTTTTCTCGTTTCACTTGGATATATATGTTGCGTTCTCGTGCTGAGTTTTTTCAGGTTTATGTTACTTTCTCCACCATGGTTCGTACTCAGTTCTCCGCCTCTGTTCGTATTTTTCGCTCCGACTCTGGGGAGAGTACCTATCGCATAAGTTCCGTGACCTTCTCGCCTCTCATGGCACGCTCCCGCAGCTCTCCTGTCCTGGTGCTCATTCCCAGAATGGCACTGCGGAAAGGAAACATCGCCACATCATTGAGACCGCTCGCACTCTTCTTTTGGCTTCCCATGTTCCCCCACATTTTTGGGTTGAGGCTGTCTCCACCGCTGTCTATCACATCAACCTTCAGCCATCCACTTTCCTTCAGGGTCGGTGTCCCGGTGAGTGTTTGTTCTCTCATCCTCCTTGATACACTCATCTTCGTGTGTCGGATGTTTGTGTTATGTCCTATTACCACCACGTGAGCGGACTAAGCTCTCTGCTCAGTCTGCTGCATGTGTTTTTCTAGGCTACAGCTCAGAGCACAAGGGTTACCGTTATTATGACCCTGTTGCGCGTCGTCTTCGCATTTCTCGTGATGTCACTTTCGTTGAGGACCAACCTTTCTTTCTTTCTTCATCCACCCCTGCTTCACCCTCATCCACTACCTCGGCTGATATTCAGTTCCTTATTTTTCCTACCGTACCACCACCTGTTTTGCCACCACCGTCAAACCAGTCACCAGCAGAGCTACTGCCATCATCGTCATTTCCCTCTTCTAAGTCCTCTCCACCTCCTCATGTTCTGCCATCTTTCGGCCCTCTACCTCCTATTCTCCACCACTACACTCGTCGTGCTCTGACTACCCCACAGGTGCCCCCAGTCTTCAGTGAGAGTCCCGTGGATGATCCGCCTGCCAGACGTTACCCCCTTCGAGATCGACATTCACCAGATCGCCTCGGTTTTACCACCCAGCCACTCGACCTCACTGCTCTTCCGGCTACCTCCACCAATACTCCAGAGCCTAGTTCCTACCATGAGGCTACTCAGGTTCCTGAGTGGCAGGCCGCTATGTCTGATGAGTTGGTTGCTCTTGAGCGTACCTCTACTTGGGATCTTGTGCCTCTTCCTCCTGGTGTTGTTCCCATCACTTGCAAGTGGGTCTATGAGATCAAGACTCGCTCTGATGGTTCTATTGAGCGGTACAAGGCTCGCATGATTGCTCGAGGTTTTCAGCAGGAGCATGGTCGAGACTATGATGAGACTTTTGCTCCTGTGGCACACATGACCACGATCAGGACACTTGTTGCTGTTGTTGCTGTCCATCGTTGGTCCCTGTTTCAGCTAGATGTGAAGAATGTGTTTCTTCACGATGACCTACAGCAGGAGGTCTACATGGTTCCTCCTCCCGGTTTTGCTGCTCCTCCTAGCATGGTTTGTCGGTTGCGCCGTGCTCTCTATGGTCTCAAACAGGCTCCTTGAGCCTGGTTCGAGTGCTTCAGCTTTGTAGTTACAGCCGCTGGTTTTCAGCCCAGCCCGCACGACCCGGCCTTGTTTGTTCACACCTCTTCCCGAGGACGGACTCTTCTTTTGTTCTATGCGGATGATATGATCATCACTGGTGATGACCCGACTTTTATTGACTTTGTCAAGCATCACCTGCAGCAGCAATTTCAGATGACAGATTTGGGACCTTTGAGCTATTTTCTGGGCATTGAGTTCTCTTCCACCTCTGCAGGGTTCCAGCTCTCTCAGCAGTGGTATAATATTGATCTTCTAGCTCGGGTTGCTCTTTCCGACACCCGCACTGTTGCCACACCGATGGAGCTTCACCTGCAGCTTCAGGCTGATGAGGGGATCCCTCTTGCTGACCCCACTCGCGACTAGAGAATAAGAGAATCCGCACGGTCACGGTGACAACACACCAGCGGCAAGGAAGATGTCGCAACCAACATACGGAGCCCGCAGCAGAGAGGAGAAGCCGCAGCGAATAGATTAATCGCGGCGACAAAGCAGCAAAGAAAACCGCGCGAGAAGATCGCACGGTCACGGTAACAACACACTAGGACTGATATCGAGTCGAGTTTGAGCGATTTTGACGCGGCTCGAAATCGAGATTTTCGACTCGAACTCGGCTCGAAATTAACTCGAAATCGAAATTGATTTCGAGTCGAGTCGGCTCGACTCGAAATGACTCGATTTTGAGTCGGCTCGAAATCGAATCGGGTCGACTCAAAATCAAATCAATTCGGCTCGAAATTGAGCAATTTTCATTTTATTCATAGTTTACTCAAAATTAAATTAGGCAACCTATAAATTTTGCAAATGAAACACTTAAAGTTTTCATTCTTTTATTTAGTTTTAAATTTTGTTATTTTTAATCTTAAAATAATAATATATTAATAAATACATAATTTTTTTAATTAATTCGAGTTGATTCGAATCATATTTCGAGCGATTCAGAGCTGGCTCAAAATCAGATTTGAGTCAAACTGAATCGACTCAAATTGAGTCGAATCAATTTTAACCGATTCCGATTCGGCTCAATTTTTGAACGATTTTCGAGCGACTTTCGAGTTTCGAATAATATGCACAGCCCTACAACACACCAGCGGCAAGGAAAGAAGCCGCGACCAAGATGCGGAGCCCGCAGCGGTTAGATAAGCCGCAGCGGTTAGATAAGCCGCAGCGACAAGCGAAGTCGCAGCGACAAGCGAAGTCGCAGCGAGAAGGCGGGTAGCACACGAGAGCGGCGAGAAGACGAGGACTTGGCGGCAAGGTGAGTAGATTGGAGGAAATCGCGCGGTTAGATGGGGAAAGGGAAAGGGCCCCACCGGAGAGAGTTATAAAAGGGCCAAGAGAGAAATAAAGAGGGAGAACGGGAGGCGGAAGCCACGAGAGAGAGAGAGAGAGCAGGAGGAGCAGTTAGACAGAACTTAACCGCACAGGATGCCGCGGTTAGGAAACAAAACTAAACCGCACAGTAAGTCGTGGTTAGAAAACGGTTAACCGCACGGAGAACCGATTTTCCTCTGATACCATGTGGAGAAAACCTCAAACTTGTATATACTTTCTCAATAATCAAATACAAGCTATGAATACACATTTATAGGAGAGAGAAAGAGAGAAGAGATCCATATAAATGATGTGGGATTAAAGAGGAGAGAAGAAGAAACAAACAAATGGGCTCCATCATGTGCTTCTATACATAAGCTTTTCCAACAAAACTATAAAACATATAAATTATGCTATTATTATAAAGAAGGTCGGGATATTAAAAATAACAATTGCATCTGTTCTCTAAAACATATCAATACATATCCAAACTATTGCATAGCTATTGTCTTGCACATTATTTTAGCATACATGGATTATAGTAGTTCAATATGGTACATCCTATAACAATAAATGAGATAAGCCAGGTGCACTTGGATGGCAGATTCTATGTTCATGAGGGTAAATACTATGTAAAAACTGTGGCAAAAGTAGTAAAATAAGTAATGAATCTTGTTTTTTAATTATTGTTCCGCTATTATCTCAAAAAAAACAATAATGGGAAAAAACTTCCAAAAGAGCACATACTTTCTCCATCTCGGAACACTTGGGCAAAACACACATCGCCAGCCTTTCGCATGTGATCCTGAAATACATAAATAGAGCCATAATAAAATCAAAATATAAGGTAAAAATATAATCAATGGAGTATTGGAAATGTTACTAACCTTCAAATCTTGCCATGAAGCTGAAGAAGGTAGCCCTCGGACAATAACTGCAATGTTGACACTACCGAATATGAAATAAAAATTACAAAACTCCAAAGTAATAGGAATGGGATGGGGCTTATAAGGACGGATGGGTGATGCACGGTAGACAATGTGGGACTAATTTATAACACGGAACATCGGGGATAATCTGCACATGGGATAGTCCCACTCGACGAAGTTCCACACACAGTGTGGTCCCGCACAACCCGGTTCCACACGACGCAGATCTCTGAAATCAAGTCAACTAGCACCCCCCCCCCCCCCTCCCAACAACAGGTACCATCTAAGAAACCCGCATTTCCATCCCAAAATTTAGAAGTGATAGGAGTAGCACGGGGCTAATAAGCACGGGTGGGTAATGTTGGGAAGGCAATGTAGAAATTATCAACAACACAAGCCATCGGGGATAATCTGCACATGGCGCAATCTCACACAATGTGGTCCCACACGACGTAGACCGTTTGAATCAGGTCAACGACAAGAGAGAAAAAAACAGATCAATCTCATTAAAGTCTATTAAAACCACACCGAATCAAGCCGCAATAATGAGTTTGGACACTCGAGATGAGTATACTGGTTCGAAAAGAGTTTGAAAATCGAGAACAGTGATACAACACTAAAAGAACCATCACATCAAAGACAAATAAAAACACCATAAAACAAACCTCGATAATCAGAACGGTGTGAGACACCAAACTTTCCAGATCCTCCACCTCCATAACGGCTGCTTCGACCACTTGATGATGAGTACCCTCTACCACCATGGGCAAGCTCAACCTATGAATTCAGGGTGGAAGAGTTCAGAAAAAATACAAACAGAACAATAATAATAAAGACAAATGGCATGATCATAAATGTCAATTATGAATTAGGATTAACCTTCAAATGGCAACCATCAAAGTTATATCCATCACGCCCCTTGATTGCATCCTCAGCATCCCGAGAACTTTCAAACTAGGAAATAAAAATAGTGAGATACAAAGTTGAAAGACATGGTTAAAAGGGCATTAACAGTTTAAAATTGGTACGGGTTGTACCTCAACAAAACAGTAACCAGGTGGTCGAGGCGGATTTTTCAATTCAACTTTCACAACACGACCATACTGCAATAATTGAACTTAACATAAGATAACCACCAATACAAAAAAAGAGCTTTGTTAGATAAAAATGTGATACATATTCTCATGTTGTATGAATATCATTAGATTTAAAAGCACCAAGCAATTATATTGAAAAATTGGTATATGTTCTTCTTATAAGATTTAGCATAAGCCTTTTATGGACTTGCCATAAGGATGCTTTGGCTATATTTATTTGTTTTTAGTTAGCAAGTTGAGTGTGTCTCTGGAGGTAGGGGTGCATAACTTAAAGTAGGCCATGGCTTTACAATGGGTTGATAAATTCTAACCAACAGTTATATTAAATTTCAGACTACCCTTGGCTATTTTACAAAATAACTCAATCTCTCTTTAAGTTAACTGTAAACCATTATGGATTAAATGAGTATTCTTTCAACTAAACACTTGCTTAGTTTATTTCTTATGCTATGAGATAACATTTAAATAAATTAAATGCCAAACCTATGAGTCTTTATTAATAACGACAGTATAGTTATTGACATAATTTCCTAACTAGCATGCTTCAAACTGAGTGCATATCATAAACTCATCCAACATTGAATTTATAGGTAGTTAAATGTCATTCACATACGGGTGTACAAGGCATCAGTTATCAACCTATTGTCAACCGGCTCAATGATTGATCGGGATGCCAGGAACACGCAATGTTCAAAATTCTAGATTTTTCCGTCAATTTCTTTACCTATTATCTCTATATAGTAGACCCCTTTGTGCTATGAAATGGAAAGACAAGAACACCCTTCTTATTTATCGCTCATGCACCCTCTCCAAACTCAAGATTGCTTGCCATCTGGCAATAAAGGCACTAATCCAGGTGACTTTCATTCCAAACAAAAATATAAAAATAAATAACTATTTAGTTCATGGTTGAAACAGTAAAGATAACAACAAGAGATTGTGCTCTAAACCAACCAATTTTCAATAATTACACAGCAATATTCATGCTTTACTAATTGATTGCGAACTATTGAATGTGAAAGTTAAAATTTGATGTAGCTTGGCTATATGTTTTGTTCACAGGAAAAATGTGCATGAGGGTCCTACAAATATTAAATGGTTTCTGCAACAACTGGTACCAGCCAATGAGAAGTTACCTCCTAAATTTAAGACATTATGAAGTGCACACCAACCTATTAGAATACATAAAAGTCCGATAAAACATTGATAATTAAAAATCATAATAAAAGTGTAAATTGAAATTTTGGATGAATTAACAATGAAGTTATTGTTTCAATCATAGAGGAGTCCGAATTAGCAGAAGAAAGACCGATCACAAAATACACAATTTTAATTTGACAGATACTAGTCGATCACAAAATACACAATTTTAATTTGACAGATACTAGTAACTATCAATCTACGGGACTAGGCTAGCTAGACAAACAGCAAAAGGACTTCAACAGACTTATTAGAAATTAATGAAATAGCAAGGCATGATAGGTTTAACTAACTTTGATCTATTATTCAGACAAATGGGAATATAAACAATAACAAACTTTGGAGTTAAGGTCGTGCAATTGAAATAGACAATTGTAGTAAGAATCCTATCCTATAAGAAGATATTATGGAAACAATTAAAATTATAAAAACGCAATTAGGCAGGAAATGTTATATCAATCTGATTATTGAATGATAATAATAAAAAATTACTGGTATCCAACTTTAATGCGCAAGAAACAAACATATAAGATGAATGTGTGGAAAATTAGAAAAGATAAATGAAGAAATGATTATATTAAAAAAAGTAACAAGAGGGTCATCTATCAAAAGAAAAGATCATAGAAAATAGACTTTTGTGATTTGGGCACATATAATGAAGGTTAGAAAATGCACTAAACAAACAAGTAGATGGAATTAGTGTTTAAGGATAGATAGAAGAAAGTGTAGACCTAAGGTAATCGGGTTAAAAATTATTCAATATGATTTTGGTAGATAAGGTTTAACACTTCAATTAACACTCAGTAGAACAATTGCAAAAAGAAGATACATAAATCTAATACTAGATAGTCGGATTAGCGCTAGTGATTATGATGATGATGACTGATAGATCACTGTACAAAAAATAACAATAGAAAGAAATATATATCACAAGTTTCAAGATGATAAGGTAATATAATAGAAAAAATGGATATAACCTTATAAAACAAATCT
Organism: Platanthera guangdongensis; assembly: GCA_039583875.1. Classification (NCBI taxonomy): domain Eukaryota; kingdom Viridiplantae; phylum Streptophyta; class Magnoliopsida; order Asparagales; family Orchidaceae; genus Platanthera; species Platanthera guangdongensis. The sequence continues at coordinate 24,135,643 of CM077152.1, read as the reverse complement.
TCAACTTCCCACTCACGAATATCCAAAGGAAGGTTGCCAACATATATGGTACGTCCTGCACGTCCGCTCATCTCTAAAGTCAAAATAACCTGTCAAGACGAACAAAGTCTTAAAATGATACCAATCTCTACATCTATGATTAGACGATTCAATACTGACAATATTATGGGTTCTAAAATGTTATAAATATGCTTGTTAACAGAAAACCGAGAAGCAAATCTATGAGGCAAACCAATAGAACAATCCTTGATGTGAGCAGTGCTCCAAAAGCTCCAATGGTGCATTTTCTCCAAAGGGCTCCATACATGTAAAAAAACTGACATAAACATTGACCATTTCATTCTCTATGATTCATAGAGTAGAGCTCCACTCCTCTCTGTATTTAAGAATCAGCTCTATCAAATATCATTATTACTCCACCCAGATTTTTCACCCTCCTCTAAAGCCCTAGAACCAGCCGCAAAGCTCCTATGTATCCCATCAGCCTTCATCTATCATGAAGAAAGCATCTGTTACAGGATCAGTGAGGTTGCCAAAACATGCATGTACACACCTTAAAGAGGTTTCCTAACAAAAGTTCATGGGAAACAGAAGTCGGAAGCATAGACATGACCTTAAAAAAGCAGAACAAGGTAAACTAGCGCGTGATTGCAGTTTACTCGCAAAAAATATGAACATAAAATAAAAAAACTAGATCAAGAATAACACAACACGGATGAAAGGCAAGATGGACTCTGTTAGTTAGTGAATCCTAGTCTCTTAAAAATAATCTTCATTGGGAGAGTAAACAGCTGTACTCATGCAACTTTAAAATTTACATCCATTTACTAACAACGTCAAGGAATCCCCAAGTTCAAGCAGAAATTATGCAGGATAGCCAGATTTGAGTCTTAATATAATAAAAAACACTTTATAATGAGTCTCTACTGAAGTCGAGATCCATTATATCACCAAAATGAAAACCTAGAAAACCAGATCTTCGCTGGACTACAAAACATTCACGTAAGCCATCATCATCTTAAATTATGTCCCGTTACATCTCACTGGATTGAAAAAAAAACTATAAATCAACGTCTCTGATGACGACCCTGTAAAGGAAAATCTGATGTGTATGAAAATAAGGGCCTACTTCATCAAGGGAACTTATTGACCTTAATGGCAGCTGAATTGAAAGGAAGGATATGCCTACCGGGAGGAAGCAGGAGTCGACTTGCTTCACCGTTTGGACACCGATGATGGCAATTAGGGTTTCGTTGCTGCGGGATCTGACGTCGATATTAGTCGCGCGCCGATGCCGCCCTTTATTAAACGAAAAGTGGTGTGGTTCACACGTGTGAAAGCAAGTTGATCTGGCTGAAAATGAAAACTATGAATGGTGCTGTAATTTTCGAAATTTTGTGCATTCTATTATTTAAAGTGTAACAATAAATGTAATTTACAATAGATTAGGCTCGTAAGCCAAAATGAACCGAAACGCAAAATCGAACCGAACTGAATCAAATTAAATCATGCGGTTTGGTTGTGTTTTAGCAGACCGCGGTTCGGTTATGGTTTTGATTTTAGAAAAATCATACGGTTCAGTTCAGTTTATGGTTTTGTGTGGCAAGCCGAACCGAGTCGAACAAAAACGAACCGTTGTACATAAAAATATTTAATTATTAATTAAATTTTATTAAACTATACGATTAATCATACAACATGTATTTCTCTTATATTTTTTAAGTTTTCTGTTTTTTGTTTTAATTAAACATCTAAGTTTCGTTGATTCTGTTTTAGATATTTCTCTAATCTAGATTTTTCTCCAAACTAACAATGTTGTTGAATATTTCATTTTCATTCATTTGATTTTGGAGTCCTGAAATGGTTAGGTGATAGCAATTATGTTCAGACAACACTTTCATGTAGGGTGGTTGAGCCTCATTCGGTTTGGTTCGGTTCGGTTTCAATGTTTGAGCAGTTCGGTTCGGTTCCGAATTTTTGGAACCACATAGGGATGGTTCAGTTTGAGATTTTGCTTACAAACCGAACGAAACTGAACCGTTACAGCCCTACAATAGATAAATAATCGGCACAAACTTAGGTGGAATATAAATGAGCGTTCATACTCTGCTCGTTCTTGGAAAGTGCAATCTGCATTCATACTTAGGCTACGTTTGGCGCGGCTTATCGCCGCTTATTTGCTCAGGTGAGGTAGGACAAAATTGTCATTGCTATGCCAAAATCTTTTGTCTCAAACTAGTTTTCTTTTTATAACATTTGTCATACATAACATACATTCTATGACAATGACGTTTTTTTCAGCCTCACTGGAGGAAATAAGTTGCGATAAACTACGTCAAACACAGCCTTAGGCTCGGTTTGGCTCGGCTGCAGTGATTTGAGAGGCAGTGGTGGAAAAATCTGTTATTTTGCAGAGTACTGGGAAAATCTATTATTTTGCAAAGTGGTGTGAAAATCAATGAAAATTTTAGAAGAAGTGTATGTAGTATTGTTGTTTCAATCGAATTAGTTGTTTAACATGTTTGACAAATCAACTTTGCAATATGTAGTGTTGTTTCGGGTCAACCCGATGCACTCTTGAATCGAATCTAAGATCGAACCATCCTACCTCAGGGAGCAATCCATCGTGAAAAAAATCAATGAAAGAACTGACGGTTGACAAGAGAATTTTTTATGTGGAAAACCCTGGAAATAGGAAAAACCTACGTAGCAGGATTTGTGCCGGTCAAATATTCATTGTTTTTTTGCTTGTTACAAGTGCACGTAGAGAACTCGAGCGTGAGTCTGGCGACAGGCCGACTCTCGTTACAATTGTAGAGAGACAAAAGGGAAAGAGACTCTGAGGGTGACAGGCCACCGCACGAGAAGATATGTACTTTATAAGTTGTTACGGTGGGGAGCTATATGCTTATTGCACTCTGGAGTCTTCGGTTGGTGCTCGGAAGCGGGATCGATGTGCTCGACAGGATCTAGAGCTTGCAGCTTGTCTCCGGTTACGAGGGGAGGAGTCTGGAGCGATTTGCTCGTCGCAAGGTATAGGGCACAATGTGTGTGATGCAATGTACGCATAGTGCAATGTGCACGGAATGCAATGTGCGTGAGGTGCAATGTGTGCAGGGTGCAATGTGGAGGTGTGCAATCTGCGCGACGCGCAATGTGCGCGACATGCAATGTGTGCGGCATGAAATGTGCGCGGCGAAATCCTCAAGGGGTCTTTGAAGGTTTCTCGAAGATCTTCAAGTGATCTTAAAAGGACTTCGAATATCTTTGAGGATTGCTTCGAACACACAGAGAGATCTTTGAATGAATCTCGAAAGTTCTCTCGGGCGTGGAAATCAGATGGAATGAAAGGAGGGTTTAAGACCTCCTTTTATAGGTTTTGAGAGTGACATTTTTCGTGATTAAGTGGTGAGGGTAGTTTTGCGGATATCCGCACACCATAACCAATTTATACACTATATATACACCTCTTATGAGTAGTTTTATGGCTATCCGCACACCGTAACCGATTTATGTACTACACGCACACACATTACAAATATAGTTATGCGCGCACAATAATCATATTATTTGCAATACGCAAACCGTTACGTGCATTTTCGTTATACACACCATGATATCTATTGTTTTATTATGTGTATATTTACGAAATTAGTTATTCGCACACTTATTATGAGGACTCGGCTATACGCACCCCCATAATGGGTGGTTACGCAGATAATGAGGTGTGGCGGTTCCACGTATAAGATGGTTGGATGAAGGAAGTCAGGCGGCGGTCGAGGGGCCGGGCAGGGGAGGCCGACCGACGGAGGTTGGTGATGGGGCCCGGCCAGTGGAGGCCGACCGACGGAGGTTGGTGATGGGGCCCGGCCAGTGGAGGCCGACTGGTGGAGGGCCGCTCGCAGTGACGAAGCTAGAATTTTTATTTAGGGGGGTCAAAAAATAGTAGCAAAACAAAGTTTTAAAAAAATTCGCTAACATATTGCAAGATATATCAATAAATTAAAAAGTAATTACCTCATAAGCCTATTTAAACTTTGAAACATGATTTATAATTGATTGAATACATTTGGAGAGTAGATAATCACCTGCAAATAACGGAAATGAAAAAAACTTAAATACATAAATTTATAACATCGTAAATGATTAACTAATTGAATGAATTGCCAAAAAAATGAGAAAGTATCTTTTTAAAGTTGTTCACGACGACTTTTCATGTTTTGAAAGCGTTGTATGATTGTTTCATTGTGTCAAAAATATCTTTTTCGATATATGTAATCAAACAATTATTCATCAGAGAATCTCTCATTCTATTTCGCAGACGGTTATTCACAATTTTCATAGCTTGAAAAGGATCTTTCTACCGTTGCTGTTGCAACTGGTAAGAACCAAAGCTAAATTCAATAGCAAATAAACTAATGGATATAAAATATTTTTCTTCTTTTCAACCAACTTTTTTGCTAGCACATCAATTCCACTTATATCTCTGAAATCAATATCACTGCGAACATCAAGAATGCATGTATCCAACTGACTTTCAAGTTCAATGAAATCTATTGTAGAGAACTCGAATGGATAAAATTGAGCGAGACGCATCAATTTTTGTTTGTCAAATGCTGCAAATGAATCATTTGGACTTAGATATGTCATGCAAAGAAGTAATTCAGTAGTTGTCTCTGTGAACCGGTTGTTGAGCTCTTGTTGTTGCATATCTATGACAGTATAAAATAATTCAGCACGATAATAATGCAAATTTGTCTTCTCCTGAACCGTTCTTCGAGAACGACCACGTGCAAGATACATCTTATTCATATCCGGGATAGTAATTTTATACTTGCAACAAAATGCCGACACTTGTTCAAGTAAATTCTCTCATCCTCATCTCTCATTTTTTATAAGAGTTGTTTTGATATTCTCACTAAATTCATGACATTAACAATATCTTGCAAGTGGAATGTCCAGTTAACAACAACAATTTCTTTAAGACATTTCATCAAACAGATGATGATCAAGTTTATTCACCAAATTTATTCATGGAGAGGAGTACCTGAGCGTTTCTGAATCCTGATTCCCTGATGCTGAACTTCTTGAATACCGTAGAAGCGTCAAGCGTGGGAACTAAGGCAAGTCCGGACCCTTCTGAGTTCTGATCGTGTTGAGAGAGGCAGCACCGCAGCAGGCAGGGCGCGAGACAGAGGCAGCACTCACATTTTAATCCACATTCATCCACACAACCACAAGTCCACAACAATCACTTCATGAAAATCACTATGGAAACACACCACACATTACACCTGCACACATAAGCAATAATATCCTAAGAAAAAAATTCAACTTAAATCCTAATTCAACTTAAACCCTAAACCCTAACCTACATAATCACATAGAAATCAAATTAACTCCCTAATAATCATATAGGAATGAAAATGAAATAATAGGAGGAAGAAACCGGCAGCACAAAAAATGTCCTGAAAAAATGGAAGATATCAGATATGGGAGAACCGAACCTGAGAAGCTGGTGGGAAAGAAGAGGAGACTGGAGAGTGCTGCCGCCTGAGAAGAGAGTTCTGGATGGAGGAGGTGGATCGCCGGAGATTTCAGGAGGAGGAGGGGCCGAGGTCGCTCGCCGAAATCGGGAGAGAAGCGACGCTGGAGGTCGATCACGATCCGCGGGAGAACAGCACTGCGGGCGGGCTCGAAATCGGGATTTCGGGAATAAATCGGTTCAGCAAACCCTATTTTTTTTTTTTAAAAGCAAACCCTATTTATTTTTTTTTAAAAAATTCAGGGGGACCAATTGACCCCCCCTGGACCCTTGATAGGTCCGCCCCTGGCCGCTCGGGGAACCGGCAGTGTGCCCCAAGGGCTGAGACGGGTCGGCAAGGTTGCCGGTGGTGCGCCCCAAGAGGGACGGTCGGGCGTGTGACCATGGGGGCCAGTCGACTGCGCGAATTACCTGTGCAGTCGGGTGGACGTGCGGAGACGGCAAGCCGCGTGGCCTTGTTGTTGCGTGGCGGTGACAGGCCTAGCAGTCGACCACACAATTTGCAGCCCCTTGGCAGTGGCCAAGAGACCGAGCGACCGGTCGGCCGGCCGGGCAGCGGTGGTACGGCTGTGCGGTCGCTTGTCGTGGAGTTGTGCGGGCGGCCGGGCGGTTCGGGCGGTCCTGCGATTAGTGGGATTGACTAACCATTTCTCACACCAAGTTAGTGTGGTTAATGAGAATTCTAACTGTCCGAAATTCCTATAAATCTAAGGCATAATTTGCAAACAATCCAAGTCAATATTTTTGTATACAGAAGTTTATAAACATATGCATCCAGAATCTAAAAAAACCTAACCGAAAAAAATTCATCAAAAACATATATATCCAATAAAGCTGATACTAATCAAAAACATTGAAGTCCTAGCTTCTACTAATGAGAATCCTACAACAGGATTTGATCCAAAAAATTTCATCAAAATAAAAAAATTAACACTCTAATTAAAATTAACAATGCATCTAGAACACAGCTGCTTCTAATCAAATTATCAAGTCCCACATTCTACTATGCGACTGAACGCAGATTTCTGAAACAAACCAAGTTATAACATCATTTTTTCATGGAGGAAGGAGGGAGAAATGGTGTTATCAAAGATCTCGCCAGCCGGTGGCATTTGTCAGAGGAGAACTAAGCAGCTGAACTTAGTTGACGGCTCTCCGCAGTCTGCGGGTAAACATAAAGCTCACCAGCGTGTAATGTACGTCGACTAAAAAGGCGAGCACGAAACTGGCAAGGGGAACTCATAGGTGAATTCGTGACGAGGAGTGACTTTGCGGAGTTCAGGAAATCGATGGAAGACACTGTAAAGGCCCTGCTCGCACCTCGCAGAGGGGCGGGGAGTCTGTCTCTATTGGTCACTGCCTCGCCCTGCGGGGAGGGTATTGTATTTGGTTCAGATCTTCTTTTTTGGGAAACGTCATGAATGGCTTTATGGAAAGAGAATAAAGAAAAATATGCGTCATGCCTTTTTAGAGAGTCGTCTCTCTCTTCCCTAAATTAAAACCATGTCACCCTTATTATATATATATATATATATATATATATATATATATATATATATATATATATATATATATATATATATATATATATATATATATATATATATATATATATATATGAATGGAATCATTGGTTCAAGAGGTGAGAGGCTACAACAGCACGAAGAAAAGAAATACAGCCCGCCTGGGTGTTTGCGTGAGGGGATTTGCGGCCCCGTTCTAGTTCGCGAGGAGGAACCGCCACAGTTGTCTCACTCTTGGTGCTGCAAGGGGTGGGAGATCCCTGTTGGATGCCGCCGGTGGCTGTCGTTGGTGCAACACCTTACGGCTGAGCATTTCTCCTTGTGTGGGACTCTCAACGTATCCACCGACTTTGCAAGAAATAGCCACCGGTCTTGGAGGAGAGGATCTCTACCGGTCTTGGAGTAGATGAGGCGGTGCGGGTGTGGCGACGAAGGCCTGCGGTGGTGCAGTGGTCTTGACAGAATTTCTTTTCGACGGTGCGGACATGACGGCGAAGGCTTGCGGGAGTGCAGTGACCTTGATAGTGTTTTTCTCTGGTGGTGTGGCTTGGCGTCGATGACGTGCACGAGTGCAGTTGACCTCGACGGTGCTTCTCCAGTGATGGTGGGTGGTTTGGTCGTCATCGGACGACGAAGGTTCTTGGCGAACCTTGTGCGTCCGCTGTACTAGCGGATTGCAGTTCAGATAATTCTCTCTCTCGCGGATCGAGCGAATCCAGCTCCTCCGCGCCATTTTCTGTAACGAACGTCGATACATTTCTTCATGTATTATTATAGCAGTTATAGTATTTACGTATGAAGAGTTTTGTTCTGATTTATGCGTTCTTGTCAACCCTGTATTAATTTGGTTGCGTCTAGGGGATATTTTTCACGGTATATCTCAACAAGTGGTATCAGAGGGAGGTTCTGCAGACGACTGATTGGACGTGCGAGGAATGGTTTGACTGCGGTGGGTGACGACTAGGTCCGCTCCCCATCTTTTCAAATCCGATCTCTGAATTAATCAGGTCTCCTGGTCATGCCGTAGGACAACCATGATATGGAAGAATGCAAATCTGTGCAGTGTTTATTTGAAAAAGTGTGACAGTTGTGTGTCTGACCAATGACAGGTGGTACTGTATGAGATGGTCATGGTAACCACAGATATGTTATATGGAGGTGATTATCTGTGGCAAATAGATTTTTGTGTTAGTTAGAGGCAGTTGATGCAATGACGGAGAAAGACGTGAAGACCCGTTTCACTTCTTATCTCGCTCACTTTTTTTACTCAGCCGCAGTGACGATGCTCTTGTATGAGAAAGATAGAGTGGAGCTGGTGGAGGTCACGATCGCAGTACTATCCAGACAGATGTTAGTGGGCCCTACTCCAGGGGCGGTCACATCTTGGCAGCAACAGATGGTAAGGTGAGGCAGTTTGGCACGAGATTGAGTGGAGCACGATCTCGATCCGGGTCAAAGAAGAGTATGGTATTTTACTAGTGCAGACGGTTCAGTCACACAGGAGATCAAGTTCGCACCGTGCAAAAAGGTCTCGAGACCAGGGTGCGAACTAGGTGACAGTTGGGTCAGGGTGCAGAGTGATGTTATCCCCACCATCACTGAGAGTCTGAGCGACTCTGACAGCATGATGTTTGTCATCACCGAGTGGATTGGATTCATGTGGCTACAGTTGGGTGGCCTAAGGTGGAGTCCTGATGGTGGAGTGAGGACGTATCATGCTCAGGAGTGCTGCGTAGCGCGGTAGTTTGTATCGGCTGATGAGGACCACGATACAAGGTGGTGCGCCCATGATTTTTGTGGCCGACATGGTGGATTGTCGTGGTGGTGCAGAGGATCATCCTTCTAGGACTCAGGTTATGTGAGTCAGTTTCTACGATCAGGTTGCAATGACGTTCACACATTGAGCCAGAGCATAAATGAGTCGACTGGAGCAGGTCGGTTGATGCCTCAGACCGAGGCGGTGCTACATGCAGAGTTGTTTGGTGCAGTTGTTATTGTGTGCAGTTATTGGCTTATTGCTTTGTGCAGATGGTGGATTCAGATCCCGAACCAAGGTGGTGATTATTGTATTTGGTTTGGATCTTCTTTTTTGGGAAACTCCATGAATGGCTCTATGGAAAGGGAATAAAGAAAAAAATGTGTCATGCCTTTTTTTAGAGAGCCCTCTCTCTCTTGTCTAAAATAAAATCATGCCACCATTATTATATATATATTAATATATATGAATGAAATCATTGGTTCAAGAGGTGAGAGGCTACATGCCAGGAAGAAAAGAAAAACAGCCTGCCTGGGTGTTCGCGTGAGGGGATTTGCGGCCCCACTCTAGTTCGCGAGGAGGAGCCATCGCCGCCGTCTCACTCTTGGTGCCACAAGGGGTGGGAGACCCCTGCTGGATGTCGCCGGTGGTTGTCGTTAGTGCAGCACCGCGCGACGCCGGCAGCTGAGCATTTCTCCTCATGTGGGACTCTCAACGTATCCACCGGCTTTGGAGGAAATAGCCATTGGTCTTGGACGAGAGGATCTCTACCAGTTTTGGAGTAGATGAGGCGGTGCGGGCGTGGCGGCGAAGCCCTGCGGTGGTGCAGTGGCCTCAACAAAATTTCTCTTCGGCGGTGCAGACATAGCGGCGAAGGCTTGCGGGAGTGCAGTGACTTTGATGGTGTTTTTCTCTGGTGGTGTGGCTTGACGTCGATGACGTGCGTGAGTGCAGTTGGCCTCGACAGTGCTTCTCTGGTGGTGGCGGGTGGTTTGGTCGTCATCAGACGACGAAGTTTCTCGACGAACCATGTGCATCCGCTGTGCTAGCGGATTACAATCCAGATAATTCTCTCTCCCGCGGATCGAGCGAGTCCGGCTCCTCCGCGGCGTTTTCTGCAATGGACGTCGGTACATTTCTTCATGCATTATTATTGCAGTTGTAGTATTTACGTATGCAGAGTTTTGTTCTGATTTATGTGTTCTTGTCAACCCTGTATTAATTTGGTTGCATCTAGGGGATATTTTTCACGGTATATCCCAATAGAGGGACCAATCAGGCGGTTTGGCAAAGAAACCGCCCCAGAGGAGGTGGATCGGACCCTTGACGGGCGAGTTCTCTTCACGAGCCCGCCTGATACTCGCTACTCGGAGGGAGAGTACGAGCGAGGTCGTCATCTCACTGGGTCGTGTCGGCGAGTCCCATTTGCGAGTTGATGCTGACTGCCCCCGTCCCCAGAGGATTCACGGAGTCCTCGACTAGCACGAGCTCAACATCCTGTAAAAAAGTGGGCCAGTCAGGAAAACCAGCAGATGAATGTAACGGGTGCGAGCACGAGGTCATACCTCCACAAGAGAAGGTTGCTTCGCTTTAAACACGGACAACTCCTCGGCCATCGCTAGCTTCTCCTCGATATCCCCGGGGCTAGGTTCGTCGTCATTTAGTGATGATTTGCATGATAGTGAATTTGAGGTGGATGCTTTGTTAGACGATGATAATATAAAGGATGAAATTGGAGTGATTGGTGAAAGTGTAAAAACAAAACAATATTTGAAAACGAACGTCAGAATACATATAGGGGAGTATGACAGTCATTCCTTATATAGTTCACGAAAAGGAATGCAAGTTTATCGAGAAGATGGAAATGATTCTGATTTTGAGTTCGACGTGGGATTGTGTTTCAATAGTGCTTCTGACTTTCATGACGCCGTGAGTTTGTACGCTACAAAACAAGGAAAGTTTTTAAAGTTCACTAAAAAATGTAGTGACAAGATTCGTGTAACATGTGATTGTGGTTGAATTATGTTTGCTTCATTCATGTCGAGCACTGAAAAAACTTTTCAAGTTAAAACGATCAAAGGTGAACATACATGTTATAGAGTTCCAAACTCCCAATATTGTAACTCTAAGTTTCTTGCGATCAATTATGAGCACAACATTAGGAGCAATCCAGAGTGGCCCGCTAGTTTGATGAAAGAAATAATGCAGAAGGAAAATAAAACATCTTTAAGTTTGTAGAAGATATATAGGGTCAAAAAGTATGCCTCTAAATTAATTAGTGGCACAAACATGGAGCAATATGCAAAATTTTGGGATTACTTCGAGGAGATTTATAGGACCAATCCTAGAACTACAATTAAAATAAAATGCAAGCATGACGTGACCTCACAAACATGTACTTTTTAAAAGATTATATATATGTTGGGATGCATTGAAAAGAGGTTTTATGACATAATGTGTAACAACCCCATCCGTTCATATGATATATTCTAGAAGGTCCGGCCGGGGCCCCACAGGATATACCACAAAACAGTCGGTGAAGGTACAGGATGATACCAGAGTAGCGCATCGCACCTATCACATGCATTCTAGCGGAAGCCTAAACTACTTGAACTCCTCATGAATGTCCAAACATAAAACTCCACATGTTATATACATATAGGAATGTCTTACAATAAGAACAAGTGTTGGCCTTATGGCCTTACATAGCTTTCATACAGTGGCTACAACTATGGGCGCGCAGGCCGGCCACAACAAAAGAAAACACACATCTCAAACATAGCCTTCGAGGGCTAAACAGCAGCAGCAGCAACACCAGCAGGAGCATCAACCTCTATGCGTCCCGCTCGGCTCTCCAGCACCTGTGCAAGGGACAATCCACCCAACGGTGGCAAACAAAAGCAACGGTCAGCGTTCAGCTGACCAAATTATAACGACCCTACCCCTTCTCTCGGGGCAGCGGTATTTATCCCTGCAGGCATATCATATCACAAGTATGGCAATATATCAAAATGTGCTTTCACGCACACAAGCCATCACAACCGTTCGCCACCCGGCCCAACGGTCCGTGCACTCAGGGCACATTCCTGGTGTTCTGGCAACCTCTTGCCCACCACCGTATCAGGGTTATCACCCAACGGTAAATCTCTTGAGCATTTACTCCATGGCGTGCAGCCGGAGTTAGTCCTCGGACACCGGGATGGCCCGTAGCCCCCCATTGTGTCATGGCGCGCAGGCCGAAGACTCTTGCTATGCGCTCCAACAGACCGTACCTTTGGTCTCACATCGGACGGACATAGCGCAGGTCGGATCCTCCACCCCCCGTTGCTCAAATCGCCTTGCCTTCTCCGAGTACAGCGTACTCATGGCTATATCAAAGGCGCGGGTCGGTCTCACCAATCCTGTTCCTGGCATTTAAGCCTGGGCATAAGCCTTACACCCATTTTCTCACAACAACAGCGGGTCTTTCCTGGGCACACCAGTACTTCCTGTTACTCTCTTCACAGGTGGACACCGCACAGGCACAAATGTCAGGGGTCTTTCCTGGGCATGCCAGTACTTCCTGTGACTCGCTTCACAGGTGGACACCCTATGACATCAAGCATCACAAAAAGGGCCTTTCCTGGTCTCACCAGTACTACCTGTGCCTCATTCACAGGTTGGACCCAAAACCATCACAAGGCTATTTTCCTGGGCTACCACCCCAGTACTTCCTGCTACTCCTTTTCGCAGGTATAACCCGAGACTCCTTACACTACACGGTATCACAGAGTCTTCTCCGGTTCGTATGCAACATCACCAATCCAGACCAACCTGTCTAGATGGGCTTCACACAGCATGCCTATTCCGTACTCCATTTCCGGATCTATATGCACAACAAAAGGGGATTTCAAGAATCACCCAAATGACTCCCAAAAGCAGCCACCTCTTGGTGGGGGAATCAAAAGATATGCCAAAATAGAAGCCTTCACATGGCTAGGAAGAAAAGTCGTTACCCTTGACGATCGCTTCGGTGCCATGGCTTGAAAGCTAGCTTGCAAGACTCGCAAGATCGTCTCCTCCGCAACGCTGGCTTCGGATCTCTCGCCGGTAAACCGCAGCACCACCAACAGCAGCCCCCTTCCCTTCTTCCTCCTCCTTTCTCTCACTCTTTCTCTCTCTCTTGAAGAAAGATGAAGGCCAATTCAAAGTGAGGATTCTTTTCTGAATTCGGCCCTTAAGGAAAAAGAAGAAGAGCTTTCAGCCCTTGGATTCAGACTGAAGAAATGGACGGCCACGATTCTGCCAAAAACACACATTTTGACCCGACACGGCCTCGAACACGGCCGTGTGCCTGGCCGTGTGCCTCAAGCGGTGGTCAACCGACCTATCCAAACCAGTGACACGCCCATGGGACACGCCCGTGTCATGGGCCGTGTCACCAACACGCCTTCAGACACGCCCGTGTCTGTGGCCGTGTACCTGGGTGAAAAAATCCCAAATCATCCCGAGACTTCACACGGCCTGGGACACGCCCGTGTCCCCGGCCGTGTGCCCAGACACGGCACCCAGACACGCCCTGTCAAAATCATTCGGCGGGCTGAGCTCGTCGTTCCGATTTGACACGCCCTATGACACGCCCGTGTCACAGGCCGTGTCACCTATCTCGACACTCGACACTCGACGATCTCGACACTCGACGATCTCGATACTCGACACTCAACGACACGGCCATGGACACGCCCGTGTCCTAGGCCGTGTGCCTCCTCTCGACGATCGTCGGGCAAAAATCGTCGACACCTAAGTCGACTGTCGACACTGCCTTGACACGCCCTGCGACACGCCCGTGTCGCAGGCCGTGTCCACCTGACACGCCCTGGGACACGCCCGTGTCCCAGGCCGTGTCACCCAAATTTTCCCGTTTCAGAACTTTGGGCTGTTACAATCCTCCCCTCCTACAGGAAATTTCGTCCTCGAAATTTGGAGACAGGAAAGCAACAGAAACCAGCAAGAAAAAGGGTACAACATATAAAATTTAATGTTACAACTTTTTCGCTCCAATTTACACAAACAGCTCAGGGAACTCTTCTCGCATGGTCTGCTCACACTCCCATGTCAGTTCTTCACGGCCGCAGTTGTCCCACCGGACTTTTACCATATCGACCGTCTTGTTCCGCAACTGTTTCTCGGCTCGATCTTCGATCTGAATGGGTCTAACTCTCGTTGTTAGCCCATACTCCACCGGCACACGATCATCCGCGATCATTTGAGCTGGATCTTTCACGGCTTTCCGCAATACCGAGATGTGAAAAACATCATGTAATCCACCCAAGTCCGCCGACAGAGCTAGCCGATAAGCCGCTTCGCCAATTCGCTCAACTACTTCAAAAGGACCTAAATATCTTGGACTCAACTTTTTCAATCGTCGAATCCTGGAGACACCTTTGAATGGCTTGATCTTCAAGTAGACCCAATCGCCAACCGCAAATTCGACATTCCGGTGCTTGGCGTTGTAGTACTTCGCTTGTCGATCTTGAGCAATCAGCAATCTCTCTCGAATAGTCCGAATGGTTGAGTTTGCTTCATCCACCTCATTTGGTTTAACAATCCGAGCTTCACCCGCTTCTACCCAAGCCAAGGGAGTACGACACTTCCTGCCATATAGAGCTTCATATGGTGCCATCCCAATGCTTGCTTGGTAGCTATTATTATATGCAAACTCGACCATATAGAGATGATCTTCCCATTTCTTTCCGAAATCAAGGGCGCACATTCGGAGCATGTCCTCCATTGTTCTGTTGGTACGTTCAGTTTGGCCATCCGTTTGGGGATGAAAGGCCGTACTGAAAGTCAATTTCGTGCCCAACAGTCGGTGAACTAGCCTCCAATCATTTGACGTAAACCGCCATCTCGATCACTTACGATGCTCCGAGGAACACCGTGAAGTCGCACAATCTGGTCAACATATAACTTTGCCAAACTTTCAACTGAATCATCCCGCCTGTTCGGAAGGAAATGTGCTACTTTGGTTAGCCGATCAACTATCACCCAAATGGAATCATTTCCTCGCGGCGATCTTGGCAACCCATGCACAAAATCCATGGAAATATCATCAAATTTCCACACTGGGATCGGCAGTGACTTCAAATATCCGCCCGGCTTTTGGCATTCCGCCTTCACCATCGCACATGTTTGGCATTTGGCCACGTAAAGGGCAACATCTTTCTTAAGCCCTGGCCACCAGAAAAGCTTCTTCATATCGTTGAACATCTTTGTGCTCCCGGGGTGAATGGAATACTTCGTATAATGTGCTTCATACATCAGTTCTTCCCTCAGTTTCCTCACATTTGGGATGCACAATCGGCCTTCTTTTCGCAACAGACCGTCAATCCAGGTAAATTTGCCCTCTGGCCCTTCATTCACATAGCGTAAGAGATCTTCATCCAACTCCGTTGCCCGTCGAACTCGGTCCGCAAGGTCACATTGCACCTCGGTCCAGTTCAAACACGCAATGGCAGTGGAATTTTTGTCAACACAATAGATCTCCAATGCCTCCAACTCCTGGATCAGACGTTCATCATGCCTTTGTAACCAATTCGCTCTAGCCGGAACTCGCCGACTCAAGGCATCCGCGACAACATTTCCCTTCCCGGGTGTATAGTGAATCTCGAAAGTGTAGTCCCCAAGGAACTCCAACCACCTTCGTTGTCGCATGTTCAACTCTTTCTGCTCCAAAAGGTACTTGAGGCTCTTATGATCCGTATAGATCTCCACCTTCACGCCATAAAGGTAGTGTCGCCACAGCTTCAGTGCAAAAATCACCGCCGGTAGTTCCAAATCATGGACGGGATAATTTCGCTCGTGCACCTTCAGTTGGCGTGAGCCATAAGCAATAACTTTTCCATTCTGCAGAAGAACGCAGCCTAAGCCGCTCCCTGAGGCATCACTATAAATAACAAAACCATCGGTCCCACATGGCGAAGACAACACCGGCGCCGTGGTCAACCGAATCTTCAGCTCTTCAAAAGCTCGTGCACACTCTGGCGTCCAAACGAACTTCTGATCCTTCCGTGTCAGTGTGGTTAGCGGCAAAGCGATCCGCGAGAAGTTCTCCACAAATCTTCTATAGTAGCCCGCAAGTCCAAGGAAACTCCTGACTTCGGCCACGGAAGACAATATTGGCCATTCTTGTATGGCTCTTATCTTCGCTGGATCCACTGCAATGCCCGCTCCACTCACCACATGGCCCAAAAATGCTACTGACGATAGCCAAAACTCGCACTTCGAGAACTTGGCATAGAGCTGATTTTGCCTCAACGTGTTCAACACCAACCGCAAGTGAATCTCATGTTCAGCTTTCGACTTTGAGTACACCAGGATATCATCAATGAACACTATCACAAACAGATCCAGGTACTCACGGAAAATGCGGTGCATCAAATCCATAAACACAGAGGGCGCATTGCACAGTCCAAAGGGCATGACTGTGAACTCATAGTGCCCATAGCGTGTTCCAAATGCAGTTTTGGGAATATCACCTTCCCGAATCTTTAACTGGTAATAACCAGACTTCAGGTCCAACTTCGAATAGACAGTAGAACCTACCAGCTGATCAAATAACTCATCAATCCGGGGGATCAGATATTTATTCTTCTCGGTCAGCTTATTCAGTTCACGGTAGTCGATGCACAATCGCAATCCACCGTCTTTCTTCTTTACAAAAAGCACAGGCGCGCTCCAAGGTGACATACTTGGGCGTATATACCCTTGCTCTAGCATTTCTTGCAGTTGAATCTTCAATTCCGCCATCTCTTTTGGCGCGACGCGATATGGCGAGCGGGCCACAGGTTTCGCACCTGGCACCAACTCGATCGTGAAGTCAATCTCCCGCTGGGGTGGTAGCCCAGGGAGATTCGTGGGAAACACATCTGTAAATTCTGCCACAATCGGAACCTCGCACACACTGGCCTTAGGCTCAACAGCCTGAATTAGTGCAAAGTAACACTCCGCACCCTTCCGAACAGCCTTGACTACCTGGAGTGCAGACATCAATGTCCCGCCCACTCCTCGCATACCCGCGAACTTTGTCTCCTGTTCGGTATTCTGGCCCAACGTGATTTCTTTGGACTGACAATCAATCATAGCATGCTGTTCCGCAAGCCAATCCATCCCAAAAATCACATCGAATTCCGAAATTGGCAAAACAAATGCGGTTAAACAAAAATCCCGACTTCCTAGCTGAACCGCCACATCGCAAGCTTGATCCGCAAGCATCCAACAGCCATTCGGCAACACCACTCTGACCTTATCTGTCTTTGCACGACTGGGTATCCCAAGCCGCGTTATAAACTCACAAGACAGAAAAGAATGCGATGCACCTGTATCAAACAGTGCTCGCGCCAGCGTGTCCCGAATCATCACAAAACCTATGACAACCATGTCACACATACAAATCGCAAACAAAGAGGTACTAAGCTAAGCATACAAACATTAGCATAAGCAAAACTAAACTCATACCTGTGACCACGTCACTCTGCTTGATGGCCTCCTGCAGGCCAAGATTGTAGACCCGGGGTTGCGCTTGCGAGGCAGAGGAATCCACCACCGCCTTTCCTTTCTCCGCATACGATGCTCCCGCCTTCTTTTCACTCTTCGGCGGCATCCGACAATCTCGCGCAATATGCCCCATGCGGCCACAATTGTAGCAGACCCGAGTATCTGGCTTGGAAGTAGCCCCTGACGTTGCTCCCGTTGCAACTGATGAAGGAGCTTGTCCACTCGGCTTGGACTTCTTACCCCATTTCTTCTTATAGAATGGTTTCCCAGATCGGGGCGCCTTCCACTCCGGTTGCGTCACAGTCAAAGCTCTTTTTCCTTGCACCCTTTTCATATCCTTTTCCAACGCGGTTGCAGTGTCAACCAATGCTTGGAAACCTTGGTTCACAGAACTTGACACAAGGAACCTCAACTCGTCCCTCAGGCCTTCATAGAACCTATTGGTCTTCCGCTGCTCATCAACAAATATCGAACCCGCATACCGCCCCAAGCGCGTAAATTCATGCAGGTACGCGTCAACACTGCCCTCACCTTGAGTCAACCGTTGGAATTCATTTTCCATGGCTATCCGCTGAGCCACAGGAAGGTGCTTTGCTAGGAACAATCGAGAGAATTCATCCATGGAGACTTGAGCTAACGGACGACCCGCCAAATGATGTAACTCTATCTCATCCCACCACAAGCGAGCTTCTCCTTCAAGCAAGAATGTAGCTAAGGTAACCTTTTGACGCTCCGCCGTGCCAATCGCCGCCATAACTCTCTTGACGCGCGATAACCAATCCTCTGCCTGCGTCGGAGTACACGCTCCCGAAAATGTAGGCGGATGGAAACTCATGAACCGTGTTAGTTGCTTCTCAGCTGCTCGAGGAGCCACATCCACTACAGGTTCCGGCCTTGCCTCCACCTGTTCTGGCCTAACATCCACTTGTTCCTGCCTAAGTGGCTGGCCTTGGATCATGGTAAATAATGCCTCCGCAACTAACCGCACATGCTCGGCAGACGGTGGAGGTGTAGGCACCTCAGCTGGTGCCCTACTCTCATCAGAACGCTGAGGCTCAGACGGCCCAGCTCCACTTCGTGTCACCTAAAGGTGGACAAGACACATACATTAGCGGTCGTACCCAAGCAAACAACACAAAATAGGAACACGCAGGTTCCTCAAACAAACCAATTTGCATTCCTATCATGGACATTCAGGAGTTCATTCGTAGACTTTGGGTTGCACAAACACGTGCTCGCCACCCCACAAAAGAAGTCGACCACGACTTCGAGAGGGAAAGACCAAAACAACCGATACCAAAAATGTAACAACCCCATCCGTTCATATGATATATTCTAGAAGGTCCGGCCGGGGCCCCACAGGATATACCACAAAACAGTCGGTGAAGGTACAGGATGATACCAGAGTAGCGCATCGCACCTATCACATGCATTCTAGCGGAAGCCTAAACTACTTGAACTCCTCATGAATGTCCAAACATAAAACTCCACATGTTATATACATATAGGAATGTCTTACAATAAGAACAAGTGTTGGCCTTATGGCCTTACATAGCTTTCATACAGTGGCTACAACTATGGGCGCGCAGGCCGGCCACAACAAAAGAAAACACACATCTCAAACATAGCCTTCGAGGGCTAAACAGCAGCAGCAGCAACACCAGCAGGAGCATCAACCTCTATGCGTCCCGCTCGGCTCTCCAGCACCTGTGCAAGGGACAATCCACCCAACGGTGGCAAACAAAAGCAACGGTCAGCGTTCAGCTGACCAAATTATAACGACCCTACCCCTTCTCTCGGGGCAGCGGTATTTATCCCTGCAGGCATATCATATCACAAGTATGGCAATATATCAAAATGTGCTTTCACGCACACAAGCCATCACAACCGTTCGCCACCCGGCCCAACGGTCCGTGCACTCAGGGCACATTCTTGGTGTTCTGGCAACCTCTTGCCCACCACCGTATCAGGGTTATCACCCAACGGTAAATCTCTTGAGCATTTACTCCATGGCGTGCAGCCGGAGTTAATCCTCAGACACCGGGATGGCCCGTAGCCCCCCATTGTGTCATGGCACGCAGGCCGAAGACTCTTGCTATGCGCTCCAACAGACCGTACCTTTGGTCTCACATCGGACGGACATAGCGCAGGTCGGATCCTCCACCCCCCGTTGCTCAAATCGCCTTGCCTTCTCCGAGTACAGCGTACTCATGGCTATATCAAAGGCGCGGGTCGGTCTCACCAATCCTGTTCCTGGCATTTAAGCCTGGGCATAAGCCTTACACCCATTTTCTCACAACAACAGCGGGTCTTTCCTGGGCACACCAGTACTTCCTGTTACTCTCTTCACAGGTGGACACCGCACAGGCACAAATGTCAGGGGTCTTTCCTGGGCATGCCAGTACTTCCTGTGACTCGCTTCACAGGTGGACACCCTATGACATCAAGCATCACAAAAAGGGCCTTTCCTGGTCTCACCAGTACTACCTGTGCCTCATTCACAGGTTGGACCCAAAACCATCACAAGGCTATTTTCCTGGGCTACCACCCCAGTACTTCCTGCTACTCCTTTTCGCAGGTATAACCCGAGACTCCTTACACTACACAGTATCACGGAGTCTTCTCCGGTTCGTATGCAACATCACCAATCCAGACCAACCTGTCCAGATGGGCTTCACACAGCATGCCTATTCCGTACTCCATTTCCGGATCTATATGCACAACAAAAGGGGATTTCAAGAATCACCCAAATGACTCCCAAAGGCAGCCACCTCTTGGTGGGGGAATCAAAAGATATGCCAAAATAGAAGCCTTCACATGGCTAGGAAGAAAAGTCGTTACCCTTGACGATCGCTTCGGTGCCATGGCTTGAAAGCTAGCTTGCAAGACTCGCAAGATCGTCTCCTCCGCAACGCTGGCTTCGGATCTCTCGCCGGTAAACCGCAGCACCACCAACAGCAGCCCCTTCCCTTCTTCCTCCTCCTTTCTCTCACTCTTTCTCTCTCTCTTGAAGAAAGATGAAGGCCAATTCAAAGTGAGGATTCTTTTCTGAATTCGGCCCTTAAGGAAAAAGAAGAAGAGCTTTCAGCCCTTGGATTCAGACTGAAGAAATGGACGGCCACGATTCTGCCAAAAACACACATTTTGACCCGACACGGCCTCGAACACGGCCGTGTGCCTGGCCGTGTGCCTCAAGCGGTGGTCAACCGACCTATCCAAACCAGTGACACGCCCATGGGACACGCCCGTGTCATGGGCCGTGTCACCAACACGCCTTCAGACACGCCCGTGTCTGTGGCCGTGTACCTGGGTGAAAAAATCCCAAATCATCCCGAGACTTCACACGGCCTGGGACACGCCCGTGTCCCCGGCCGTGTGCCCAGACACGGCACCCAGACACGCCCTGTCAAAATCATTCGGCGGGCTGAGCTCGTCGTTCCGATTTGACACGCCCTGTGACACGCCCGTGTCACAGGCCGTGTCACCTATCTCGACACTCGACACTCGACACTCGACGATCTCGACACTCGACGATCTCGATACTCGACACTCAACGACACGGCCATGGACACGCCCGTGTCCTAGGCCGTGTGCCTCCTCTCGACGATCGTCGGGCAAAAATCGTCGACACCTAAGTCGACTGTCGACACTGCCTTGACACGCCCTGCGACACGCCCGTGTCGCAGGCCGTGTCCACCTGACACGCCCTGGGACACGCCCGTGTCCCAGGCCGTGTCACCCAAATTTTCCCGTTTCAGAACTTTGGGCTGTTACATAATGTAGACCTATTATAGGTTTAGATGAGACTCATTTGAAAACATCAACTGGTGGAGTATTGTTGGGGTTGATGGTAATAATAATATGTTTCCTATTACTTATGCTGTTGTTTTAAAAGAAAATACAAAGACTTGGATGTGGTTTACTTGTCTTTTAATAAAGGACTTGTGCATTGAAAATACCCACACATGGTCAATAATTTCAGATAAGCAGAAATGGCTAATGAAGGCAGTTAGTGAGTTATTATCAAATGCGGAACATAGGTTTTGTTTGTGGCATATGTACAGCAACTTCAAACAAAAATATAGAGACATGCAACTAAATGATTCGTTAAGGCATCATCCGCCACTAGACTTGTAGAATTCAATAGCGAGATGGAGAAGTTGAAAGCATGTGACAAAAAGACGTACGAATGAGTTAGAGAAAGACATGAAAGACATTGTGCAAAATCTCATTTTAGCACTTGACCTAAATGTGATATGTTATTAAATAATTTCTGTGAGACATTCAACAAAGTGATTTTAAAGGCTAGAGATAAGTCTATAATTACCATGTTAGAGACTATAATGATGTTGCTCATGAAGAGACTACACACCCAAAGAGACAAACTTTTCAATTTTAATGGAGATATATGTTATTCCATACAAGAAACTTTAGAGAATAACAAAAAAATGCACACAATTACATCTTAGTGTGAAATGAGCATGACAAATTTGAAGTTGAAGGGTTGATGGGAGACAAATGAACGGTTGATTTGAGTTCAAGAAGTTGTAGTTGCAGGCGATGAGATCTAACAGGTATTCCCTGTGTGCATGCAATATCAGACATATTTTATCGGAGAGAAAATATTGAAGACTATGTTGCCCATTGATATAGAAAATAAATGTTTATGAGGGCATATGAACACATGTTGAATCCCATAAAATCACATAAAGAGTGATTGTTAGCCAATTTGAATCCAATTGTGACGTGGTGTAATATTGACAAGAAGCCCGTAAGACCATCTAAACATGCTCGAAGAAAAGAGGAAGATGAATTACAAGGAAAAATATACGGAGTAAATAAGCATGGAATGAAGTATACGTGCTCCAACTGTGGGATGAAATGACATACCATGAAGAGTTGTGTTGAGGCCCCCAACAGTCAAGATACAATAACTAGTAAAAGATCAAAGCAACCGGTAATATGTTAATTCATCGTTTTCTCTTTTGACATTTTTTATCATTTGATTGCTTTTTTACTCATTAATATATTAATATGCAGGTGAGGAGGAAAACGTGATCGTGATTATGGAAAGTGAAAATGATCATGTAATAGTGGTTGTTTAAATCTATGTTGTAATAGTGGTTGTATTGGTCCGGACAATTTTGTTTTAATAAGAGTTGTAATATGGGCTGTTTGGGTCTGGACAATGTTGTGCTTTGATTTTTAAAGACATATGAGTTGTTTTGTTTAAATCTTTGTTGTCTAAATCTTTGTTGTAATATGTGTT
This sequence comes from Platanthera guangdongensis, assembly GCA_039583875.1. Classification (NCBI taxonomy): domain Eukaryota; kingdom Viridiplantae; phylum Streptophyta; class Magnoliopsida; order Asparagales; family Orchidaceae; genus Platanthera; species Platanthera guangdongensis. The sequence continues at coordinate 24,113,015 of CM077152.1, read as the reverse complement.
CTTTAAATTTCAGCTAGTTTGTGGGGCCAATGTAAAGAAATCGGGATGCAAATGCCAATGTAAAAAAAATCGGGGTGCAAAATGCCAATGTAAAAAAATCGGGATGCCAAATGCCAATGTAAAGAAATCGCGGTGCAAATTGCCGATTTAAAAAATTCAGGGTGCAAATTGCCAATTTAGAGAATTCGGGGTGCAAATTGTCAATTTTGGTGATTTCATAATAATTTGGACAGAAATGCCCATTGATTTGAAGCCTAGGGTGTAAAATGCCAAAGGTAAGTCAAATGGGGGTGCAAAGGGCCTTATTTAAGATTTCGGGATGCAAAATGTCAAACGGGTGCAATTGGAGGCGCAAAACGCCAAAAAAACCTAAAACACCAAGAAACGAACATCTAGAATCAGAATGATGTGAGAAGCCAAACTTTTGTAAAAAAAATTCGAACATCAAGATTACGGTAAAGAAGAACACCACAACAATGAGGATTATATTGATTTTCAAACCCTATTCACCGCACTCCAAAACAGTTTGCTACTCACTCCAATGCATCTTTGTAGCCGCCGCTCCAATAAAGTTCATTGCTTATTCAACAGAAGCTCGCGCCGCTGTAGTGAGAACTAGCCGCCACTTTTTTTCTCCAGGATAGCATTTTCTGTCCGAGTACGTATTTTTCGTCTGGAAGCGAATTTTTCGCCCGGGGCGCATTTTCCGCCCGGGCATGCATTTTCCGTCCGGGCGCGCATTTTCCCCCGGTCGCGCATTTTTCCGTCCGGACGCATATTTTCCGCTCGGACGCTCATTTTCCCTCGATCGTACATTTTTCGGTCAAAGCGCACATTTTTAATAAAAAAAGTCACCGCAACCGAGATTTGCCAAACGGTTTATAACATGCTTCTTCTTTCAAAAAATCCCCGCAAAAAGAGTTTACCCAAACATATGTCCTTTTACAATATACATTTTCTAAAAATCTCATTTTCTTACATTCATTTTACCACCACTTCTTTCTGAAAAGCCCTTCCAAACAGGGCCATAGGCTCAGTTTGTCTACATGTTATACACTCCGTTGAGTTCAGACTGGAACGTTTTTTTTTCAGCAGTATGGCTCGGCGTTACCGACGCAACGGGGGGAGTAAAATTATGTTGTCAATGGAGCTTTGCGACAGCTCCTGAGAGCTCCTTTTCAACGGAGCTTTCCAACGCCCTCAACCAGTAGATTTGCAGCGGCGATGATTTGCTCCTGCAGCGGACAGAGGAAGTGTGCTCCGACGATGGACGAGAGAGAACTGCAGCTGCAATACCTCTCTTTCAACAGCTCCGGAGAAGGACACCGGCGGGACGCCTTGGAGAATCACCGCCACCCCCCTGCCGTAACTTGGAGAACCACCGCCACCCCCTCCCGTCATCTGGATTTTAATTCCGGCGATCTGCTAAGTCCTAAGTTCAGTTTATTATATTATTATTTAAGATATCTCATATGTTCTATTATTAATATTAAATTAAATTTATAATAAATATTAATTATAGTCTATTTTTAATTACTGTAATTATACTTTTATCTTATAATTAAATTTAATAGAAATGACACCGCTGTTTTACCAAACTGTTTCACCATTCTGAACAGTCATGTCACTGCTATTTTATCAAATTGTTTCATCATTCTGAACAGCTCCATTCTCACAGCTTCATTCCCACAATTCTATTCCCACAACTACTTTTACCACCGTCACCGCCAAAACAAACTGACCCATAATTAGACCTTCGATTTTTTAGAAAAAAATAAAGTACAAACAACACACAAACATTTATCCCACTACAAAGGGTCGGCTATATGTACATTTAGCTCGATTTTGTTTGGGTGTTTCGGTGCTTCGTTTTAGGCAAACGCCACCGGAAGGCGGGTAAACAAATGAACCTCCGGCGGCGTTTGCTCCGTTTCCACCCGCCCGCCTTGAGAAACGCCCCAAAAAGCTCCGTTTGGAGCAGCCACCTCCCCCCTCCGTTTCGAACACTTCGTTTCTACCCGCCGGATCGACCCGCCACCGCCGAAACAAATGAAGACTTAGAATTTAGAAGCATATATGTACAGTTAGAACATAGAAGCATGTAAACATTAAAATCCCTTCATTTGAGCCCAAACAATATAGTTTCATGCGACGTGATGCAGCATTTATAGCACGATATATTCAACGAGATGTATACACATCCACATCCAGTGTGTGAGGAGCATCTTCTGGATGACTTAACATTCCAATTATTTTCAAGTAGATCTTACACTTCTCCCATAAAGACAGAACACCCTAAACCTAATCCGAGTGAGGCATAGTCCACTTTAAGCGTGTTTTGACAGAGTTTAGTTAACGACCTATTTCACGAAATCTTAGACTAACATGTCGTGCCCGACGATCGTCGACCATCGGATCCACGCTGGGCCCGCTCAGCAATGAGCGATCGCATATCATGCCCGTTTTAGAGCTAAAGCTGAGTATAAAAACCATCAAAACTTTATCCGGTAAGATCAAACTCGTGTACACTCGTGTCCACTCGTGTTAGAGTCATCTCCCACAAAACTCTAACACTGCAATCATCCATCTAATCTACCGAATAGGATTTCTATACACACCGGTGTATAACTTTTTCTATACACACCCTTTTCGATTGCTGACACATGACGGATCCACTCTAAATCCACCATATATATTTATAAAATGTATATCACCATATATATTTATAAGATGTATATATAAATGAGTGTACATAATTAGTTTAAATCCTAACCGCTGAAAAGGATGTATTGTATATCTCAATCGTCAAAAAAGATGTGTATAATTTTTTCTATACACACCTGTGTATAGAATCCACGTTTAAGAACAAAATTCCTTTATCAGATAATATATAACTAGAGCCAGCTCACTAACGCCGTTAACTAACTCTCAAGCGCCCGCCCATCTGGCCCTATCCAGCTCCCCTTCCACAGTTCCACTCCCTCTCCCACTCACCCAACAATGGCCGCCCGCCCGGGCCACTCGGCCCTCGCCGTCCTTTCTCCGCTTCTTCTACTTCTCCACCTCCGCTGCCCTCCCCTCGCCGGAGCCACCTCCTCCTCCCTCGTCGGCGTCAATTACGGCCTCCTCGGCGACAACCTTCCTCCGCCGGAAAAAGTCGCTCCCCTCCTCCGCTCCATCAACGTCGGCCGAATCAAGATCTACGACGCCGTCCCTTCGGTTCTCCGCGCCTTCTCTAACAGCGGGGTCGAGCTCATCATCGGCCTCCCGGACCGCTGCGTCCCCAAAATCTGCGACCCCAACGAAGCCCTAGCTTGGATCCGCGCCAACATCCAGCCGTACATCCCCTCCACCAAGATCGTCGCAATCACAGTCGGCAACGAGATCCTCACCGGCAATGACACCTCCCTTGCCCAATCCCTCCTCACCGCCATGGAAACACTTCACTCCGCTCTCGCTTCCCTAAACTTAGATCGCCAGATCAGCGTCACCACCCCCAATTCCGTTGCCATCCTCGCCTCCTCCTATCCCCCTTCCGCCGGCGTCTTTCGCCCCAACTTAGTCCCCCTTCTCTGCCCCATCTTCGACTTCCTCGTCCGCACCGGTTCCCCTCTCCTCATCAACGCCTACCCCTATTTCGCCTACAAGTCCGATCCCGCAAACATCACTCTCAGTTACGTCCTATTCGAGCCGAATCCCGGCGTGACTGATCCGAAGACGGGTTTGAAGTACGGGAACATGCTGCATGCGCAGGTGGATGCCGTCTACGCCGCCATTGCCGCAGCCGGGGGGCCAAAGGCGCTGGAGGTTAGGGTTTCGGAGACCGGATGGCCGTCGGGAGGAGATGGGGATGAGCCAGGGGCGACGCCGGAGAATGCGGCTAAGTATAACGGGAATCTGATGAAGATTGTGGCGGAAGAGAAGGGTACGCCGATGAGACCCGCGTCGAAGCTCAGGGTTTATGTTTTTGCCCTTTTTAACGAGAATTTGAAGCCGGGGCCGTCGTCGGAGCGGCATTATGGGTTATTTAAGCCCGACGGGACGCCGGCATATCCTCTCGGTATAACCGTTCCACCCGATAATTCCACAAATACACCGTCTGGCAGCGGCGGGCATGGAGGAAGCGGCGGCGGAGGACATGGCGACGGCGGTGATGGATCATCGCCGGGTTTTTATGATATTTCGCCGGCGACTGTAAGTTTACTGGTGGAGATCAATTTCGTCACTGTTATAAAACTTGGGCGCTGCTATCCGCACCGCAGTTTTGGCTATTCGCACCGTATTTTTTCATAATTTTTTGTGTTTTTTGAAAATACGTCTTGTACATGCATTTTTAGGAAAAGTGTTCAGCACGAAAGTTGTAGATCTCGACGAGATCTACAACTTTCGTGTTGAACACTTTCCCTAAAAATGCATGTACAAGGCGTATTTGAGAAATACGTACAGATTTTGCGCCTTTTGGAAATACACTTTGTACTTGCATTTTTAGGAAAAGTGTTCAACACGAAAGTTGTAGATATCGTCGAGATCTACAACTTTCGTGTTGAACACTTTTCCTAAAAATGCATGTACAATGCGTATTTGCAAAAAGCACGAAAAATTAGGAGAAAGTGCGGTGCGAATAGCCAAAACTGCGGTGCGGATAGCAGCGCCCTAAAACTTTCCGCAGTTTGCTTTTTCTTTGGAGCGAAAAGAACGAAATTACATCACCTAAAATACATCTAAAAATCACAAATAGCGTACTCCACACGTAATAAAATAATTTATTTGATCTTTTTCACATTTTTTTTGAGTATTCTTATTTTATTGTGAAAAATGATAATAGTTGTATTTTTGTTTTATTTTTTTAATTTAAAATTATAATTATTCATTCACGTCGCAGAAAGAGTTTCAATAATATAATAACAGTTTTGATTTTAATGTTTTAGGGGTGGTGCAATTGGGTCAGACGCATGCTGGCTTTGGCGGGAATTACGGCGGCGCTATTCTCCATGTAAGAAATTCATGAAGGCTTCCTAATAACATGTGAGAGTGCGGTTCCTCGGTGGGAAGGGCGTTCAGTGGAAGGTAATTGTAATTTTTATTTCTATCTTTTATATTTTGTAGCCGAAATTATTTATGGAATTTGTGGTTAATTGTTGCTGCAGTAACTAATTTATTTACTTGAGGTGTTATTTTTGAAAAAGACATTTGTTTATTAGCTGAAAAAAAAAATAGGGAATTGTGAAAGGCATGACAATTTTGATTTGTCTCATCATTTTGCTAAATACACTTCACTCTCATTTTCTCTTAAAAGTACTCTTAATTGTTACTTGTAATTGTTAATGACGTCACACTTGTATTTCAATATAAAGCCACAACATAAAGAAGTTGTTTAAAGAAGTTGTATTTCAATATAAAATCAATATAAATAAGTTGTATGTCAAATATAAAAGACTGTATTTCTAGCTACTCCCGGTTATAACTCGAGCTCAGACACAATTTTCGGTCATGCCACCCTCCATGAACTTGTCCTGGACCTCTATGTTGACGAGCTGAAGCTTCTCGATCTCTTCTCACTTTTTCGCTCCTCACATTTGCCACTTGCGCACTTGCGGCTAAAGCTAAAGACTTTTCGTCGTGAATTTGAGATCCATGATCTGGTTCATCAACTTCACCGTGTTTCCCATTCTTTTGTTTTTCCTTACAGCTAATTAACAGCAATGTGAGAAATGTGAAGAAGACGTATAGAGACTTGTAGGATTCCGGAGAGAGAGAGAGAGAGTGGGATGGTAAAATTGGGGCAGGACTGTGGGAGAAAGGTGTCAGCGCGGTGCAATTTATTGCGGTGCGATTTGCTGCGGTTCGATTTACTAGCACGACTCCTAATTTTTAGGAAAGAAATTTGGTGTATAATGCTTCATGCTCATGAGGTGTTGTACACATTAATTCACTTTTTTTTGACATCTAAATAAATACTTTTTGCATAAAGTTTTATAAAATATTAATGTCGATACTTTTACAATCATTTTAAGTAATATATTTGTTGGGATATAACACAGGAACTATCCCCTATGCACAACCAAATATTTACAGGGTGTACAAGAACATATAAATCTGAACAAACTCTGCAAACATAAATTAATGTAACTGCAATAATAAATCATGAAGAAATGTATCGACGTTCGTTACAGAAAACACCGCGGAGGAGCCGGATGTTGAAGCCAAAATTGACCTCTGTGGAGTTTGGGGTCCCTGAAAGGGGTGACCTCACACCTACTACACTCGAGAGAACGTCACAGACCGGAGACTTAGGAGACTATGAACAGACCCTCGGCTCTAGCGCGGAGGTCCCACCTCATACCCGGAAGGCTACCTGAGCTCTTCCCCTCCCTTATCAAAAGGCTAGGTTGGGCGCCTTGGAGAGCTCTCTCTACTCTACCGAGAAGAAACTAAGGGAGGAGGAAGCTCAAAAAAGGATCCTCTCCAAGGCACCCAACCTAGCCTTTTGGTAAGGGAGGGGAAGAGCTCAGGTAGCCTTTCGAGTATGAGGTGAGACCTCCGCGCTAGAGCCTAGGGTCTGTTCATAGTCTCCTAAGTCTCCGGTCCGTGACGTTCTCTCGAGTGTAGTAGGTGTGAGGTCACCCCTTTCAGGGACCCCGAACTCCACAGAGGTCAATTTTGGCTTCAACATTTTGGTGCGGTGAGCGTGGAGAGTGACCAGCACAGAAGATCTCAGGAGAGTGTCATGACGGGAGGTCAAGGAGGTAGTGATGATCTCGGCGAGCTCCCCACCCCAGAACCCTTTGTGGGGAGACAAGAGTCATGACCTCCATCCAGGGCATCATGGAGATGCTGCGAAGCATTGCTCCTCAGGGTGGCAGCTCCACCCCGACCCCCCAGGAGCTAGCTCCCCCCCTCGATGAGTCGACTCCCAGGGGTCTAGGCGAGATGACCCCAGCGGGGGGGAGAAGGAAGTGCACCAGGAAGAAGGCCAGGGAAGGAGAGGATGGGAGATGAGGTCGAGCGAGACCTCACCGGCCGGGAGCTGTTCTCCAGCCCGGCGGGTGCCAACCTCCCAGGCGAGCCGGTTGCGCGAGTGGAGGTGGCGAGACCACCCCTTAGGGGGTCACCCTTCAGCGAGCTGATCATCTCAGCTCCCGTTCCCGAGGGGTTTAGAGAGCCAGACATGCCTTACTATACGGGGAAGGATGACCCCGTCCAACATCTGCAGTGGTTCGAGGATGCCGTCTCCATCATGGCGATGACGGATGCCTTCAAGTGTCGCCTCTTTGCGATCACGTTGAAGGAGAAGGCAAGAGACTGGTTCCATCAACTCCCTCCAAGGTCGATCTATGAGTTCGAGGACTTGAGCCGGAGCTTTCAGCTTCGCTTCTCCACCTCCAAGAAGCGGAAGAGGAGCCCCGAGTCCATCTTCCTGATAAGGCAGGGGGCCGAGGAGTCGCTGGCCCGTTACGTAGACAGGTTCCAGGGGGAGATCCTGGAGGTCCAGGAGATGCCAGGGTATGCTCTCCAGATGGCCTTCACCGTCGGGCTGAAGGAGGGCTTCTTCAAGATGAGCTTAACCCGGAAGGCCCCCCTTTCCTTTGAGGAGCTGATGGAAAGGGCGACTGAGGAGATAGCCATGGAGGCGGCCAACCCGGCATTTGTCAAGAAGTTGGTTGAGATAACAGAGATGAAGTCAAAGGAGCAAGGTGGCTCAAGGCATCAGGAAGGAAGAAGGAGGGAGGAGCAGAGAGCTCAGGAGGGTCCAGAGCCAGGTTGGAGACAGCAGAGAGGACCCGTTCAGGGTCCGGGAAGAGGTTACGCCCAAGATGGGGGAAACTTCCATGGAGCCCAAGGGAGGTTCAACTTCCAGAGGCAAGCCCCAAGACAGCTCCTCCCCCCGTCGCAGCAAGCCTTGGCGATAGGTGGAGGGGGAAGAGGAAATAAGAGAGAACACCCAGCCCGCCGAAGGAGGGGAGGAGCACTACCGTACTGTGACTTCCACCAGGTGGAGGGGCACGCCACGGCTACCTGCCCCGAGTTTCTGGAAGTGAGGGGGGCGAGAGGCCCTGCCCAGCCACAATCGCCTGTGCGGGTTGAAGAGGTTCTACCCAGAGAAGGGGGGGATGACGTGTGCGAGGACCGGGTCGACGTCGGACCCCGAGGTGAGATAGCTGTGATCCATGGTGGGGTGGGGATCGAGGCCACTCGTAAGGCAAGCCTCCATGTGATGTACCGACGGAGCGTCGCCTCCACGTCCCAGACCCCGCCCCGGGAGGAGAAGATCACCTTCTCGGTGAAGGACCTGCCGGATCATGAGGATCCGTTCTGCGATGCACTGGTCATCCAGACGGCCATCGAGGGCTACACCGTCTCCCGGATCTTGGTTGACAACGGGAGCTCCGTCAACGTCGTTTTCAGGAAGGCGTTTGACGAGATGAAGGTAGAATCACGGAGGGTGTTGGCCTCGGACGGACCCCTGTTCGGATTTTCAGGGGAAAGGAAGGAGGTGGAAGGTGGAGTGGGACTCCAAGTTAAATTGGGGGGAGTCTCAATGAACTGCCGGTTCGTCATTGTTGACGCTCCAAGCAGCTACAACGCCATCTTCGGAAGGCCCCTCATTAACGCCTTCCGTTGTGTGCCGTCTTCCTTCCACCAATGCCTCAAGTTCAACTCAGGAGGGATCCAGGTCAGAGTCAAGGGAGACTCCAGGATGGCAAGGCAGTGTTATGTCACGGCCGTCAACACCATCTCTTGGTTGGCCAAGGCAGAGGAGATGGAGAAGATCATGGAGAGCCTAAGCAGGATGGAAGTGGCCGGCAAGCAGGAAGCAGATGGCGACCACCAGGCCCAGACCCCCTGAGGAAGCCTCGCCCCGGCGGAGTCCTGTATTTTTCTTATGTTGTATTGAGTCCAGCCCCCGACCTGCTGAGTCGGGGGGGGGGGGGTCATGTAACCCATCTTTTCCCCCATTTGAGGATGTTGGATTTAGTAGAACCCAAGTGAAACACCCGGTTCCCCACCCCCGAGAGAATTTCCTCAGCCAGGCTCCCACTAGCTGGTTGGGTCGAATGTGCCTCGAGGAGATCAAGTCCCACCCCCGAGAGGATCTCCTCAGCCAGGCTCCCACTAGCTGGTAGGGTCGAATGTGCCTCGGGGAGATCAAGTCCCACCCCCGAGAGGATCTCCTCAGCCAGGCTCCCACTAGCTGGTTGGGTCGAATGTGCCTCGGGGAGATCAAGTCCCACCCCCGAGAGGATCTCCTCAGCCAGGCTCCCACTAGCTGGTTGGGTCGAATGTGCCTCGGGGAGATCAAGTCCCACCCCCCGAGAGGATCTCCTCATCCAGGCTCCCACTAGCTGGTTGGGTCGAATGTGCCTCGGGGAGATCAAGTCCCACCCCCCGAGAGGATCTCCTCATCCAGGCTCCCACTAGCTGGTTGGGTCGAATGTGCCTCGGGGAGATCAAGTCCCACCCCTGGGAGGATCTCCTCAGCCAGGCTCCCACTAGCTGGTTGGGTCGAATGTGCCTCGGGGAGATCAAGTCCCACCCCTGGGAGGATCTCCTCATCCAGGCTCCCACTAGCTGGTTGGGTCGAATGTGCCTCGGGGAGATCAAGTCCCACCCCCGAGAGGATCTCCTCATCCAGGCTCCCACTTGCTGGTTGGGTCGAATGTGCCTCGGGGAGATCAAGTCCCACCCCCGAGAGGATCTCCTCAGCAAGGCTCCCACTAGCTGGTTGGGTCGAATGTGCCTCGGGGAGATCAAGTCCCACCCCCGAGAGGATCTCCTCATCTAGGCTCCCACTAGCTGGTTGGGTCGAATGTGCCTCGGGGAGATCAAGTCCCACCCCCGAGAGGATCTCCTCATCCAGGCTCCCACTCGCTGGTTGGGTCGAATGTGCCTCGGGGAGATCAAGTCCCACCCCCAAGAGGATCTCCTCAGCAAGGCTCCCACTAGCTGGTTGGGTCGAATGTGCCTCAGGGAGATCAAGCCCCACCCCCGAGAGGATCTCCTCAGCAAGGCTCCCACTAGCTGGTTGGGTCGAATGTGCCTCTGGGAGAGTAAGTCCCACCCCCGAGAGGATCTCCTCAGCCATGCTCCCACTAGCTGGTTTGGTCGAATGTGCCTCGGGGGAAGTAAAAGTCCCTTTGCTCCGATGAGGATCTCGCTGTCAGGCTCTCACTAGCTGACAGGGCCGGTGGTACCTCTCGTGGAGGCTAAGTATTTTTTACCTGGAGGGGGTCTCGCCACCCAGGCTCACATAGCTGGCATGACAGGTTGACTCCCTGGAGAGGCGCGCAAGGAAATCGCACTCAGCGAATACGTTGGGTTGGACATTTTTTTCCGAGTTTGTGCCAACCTCGAAAAGAGCGGGGATTGTGTACAACCCCGTATTCGCCCCTGTATAATTTTAAGCTTTTGAGAGATTTTGCACTCTCGGTGTCCAATTTTGGCTCTAGCTTGGAAACATACTAGTAGGGGGAGGAAAAATCTACCTCCCCCCAGTGGCCCTCTTTTGGGGGGCGGGTGCGACAAGTTGGCTAACACCCGCCCCGTCCCGATAGGTGCCTGGCGGCCTAGTGGGGCGAGACCGGCCGGGGGCCAGGGTCTCGCCCCCGCCTCCTTCTGCTTGGCGGCCTGGTGGGGCGAGACCGGCCGGGGGCCAGGGTCTCGCCCCCGCCCGCCTCCTGCTTGGCGGCCTGGTGGGGCGAGACCGGCCGGGGGCCAGGGTCTCGCCCCCGCCTCCTTCTGCTTGGCGGCCTGGTGGGGCGAGACCGGTTGGGGGCCAGGGTCTCGCCCCCGCCTCCTTCTGCTTGGCGGCTTGGTGGGGCGAGACCGGCCGGGGGCCAGGGTCTCGCCCCCGGCCGCCTCCTGCTTGGCAGCCTGGTGGGGCGAGACCGGCCGGGGGCCAGGGTCTCGCCCCCGCCTCCTTCTGCTTGGCGGCCTGGTGGGGCGAGACCGGCCGGGGGCCAGGGTCTCTCCCCCGCCCGCCTCCTGCTTGGCGGCCTGGTGGGGCGAGACCGGCCGGGGGCCAGGGTCTCGCCCCCGCCTCCTTCTGCTTGGCGGCCTGGTGGGGAGAGACCGGCCGGGGGCCAGGGTCTCGCCCCCGCCCGCCTCCTGCTTGGCGGCCTGGTGGGGCGAGACCGGCCGGGGGCCAGGGTCTCGCCCCCGCCCGCCTCCTGCTTGGCGGCCTGGTGGGGCGAGACCGGCCGGGGGCCAGGGTCTCGCCCCCGCCCGCCTCCTGCTTGGCGGCCTGGTGGGGCGAGACCGGCCGGGGGCCAGGGTCTCGCCCCCGCCTCCTTCTGCTTGGCGGCCTGGTGGGGCGAGACCGGTCGGGGGCCAGGGTCTCGCCCCCGCCTCCTTCTGCTTGGCAGCCTAGTGGGGCGAGACCGGCCGGGGGCCAGGGTCTCGCCCTTGCCCCCCCTGTTTTTACCGTTCTGCCCCCCGACGTGGTTGTTTTCTATTGGCCCAAGGCTTTTTGGGCGTAAGGGTATTTCGGTCTTTTTACCCCCAGGACTTGGAAAAACTATAAATAGACCCCCTTGGGTGCCTTGGAGAGGATCCTTTTTTGAGCTTCCTCCTCCCTTAGCTTCTTCTCGGTAGAGTAGAGAGAGCTCTTCAAGGTGCCCAACCTAGCCTTTTGGTAAGAGAGGGGAAGAGCTCAGGTAGCCTTCCGGGTATGAGGTGAGACCTTCGCGCTAGAGCCGAGGGTCTGTTCATAGTCTTCTAAGTCTCCGGTCCGTGACGTTCTCTCGAGTGTAGTAGGTGTGAGGTCACCCCTTTCAGGGACCCCGAACTCCACAGAGGTCAATTTTGGCTTCAACACCGGACTCGCTCGATCCGCGGGAGAGAGAATAATCTGGACTGCAATCCGCTAGCACAGCAGACGCACAAGATTCGTCGAGAACCTTCGTCGTCGGATGACGACCAAACCACCCGCCACCACTGGAGAAACACCGTCGAGGCCAACTGCACTCTCGCACGCCATCGACGCCAAGCCGCACCACCGGAGAAAACCACCATCAAGACCACTGCACTCCCGCAAGCCTTCGCCGCCATGTCCGCATCGCCGGAGAGAAACTCCGTCAAGGCCACTGCACCATCGCAAGCCTTCGCCGCCACGCCCGCACTGCTTCATCTACTCCAAGACCGGTAGAGATCCTCTCCTCCAAGACCGGTGACTATTTCCTCCAAAGCCGGTGAATACGTCGAGAGTCCCACACGAGAGAAATGCTTCTCCGTCATCGCACGGTGTTGCACCAACTGCAACCACCGGCGACATCCAACAAGGGTCTCCCACCCCTTGCGGCACCAAGAGTGAGACGGCGGCGGCGGCGAAGGCGACGACGACGGCGACGGCGGCTCCTCCCTCCAATGCAAACAATGGCTGCTGATGGCTCTGTTTTTCTTTTCTCAACTCAAAACAATATTGACGATAGTTTATTTTTCATGAATAGCCGTGATATATATATATATATATATATATATATATATATATATATATATATATATATATATATATATATCCCTTGCACAGATTTCATTCTATATATACTAGCATGTACATTTATATATAATAATGGTGACACCTTTAATTTTAGCCAAGAGAGAGCAGCTCTCTTTAAATTAACGCCATTAATAGGGCTGGGTGTTTTCCTTGCAGGACGTTTCCAAATTCGGATCTGAACCAAAAATAACATTCACCACCTTGATTCGGGATCCAAAGACACCACATGCACGAATCACTTACTGCACATAGCAACAACTGCACCAAGCAACTCTGCACGTAGCACCGCCTCAGCCCGAGGCATCAGCCGACCTGCTCCAGTCGAATCATCTCTGCTCGGGCTCAACCCGTGAACATCGTCGCAACCAGATCGTAGAAACTGACTCCCATAACCGGAGTCCCAGAAGGACGATCCTCTGTACCACCACGACTATCCACCATGTTGGCCGCAGAAATCATGAACATACCACCACACGCCGTGGTCCCCATCAGCCGGTACAGACTACTGCGCTACACAGCTCTTCTGAGCATGGTACGTCCTTATTCCACCATCAAGACTCCATCTCAGGCCATCCAACTATAGCCACCTGAATCCGATCTGCTCAATGATGTCAAATATCTAGCTGTCGGAGTCGCATAGACTCTCAGTGATGGTGAGGACCTCATCACTCTGCACCCTGACCCAACTGTCACCCAGTTCGCACCGTGGTCTCGAGACCCTTTTGCACGCTGCGAACTCGATCTCCTGTGTGACTGCACTGTCTGCATTGATAAAATATCACACCCTCCTTTGGCCCGGATCGAGATCGTGCTCTACTCAATCCCTTGCCAAACTGCTTCACCTTACCCATCCACTGCTGCCAGGATGTGACCGCCCTCAGGAGTATGACTCACTAACATCTGTCTGGATAGCACTGCGATCGTGACCTCTACCAGCTCCACCGTATCCTTCTCATACAAGAGCATCGTCACTAAGATCGGGTAAAAAAGTGAGCGAAGTAAGAAGTGAAACGGGTCTTCACCTCTTCCTCCGTCTCTGCACCAGCTGCCTCTAACTGACACGAAAAGTGTCTGAACACACATCGTGTTCCCACAGATAATCTTCTCCCTGTAACATATCTGCGGTTATCACGATCTTCTCATGCAGTACCACCTGTCATAGGTCAAATCCGCCACTGTCGCACTTCTTCAAAAAATACTGTCCAAATTCACGTTCTTCTCTGTCATGGTTGTCCCACGACACGACCGGGAGACCTGATTAATTCAGAGGTCAGATTTGAAAATATGGGGAGCGGACCCAGTCGTCACCCACCGCAGTCAAACCGTTCCTCGAATGTCCAATCAGTCGCCTATGGAACCTGACTCTGATACCACTTGTTGGGATATAACGCGAAAACTATCTCCTAGGAACAACCAAATATTTACAGGGTGTACAAGAACATGTAAATATGAACAAACTCTGAAAACATAAATTAATGTAACTGCAATAATAAACCATGAAGAAATGTACCGACGTCCGTTACAGAAAACACCGCGGAGGAGCCGGACTCGCTCGATCCGCGGGAGAGAGAATAATCTGGACTGCAATCCGCTAACACAGCGGACACACAAGATTCGTCGAGAACCTTCGTCGTCGGATGACAGCCAAACCACCCGCCACCACTGGAGAAACACCGTCGAGGCCAACTGCACTCACGCACGCCATCGACGCCAATCCGCACCACCGGAGAAAACCACCATCAAGGCCACTGCACTCCCGCAAGCCTTCGCCGCCATGTCCGCATCGCCGGAGAGAAACTCCGTCAAGGCCACTGCACCCTCGCAAGCCTTCGCCGCCACGCCCGCACTGCTTCATCTACTCCAAGACCGGTAGAGATCCTCTCCTCCAAGACCGGTGACTATTTCCTCCAAAGCCGGTGAATACGTCGAGAGTCCCACACGAGAGAAATGCTTCGCCGCCATCGCACGGTGTTGCACCAACTGCAACCACCGGCGACATCCAACAAGGGTCTCCCACCCCTTGCGACACCAAGAGTGAGACGACGGCGGCGACGGCGGCTCCTCCCTCCAATGCAAACAATGGCTGCTGACGACTCTGTTTTTTTTTCTCAACTCAAAACAATAGTGACGGTAGTTTATTTTTCATGAACAGCCGTGATATATATATATATATCTCTTGCACAGATTTCATTATATATATACTAGCATGTATATATATATATATAATAATGACGACACCTTTAATTTTAGGTAAGAGAGAGCAGCTCTCTTTAAATTAACGCCATTAATAGGGCTGGGTGTTTTCCTTGTATGACGTTTCCAAATTCGGATCCGAACCAAAAATAACATTCACCATCTTGGTTCGGGATCCAGAGCCACCACCTGCACGAATCACTTACTGCACACATCAACAACTGCACCAAGCAACTCTGCACGTAGCACCGCCTCAGCCCGAGGCATCAACCGACCTGCTCCAGTCGAATCATATCTGCTCGGGCTCAACCCGTGAACATCGTCGCAACCAGATCGTAGAAACTGACTCACATAACCGGAGTCCCAGAAGGACGATCCTCTGTACCACCACGACTATCCACCATGTTGGCCGCAGAAATCATGAACATACCACCACACGCCGTGGTCCCCATCAGCCGGTACAGACTACCGCGCTACACAGCTCTTCTGAGCATGATACGTCCCTATTCCACCATCAGGACTCCACCTAAGGCCATCCAACTATAGCCACCTAAATTCAATCTGCTCAATGATGTCAAATATCTAGCTATCAGAGTCGCATAGACTCTCAGTGATGGTGAGGACCTCATCACTCTGCACCCTGACCCAGCTGTCACCCAGTTCGCACCCCGGTCTCGAGACCCTTTTGCACGCTGCGAACTCGATCTCCTGTGTGACCGCACTGTCTGCATTGGTAAAATACCACACCCTCCTTTGGTCCGGATCGAGATCGTGCTCTACTCAATCCCTTGCCAAACTGCTTCACCTTACCCATCCACTGCTGCCAAGATGTGACCGCCCTCAGGAGTAGGACTCACTAACATCTGTCTGGATAGCACTGCGATCGTGACGTCCACCAGCTCCACCGTATCCTTCTCATACAAGAGCATCGTCACTAAGGTCGGGTAAAAAAGTGAGCGAGGTAAGAAGTGAAACGGGTCTTCACCTCTTCCTCCGTCTCTGCACCAGCTGCCTCTAACTGACACAAAAATTGTCTGAACACACATCGTGTTCCCACAGATAATCTTTTCCCTGTAACATATCTGCGGTTATCACGACCTTCTCATGCAGTACCACCTGTCATAGGTCAAATCCGCCACTGTCGCATTTCTTCAAAAAATACTGTCCAAATTCACGTTCTTCTCTGTCATGATTGTCCTACGGCACGACCGGGAGACCTGATTAATTCAGAGGTCAGATTTGAAAAGATGGGGAGCGGACCTAGTTGTCACCCACCACAGTCAAAACGTTCCTCGAATGTCCCATCGGTCGCCTATGGAACCTGACTCTGATACCACTTGTTGGGATATAACGCGGAAACTATCCTCTAGGCACAACCAAATATTTACAGGGTGTCCAAGAACATATAAATCTGAACAAACTCTGCAAACATAAATTAATGTAACTGCAATAATAAATCATGAAGAAATGTACCGACGTCCGTTACAGAAAACACCGCGGCGAAGCCGGACTCGCTCGATCCGCGAGAGAGAGAATAATCTGGACTGCAATCCGCTAGCACAGCGGACACACAAGATTCGTCGAGAACCTTCGTCGTCGGATGACGACCAAACCACCTGCCACCACTGGAGAAACACCGCCGAGGCCAACTGCACTCACGCACGCCATCGACGCCAAGCCGCACCACCGGAGAAAACCACCATCAAGACCACTGCACTCCCGCAAGCCTTCGCCGCCATGTCCGCATCGCCGGAGAGAAACTCCGTCAAGGGCACTGCACCACCGCAAGCCTTCGCCGCCACGCCCTCACCGCCTCATCTACTTCAAGACCGGTAGAGATCCTCTCCTCCAAGACCTGTGGCTATTTCCTCCAAAGACGATGAATACGTTGAAAGTCCCACACGAGAGAAATGTTTCGCCGCCATCGCACGGTGTTGCACCAACTGCAACCACCGGCGGCATCCAACAGGGGTCTCCCACCCCTTGCGGCACCAAGAGTGAGACGGCGGCTCCTACCTCCAATGCAAATAATGGCTGCTGGCGGCTCTGTTTTTTTTTTCTCAACTCAACAATAGGGACGGTAGTTTATTTTTCGTGAACAGTCGTGATATATATATATCGCTTGCACAGATTTCATTCTATATATACTAGCATGTACATGTGTGTGTGTATATATATATATATATATATATATATATATATATATATATATATATATATATATATATATATATATATATATATATATATACAAGTGACAGGCACGGGCATTCGGCCCTCGGCACATTCGGCTGTGGTGCGACAATCGGCGGGGTGCGACATTCGCCGGGGGTGCGACATTCGCCGGTGGTGCGACATTTGTCGTGGGGACGACATTTGTCGTGGGCGGCGACATTTGTCGTGGGCGATTACATTTGTCGTGGGGGCGACATTTGTCGTGGGGGGCGACATTTGTCGTAGGAGCGACTTTTGTCGTGAGAGTGACAGGCACGGGCCTCCGGCCCTCGTGCCCCGCGCGATAGTACACAGTCACGGCGGCGGGCTTCTCCCGCGCCCGGCGGGCTTCGCCCGCCCCCGGCGGGCTTCGCACATATGCAATATGATATAGTATATGTTTATATAATATATTATAAATATATATTAGTAATGAGAGGAATTGACAGCTGATAGGGTGTAATGAGAGCACTTGACATGATGTTTTTTGGACATTGTGTCTCATAATTGACTGTTATCAGTTTTATTTTGGAGGTGACTTTAGAGTGCAATTACATAATATATTATAAATATATATAATATATAAATATATATTAGTAATGAGAGCAACTGACAGCTGATAGGGTGTAATGAGAGCACTTGACATGATGTTTTTTTGGACATTGTGCCTCATAATTGTCTGTTATCAGCTTTATTTTGGAGGTGACTTTATGGTGCAATTACATAAGTAACCTTTATTTTCAAATGTATTTGAATATTTCTTGAATTTATGTTAATCTTAAAGTAAAAAGATTGAGGGTATTTTAGGTTTTATGAATGTTGCACCAAAGGGAAGTTTTCCTTTATAGAATAGTATATATATATATATATATATATATATATATATATATATATATATATATATATATATATATATATATATATATATATAATAATGGTGACACCTTTAATTTTAGGCAAGAGAGAGCAGCTCTCTTTAAATTAACGACATTAATAGGGCTGAGTGTTTTCCTTACATGACGTTTCCAAATTCGGATCCGAACCAAAAATAACAATATTATCTATATGCTGTGATTATTTTTTAAGATAAACCGTTCAAAAAATCATACATTTAGATTGCACCATGTGCACGATGCATATTGCAAACGCACAAAAAATTCACTTATTTTTAAGGGGATTGTTAAACGCAGCTCTTATTTGACTAGTGACATCCCAAACTATTTAATTAATTCATGTGTTTACCCAGGTCTAGCATTTAAACCTAATGCCAGCCAATTTATTTCTTATTCTTCCTCTTTCCCTGCCCGATAACTCCCACTCGCCCTAGCCGCCCGACGCCTTCCGCTCGTCGTGGCAGCCCGACCTTTCCAGCGCCTTCTCTCTTGCTGCCGCCATCGGAGGAGTGGCCAAGCATCCTGTTCCTTCTCACTCCCTACCCGACTGATCAAGAATAATCAAGGTGCAACAGCCTCCCCCATTTTTCTCCTCCTCAAAGTCTTACCCGAGCCACTGGATCGCCGCCCGACTTCTCCAGTGCCTCCTCTCTCACGCCGCCGCCGCTGGAGGAGATGACCAAGCACCATTTTCCTCCTCTTCTGGTCCTACCCGAGCCACTGGATCCCGATTTTTCCTCATCCGCTGCCTCCTAGCCCGCCTCTCCCGCCGCCGGTGATCTGACCCCTGGACATGCAGTGCAAAAACATAGTCTCCTCCCAATTTGTGCTTCGGTAAATCCAAAACTCCATCTCAAAAATTGTTTTTTTTTGTGAATGAGAATATGTTAAATAAATTTTGTTTTGTATTTACAGACTTTTTCAGGTGATTTTTGTTGTGTAAATCCAAAACTCCATCTCATAAATTTTGCTTTGGCGGAACATGAAGATCACTTATTTTGGACAATCATAATATTTTGAAATGCTCGTCTCATCATACGAGATCATTTTGTAGGTAGCTGAAATTTATTTAATTTTGGACAATGTATTTACTATGATTCATATTTATTCCATAAAATGTATGCATTTTTTTTTTAAAATTTGGGCTGCCATTAACAAGTTAGTCTACTTGTATAAAAATTTAATTTGTCATTATCAATGAGTTGCCATTAGTCAAAAATGAGATGCCCATTTTTAATGAGTATTTTTATGGTAGTCAATTACGGGCTGCGGTTAACAATCACCAAAGGAATAGTAGACCGTACATAATTATAAATGTGGACCAAACATTCAACAGAGATCCACGTTACGTTTGGTTTTGTGCTGGCAATGCTGCGTGTTATTTGTTGGGGATGGGATTTATTAATGGCTGCTGTTAATTGATTCTTTGCTGTTAATTGGTCTTGTTAATTGATTATTTCAACATTTCCGAAATAATCCCGGTGATCATTGAAGGTGCTCATTGCTAAAACTTTAGCCTTTTTTATGAATACCTAACTTATACAATTATACATCACATTTAATGTAGACATTATCAGTTTTATTCCAAATAATCATCTTTGGTACGGGAGAAATTATGATAAATCCAAAATCCGGACGTAATTATAATTTGTCCGGCCTCAGAAAGATTATAATAATGACATACCCCAAAGTAATATGACAAATCATATGGCTACATATGTTTGGAGGAGCATATCTAATAATAATAATAATAATAATAAATATATAATATAATATCATTAATTTCAAGTTAATCGCTTTTACTACGCCCTTCAACGTCTCAATGATTTGAATGTGAAGACATGGCCCAGGGATGAAAATGTGGAGTAATTTACTACCTTATCTTTATTATATAAGCAAACTCATAAAGTAATTTGATGTAACATTTTAATACTATATTACCCCTCATATAATCAATTCTTATTTTCATTTATTTGGGTCTTTTTAGTTATTTTTTCTTATATTTAGAGAGGAGAGAGAGAAATTACGTTTTGTATGTCAAAACGTATGTTTTTTACAAAATAAAAATTGTTATCGTGATTTAGATTTTTTTACGATCATTTTGAGTACTCATATGTATATGTTGCGGGCGCATCCTGCAGCGACGCATCGAGCACGGGCGAAGCCCGTGCGGAGGCGGGCGAAGCCCGCCTAGATGCGACCGAATACCAGCCAAGAGCTCTCCCCTCCTTTTCATTTGTTTGGATCGGATCTTGGGTGGTCTTTTTTGTCATTTTTTTAATATTTTAAGAACTCTTCTTATAGATGCGGCCGAAGACCGCCCAACTCGCCGACGGAAGAAATGATTCAGTCTGATTTTGCCACCCTGTTCGGCAGCCGGTAGATTTTGAGACGAATGTCACCACCACGACTAATGACGTCGCCACGATAAATGTCGCCACCACGACAAATGTCGCATCCACGACAAATGTCAACCACTCGACAAATATCGCACCCACGACCAATGTTGTCGTCTCAGCCAAATGTCGTCCCCTCGATAAATGTCGCACCCACGACGAATGTTGCCCGCACGGGATCCCCCGTGCACAACTGCTTGTCCTTACATAAATACTCCCTATTTGACTCCATTTTTTACTTCATTCCTGCCAGGAGAAGACGCATCTATAAAATCTTTTGAAAAACTCTCAAGATCCCTTCATCTGCACTAAATGAAGAGGATCAAGATCCCCTATCCTTCGCCGTAAAAATGTCAAATGTTAGGAGTGATAGGATGGTAATTTATCGGTAATTTCACGCGCAACTCACCAACGAGGGAGTGGTAGGCTAATAAAGAAGTGGAATGAAACTATAATGAAAAACATGATGTACTTAGGCATTAGTGAGATTATGATACAAG
Organism: Platanthera guangdongensis; assembly: GCA_039583875.1. Lineage (NCBI taxonomy): Eukaryota > Viridiplantae > Streptophyta > Magnoliopsida > Asparagales > Orchidaceae > Platanthera > Platanthera guangdongensis. Next base: position 24,092,323 of record CM077152.1, on the reverse strand, counting down.
ATAGGACACAAAGACGACAAAGGATCCATATAGCCGATCCCACTATAGTGAGATAAAGGCTTGAGTGTTTATGTTGTGGTCTGAATGTTTTCCTTAAATAAAAGTATCAAAAGGACAAGAGTTCTTATTTCATGGTAGATACAAAATAAAATGTGGTAAATATGGAAAAAATACATCTTGTGAATAGATTTTATCTCCTATCATTTCTAACACTAACCAGAACCAAGCATAACTTGAAAAATCGTTGAGAAATAACAAATGAATCCCAAGACTAACCTTCTTCATCATTTTCCTGTGTGCAAACATTTCCTTCTAACTAGACCACAAATTTAACCTCAGGTGCACACAGCCCAAACAGTTGCTTTTGAATAGAAAACATTTCCCCGTAGATAAACAACGCTAGGGTTCACGACCGAAATCCCATGCAACAGACACAATAATATATTTCCGTCCCTCTGCTTCCTATATCATCGAACAGCTCGTCACACCACATCGCTTGGTCTCCCACTAATGTCACCCGCTCTGCAAATCAAATTGCCGTGACCCGCGTGGGAAAATCAACAACATTGTGACTTGCATTCAGAGTTATAAAGGTCAAAGTTGGTAGCGTTTTCAACAACTCGCGCAAACTTAAAAGATCAAAGCTTAGCTGACCTATAGCTAGTAATTGATCATGAAAGGACTTCAAACTCGTCTATAAAAGTTTGAAGTTTGCTGATTTTTACCTTCGTAGAGCCATGATTGTCTGTTTGTGAAATTATACATACTTCCTTTGAACTCGTAACTAACAGTATTACGAAGAAAGCGAACTCAAGGACGCCTTCCTATTCTTATTTTTTATATCTCAATCAAAATTCATCACAAAGATCAACAAATATACTCTCTACGACTTAACCCCGGATATGAGTAAGGATCGGCTGGTGATTTCGGGCATCAAATGCCACAAGTGCTGCTGCTCTACTTATGAATGGTGCAGAAAGCAGAGGAGGAAGAAGCTCTCGATGAGAAAGAGGCAAATTTGCATAACCTGTTTCACGCAGTTAACGAGAAGGGAAAGAACACACATAGGTTTAGTGCAGAATGAAGGCTCGAATATAAAATCAGTGAAATGCATCGTCATACATACACCACTTGGCCACTGAATAAAAACAGCTTTGGCTCATTTTAGCTGAATTTTTAGAATAATTGTCCAACCTAGGTGGTTGATTTTCAAGAGAATTATAACACGCTACAAATTACTAGCCAGAGAGCATTTTTAGGCATTAAATTCATCCATTATTATTATTATTCCTCACATCATAAATTGTGATAATTTCAAAATTATGACCAACCAAACTATGAAATGCATCATATTTTATTACCTAAATATACTACTGCCCATCTGCAAATAACATCATCCTCTGCAAAGTTACATTTCTTATTGGCTGGACTGCTAGATAGAGAGAGAGAGAGAGAGAGAGAGAGAGAGAACACCTCATCCTCTGCAAAGTTACAGACACTGTTACTACTACTACTACCTATAAAGATGAAGTGGGTGAAATAGAAGAAGAAGAAGAAGAAGAAGAAGAAGAATACAGACTCAAAAATTTATGTCGTTGATGTTGACAGGGCTTGGACTATCATCAGAAAAAATAATCAAATGATATAAATACATCCCAACAAACAGAAAGACTTAAGGGGGAATCTTTAATAAGAACCAAAGAAAATATTATGAAAACTCTGAGTTGGCATCAAAAGCGCGCAGAGATTTAAACTGCTTTTGATTTCCTAATCAACCATATCATCATAGAAGTAAATGGTGAATGGCACGAACAGTTCAAGTTCTCTACGGAAAGGGACAGAGCGAAAAAAATTTCTACAGCTGAAAGGATATGATCACATACCGTCAATCCGCTTCACTGAGTAAAATGTCCCCGCCGAAAAATGGCCAGACGTCATCCAGCCAGCCGCCCACAAAAAATCGAATATTTGAATCTCTATACCCACATATGCTGGGAGAAGTCATTAGTTACCGCCAGAGTCAAAAGATCTACTCCACCAGAATATCAGTTGAGTCAACTTCCTTTTTCCGCCGATAGAACAACACATAGGCTGCAGCCGTTTTGATCGATTCCTCGTTCACAGGCGAAACATGACTATCATCAAAGTGGTACCAGCTGTTTCCCTCTATCAACTGCATTGAGTAACATGAGAAAAGGGTCAGCGAAATTCTGAAAATCAACAGCTCTACAAAAAATAAAGGAAATAAGTAACCTTGGCGTAGGCAGTGTAATGACCACCCCCCAAACCGCCGTAATGATTGCTCACAGCATAGAGGTCATATAAGTGAGATTGCGGGGGAGCCGAGTTGTTCATCACGTACTTGCTCAAATCCAGTCCGCGCACCGGAAAATTCACAAACTTATCGAGTTTGTTCTTCAAGTACCGGCTGTAAGAAAAACGCTTCAAATGAACTACTAAAATTTCAGGCAGTCTCCACAAGTCCAGCTTCTTAGTAGCCTGCCTGTGTTCCTTGCAACAGGGGCAGTACCTAATTTTTTTAAAAAAGCAAACACAATGGGAGTTTAAAAAAATAATTAAAACAGTTAAAATAATAAAATCAAGCAGGGCAGTTAAAAGAGAATAATTTACCACATATCATAAGGGCCAAGAGGTTCTTCCTTCATGAATGTCTCCAAGCAGGAGAACAAAGTGAGTGCCTCTTGTTTCGTCTTCTTAGCCGTGAACGCAGACTTGAATGCTTCTGGAAGGTCTTCCAGAAAGGTAAAATCGTACAAATCGAATCCGCTGTCCGACCATTCCAAGGCTACCTTTAAGATAGGTTCCGAAGCGAAAACACCATCGTCTCTATCGATCGGTTTCCTTCTTATGAACTTGTCATCTGCTGCCAAAATTTGAAATGGAAAAATCATCTCGGACCGATCGACTTCCATGTTGGATATTGATGGATCCTGGCCACTGGAACAAGGAGCATTGTCACCGTTATCTGCTAAAGCAATAGAATCAAGGCTAGGTTCATAGCCATTGTCATCGCTCATTTTATCGGATTTTGGAGAAGCTTTTTTACGCAAGAACGGTCTAAGTACATTAGCGATAGCAGCTCGAATGTCTGACCACTTCCTTGAATATCTCTCCAAACATGTCACCAATGGAGCCCCTATCAGCTTCAGCCTGTGAACATTGTACTGAAATTCTATGGAGCTGAACTCAGAAGGCCTAATGGAGTCCAACAGCAGGTTCCAAAAAAAAAGGAAAAAGAAAAAAAAAGCGTTAAGGTCCAGAAATAACTTTTCAAACAAATGAATTAACATTGTCCTGATATACCCAAATATACGAACTAAAATATGCATGAAAAATCAAAGTTGAATGAACATATTTAATTTACAAATTTGATCTGGAACTAAGGACCCATTTTGAGGAAAAAAAATTAGGTGGGTTACTCTCACCTAGAAATAGGTAAAGTATTAAATACTGACCGTTGATCTGATATCCTACGGCCCATACGGTATTAAATAATGACCGTTGATCAATCATGTTATTCTGCAAAAAATAACGGTCAGTATTTAACACTGCACCTATTTCAAGGTGAGAGTAACCCACGCAAATTTTTTTCCATTTCGAGTGGGGTCACGACCACCGCCAAATTCAAAATGCGAAATCATATCACAATCTTTCCTTCATCCGTCCTTCGCAATCTGCAATAAATCCATGATTTTCCAAGGATTTCATGCTCCTGACATTCGCCTGAGTGCCGGACAACCGGTCCCCATATGGCCATATGACAGCAAAATCCGTGTCGCGGGAAAATTCCCGGCACCAAAAGGACCCTAATAACTGGAGAAGAAATTTATGTTTGTGCTGGAGCTAAAAATCCTAATCATCAATGAATCATAGAAGCCAAAACATGTCTACGAAAAAAAACTAAACCTAAGAAGAGAGATAAAAAGGGCAGCCCGGTGCACAAAGCATTCCCGCGCAGTGAGGCAGGGAAGGGTCCCACCACAAGGGTGAAATGTAGGCAAACCCTACCCTGCATTTTTGCAAGAGGCTACTTCCAGGACTCGAACCCGTTCTCAAGGTCACACGGCGACACACGGCGACACCTTAACCGGTGCGCCAAGGCTCCCCTTCAAACCTATGAAGAGAGATAAAGAACAAAAATAGTAACAAGATTTGATGGGGAAAAAGGAATAGAAGAAAAAAGAGAGCACATTCAGAGTTCCTCTTTTCTTACCTGTCAACATTCACATGCCCTATCTCAAGCTTAACCAATTTCTCATGGTTCGCTGGAAGCCTATAAGCTACAAAATGCTCCTCGTCTTTTAAATTTGACAGCGGCTCAAAAAGATTCTCAAGGTATCGAATTCGGTTATCCATAATCTGCAGTGGCACTACTTTTATCAGTCACATCCCACCACTAGCAGCATTGATTTATGAAGAAAATATGAGTACGTTTACCTCCGCAATAAGTAACGACTCTGACCTCTTTAAGGAACATGCGGTACTTAAGGCTTGAAGAAGGTCCCTACAGCACCCATTTTTGGGCACGGCCACAGTAAAAGGAGCAGGAAGGAAGCTTCCGTCTCCACTAAATACAGTTATATTCATTGACCTGGTAAGTGTCGAAGGAAGTGGAAGTGACAAGTACATAAAGGGGTCGAAAGTCACGGAAACTTTACTGCAAACTGGGCAGACCAGTGTCGACTTATACTGACCCTGAAAAACACACGCAATGTAATCAGTAGTGCAATATCATCCATATAAAGGCTTTTGATTATCAAGAAGATTTAGAAAGTATGGTTAACAATATGTTTAAGTTGATTTTTCGTTGAGCAAATCAAATAGAACCATGTAGTACCTCATATTAATCCAAAAAATAAAAACAAGTTATCATTAAAGATGCAGAAAAGCCAAGTTTAAATACAGATCAGATGCATATCAAGAATTACAGATTACAAGAAATATTGAAATAAATTCCATAACAAAGATGTGTAATAATAAAGACTAGGAGGTTGATAATGATTGGAGTTTATTGGCTAAGAACAAGAGGAGAATTAATTTCAAGAATTACGATCAATTCAAAATCCATTGGTATTAGAATTAGTTTGAATTCCAATGTTCTCCTTCGGATAGACAACAAAATTGAGCATGCTTAAATGAAATTTGTAATTTCTACTATTTTGACATTAATTACAGAACACCCGATGATTGGATAGACAAACCGTCACCACAAGCAGTCTCTAGATAATGAGAACAGACTTTCCCAAAAATTTAAGGACAATTTCACAACTTATATTTTTTTCTGGCAAGTGGAGATAGCAGAAGATCAGACAATCAGATTGACGAATTGTCACCACAAAAGGTCTCAAAATGATGAAAAGAAGCTTCCTTGAAAAGTCGGCGACAATACGGCGACTTTCATTTTTTAACAATAATTGTTCAATGGAGATAAGGGGGCCTTGGCGCACCGATTGAGGTGTTGCCGTGTGACCTTGAGGTCACGGGTTTGAATCCTGGAAGCAGCCTCTCGCAAAAATGCAGGGTAAGGTTTGCCGACATTTCACCCTTGTGATGGAACCCTTCCCCGAACCCTCACCACGCAGGGATGCTTTGTGCATTGGGCTGCCCATTTAATCCTATGATGGAGATTTTCGGAGTTCTGACCATCGAATCGACGAGCCGTCACTACCAGCAGTCCAGGAATGATGAGTATAAACTTTCGCGAAATTTTTAGAATATTTTGCCAACTTTATGGTTCTGAGTGTTGGGCAGTGAATTGTGTACATGACAATATCTTGGATTGATAGTTCAAAAAGTTGGAGGTGTTGATAAATATGAGAAACAAAATCCAAGCAGGTTCGTTGAAGTGGAGAGGTGCGTCAGGGATCTTATGTGATCGTAAAGTACCATTAAAACTTAAAGGCAAGTTTTATCGTACTTCAATTAGACTAGCGATGCTCTATGGTTTTGAGGGTTGGGTAGTGAATTATGTACATGAGCAAAAAATGGGAGTTGCGGAGATGAGAATGCTTAGGTGGATGCGTGGAAACGAGACTGGATAAAATTAGGAATGAATGTATCAGGGATAAGACAAGAGTGACACCAATTGCAAAGAAGATGTGAGAAGCTTGACTAAGATGATTTGGACACGTACAAAAGAGACCATTAGAGGTACCTATTAGGTGTTCTGAGAGATTAGTCACTAGGCATGTAAGGATGTTAAAAAGAGGAGGGGTATACCAATAAAGACTTGGAATGAAACTTTAAGAAAAGACATGATGTACTTAGGCATTACCGCATTAGTGAGATAATGACTAAAGATAGGGCACAATGACGACAAAAGATCCATATAGCTGACCCCACAATAGTGGGTTAAAGTCTTGAGTGTTGTTATTCTGTCAAATTTCATGTTTTTCGATGACTGCGATTCAACAACTTTCCCAAGATTCGGAGAGGCGGTCCCTGAAATTCACCAATTCTTTTATAAATGGGGAATTGTTAGAGTTATTATTATGTAATAGTTTAATATTGTTGAGTTTAGTCCCACAATGCCTATCGGTGTTTGGTGTCTTAATGTAAGCCCTATATGTTGCCCTTATGTGGATGAATATAATTGCACCTTCTATTTTACTTCTCCTTTCTACATGGTATCAGAGCAGGTTCTGAAACCTAAATAAGGTGGCGTTTGGTTGAGCTTATTAGCTGTGGTGCGGTGGAAACACAACGCAATTTTGTGAAAAAGCAGTGTTTGGCTAGGCTGATTTCCAAAATCCCGTTTTGTCGCTTTTGCGGTTTTATATTATAGACCAGACGCGATTCATTTCCCCGTTCCGCCGCAACAATCGGCTCTTGACCTAGGCGCGATGGCAGCGGCCCTTCCCTTCCCCGATCGGATCGACGTCGATCCTCGACGACGGCAGTAGCAGCGGCGTCCCCGTGCTGGATCCAGACGCGATTCGATTCCCTGTGCGCCTCCTCTTCCCGGTGTTTCCTCGATCGCGCCTCTTCTTCCCGGAGCGGTAGCAGCGGCGTCCCGATCAACGACGATCCTCGACGAAGGCTAGCAAATTCCCCTCAGACGCGTGCGCCTCTTGCTGGATCCGCGTGTTTTCTGGAGGTTATTGCTGGATTCGCTGCGCCTCTTCTTCCCGAAAACGCTCCCCTTCTTCTTCATCACACAACCGCCATTAGATGAAGGTATCCATCCTCTTCGTTTTTCTTGCTCATTACTTGTCAATCGATAACTGCAATTTCTGTTAATTGCATTTTTTGTTTTGTTTTTCTGTGCTTTTGTGTGAGTGTGATATTGTATGTGTGTGTGTGTGTGTGTTTTTGTTGTTGTGTGAGTGTCCTGTGTTTGTGTTTGTGTGGGTGTGTTGTTTTGTGCGTATGTATATGTGGGTTTGTGTTGTTGAGTGTGTGTGGTTGTATGTGTGTGTGTGGTTGTGTGTTTGTGTGTGGGTGGTTGTATGTGTGGGTTTGTGTGACTGTTATGTGCGTGTGTATGTGGTTATTTTAGTTTCTACTTTGTATGTGTATGTGAGTTTTATTTGTGTATGTCTGTGTGTATATGTATGTATGTGTGTGTGAATATGTATGTATGTGTGTGTGCTGGTATGTATGTGTGTTTGTGTGTTTTGTGTGTGTGTGAGTTTATGTATGTGTGTGAGTTGTGTGTGTTGTTGTGTGTGTGTGTTATATATGTATGTGTGTGTTATATATGTATGTGTGTTGTTGTGTGTGTTATATGTATGTGTTATATATGTATGTGTGTGTATATATCTATGTGTGTGTGTTGTGTGTTTGTGTATGTTGTGTGTGTGTGTTATATGTATGTGAGTTGTATGTGTGTGACTTGTATATCTAAAAGTGGTGTACTGTGATCGAGGATAACTATCGTAGTAATGTGAGGGTCTCCCTGACGGGGTCTCTATGCGAGTGGGTGTAAGTGGACTCAAAATCTCCAAATTGAGGAGATGAATTATTGTGACATCTTGACATAATGAAAAACCTATAAACTCTATGACTGCGTATCAAAAAGTGCAGGGTGAATCTATAAGCGGCGAAAAATCGTTGACCTAGCCCTACATGATATGCAAATCTGACGGTTAAGCCACAGTTGGATAATAAATAATAACAAAATCCCACATAGACAATTCAAGACAAGACAAAATATTTTATTAGAAAGAAAACAAGCTGAGGATTTCCTCCGCGTTGAGGGCCAAAGTTAGAGTGCACGACGAATAAATCCTGCAAATCACGATAATTATCTAACATACCACCACAATACAAGGTATCCAATCCAATATAAAAATGCTGAAAATAATAATTCAGTACAACAAAATCTCACCAAATATGGGGCTGACCAAGAAACTGAAGAATTCAGAGCCAAAAATGCATGTACGACGGTCTGAGGTGGAACCAGAGGCGTGGAAAGTGATGTAGGTGGCTGTCCTCGGTGATGGATTGTGGAATCGGACTGGAAATAGATAGATTCGGCCACTTAGCGGTAGATCCGGGCGAGGGGTAAATGGATCCAATGTTTGGAGGCGGATCCGGGTTAAGGGATTAAGTATGGGTGGGCGGGATGACGAATCAGGGCTGGGCAGTTCGGATTGGGACTGTTTTGGACAGGGGCGGCAGCGGGGAAGTGGATCCACCGAAAGGAGGGAGTGGGGAAGCCGACCGATGGTAGGAGGTGTGGCCGGCTATGGGTAAGGGGAATAGGGTTGCGGGGGCTGAGGAGAGGGCGACAGGCTGTAGCAAGATCGGGGAAGAGAGATCGGGTGGAGGGAGTGGCTGTAGGAGGCGGACAGGCGATTTATGGGCGGCGAGATGGGCGGCTGATGGAGGGCTTGCTGGCAGGAGGGCCTGGAGGCCGGCAGTGGGCAGTGAAGGGAAAAAACTATATAAAGGGAATAGTAAATTTCACAAATGAATAGTGAATTGGAGAAGAGAAGGAATTTTGGACAGAAAATCCGGCGGGCTGTAGGGGAGAAAGAAGGAGGCGAATGGTGGATTTACGGTGGAGAGAAGACTATGAATGAGTAGTACCTTGGAGAGAAGAATGAGCGCCTAGGAGTCGTCACCCAGGGTTCCACGACATTGGCACCATGGGGTGATTGCGAAGTTCCGGGAATGAATTCTCCAAAATCTGCAATGCTTTTAAAACCAGACCCTACTCATCTATTTATAAGAAAACAAAGACTAGGGCATCCCACCTTCAACGACTATGATTGTCCGGGGATGAGACCACTCAAAATACACTAAAATAAACCAAAAATAATAAAGTAGTATATGATTTTGACTCGCGGCAACAATCCGAACACATCCGTGGAGTCCGATCGTCAATGCGGGCATGCCATATATGGAAAGTCACCAATCGGCCCCGAACGGGCCCAAAACTCGTCCTCCATTGCAGGTCCTCGTCTCTGCTCCGCATCAAAATGCTTCCCACCAGCTTGCATCTCATCTTTAGTTCTAGCTTCTCTAAGGTTGTTGAACACAATCTTAGACATAATATTTCACTTGGATTGTTGAACATACTCATATGTTACAAAACCTACTTTAGGTTATCAAAACTAATTATCATGTGGCTAATCTCAGCTACTAACCATCACTCAAATGTGAAAAACCTTGGTTACCAAACCTTACTCTCAAGAAATTTGTTATGAGCCTCGAGCACCAGGCCTACTCATTACCGTTATCTTTATTAATTTCTTGTCTTTTATTAGCGACTTTTATTAGTATTTTCCTTTGAGGTATTTTGTAAGCCTATATATAGGCATGACCATGTTGTATGGAGGGTGAATGAATGAAACTCTAATTACCTAAATCCTAAAAAAGATCTTGGAAGTTCTCTCTCACTTGAGCAAGCCCCGCTTAGGCAACCGCGATTCTGGCTCCATAGTATGTCTACCTCCGGCCTCCACTCCGACAAGCCAGTAACAACTTGGCATTAGAGACATCGGTCCTCTTCCGCCGACACCATTCCATCAACCTCGAACGATACTCAGCTGCCCACTCAAATTTCCTCAAACAAGGATTCCTTCAGCGCCACTGTACGTCAACACTAACCATCCGCAACTTCTAAAACGACACCAACAACCGCAGTTTCTCCAACACCCGAGCGACACATCTCCCCCCAACGTTCGACACAAGTTCCGCAAACAACACTCAACATCAAGCTCATCGTTTCCAGCGATGAATCCCCTGTTGCTCTCAATACGGCCTACACTGCTTCGATTACGACTTTCAAAACCTCTGCTGCTCTCGATTGACGATAGTGTACGCCTCTGCTTCCTATCAGATCGACTCCGCGCCATCTCTTCTCCAGATCCAAGTGCATACCCGTTTTGCTTACAATCAAAACCCCAACGCAATCTTCATCGACGCCATCTCTTCTCCAGATCCACGTTGTTCGCTTCATCGTCCCCTCAAGCAGCCCGCCTACAACTATTTTCCTTTTCCTTCTTAAGCACCTCACCATGCAATAGTAACAACAAACCTCATTCCGTCTCGAGCCCTGCGCAACAGCTTTTTGGGCATCATTGAGAGGCGTCGCGGCTCTTGTAGCAACCCAAATTCAACCGCCTCCGAGACTCCAATCGTTCAATCACCTACTCCATCTCTCGACAAGCAAGTCAACAAATGAGGGACTCATAAGATTTTTGGACTGCTCTCGAGAACGTGCTGCAGACTGTCATGGCCTCCATGGAAGCATGCTTTCAGGACGTTGAAACTCAGACATCGGGATGACATGACCACCATCACTATCAGGTTTAATGAGCTAGCCACCTCCTATCCTGTTGTTACTACTCCGCCCATGGATCACGCCGGCAACAATCAAGCACCACCCCCACCACTCCTCCGCCACGAGCCACCACCACTAGCCATCATATGTCTTGCAGAGGTTCTACTACCACGCAACTCCGGGTGGGATTTTTCGATTTACGATGGGAGGATGCACCTATTGGGTTGGTTCACCAAGTGCGAACAATTTTTCGCTCACCAACAAGTACCAACATCGATAAGATGCTTTTAGCCGCCTTCCACCTCCTCGACTCGGCTCTACTTTGGGTCACTCGCCTCCTCACCGACCAGACGGGTCTGGCATAGGAAGACTTCAAGCGATTCTACAACCTGCGTTTCGGTCCTCCCACCTGCAACAACCCCTTAGGTGAGCTCACGACTTTATGACAGACGGGCGCCGTTGACAATTATCTGGAAGAGTTTCAGCTTCTCCCAACACACGTCTCGCTTTCCCTTGACATGTAAGTCTTCATCTTCACTGCCGGACTTCGCGACCGACTGCGGCTGGATGTCAAGTTTGAGATTCCTCGCGGCTTAATGAATACCATGAGCTTGGCCAAGATGATGGAACGACGAGCGCAAGGCTTATGTTATAACTGCGACGAACAATATACTCACAAATATTGGTGCAAAAATCTTTTCTATCTGCAAGTCGAGGACTATGACGATGAGGGTGTCAGATGAGGCTGATTCCATCATCGATCTCCCTAGAGCTTGATACCAAGCCTTTTTGTAGTGCGGGAGAGATTTTATGGGTCTAGAGCACCAGTCTTAATCTTTACCGTTATTTTTATTATTTTCTTATCTTTCAATAGTGTCTTTTATTAGTATTTTCCTTTGAAGTATTTTGTAGCCCATATACAAGCATGAATATGTTGTATTATTTTCTTGTCTTTCAATAGTGTCTTTTATTAGTATTTCTCTTGAGCAAGCGCCACTTAGGCAACCGCGGTTCCGGCTCCATAGTATGTCCACCTACAGCCTTCACTCCGGCAAGCCCGAAACACAATTATACATCATTTCTTCCAAATTTATTCTCACGATCCACAATTTTTTAGTCAAAAGATCTACTTACTACCAGACCTATCAATTACAACGACAAACTCAAGATAGCATGAAGACATCTCTATCAATAAAACTCTAAAGCAACGTTAGCACACTTTGTGATGGGGATCACAGATCGAGCGCGGAACAAATCTTACCGGAGTCAGCACAAGCCTGTACACACAGAAGACAGGTAGGATTGTCGGATAGACGATCTGAGCCGGTAGTCTGTTCAAAGTGACTGAGTATTTTCATGTATATTTATTTTTTATATTTTTATTTCATGTAAATTTAGTGATTTTAAGTTTCGGACGATATATATCATTCATACTGGTTGTAAGTCTATACATAAGGGTCTAGGGGCTAATTTTCAAAGATCAAATATTTTAGACAGAAATTCCGGGCTCCCAAGATGGTCTCATGGTGCCGATTCCGTGGATCTTTAGTATCGAAGTCAAGGTAATTACTTTTCCTAACCACCCATTCACCATAACAAGTCACCACTCAATAACCATCCATTAACTACACAAAAACTGCTCGTAAGCATTATTTTCCGTATGTCCTGCAGCAACTACCCATTTCACATACTCAAATACATAACTACCCTCTCTTCCATATAACTACACTATAATTACCCTTTCCCATTGATAAACACTAAAAACTGTCACAATCCTCCTAATCCAGTGCAGCCAAACACCTCACCTTGCCTGTTAAATTCCATAGCAGTATTTCCCATCCAGGAAAAAGAACTCCCATCCAGGACTTCATTACTGCACCCTTGCCCCACTAAATTCTCTATCCCAACCTTCTGTTTCAGGCATTCCTGCACCCGTACACAATAACCCTCTATCAATTCTCGTGCATTTCTGTTTGGCAAAGATTTTATGAACCACAGATGGCCCAAATTCCACTGCCTGCAGCCATAATCCCCTGCTGAGTGCAGTAATGCTCCTTCCAAGCAGTCCAACATCATCCTATTCCACTTCCAGCAGGCCAAGTATTCGCCCCACACTCCTCCAACAGCCCACCACCCCACCCAAGATCCGCCGTGCTTGCAGAATTTCATCCAGAGGCCTGAAATCTGTGCAATATTTTTACAAAACTGCTCTCCAGTCCCTGAAATCAGCAACTTATCACTTTTCCGCACTCTGATTGCTCTTGTAAATTTTTGTGGGACGTCTTTACTACTTATTGTTGAGTATTTGATGAACAATATTTGTTTGGAATATTAATTTGTACTAGTTTGCACGTTACTGACTAGCAATTGTTCGTTTATTTAATATTCTAATATCAATTGTGGATGTTTCAAGATTTTTTTATTAAATTCAGAACCTACGCCTAATTAAGCGTTGGATAATTGTTGTGCATCACATCATTCTAGATTCCCATGACACCCCATGAACACTCACTCATTAGAGCTTCTTACGGCACAATTACAATTGCACTACATCCATACATTCGTACCGCGTCACTCCGCGTGATGGGGATCAGACGCGTGATCGTGATCGATGGAGGAGATCGGGCCACCATTCGTCGGGACCCGTTTGCATATTTGTACGGGTTGCATTGATCAGATCGGTGATCCGAGGCCGCGAGCGCGTCTGGAGTGTCGTTCTACTATTTATATGTATTTTGTTTATTTATTTAGAGTTATATTTAGTGTTTTAGGACACCATGCGTAACGACCAATCATAGACGTTCACGTCGGATGCCCAACCCCCTCTTGTTATAAATAAGGATGGAGGCTATCATTTTTCTTCATTGTGGAATTTGTGAGCGAATCCAGATCCGACAATCATTCGCGGTGCGATGCTACGAGCCCTGGGCTGCGACGACCCGGTTAATTTAAGTTATCTTTTTGTTTCTATTTTATTTCTCATTCACTATTTCCCTAAACTGTCCATCCCTTTTCGTGGAACTACGTTTATTGCACCTCTACACCACATTCTACACCCAACGGAAGGAGAAAACAGTCATCTGACCTTGTACATTCCCTTCTTCCTTGACGGAAGATCAAAAAGCTCCAGTCGCATCTTCCCCCCTCTGGCTCTAAGCATCTCCCAACGCCCCTCCCCTCCTGTTCATCTCCACCTTCCTCGACGAAAGGAACGAAGCATGCAGTCACATTCTCCTGCAACTATCGTAAACTTGTCCCGTTGTTTGTCGTGCATCCTCCAGTCAATCGAACCCTCCTCCAACAAGCAATACTAACTCTTCCAGTCTCATTACTGTCTGGAACACTCACGCCCGTTGAGCTCCCACTCTCAGTTCGCGGATCTCACTGCCATTCCTAGCTTTGCCCCACTATTCATTATCTCCCCCATCCAACATCCCTTTGGCTCCGTCCGACAACCTTCTGTGCACCATCCAACAAGCCTACCACTTCCACTATTCATCTTCTCCACAATCCAAAACGCCTACCACTATTCATTATACACATTTTCTTCATTACGATTCCATTCCAGCAAGCATGTTACCATCCAATGAACTATTTTTGGCAGCAAACCCCGATCCAATCCAGAATCCTTGCAGTCGAATTCATCCCCACATAGCCGTAGTATGCCATTACTTGTCCGCCGTCGGATTTCCATTGCTATGTGAGGTATTATTGCACTGTGTTTTAATTGCTTCATTGTTGAATATTGGAAAACACTTCATATTTGTATGAGAATTTGGTTTGTTTGCATAGTTGTTTTCATTTTCCTTTTATCCAATTAATTGTGGAGGTTCATAGTTGAAAGCACCTCGTGTGTAATCGAATATAACATTGCTTCCTTACTTGAAATTCAACCTCACCTGGCGATTTATTTGCCGACCTTATATAACTGCCAAGTTTTATTTCCGGATTAAAGTGAAATTTCCCATGCATCATTTAAGTTGGAATTGTTTGAATCCACCGTGCATTATTCACTTATGATTGCATTAGTGTCGGCACGCACACATCACACGTCCTACCCTACATCATCGTGTCTCTTGAATTAATGAGTGTTAAAACATTATTATCTTATTTAGTCAGTAATATTGTTTGCATTTTAAATTTAAAGTAAATATAAAGTCTTATTGCAATCGCCGGATTACTTTCCATGCATTATCGCCTTTAATCATTCATTTATTGTTCACACAAATTGTACTTTTACTTAATATACAAGGTTGTCAGGATCGAGATCCTAGATGAGATCGTTTCGAGGTTGAATCGGATCAAATGATAGGATTGGATCGATCATCGCTTTAAAAAATCTGAATCGATTTACAAAATCTAGATCGTATGATCCTATGATCCGGATCGCGATCCTGACAACCATGAATATATATGTTCATTAATGAATAACATCTCATAGATCCTTATCTGTATATTTTCTCTCTCAACACTCTTTAAGGCCAAAAAAGTTCAAGTTCCATAAAAAATAACTCCGTATTCTATTTTCAAGAAAATCAAAATGCAGAATCAAGAATAAAAGTTTTCATACTCATCTATTTGGTATTAGTACCAAAATTTATCAGGAAAAGAAGTATACTCAAGAAAATGAAATTTATATGCAATATTTAAAGAAATCAGCATTCATAGATAAAGCAGTTAACTGAATCATTAACACTGGGCACACAAGCTTCAAGAGTTATAACTTACTTGGCAAACATCAACAATAATAGAGTCATTTCGAGCCTTATGGTTTTGCCAACACTCATTTGCAACCTCCTCATCCAGACGACCATCTGAATCCTTCACTTCTATATATGGTTTATTTTTCACTCTATTCAAATCTTCATGCAGTCCATCCAACAAAAAAGCAAGGAGTTCCTATAAATAAGCAATTGATGACTTTCTCTTTTCTATAAAAAAACATTTTTAATTAATTACAACTAGATGTAGAAAAAAAGATAGTATAGATGTAAATGCATGCTTCATTATATGACATAAATTGGCTGTCACCTAACCTTCACAAACTAGCATAGCTTGCGCAAAAGTAATTAGATCATCTATCTATTATTATAACTAAAAACAAACATTTACATGCTTAAATTCTCCAAGAGAAGAAATGATGGAATTCACTAAAATGGATTCTCAAGACCAGTAATGCCAGCTGAAAGAAATTCTGTAGGCATTCATAGAGCATATGATTCAAAATAGGCTATTATTGTGAAACAAAGCGCTATAGGCAACACAAGCAGATAGAAGAAATTGATAGAAGTACAAACACAAGAGTGTGTAAAAACAAATTACTAGATAAATAGGAATGCATAACGCTTCAAATGTTTTGAAACAGCGATTACAAACCAAAATTCTTTGAAAAGGCAATAAACACATGACAAAAAAACATAGACTCGCACAATATTGAGGGGGGGAGGGCTGGAGGCATGTTTGGAGAGCTGTGGGGAAGCCAAAATAGCAATCCAGGACTGATTTTAGACCTCCAGATGCGGGCCCAACTGCTGGACAGCGACAATGTTTGGTGGGAAATGGATTCAAGACGCCTGGAAGATGGATAGGAGGGGCTGGAATCAGCAAGGAATTGCTGAAAATGGCTGTCCTGGAACCAGGACAGCAACCTGGATTGTGTTGGATTGCTGTTTGGCGGCTGGCAGCAGTTTCTTGAAGATAAATGGCTGTAGGGGAAGTGCGAGGGGCTTGACAAGAGGGATATCTGAATGTACATGGCTGTAAGGGGAAATGGGAGAGGCTCGGCAAGAGAAATGGGTGGTTCCATGTGGAGGAGGGAGATGAGGTATTGGTTGATGGGCGGTTGGAGTTAGTGGGGTGGAGATGGGGTGGGGGTGGAGTGGGCTCGGTTTGAGGGGGTGAGTGGGGAGATAGAGGGAGTGGTCCGGCTGCAGCAATGGCAGGGGATTAGGCTTCACGTGAGAGGGAAAAATGGGGGTAGTGGAATATTGGGTAGTTATGTAAGCACTGGGATAGTGGGGAAGGTGGTTATGGGGTAATTGGGTGGTGGTTATGAGGTAGCGGGGCGGTGGTTATGGAGTAGTGGGTGGTGGATGGCCAGAGGTGGCCGCCGGAGTTGGCCGTAGGTGGACTCCAATGGTGGTGGTCGGAGTTGTTTCCCGGTGATCGCCAAAATATTGAAAATAGAGGAATTGTGATGCATCCTCCGTCGCATCCAAAATTGCGTGAAGTAACTATGCATTGTGGATCTTTATTTTTATTTATGCATTTATTTTTATGTATTTTTTTCATCGTACTCTTTTTTGTTTGAAATTACTCGGCTCGTCGGGTTAACCGTCCGATGAAACCCTCAATAAAAAAGTCCGGTAATTTTAGTAGTTAGGACGTGACGAGTCAGCTTAAAATTATTTAAAAGACATAAATTTAAATATTTTAAATTCAAAAAAAAGTTGCAAAATAGGTGTTTTCAAAAACAGCAGCTTCCGCAGTTGCGCTAACCTTCTGTCGGCGGCACATCCGCCCTGTCGCCGCCCTAACACCCTCGACAACGGCCGACTCATCTCAACGCCCGAGCGCCCTAACACCCTCGCCAAGGATCGCAGCACGCCAGAAGACCTCCGCCAGTCCAGGCAGCCCATCTTCCTCCTACCAGCGCCAGTCTGTAGTTCTAATTTACCTTCCAGTGGCCTACCAGATTCCCTCTCCCGTGTAGTTACTGTTGACTCCAGCAACAAGTTCCAGTACCTAGCCGACAAAGTTTAACTTACTGCTAATTCTAAAATTGAGTTGGACCGCCCTGTTGTGGTAATTGCGCCCTTTCCCCGCTCTGTTCGTTAATGTTTAAATTTATGCACTTGTTTGAATAATTAAGAGCTTGCCCCGAACGTTCAATCGCCTTTATTTTCATAAGTTATTATTTGTGTTTGCTTGTGTACGTGCAGATTCCGCTACAATTCAAATCGTAATTCGCTTGAGGGGTCGTACTCAAATAAAAATTATCGATTTTGTGAAAATCTACCGGTAAGAGTAGTTTAAAGCGCAAAAGCTTCGATTTGGACACTCTCGTCCTTCTTTAAAATTAACTCAAAACGCGTAATAAATAAAATATTTTCAATCTCTAACCCTAATTTACATCCGTTTGGTATAAAAGCACTGTGATTCGCTCCTATCGCGAATCACGCGATCCGGATTTCAAAATAAATATTTTAAACAATTCTACTTAAATTTTTCTAAGTTATTTTCAAAAAAATAATAATTAAATAAAATAATTTTTATTTTCTTTTCAGAATTCTTATAACCTATTTTCAAAAAAAAAGAGGAAAAAAATTTAATTAACTTATAATTATTTTAAATTCAATTGACAAAAAAATTATGAGAATTTTAAAATCAAATTTTTAATGGAAAATCGCGTTACTGCACTGAGTACACAAATTAAAAATTTAAAAAAAGAGAATCCGAGGAGCACAGATCAAGTGCTCACAGGATTACATGTGAGCGTTAATGCTTTAGAGGCCAACCAACATTTATGGCTAAATCCACCACCCAGGGTCGAGCATTATCCAAATCATAGGAATTTGGAATTAGAAAAACCACGGCCGGTCGAACCAGTAGTCCACAATATAAGAGAGCCGCCTCGTTGGGATGTGGGAAACTGGGAATAAAATTAGATGTCAGCAATTTGAGGGACGGAGAGAGCCTGAGGGTTGCATAGATTGGTGCGATAGGATGAATCGCTACTTAGTTTGGAAGCAATTGTCTCCAGCTAGGCAAATAGAGTACGCCGCCCTTACGCTAAAAGGATCTGCCTTGGTCTGGTGGAGACAAGTAGAGCGTTGTAGATTCAATTTAGGGTTGCCTCCCATCACAAACTGGAATGAATTCAAGACTCAACTTAGGAAGCGATACGTTCCCCATGATTATCTCTAAACCCAATAATCTACGACAGGAGAAATCATCGGTAGACGAGTACACTGATGAGATCCTCGTCCTAGAGTCGAGGCTAGATTTTTGTGAGGATGATGACTCGTTATCTAAATGGGTTATGTTATTCCATACGGGATCAACTAGAGTTGCACGACTATCGCAATTTAGGGGAAGTCTCTAGTAGAGCTCGCAGAGTGGAGTCCATACAGAAGTGCACATCCGGAGTCAGATCTACCAATAAATCTACATCAGGTGTCTCCACTACTACCACGACAAGGATCTAGGATTCCCCTCACCCTCCCGTCACGGTCGGGACCCCAACCCCATCCAATGTTCCCTCCAAGGGTAAGGAGATTATCGGGGCTAAACCCAACACTGGAGTATTCCGATGCTTCAAGTTTATGGAGTCGGGGCACAAATCATCTGAGTGCCCGCGACGCCACTTCATCGCTATTATCGATTCTCCTGATGGACAGGAGCCTGAATATGGAGTTGACGTAAATGAGCCACACCCTGAGCCTGAGCATGAACACGATTCTGAGGATGACAAAGAAGTGAAAGGCGAACAAGCTGAACACTTAGTCTGTGTCTTACAATATAGCATGATCACCCCTAGTGATTCTCCCGAGGATAACCATATGAGACACGATATTTTTCGCACTACTGCACACATTCAGGGACAAATTTGTTCCATTATTATCGATAGTGGCAACATGAAGAATTTTGTGTCTCGGCGCATGGTCAACATATTGGGTCTTGAGCCGCATCCGTTGTAACAACCCTACAATTTATTCGGAGTCAATAGTCATTTGACTATGCCCGTCACTTATTATTGTCTATTAGAGTTTTTTATAGGGAGCACGCACTTGTATATAGTATTATGTCATGTCGCTGCTATGAATGTCTGTCACATCCTACTAGGGAGATCTTGGCAGTACGACCGACGTGTCATGCACGACGACACGAGGAATTCTCACTCCTTCGAACACCACGGGCACAAAATTGTTCTTTTGCACCAGAAGAATTGTCTTATCCCAAGGGCACGCAAGAGAACATCTACGACTTCTAATTCACTTCGTACTGTCTCCACCACATTACTACTCACCGCACTCCCGCCTGAACCCCCATTCCATGAAGTGACTCATAGCTCACATGTATCGATTCCTAATGTGCCACCTGATATTACTCAGCTTTTCCACACTATATCTGTTGAACACTCACTCTGCGCACCTCACTCTGTCAATTTCATATTTGGAGACTGTGCTTTCAATTCACCTCACTATCATTTAGACAAAATTGGAAACTTGCAACAATATATCAAAAACTTTCTATCATATTTTTGGAACAACTTATGAGACCGAGAAGGAACCAAATCCGAATTTAGTAGCCCTAGTTACTCTTTGATCGATAGACAGAACAATATCATTAATTGGAGTTTGGGGAACATCCTTGGGCGTTTTAGTGAGGCGAATCTGATGCATAGGAATCTTATACATCCATGAGCAAACCCGCAACTAATAATTCTAAATATTGATTTTTTAATTATATCTCCTTATGAGATTATCTCTGTATTACTCTACCTACCTGACCGCCATTATCCCCACTTCGTCAACGTATTTCATTCGATGCACAAGCCCACATTAATTATTTAAACGTACTGCATAAATTTAATGCTAACAGATTGCGAACAACCTTGGAAAATTACGAATTCACAGTCGGTCGTTATCGCTGTGAATTATACTTGAGTGTTTGCTTACTGCAGGAGGTCTGGACCATCCCGAATTCAGAAGCGTATCAAGCCAACTGTCAAAACCCCAGACATACCACCCGATCCAGCATTGGCGATGACATCGAACCTCTCCACCGCCAGTCTTTGTGAGTTCTCGCCAAGGTTGAGCTCTTTCAACCTCGGGGGAATTGATGCATCGTCAGTCACATCGAAAATTGCGTGACGTAACTATGCGTCGTGGATCTTTATTTTTATTTATGCATTTATTTTCATGTATTTCTTTCATTGTACTCCTGTTTGTTTGAAATTGCTCGGCTCGTCAGGTTGATCGTCCGATAAGACCCTCAAAAAAAAAGTCCGGTAATTTTGATAGTTAGGATGCGACGGATAAGCTTAAAATTATTTAAAAGACATAAATTTAAATATTAAATTCAAAAAAAGTTGCAAAATAGGTATTTTCCATAACCTGAAAGTTATTTGACAATTAGTAAAAAAATATGTATTAGGAAGTTAATTATGTGACAGTTGAAAATAATTTTGGAAACATATTTATTGGAAATAAACAAATTATGGAGATTTTAAAACAAAAGATCAAGCTCCTGCCGATGGGGAGTTTTGGAAACTAAGTTTTCTGTGGAAAGTCTTTGAAAATATTTAACAGCTGCTCATTATTAAAGGATCCGACCATGAAGAAGAGAGGGGAGACCGGACAAAGCAGGGAACAAAACCTAATTTTTGTTCTCTGTTACCGGTACAGCCAACCACGCCATCTCGTCACCAGTTTCTTGCCTGACGTTGTCTGTTTCCGCACGCAACAACAGTCGCTTCCGCCGTTGCGCTAACCTTCTGTCGGTGGCACATCCCTGCCCTGCCGCAGCCCGAACGCCCTCGACAACGGTCGGCTCTTCTCACCACCCGAGCGTCGGTTTCTGTTGCCAAGGATCGCACCACGCCAAAAGACCTCTGCCAGTCCAGGCAGCCCGTCCTCCTACCAGCGCCAGTCTGCAGTTCTAAATTTCCTTCTGGTGGCCTACCAGACTCTCCCTCCTGTGTCGTTAATGTCGACTCCAGCAACAATTTCGACTGCCCAGCTGACAGAGTTTAACTTGCTGCTAATTCTGAAATTGAGTTGGACTGCCCTGTTGTGGTAACTGCGCCCTTTCCCTACTCCGCTCGTTAATGTTTAAATTTATGCACTCATTTGAATAATTAAAGTTTGCCCCGAACGCTCAATCACCCTTATTACCGTCATTATTTTCATAAGTTATTATTTGTGCTTGCTTGTGGACGTGCGGATTCCGCTACGATTCAAATCGTAATTCGCTCGAGGGGTTTTACTCGAATAAAAATTATCGATTTTGTGAAAATCTACCAGTAAGAGTAGTTTTAAGCGCAAACGCTTCGATTTGGGCACCCTTGACCATCTTTAAAATTAACTCAAAGCGCGTAATAAATAAAATATTTTCAATCCTTAACCCTAGTTTACATCAAATTGATAAGAGGATTGGAGAAGGAAGACCGGAGGTGGCCAGAGGTGATTTTCCGGCAATCACCGGAGGTGGATGAGAGGCGATTTTGGGAGTGTTTGGGGGCGATTTTGGGTTGTGTTTGGAGGAGGGGAATTGTGGAGGTGATCGGCTATGTTGAGGGAGGTGGACGGAGTGGTTTCACCACAAAAGAGTGGAGGAGGAGAGAGGGTTGCCGGTAAATGGTGGTGGTGGGGGATAGAGTGGCCGGCCAAGGGGAGCGGAGGGGATAAATCCAAGCTTCGGTAGTTGGGTTCAGGCTTATGCATCGGATGATCAAAAGAAGAGGCTTTTCTTTAACTCAACTTTCAATCCCTCAAATATGAGTCCTCTGCTACTTTATATAGATTATGGGAGGGACAACAGACGGTCGAGATCCTCTGATCGTTGTAGCCGTCAAAAAACAAAAACACATAAAATAAGTAAAAAGTGCAAGAACGAAAAATCCTACGACCGACGATTCACTCGTGATGAGCAGCTCCAATCGTCACTGGGCCCAAACGGTCTGTGTGGCCCGAACCCCATCAGGACCCTTACAGCATCTTAAACAAAAAAGAAAATAAGACAAGTATGAAAATCCAAAGGGTAGGCCAATGCAACCATTGAACTCTTAGTCAGACTTAGGCTTCGTTTGGCACGGTGGTGGCGGTCGTGAATGCGGTGGTCATGAACCATCGTTCGTGAACGCCCGACCTCACCTAAAAAAATTCATGCATTTTATGCTCAAAACTAGTTTATTTTCTTGGTAGCGGTCATAACCTTTGTCTCGCCAAACACGCATTCTATGATAATGGCGTTTTTTGACCAAACTCAATAGAGCAAATAAGACGTGCCAAACAAAGCCTTAGCATGCACAATCTAGATGCACTGGATGAGCTTTACCATTGGAAAGAACAAGACTCCACATAAACATGACGTCAAAAATTACGGAAGGAAAAAAATAAATTTATTTGGAATGTCCAAGAGTGCTCAGACCATGCATTTCAAAAATCTTAATGATTTTTTAAACTATAAATGCCAATGTGAGAAACTGGAAGGAAAAAAGAACATTGATATACTAATAAATGACGTCAAATGGCCTATTTTCTCCTCAAGCAGTTTACTTCCAAGGAAGAACAACTGCAAATACAACTTTGACCATTGTCCATACCATAAGAAATATTTCAGGTTATGTATTATACTACAAGCACATCAACAAGTTCTTAGAAAATAGATACGAAAATGAAGTTTAGCAAAGAGCATGAAGTAAAACAATGGTCTGACATTAGTTACCTGGGAATCATGTTGGTTATATCCGCTAAATTGAGGAGCAAACCGGGCAAGCTTCGTCTTGAATGTACGAGGTGCAACTGACGTCCTTCCAGATGACCAAAGTTTTCTTAACAAGTCTCCAAATGAAAGTGCAAGTTCCCCCTTCAAAAAATAGGGGAACATTTCAGATGTTTGTATCGACAACTCACTTCGGAAAAAGTAATTCTACCAGGTGCTTCTAACAAATACATAACAACAGAAAGAAAAAAGGACTGCTAAGTAAAATATTTTCATACCTGCATTCCTAAAGGGTTTCTTGTGTTGATCTCTCCTGTGTAATCTTGCAAGAAGTACTCAACTAGAGGAGAAGTGTGTGCTAAACATTGAATTGCACTATTCATAAAACAAGTATTCCCCAGATTTTGCAATCCTGAAAGTCCTGGACCATCCACTTTTGCTCCATTGCTGAGAACATCATCACCATCTTCTGTATCCCTTAAAAAACTAGAACCAAATCCGGTTGAAAAACCATTTGAGAAGGTGGGACCTCCAGCAATTGTTGTTGACAACCTTGAAGAATAAACTGGAACCAATGCCAGTGAATTTCCTGTCAAATCCATTCCCAAGGATGATGGCAAAAAACCATCCATCTTTCTCTCTAAAAGAATCTGTGAAACCAAGCACGTTAAGCTTTTAACAAATAAAAATTATACCTTATCTAAACTACAACATAATCTAAAGTTTTTTTAAATAATAAAATCCGTAATGAAATTCCCAACTATTTGGAGTCATAATTATGAGTTTAGGACTACTCAGTATGACATAATACTTACAAAAAGTCAATAAGTCTTAAATGGAACAGTGTATGACAAAAAATTGTAAATATAATTTTGAATGGATGAGGAACCCCTCAATCAGCACTAAGCCCTTGATATGAACAATAGAAATTGGAATGAAGCTATTGATGATGATGATGTTAAATCAAGGCGGATCGAAGTCAGCACAAGCCCTCAAGTGCTTAGTGCCTCAATTAGCAACATAACATATGAGAAAGGGACGGCCATCTTCCCAAAAGAAAGTCATATTCTCAAAATTTTTTATACACCTCCACTTCACGTTTCAGGGTTCCATTCTCTTGTATTATTGATTGGACTCCCGCAACAATGTCGTTGAATGACGTGACCAAGAAAGGCTTCACCTTCTATCATCCAATAAGAAGAAAGGGAAGGTCAAACAAAAAATTGATCTCTTCTGCAGTATAACTAAAAAAAAGACATTCTAATGCATCTATATGACAAAAATTAATACATGCCAATCATTTTGGTCAGTGTTTCTTAACAGTTAATTAAGGCTCTGTTTGGGGGGACTTATTTTCACCGGTCAAGCGGTTACGACCGCATGAACCAGAACTTAATTTAGGTCCAGTTCATGTGGTCGTAACCGCTTGACCGATGAAAATAAGTCCTCCCAAACGGAGCCTAACACTGCTATACATCAATAACGCTCTTATTTGTTATTTCTACGCTTTTTTGTTGTAACACTTTGTCTTTATCGGGGGTTTTCGACTACTAGCTATTACAATTCATTTTTCATAATGGAATAAGCCCTCCATCTATTCTACAAGGCTTTCTTTAGTCACAGCTCTCTCCATCACCATCATCATGATTAACCATTTAGCAGTAGCAATTACTTAAAGATTAGTTTAATAAATTTTCATTTTCCATTCATTTAGTTGAACATTGAACAATTAATTTGTTAATTTTCTATCTTAATTAAATAAATTAAAATGCTAGATATTTACTGGTAGATAAATTAAATAATTTTCTATCTTAAACAACTTGGTCTGTTTGATTATCCACCAGTTCCTGAGCTCCTCATCAAAAAATTGCGCACCATAAATTATAATCTGGAGTACAAAAAAAAGTTCAAATTCTTACAAAGAAACGAGTATTACCATTAAGGTTTCATTTGTTTTAGCGTTTTATCCCCGGTCCGTTTCCTAAAAACGCTATACTTCCTATTTTCCCATTTGTTTTTCTGCCCTGTTACCAACCGCACGGCGTTTTATTGCAGGTCAAAAATCGGCGGGCCGAAACCCAGATCGCGAGCTCCTGTTTATCGCGTTTGGGGAGGAGAAGAGGCCTTCGCGCTAGGGCACCATGTATTGCGGCCTCTCTGCCGTCTCTCCCGTCGCCGCGAGAGAGTCCATCCCACTGCATCGAACTCTGACGGCATCCAGGGTTCCCGACTCCGCACAAGTTGTCTTCTCTGGCACAGGGTAGTCTTCTCCGCCACATCCAGGGTCTTCCCCGACCTTCCAGCACCTGGATTCTTCCTGGATCTGCAGGTATTTTTCTCACAACACCTTTTCCTGTTGCATCATCTTCTCCTCTCGTTTCAGTTCCCAGACAAGCCCTATTTTGTGCATAGACATCTCACCTCTCCCCCCTATTTTGTGCAATTGTGATCCTCGATACGCTCAACAAGCTTTGCGTAGTTGTTGATCTTTCCCCTGAACTGCAGCCCTCAACAACAGCAGATATACCTGCCCCTCTTGTTTTTTATCTGGTGATTTGGATTGTGTGAATATGATGTGTAGAAATATTTGTGTTGAATTTTCTGATGTGTGAATGCGAGTTGTTGGATTGTAAAAATGTGTTTATTTTGTGTGTAGGCCTATGATTTTGAATATGTGCACTTGCGCGCGTGTGTGTGTGTTGTGTGTGTGTATGTAATGTATGTATGTTCACTTGTGTGTATGTTATGTGATGTGAGTGTGTGTATGCACACTTGTTTGTGTGTGTGTGTTCATGTATGTAGTAATGTGTGTGTGTGTGTGTATGTAGTAATGTGTGTGTGTTCACGTATGTAGTAGTGTGTGTGTGTTCATGTATGTAGTAGTGTGTGTGTGTTGTGTGTGTGTATGTAATGTGCATGTGTTGTGTGTGTGTGTGTTCAAGTATGTATGAAATGTGTGTGTGTGTGTGTGTGCATGTATGTGTGTTTGTGTATGTAGTAATGTGTGTGTGTTGTGTGCGTGTATTTGTTGAATGTGTGTATGTTCACTTGTGTGTGTGTGTTATGTGAGTGTGTATGAGCGTGTGTATGTTGAGTGTGTGTGTTCATGTATGTAGTAATGTGTGTGCATATGTATGTAATGTGTGTGTATGTAGTAATGTGTGTGTATGTAGTAATGCGTGTGTGTGTGTTCATGTATGTAGTAATGTGTGTGCATGTTGTGTGTGTGTGTGTGTGTGTGTGTAATGTGTGTGTGTGTATTAATGTGTGCGTGTTGTGTGTTGAATGTGTGTATGTGTTGAATGTGTGTATGTTCACTTGTCTG
Source organism: Platanthera guangdongensis (assembly GCA_039583875.1). Taxonomy (NCBI): domain Eukaryota; kingdom Viridiplantae; phylum Streptophyta; class Magnoliopsida; order Asparagales; family Orchidaceae; genus Platanthera; species Platanthera guangdongensis. The sequence continues at coordinate 24,065,798 of CM077152.1, read as the reverse complement.
TGTGTGTGTATGTTATGTGATGTGAGTGTGTGTATGTTGAGTGTGTGTATGCACACTTGTTTGTGTGTGTGTTCATGTATGTAGTAATGTGTGTGTGTAATGTGTGTGTGCGTGTTGTGTGTGTAATGTGTGTATGTAATGTGTGTATGTAATGTGTGTGTGATTGTGTTCATGTATGTATGTAATGTGTGTGTGTGTTGAGTGTGTTGATTGTCTGTGAATGTGCACTTGTGTGATGGACTTTTTTATGTTTTATTTCTCTGTGATGAACTTTTGTTTTATGATGTTTTGTTATGTGATTGCACTTATGTTGGTCTTTTATTAATGTTGTAGTTGATGCTGGAACTTCATGTTTTACTATGTGTTAATATTTTATTAAATTTAAAATTGTTGCAGATTTAAAATGTCTTTCTCGGATCGAACTGACAGTTCTAATAAGGAAACTCGGCAGTCAGTTGTTGGTTGGTTTTATCGTAATAGAGCACTCAGTGAGCAACAATTTTTAGCATCAGTGGATTTTAACTTACTTGGGGGTAGTGGATCATCAAATTTAGCTTGCATGACATCAAGCCAAACAGGATCTAGATGGGTTGGTGAACTTATCGATGGACACCCTCATAGATTTTTCAGTTATTTTAGAATGTCTAAGCTTATATTTGTAGATTTGCTAACACTCCTCACACAACAATATGAATTGCAAGTATCCAAGAGAAATCTACCACAAGAAATGCTTGCAATTACATTGCATATTTTAGGTCATAATGTACCAATGCAAATTACAGACGAACGATTCCAACACTCCACAGAAACTATAAGTAAATTTTTTGCAAAGCGAATCACAACTATTAAAAGATTATCTTTTGATGTCATTACGCTTGTAGATCATCTTTTCAGTGACATTCTCCCCCAAACACTGAATGATGCTCGATACATGTCGTTCTTTAAAAACTATTGGAGCTATTGATGGAACACATGTGGACGCTCGAGTTCCTGCTGATCAACAAGTTCTTACATTGGTCGTCGTGACACAACAACACAAAATGTTATGCCGGTTTGTGATTTCAATATGTGTTTCACATTTATACTAACGGGCTGGGAGGGTTCTACTCATGACAGCCATATATTTCAACGCACCCTTATGAACCCGAGTTATAATTTCCTGTATCTGTCACCAAGTGAGACTTTTATTTCTTGAAATTTCAGCAATTTTTAATTACTGTGATTAACATAAATACTATTTAATTTTGTAGGCAAATATTATGTAGTTGATTCCGAATATCCACTCCAACACGGTTTTTTAAAACCATATTCAGATACGCTGTATCATTTACCAAATTTTAAAAGGGGCAGCAGACCTATACAAGGACGCTGAGAAATATTCAATCAGACTCACTCTTCCTTACGTAGTGTTATAGAACGGTCATTCAGAGTTCGAAAAAAAAAGTGGGAGATACTTAGGGATATGCCGTCATATAGTTTGACAAAGCAACGAAACATTGTGATTGCAACAATGACTTTGCATAATTATATTCGCAGGCACCCATCCCGCTCAGACACTCATTTTCGAGCTTGTTCATTTACCCAGCGGGCCTTCAAAGAAGATCAGGACAAAATGATGAAAGCTTAGGTGGAGATCATGTTAGAGAGATTTGAGTTGGTGTTGATGAGATGTCGGCATTGCGTGACTCGATTGCCGAACAACTACATGGAGCTTGAACGTACTTGGAGTATCTGCATAGTCAACAGATGTATTTTGAGTTTTTTGATATTTTGATGTTTGCATGTATATTGAATTTATGTGTGCATTGACATACATATGTTTCCTAATCTGTTTATGTAAATGTGTGTATTTTTCTAGTTAATAAATTCTCTGTTCAGAAAAGCTATTTTGCCAAATGAATCTCTATTCTGAAAAGCTCTGCAAACACAGATTTTCCAAACAGATCTTCATTTCCAGTAACCGGTTTCCAACAGCTCCATTTACAAACCTTCATTTGCAACAACTCCTTTTACAACCGCAGCCGCTCTCCCAAATAAAGCTTAAACGTGTCAATTTATTTCTACATCAAATAGCTTATTAAAGTAGAAAACTAGGTGGAATTCAAGAATCTATAGAAATTTCCTTTGTTCCCTTAAAGGGCCCAACTGGTTGCTTGCAAACATAAAATATGCACAAAAGTTGATAAAGTTAATGAAATTGCATTATTATGTTGGATTATTTAAAATTATCATGTATTTCCAACACCTGAACTCAATTAAAACGATTTTATTTGGGTAATCAGGTCATGCTAATTTAAGGAACATGGTAATAGCAAATCTTATTTGGCTACCAGCAAACCATTACTAATAGCAAGTCATGAACTCATAAAACAGTCATTCGTAAACCATTTTGTTATTATCAAACATAGGAAACTTTGTAAAATTGTTTTACACAATAAAAAAATTATTTTTGCATCATATAACGTATAATACCAAAATTGTTTCGAAAATAATTTGTAAGTTCTAATTGCACATCCCGGACTATACTAACTCACTAGACCAAACTTAAGTTATTATATTCATATTCTGATGTTCGGGTACTTAATCTAGAGACATCATTGTTTGTTACTTTTTCTTTTATATAATGAGTGTTATTGTTGCATTATTTGTTTGAAGGCAAAATAGGCACAAGCTATGAAAAACCATCTACTCAAGTACTTTGTGGCAGCCTCATTAGATAACACAGTGTTTCTATGATTTGACTATAGGAACTTGCTTAACCCAGGTCTCCACTTTAAAAATCCACTTAGGAATTGTATCTTCTGCATGCTAACAGCCTACTATGATCACATGCAGGTAGGTGAAAAGTTAGGACAAATAGGTTACACTTATGTTGCCTTCCATCTTGAAGGACTTATCCTTGGAATGGCAAAACAAAGAGATCTACAATGCTCCCATGCAGAATCAAGCAAGGCGTCGCTCCTGAGTGAAGCTGATTCCGGTGGAGGCGAAGTTGGATTCCAGGGGGTCGAACAGCTCAGGTGACGATGATTCCAGCAGGGCAAGTGGCATTGGGTGACGTGGGAGAGGAGTGCGGTAAAGGGAGATTGGGTAAGGGTGTCAGACAGATCCTGCTGTGGTGGGTTTGATGTGGGGAGATTTGTCTATATAAAAAACTAGAGCTTTCAAATAAAACCCTAGAAAAACCAGGGTGTTTTTGGTTTTCTAGTAGGTAAACATGGTTCGCTAGTAATAACACACAAGTTAATCACCATTTAGAAAAAGTTATTTCCTATCTATAAACAATTATCGAGTCTTAAGAAGATTCATTGAAGAATGCAGATTGATATCTAAACAAGTCCAGATGCACGAATAAACCATCTTTCATTAATATAAGAGATGCACCAAAATTAATGAGGGGAAGATAAAAAAATCATGGGGAAAATAATAACATTACTACTGTGAAGAGAAAAAAAATCTAAAAACAAGGAGACAAGTTGATGAAGTGGTAAGGCAGATACGGGATGGACTCGCTAAATGCACACCTAAATGCAATGACGTGAGTGAAAGTGCACAAGTAGTCTGTTACAAGATAGCATCGATTAATTAATTATTTTAAATGAGTCAGCAGGGCACATGCAGTTGCAATTAATTACTCAAGGAGAACAAAATATCAAGGTGCAAACGAAAGAGGCACAAGTAATTTAAGCGATCACAGAATATGTCATGAAAGTTATACAACGGCTCAACAAATAGCACAGAAAATAGAAATCCACCACAATATGAGTCTGATTTAAACAACAACAAAATATAAGAACAATATACCACAACTTGCATATGCAGGCGGCGGCGACGGCGGCGGTTGTTGGCGGCAAGTGAATGGTGTTGGGAGTAGAGCGGGGCTGGTAGTGGCTCGGGTAGACTGTGGAGGACGGCTGTAGGGGAGGAGATGGTCGGATGGAAGTGGCTGACAAGGTGGAGGAAGAAGAGCTCTACTTGGAGGCGGAAGGGGAGGCGGTTTAGAGGGTGGAATCCACGCGAGAGCTATCAGGTAAGGGAGGGGGGGAATGGGGCGGGGGATCTGGACGGGATGGGGGTATATTTAGTAGTTTAGAGAAGGTGGGTAACAGGAGTGGATGAGAGAGGGTTTCACGGTGATGGTGGGGTAGGGCTCACAGTGGAATGGGTGAAGCATCCGGCAGGAGGGTTGGTCGGCGGCGGGGTTCAACGGGAGAAGGGAGGTCGGGGTTGGGCTTGCGGGACTGAATGGAGGAGAGGAAGATGGATGTGGGGTGAGGCGGTGGTTGGGCAGCAGGCGGAAGGCGTCGGGATGAGAGAGATGGAGCGGCTTACCGGAGATGAGGAGGGAGGCGGGGTTGATCTTCCTGGAATCGCACCAAGAGAGGGGAGGGGAGCGGCGTCGCACCGTCCAGGACCGAGCGGTTCCGGGAATTTCCAAAAAAAACCTTTGATGCCTTCAAACCACCAGCCGTCCTCAATAAATAACCCTAACATCAAAACGCCTACTTAACTGAACCCTAAATCTGAAAATAAACCACCTGATCGGACGGCTAATACTGTTTTGGTCTGATCGGGGCTAAATACACCTTCAAATAAAAAACATAAAATACGAAAGTGACTAGAAACGATCATCCGGACGCGACCACAGGCTCCGATCGCCCGTCCGGGCAGCGGATCACCGCCTCCTGCGGGAATATACGCGCGTTGGTCGTGCCGCGCCGTCACAAGTGCTTGTGCAAATAATTAGAGGAAAGATCCTAACTAGACGAAAGAGCGCAGGTTCATCGTACAAATGTTGTTACTGCAAAATGCGGAAGTCCAAGAATGTAAATATGATATCACAATTACAATTGAGTTTTACATTACTATATAATCCTTAATATATTTGACTTCACGCCTAAAAATGAGAATACTTAATATATAATATAAATACGCAATGCAAATTTTTTTCCATTTTAAGCATTAATTATGTATGGTTGAGTTACTATATACAAAATCTTAAGTGTAAACCATGAAAGTTTGATCTTAGTTGAATTTGGTCATGAGGCTGGGCTCATGTCAATATATTTTCTTTTAATTTTTTGTGTTCATCTATGAATCATCAATTTAACTGAAATTGATTGCATAAAGAGGTTGTTAATGGTTGCAGTAAGAGAGGCGAGACAAATGAAGATTGTTGAAGGGTAGGGAGAGAAGGATGGGGGATTTGCGATGAGAGCAACACAAATGAAGGAGTACTGGGAGTATCAAAGTGACAAAGCGGTGGACTATGGGAGTCGTCGTCTGGGTTGGTCTATGGAGTCAGGGGGAGGGGCAGAGATGCGAAGTCGCAAGCTTTACATGAGCAAAGAAGCTGCGGGTGGGCGGATAACGAGTCGTGGTAGGATTATGAGAGTGAAGTTCTTGCAAAGATGCTGGGTGGGCTGAGGAGGGAAACTGGGCACCCAGTAATTATGTTGTTGTCTTTAGGGCTTTGTTATTCGCCTGTAATTAAATTTTATTGTGATTGTCGTTTATGTCTCTTATTTATGTTTATGCCTTTGTACTATTTAAAGCCCCTTGGGCTCGTAGAATGGTATCCAAGAAGCAAATCTCTTTCCTTGTCTTTGTTATGAGATATTGGTAGCTCGCTCTTTTTGAGCGCACCCTGCCTAGGCATTCGCGGTTCCAGCTCTGCGGAATCTTCCACCTCTGGGCATCCTCTGACGACTCCTTCGACATGATCACTCCACTATTATGAGAGAAACCCATAACAATTTGGTATTAGAGTCATCCTTCCTCATATTCACACGTCCCTTCCGCAACCAGCAAATTTGAACCCTGATCGCTGCAACGAGTTCCACCCTCGGCCAAGTGCCTAGTTTGTGCTTTGCCTTTCAACACAAAAACCTCGTCTAGTCCACTGAGGTTGCGATTCTGCCAGCACAACTCCAACCCAAGCGAAGAAATGTTCCACTTCCGATTTCACATGCTGTTTGTGCCTCCATCTTCGTCGAATGCGACGAAACAAACTGTAATCCCTCACGAGTAAATTGTCGTCCACTTCTGCTCCAATCTGACGCCTCTGCACATGATTGAACCCCAGCGTGAGTGCGCCGTAGCACCCAGGCCGTGTGTCGCCGAAGCTCCCGTAACGATGCGCCCACGCCATCAGTCGTCTGTAGGGTTGTCACGATTCCGGTTCTACTAAAACCATGAACTTGCCCAGGCCACCATCGCTGGGCAGGTTGACCGCCTCGTTAGAGCCTGAGGACAAGCTTGAAGGACGGGCAAGATGTTATAAGCATCATGCGTAGTTAATATGTTGTTGTCTTTAGTTCTATTATGTTGTCTTTCATTAGGTTTTATTGTGACTATCATTTATGTCACTTATTTGCATTTATGCATTTGTAAGTGTAATTAAAGACCCTTAGCCTAGTGGAATGGTATCCAATAAATAAATCTCTTTCCTTCTCTTTGTTATGAAATATTAGTAGCTCTCTCTTCCCGAGCAAATCTCGCTTAGGCAGTTGTGGTTCTGGCTCCACAATATCTGTCTTTGTCATCCCCGCCTCCGACCATCGTCTGATGACTCCTATGACGTGATCCCACCACTGTTACGACTTACAGGAGAAGCTCAAAACATATTGATGCAGTGCTAGGTCGACTCGAAAGGGGTTTTCTAAATGTAACCTTAAATACAATGAGATGCAGTGCAGGTACAAGGTGGTCCACTCCAAAATTACAGTGAATAATTAATTATTATATTACTATCCACAGGGGCACAGTTAATTAATTAAAGGAGAACAAAATATTAAATTTTGCATGCGACAGAGGCGCAAATACTTTAAGCGTTCACAGAATAAGTCCCGCAAATTTTACGACAAACGAACTAATAGCATAATAAGATAGCAATCAAGCACAACACAAGTTTACCAAAATAAACAACTAAAAAGAAATGATTTTTACCATAATTCACATATGTAGATGGCGGCAAGGCGGTTGTTGGTGGGCACCCAAGGATTGTAGCACACAGAGATGGTAACAGTGGTGCGGATTAGGGTTGTTAGTGGGGTACATGAACTTAACTGAAGGAAAGGAGGAGAGGGCTTTTTAGTTGTGATGAATGGAGTCCACGAGTGGGTTGATTGGAGGCTGGTTAGATGAGGAATAGCCAACTTAGGGTGGAGTCCACGGGAGAATGGGAAGCGGCTTGAGATTTGTAGCAGGGGAAAGGCTTCAGTAATGGGACAGGTAGTTTGGGAATGGCCTGAATGTAGAGGTAGCATGACCGGGAGAGGACCAGCGGGTGGCTTAAGGGGGCAACGAGAGGTTGGATGTGGAAGAAGGCGGCTAGGATCTTACCGGGGAAGGAGGGGGAAATGGAGGCGACCGCCGACATCGCACTAGCGGTAGAAGGCGCAGAAGGTATTAGGCGAAGAGGGTTCAGGGGGAGCAGGGCTTACCGAAAGTGGGGGTGGACGGGGATAAGACGAGAAACGGCGAGGCAGAGTGGAGGCGGGACGAAGGGGGAGATGAGGGCTCACGGGATGGGGGCGGGCAGCAAACCGGGAGTCGCACCGGGGCTTTTCTCCGGCGTCGCACCTGGAGAGGAAGACCGCACAGTTTGGATGAATTTTTCAAAACCACGATGCCCCCTATCAACCGGCGCCCTCTATTTAAACCCTAACACACATAACCACATAATAACCACACGCATAAAACCAAAATCAAACCACTCAGATCAGAGGGCTCATAATGTCTGGACCGATCGGGGGTTAAATACAACTCGAAATAAAAAAATACAAAATATCAAACTGACTAGAAACACAAATCTGGACGCGACCACGGACTCTGATCGCCCGTCCGGAGAGCGTATCACCGCCTCCTGCGGGAATATACGCGCGTCGGTCGTGGCGCACCGTCACATATTCTCTCCCAACCTTCCAAATATTAATAGATTGGTTCCAATGTTGTACACTTCAATATTGGTATCTGACATTTCTCATGCGGTTCACGTTGTTAGTCAACTTGTTTCTAAGTCAAGAACTAGTCATTATGTTGCCTTACAATGCATCATTCGTTGCTTGCATAACACCAACACTTGATCTCTATTTTTCTCAAACTCTCTGCGTGAGCTTGGTTCTTATTATCGACTGGCAGGCAATGTCTAAGATTGATGATTCCTGACTGGGTATTATGTGTTTCTTTGTGACTCGCTGATTTCCTGGTAATCAAAAAAAATAAAATGTCATTTCTTGATAACACCTGATATTTCTTATGCGATTCATGTTGTTAGTCAATTTGTTTCTGAGTAAGAACTAATAACTATGTTGTCTTACTGCCAGTGTCATAGATGTCGTCGACAAACTATGTTGCCTTGCTGAATTACTGCACATCATTCGTTAATTGCGTGACACCAGATCTCGATCTCTTTCCCAAACTCCATGAGTGGGATTCATGTTCATTCTAATGTTAACTGGGCATGTAATGTCTAAGATTGACGATTCAAGAATGGTTATTATGTGTTTCTTGGCGACTCATTAATTTCCCGGTAATCAAAGAAATATGATGTCATTTTGTGATTAAGTGTTGAAGTCGAGTATAGAGCTATGACTGCCAATACAACTGAGGTTACCTGACAACAACAATTTCTTATGATCTGTCACCCTTATTTTGTGACAACACCAACATTCAAATTGCATCTAATAATGTTTTTTTCTTGAATGAACAAAACACACTGAGATTGACTATTACCATCACCATGTTCACCAACAATATCTTTGCAAAGACCATTTCTCCACCACTTGTCTCACCACAATTACAGATAGCTGACTTATTCACCAAAGTTCACATTGTTTAAAGGCACAAATTTATCCCGAGCAAACTATCGTTGGTTGATCTTGTTACGACCTACTTCGGGACTTCATCGGAGGTGGAGGTGGAGGTGGAGATACAAGGGGAGCCGAGCTTAACCTGCGGAGAATGCGAGGGGAGAGGAAGAAGGAGAGTCCTGCTCAACCCAAACCCTAGAAATGTAGAAGAGAGACTAGAGAGAGAGAGAGGAGGAACTTGAGAGATAAAGAGAAATTGAATTCATTCTTTGTTATCTCATACAAGACCATGGGACCCTGATGGAATGTGCGTAAATACCTCATATAAAGAAAATGTGTGAAACATTAAAACATCAAAATGTTAATAACCCGTAACCACGACTCGATTTGATACGACTCGACTCATACACTCACCTAATACAACTCGACTCGATACAACTCGACTCAAAACCTAAAGGCACATAATAATATAACTGCTAGACAACTGACGTCGTGAGACCCATAACAGATCCTTAAGCATTTCAAGAAGAATTCTATTCTATACTTAATTCTTTATTTGTTTCCATTCAAACCCATCATTTGTCACTTCATGAGTTTGAGGTGGTGTTAAAATATGTACATAAGCTCTTTGTAAAAAAACCATCAAGAGGATCTATTGTATTTATCAGTCTTCTTCAATCTCACATTACCTACATGGTTAAGTGTATATATACTCACTCATTTCCATACCTTTTCATGGGATCAATAAAATTGCACCTTCTATTACTTCTCTCTTTCTAGCATTATATTAGAACACTTTCTCTTTCACAAGCATTTTCCTCGTATCATCGTCCCAATATTCACATTTTTAGCATTTACCAACATACTCGAGTGCATCCAGAAGTATCTGAGATTTTTTTTAACATCAAAAGAAAAACTTTCTGAGTATTTCTAGGATGGGTTTCCGAGAATTTTCTGACTCTGAAACATTTTAGATACAATACATAAAGCTATTGCAACTATCCATGCCTCCTAGCCTTACAGTAAAGCTCATATTTGAACTTAAACACACAGCAAGAAAAAAAATTCAAGATGCTTTCAGTTTATATTATTAATAGAAGGCCAGAAGGGAACGCCAAGTGGGGGGTGTGTATTGAGGTGAAGTAGGGAGGGTCTAGAGCTTCCAAAGCAGCAAAAGTATAAGTATAGCTCTTACCTCCTGATCCATTTGCAATTGAGCTTCCTCCAATGTATAGTTGCAGTTGTCCAATAGAGCATGTTTTTCACTATTGAAATAATCCCATAAAGAGACCTGCAGCTCGGAGAAAAAAAATAAGTTACTCAAAGTGACATTTAGCTACGTACAGTCATGGATGAATGAGGATGAGACCATGCCTGAGCTTGATCAAGCTTGAGAAGCTTGCAAACCTCATTGTAAAGGTCTTTAACGGAAGCCTGATGAGGAAGAAAAAACCCTCTGAATCAAAATTGAACACAATAAAGAAGAAAGCTTCACTGACATTTATAGTTATCATAAAACAACGATGCTAAGGTTCAATAGAATTCACACAGCATGACAACATCCTATAAATTACACTACTATACCCACACGAAGAGCAATATATGGAAGTCATGCATGCTCATGTAGTATGATAACAGGTTACCACACTGAAGAATGAAAGGAAAAACTTCCAAGCACAAAAAATTTAAAACATTTCCTTTCAGAGCTATCCCTAATTAAGTTAATAGATTGATATCAGAAATATTTAAAAGATAAAAACAGAGAATGTTTTAATTGATGCCGAATCTACACTTGAGGAATATAAGAAATGAGAATTGCACAAAATTTTAGTAAAAGAAACTTAATCATTAGTAACTGGTCAGATGCACAATGTGTGTACGCTAGGAGCTTCCACTGGTCATGTGATGTGGAAAGCAAGAATTTTTACATGAAAGTCCTAGATTACAAAATATCACAGTATAATAATATTACACTAATAACCAAAAAGGAAAGAAGGCAAGGGCCTTTCCTTTCAGAGCTATTTCAAATTAAATGGTTAGACTCGTAGCATTCCAAATTTGATGAGAGCGGTCTAATGAGGGTAGGAGTGCCCTTGAGATAGTGAAACCTACAGAAAGATAGCTCTCAACATGCTTCTAATATGACAGACTTCTATATAAAAGGCGATGCACAAATGAACTGAATGACATCAAAATTGGAGCGGAAGTAACCAGGCTTAAGTTATAATTTGGATTCTCAAATATAGGAACTCCACAATAAACATGCTATGGTCGGAGAAATTATGAGATAGAAGACCTCCTAAAAATACTCATAACCCACCTATGGTGAACAATAAAACAGGTTAGGTATGCTTTGGACGAGATGAGCTGAACCAAAGTGGACAATAACTCAAATATTATGGGTTGAGTAATTATTAGACTAATACCAACGAATATTAAAATTTTGAAAATTTGGAAAAAAACAATAAATAAGATAGTGGAGGACATTCAAATGCAAAAATACCAACATTCATACTTGTGTTTAGTGTTTACACCTACACGTATGTATATGTATAGTCACATACATAACTGTGCATATAAAACTGCCTGAGGTAACTGGAACTAATTTGTAGAGAGATCCTGGACTTAATTTTAAGATCAGTTTCACAGGTGATTATTCTCAAAGTTTCTTACTGTAGGCATAAGTATCAGGCCAACTTTAACTTGAGTGGGGTCACCATCTTGCTCTTAAATGACTACTCTCTATATCTAAATAAGAATATGTCATACATGTGTGCATAATATGCTCTCCTTAGAGTGTGGAGGGATATTAAGAACAACAAGAGCAGCAACATTTGCAATAGGAACATGTAATACCCCAACCTAGTTTAACAACAAATCAACAGTTCGGTCAGACCCCGTGATAAGAAGTAAACTAAGCAACGGTATTAAAGCTGATACATAGCAGACATGATGAAAAAGCACTAAAAATAAGCTTACGGCGGAAGTAAAAAAAGCAGCGATGAGTAAAACATAGTACCTCAAAATCTGATTCACAACCCAACTAGTTATGAAAAAAGTTATAAAGTTGAATTACTAAAATCTTATACATAGTCTGATACAATGAAAACATTAGATAATCCTGATACATGCTCAAAATAAGAGTACAATAACTGAATTGGGAAACAACTGAAACGAGAGACAAACAAAGATGATGAAAAAAAACCACGACGCTTATCCTATGTGCAGTCCCCACTGGTGACCCCTGAAAATTAAATTCTCAAAAAACGGGTCAGCCCAATTGGCGAGTAAGAAAGACCACTCCTCCCAGTAACACTAAAAGAAATACATAATTTGTTTGTAAATAAAATATGAGTCTTAACTTTTAATGTTGTTTTTGTATCACATGTTTGTAGATTTATTTATCCCTTTTTGTAAAGGTGAATGGGGGATCCTGTCATAATATTTGAGTTCTTGTTTGTTCTGATTTTTAGGTGTCCTAATTTCTTTTCTAAAAATTTAATAATCTAATTTTATGATTTACGATTTGCAGGTTTAGACTGATTTTGGAGCCCAAATGGCAACCCGAAGATGCCCTGAACTAGGGGTGCAAACGAGTCGAGCTCGAGTCGAGCTTGGCAAAATTTCCAAGCTCGAGCTCGAGCTCGAGCTTTTCATTTCGAGCTCGAGCTCGAGCTCAACGAGCTCATTTTTCTCAGCTCGAGCTCGAGCTCAAGGCCAACTTATCGAGCTCGAGCTCGAGCTGCTCGCGAGCTTTTTAGCTCATGAGCTTTATTTTCTTATTTTTCTTATTATTTTTTATTTTTTTAAAAAATGTATAAATAAAAAGCTCGCGAGCCGGCTCGCGAGCTCATGAACAACATTAGATGAGCTCGAGCTCGACTCGTAATCGAGCTCGAGCTCGTCGAGCTCGAGTCGAGCTTTTTTCGAGCCGGCTCATCGAGCTTTCGAGCCGGCTCAACTCAACTTGCACCCCTACCCTGAACTGAACTGAAGTGCTCCCTGAGTGGAACATGACTCACAACTGAAAAACTCCAAGTATGAAAATATGTCTGATGACCCCACGTTTGAGGCTCATACGGACTGCAGGCCATATGCGAATGAGATCACTGATCTGAAGTTTTTAACCTATTTAAAACTTTTTTTCTTCATCTAAGTATATATACATACTTATTTATGTTTGTTCGTGGTGGTTGTATATAAACGAATTACACAGTGTATGTTACATAATACTCAATAACTGACTCATTATGCATTACTAAGTTATGTGATCCTGATTTTTATGCGTTATCTGGAGTAATTTAATTACTGTACGGGCTTGAATAATTGACTCATTAAATTACGTACGCGTTCTTAATAACTTAGAAAATACAGTTATACATAGTTGTATGTCAAGCCAAGAGTAGTCGAATTTCTTATATCGGGGTTGTGTCGTTCGTAAACACGGTGTGGCGGCATGCTTTCTTTCTCAGAGCTCTTTTCCGACCGCAAGAGTTTTCTGAAATAAAGAGGCAAGATTTTCCTAAGACAAAATAATAGAGGGCCAAAATGATGAGTAAAAGAGAGGCGAAATCTTCACCTTGATTTGGAAAATTTTAAAGTTTCTCCAATCTAATCCCAAACACACACAAATTTGAAATCGCAAAGTGAAACCTCAAATGATTAGTGTGCAAGAAAGACTTGGAAACAATAAAAGATTCACTAAGCAAAACTCTTAACACTGATGACAACAGAAGAGTGGTGATCTGAACCCGAGTGTTAGAAAAGCTTAATTAAGGGCCCATCTAGGGGCCCATTTTCCTCCTCTCTCTCTCTCTTTGTATTAATCCCACATCTTGGATTGAGATTTCTCTTCCTCCTCCTTTCCTATATAAATGTATTCATACTTATAATTTATCATTCAAGAAGTATATACAAGGTTTGAGGCCTCTCTTTACATGGTATCAGAGGACCGGTCTCCTCCTTGGGTTCTCGTGGTCTCCTTTCTTCCTAACCGCCAGAGCTAGGTTGTCCGGCCTGTCTGTTTGGAAACCGCCTGTTCTCCCGACTGACCGTGCGGCTTTCCCTTCTCCAGCTTAGCCGCAGTGTCGTGCGGCCTCTTTTTCTACCTGTTGTCTCCGTAACTATGTTTCTCTCGTGGCTTCCACGTCTCCTCCTCCTCCTCCTCCTACCTCTCTTTTATAAACCTCTCTCACACGTGGGGACCACCTCTTCTTATTTCTTTCTCTGACCGCCCGGTCTCCCTTACAATCCGCGCGGCCTTTCTCTTGCTATCTGCGCGGTCTCCCTTGCTATCTGAGCGGTCTCCCTTGTTATCCTCCCGACCTTTTCTCTCGCGTTTCTTTCTTTCCCGCTTGTCGCGACCTCTCTAAAGTCATCGCGGTCTCTCTAGCCGTACGTTGCGCCTATTTATCGCTGCGGTTTCTTCATCTTTTCTCGCCTCAGTACGCATCTAGGTCGTGGCATCTCTCCTTGCCGCTGGTGGACTCACCTTGACCGTGCGGACTCCTCTTCTAACCTCTTCACCACTAGTCGTTGCGACTCGTCTTGTCGCTAGCGGTCTCTCCTCCTCTCTTAGTCGCATCCTGGTCGCGACTTTCCTTGTCGCTGGTGGACTCACCTTGATCGTGCGGCCTTCCCTTCTAACCGCTTCACCTTAAGTCGCTGCGACCTAACTTGTCGCTAACGGTCTCTCCTCTTCCCTTTGCCGCATCCTGGTCGCGACTTTCCTTGTCGCTGGTGTGTCCACCGAGACAGTGCGACTACTTCCTCTGCCGACTTCTCTCTCTTCGGCCTCTTCTCCTCTACCCAATCGACTTCTCTTGCAATCCGCACGACCTTCTCTGCCAAGCCGCCCGGCCTTCTCTGCCAAGCCGCCCGGCCTTCTCTGCCCAGCCGCCCAGCTTCTCTTGTTAGCCGCCCGGTTCAAACCTTGCAAGCCGCCCGGCCTCTCTTGCTAGGGGCCCGGCTTCTCTTGCTCGAAGCCCGACCTCTTCTGCTAGCCGCATGCCTTATGATACATCTGCTACTACTTCTGCTCTGCCAGCCCGTGCGGCTGCTCCGGCTTCCGAACTCCGTGATGAGCTCCGGATTACTACCATCTCTCTGACCGGGAAACGAAATTTCGTCGAATGGGTTCACTCTGTTCGTCGTGTTCTGCAGACAAAGGGTCTTCTTCACCACCTGACCCGAGATACCCCCGATGCTCCCTCCGATGACTGGCTTCGCGATGATGGTCGGGTCCAGTCCTGGCTCCTCAACTCTATGGACACCGAGCCCTACAGGATGACCATGTATCATGACACGGTCAAGACCATGTGGGAGGAGCTCCATTCTTTTTACTCTGGGTACAACAGTTTTCAGCACTTACATGATATTCTCTCCGACTTCAGAATCTTGCTCCTGGTGCTCCCGGCGACATGATCTCTTTCGTTGCCCAGGCCAAGACCCTGATCAAGGCTTGGATTCAACATCAGCCTCCAACTACTGATCTAGCTACTCAACGGGCCCAAAAAGAGGTTGTCAACATCGCGATGATAATGTCCCGTGTTCCACCACGCCTGCATAGTGTTCGGGCCTAGATCCTCCCTTCCCTGACGACTCCTTCGTTGTCTGATGTTTGTTCAATGCTGCTTAAAGTTACGCCTCCTACTGAGGCTCCTCTCGGCTTTGCACCAGCTTTTCTTCAACAACCTCTCTTTCTGACCCCTCCTCCTGCTCGTGGATCTTCCACCCGAGGGGGCCGACCTTCGTCTCGGGGACGAGGACGTAGTGGTCATTCGTCTATGAAATGCACATATTGTGGCCGGGGTGGTCATCTCGAGGCTACATGTTACAGCAAGAATGGGTTCCCTCCCCACCTTGCTGCTACTTCCTCTGCTGCTCCTGCTCCCATTGGGGCTTCTGCCCGGGATCCGACGTCCACTACCCGTCAAGATATCGATGAGCTCCGCACCCAAATCCACCAGCTACAGAGTGCCCTCGGCCGCTCCTCCGGCTCGGTTGCATCTTTCTCTGCGGAAGGTATACCCTGTCTCTCTCATAGCCCCAGCTGGATCGTCGATTCCGGCGCTACTCACCATATTACCTCCCAGAAGCCTCCCCAGTATCTCCAGACGGCTCGTCCTTCGTGTATCACTGTGGACAATGGTGACACCCTACCGGTCTCCTTTCAATTTACTTTTTGTTAGTCGCCTAACGCACGACCTTGATCAGCATAACCTTTTTTTCCTTCTTTTCTAATGCAGGATCGTCGCACCCGGAGTATCATTGGTAGGGGGTAGCTGTTGAATGAGCTCTACATCTTGGATATCTCACCCACTCTTCTCTCTGTCGTCTCCACTGTTGATTGGCATCACCGCCTTAGGCATGCTCCCCTTCTGATTCTCAAGCGGGCTCTTCCTGATGTTCCTTTACGGGAGTTCTCTTGTGAATCTTGTATCTACGATAAACATCATTGTTCTTCCTTCCCCCTGCCTTTACCAGGAGTAGTACTCATTTATCTTCAGTTCATTCTGATGTATGGGGCTCTTATAAGATCTCTAGTATCTTTGGATTTCGCTATTTTGTCACTTTTATTGATGATTACTCGCGTACTACGTGGCTATATTTAATACATGATCGTACTGAACTTACATCTGTGTTTCATGCCTTTTTAACTAATATGCGTACGTAGTTCGCCACCCCCTCAAAATCCTCCGCACTGATAATGCTTGCGAGTATACAGGTCACACCTTCTCCAATCTCTGCACCGAATTTGACGTCATCCATCAAACTTCGTGTGCGTATACTTCTCAGCAAAACGGGGTGGCCGAACGGAAGAATCGTCATCTTCTCAATGTTGCTCGGTCCCTCATGTTTCAAATGCAGGTTCCGATCGAAAATTGGAACTTTGTCGTCTCCACAGACTGTCATCTCATCAACCGCCCACTCTCGTCTGTTCTTGACTTTGTCTCACCTATCCAACTTCTCTATCCTTCCGCCAACCCCACCTCTCTCACCTTGCGGGTCTTCGAGTGTGTTTGTTATGTTCATCTTCTTGGACCCCCCTTCCGACAAACTTGCTCCTCGGGCGGCAAAATATATGTTTGTTGCCTACTCCTGCACTCAAAATGGGTATGTTTGTTACTCTCCTTCTGATGACAAGCTAGTCGTCTCGGCAGATATCACTTTCTGCAAAGACCAGCTCTTCCATTTACCATCCCCCACCCCGTCTTCCTCTCCTCCTCTTCCCCGACCTGTCGTACCTGTCACACCATCTTCTATGCCATCTCCTTCAGCCTCTCAACCTGCCCCCCTCGGGTTCCTCTGCCCCTTATCCGTGTCTACAATCGTCGTCGCTCCAAGGATGATTCTCTGCACCAGCTCCCTGCTCCCAGCGACACCCCGACAACGGCAAATCCAGCTCCCGCCTCTACAGCTCATCCTTTGGCCAACTACGTTTCTCTCCATCGGCTGACTCCACCTCTCTACGTCTTTGTCACCTCTCTTTCCTCTATTTTTATTCCTAACACTATGCATGAGGCGCTTCAACACCTAGGGTGGCGGGCAGTCATGGACGATGAAATGCGGGCTCTCTGGGCTAACCGGACTTGGGATCTGGTTCCTCTTACTTCAGGCCAACATTGTGTTAGCTGCAAGTGGGTCTTTGTTGTTAAACATGTGGCGGATTACACCGTTGAACGTCTAAAGGCCTGCCTCGTGTCTCGAGATTTTACTCGGCAACCTGGTCTTGATTATGAGAAAACCTTCTCTCCGGTGGCCAAATTGAACACGGTTCGCGATCTTCTCTCCTTGGTTGTTCATCGTCATTGGCTTCTTTATCAGCTGGATGTTAAGAACGCCTTCCTCAACGACGATCTGCAGGAGACTGTTTATATGCATCAACCTCCCGGGTTTGAGACCATGAGGGAGTCTAGGGTCTGTCATCTTCGAAAATCTATTTATGGTCTCAAACAGTCCCCGCGCGATTGGTTTGAAAAATTCAGAAAGGTTGTATGTGATATTGGCTTCATTCGGAGATCGACTGACTTTTCTCTCTTCACCCGACACCGATCAACCAGAACGGTGATCCTACTTGTCTATGTTGACGATATCCTAATTACTGGCGACGATACTACAGGGATACAACATATCAAGCAACAGTTGAACTCCGCCTTTCAAACCAAAGATCTGGGCAACCTTCGGTATTTTCTTGGACTTGAGGTTGCACGACGCCCTGATGGTCTTGTGTTATCCCAAAGGAAGTATTGTATGGACCTCCTCTATGATGTCGACTATTCTGGATGCAAACCTGTGGATACTCCTATGGACGCTAATCACAAGCTCCCGGCCCACAGCTCTGACTCCGATAAGCTACTTACAAATCTGGAATACTATAGACGCTTGGTTGGGAAGCTGATCTATCTTATGGTTACTAGACCAGACATCTCTTTTGTCATGGGAGTTGTGAGTCGTTTTATGCATGCTCCTCGGACATCTCATCTTCAAGTTGTCGAGCGCATTCTTTGATATCTCAAGAACGCTCCAGGACAAGGGCTTGTGTACAAGCCATCCACATCTCTATCTCTTGTCGCATACTCTGACACTGACTATTCATGATCCATTGATGACAGGCGTTCCACAACTGGTTTCTGTACCTACTTCGGTGGACATCTCATAACCCGACGTAGCAAGAAACAGACTGTGATTGCTCGCTCTTCTGCTGAAGCCGAGTATCGGGCTATGAATGATGTTGTTTCCGAGTTAACTTGGCTTGAGAGCCTTCTGGGAGACTTGGGTGTTCGTCTCTTATCACCGACAACCCTATTTTGTGATAGTCAAGCAGCTATACATATTGCCAAGAATCTGGTCTTTCACGAACGCACAAAGCATATTGAAGTTGACTGTCACTTTATTCGGGAAAAAGTACAGTCAAAGAAGATAGATTTGGAGCATGTTCCTGCTACAAACCAAGTTGCTGACATCCTGACTAAAGCTCTCTCCCGGCCGCTATACTATCAGTTTTTATCCAAGCTTAGGGTGCCTACGACTTGTACGCTCCAGCTTGCGGGGGAGTGTTAGAAAAGCCTAATTAAGAGCTCATCTAGGGGCCCATTTTCCTCTTCTCTCTCTCTCTTTATATTATTCCCGCATCTTGGATTGTAATTTCTCTCTCCTTTCCTATATAAATGTATTCATACTTGTAATTTATCATTCAAGAAGTATATACAAGGTTTGAGGCCTCTCTTTACACCGAGAAAGAATGAACAACTTCATCACGGGGTGGGGTTTACCTTTTCTCGACTGAACAAAAATGTTTTTTTTCTCCGGTATGAGTAAGGGTCTTCGATTTCTGAAATTGGTAGGGGCCAAAGGAGAGGATGAGAATTAACAAAAAACTCAACTACTGAAAATACTGATAAAACCCCAAACTGGCAATACATGATCAGCTAGAGGGAGAGAGAACGTTGGGTGAGGGCCGGCAGATCTAAGAAAAGAAGTCGACGAGGCTGTTGTTGGGGGAAGATGCGGTCGACGATTCACTGGAAGCCACTGGGGACAATCGACGACGACTCCAGGTGCAAGGAAAGGGGGAAGAGAAGATCGACGAAGGCTAGGGTTGAACCTGCGCCTCCAAACACCAACAGATTGGGGGCTGGCTTTAGGCACTGCCGGCTGGAAGGGTCGACGAGGGGAAGTAGGGATGCGGCGCCTGCTTTTGTCGGTCGGCAGAGAGGGAAGTTAGGGCTTACGTGAGGTCACATGAGGAGAAAATATGCACGACTGATTCCTCAAGCCGAGCTGCTACGGGAGGAAAATACGCGCGGTGCGGTTAGGGAAGGAAGTCGTGCATCGTATCATTTTATTTCTTTTTACATGGTGGGAGAAAGAAGGAAACCGGAAATAATTTCATTATTGCCATTGCCATCTATAGCACTGATTATTTCGAGCGCAAATACTCCCGTGTTCCTCCAAATTTCATCGAGCAAAATTTTTATAACTTCATTCGACTATCTTTTCATGATTTATTGATTAATGCGTGCATATGCATTATTCTTTCCATCTATGGCCGCGACGATGGCTATATTAATTATGCTCGCGGTCGGATCCTAAAATTAACAGTGCGAAGAACATGAACAAGAAAAATGCTACTGAAAGATTTGCACCTTCAGCACTTCCATTATACACGCTATAAAGGTTAATATCTTAACACACATGGCTAAAGAGGATAAAATAAAGTCACATTTAGGCAAAAACTAAAGTAGCCCGGTATGATGCACTTCCATCGTAGCTACTAATCCTAACCACTAACAACCATAACCATATAAGGAAATAGACGAACTACTTTATTTGTAACGTGAAAGAAGCAGCTAGAAGTATGCATGGTATGATTGCATTTTTGAACATGAAATAGCTTAGTAAATTTGTCCACTTCCATCATTCTTTCAATTCAGCTCATGGCTCCTAACAGGTGATTCTTCGTTGTGTTTCTCAGACAGCCATGTGCATACATGGCATTTGTTTGATTTCCTGAACCAAATTTTCTTTACATTTATTACATCTACTCCAAATCAGGTACATCATAACTCAAGTGATCCATTACAGTGTCAAGAAAGAATAAATTGTGAAAACTGAATTTTCCCGTGAAAACTGAATGATTGAAAAGGTGTTGAGCTGATAGAGACCACCCGTGCTAGTTCCAGCTAGGAGGATTTCCTTCATGTGATGGTCCTTGACATGAAAACCAGAGTGATCAAATTCAAAGAAGCAATTATTATCACGGGAAAATTGTAATATAGATAAAAGATTTTTATGTAGGTGGGGAATGCACAACACAATATTGAGAAGAAATTGACGAGCAAGAGAGGAAAGAGTTGTGGAACCCAAGTGCGAAATAGGGAGAGGTACCATTTTCAAAGAGAACATTGTCCGCGCCATCGCACCGCACAATGTGAGACATATTGGAGGTAGAGTTTGTCATGTGATTGGTAGCGCCAGTGTCAAGACACCAAGATGACGAGCTTCCCGAGGCGGGTGGCAGGGTGACTGAGGCAGCAAAAGCGGCATTTTGCAGTTGTGTACAAGTGGAAGCACTATGGCCAGACATTTCACAAACTTGGCACGAGATCGCTGTCTCTGCCAGCTCAGGAAAGTGAGGGGGCTGATATGGTAGCGGCAAGATCGGAGGTTGGTGAGACGGTGGCGGAGCTGGTTGGGGCGCCCATGGCATCGCGGGTTGTTGAGTCTGTGGAGGAGTTGGTCGAGGTGCCCATGAGTGATTCCGATGACGCCCTTTTCCACAACCACGATGGGTATTGTAGAAAGTTCTTTGACCTTGGAAATTGTTTGAATGTTGGGGCCAAGATCCACTACTAGGCGGTAGATGTGAACCAAGGCATCACCCGTATGCCTCAACGCTATCGTCCTCCAACCAGCGGAGCTCCTCCGTATACGGCACAAAAGGGGTCTTGGGTAGATGTGAACCAAGATCCCAGCCCAACTGGCCTAACAGCACAGAAGGGGTTTTCGGGAAGTAAACACCAAAGAGCCCATCCCAACTAACTCAACAGGCACAGAAGGGGTCTTTGGGAAGTAAGCACCAAAGAGCCCAACACAACCGTCCTAGGCCCAACTACAGACTTCCGTTGGTGTGACGACTGGCAAGCCAGTTGACCTGCCACAATGATCCTCAACATAGGATCAAACAATGTGTGTCAACACACACACACACACACACACACACACACACAAGCCCCACACATTTCCACGTTCCCAAGAATCCAAGGGCTCCAATCGAGTCCCTTCATATTACATCTTACCTGTGCTCGTAAGCACACAAGGGCTCCACACTGAGTCTCTTTTCCCACTTTAATATAGGATTATCGGTGCACAATATTGTATCCTCAACACTAGGGGGTCATTGACCGCGCTTGTCATTTTACCGAGGGTAATTTCGCTTCAAGCAACTTTCTGATATTTAGCATACCTTTTTAACAAAATTAGTGATCGTTTCAACCGACTCACATTTACGATCTTCATTTATATCTGCACATGTCACAAAGATATTTAGGCAAGGCAATTTATAAAAATCGCTGTAAATGCTCTTCCAAAATTATTAACTAGGTACATAAAACCGGATTTTAATATCATCAACTATATAATCACTAAATCTCATAAGCTTTTAGTCAATAATATAAGAGAATCAAACTAATCATCAACACATCACTCTTATGCATCACAGTTTACTAAAACCGGATTTCGGGAAGCTACATTCCATCAAGAATTACGTGCAACCCCAAATCGAAAAGGTATTTTCAAGGGCTACCACTTTCATGTTGAGCCTGGGGTCCAAAACTAAATCCACCATGCCTGAAATCGGGTTTCAGTCTGGCTATGTACACTTGGACAGAACTCATCCTACATAAACATCATTTCAATGTAGCAACTTCGGTCGCACTTTTAGTGAGCTACATAACTCCCCAGAAAATGTGTAACCACCCATTAGAAATTTCTTGCTGAGGGCTACAATTTTATGTTGAGCCCTAGACATCAATCCGACCGTATCATACCTAAAATTGGGCTTAAAGTATGTTGGGCACAGAGAATAGATTTCTGTTCAGCACTTTCTGCATGCATCGTAAAGATGGACGAACGACATCGGTTCATCTCCTTCCTCAAGCCATCACACAAGGCACGTCCAACTTCCCTACTCCCTTTCTCCCTCATTAGACCACTAATCTTCACGAAATCAAGTCCGCCATCTTCGTAATGAAGAGAGGAGATGATTGAAGACATTCTCGCGGCGATCGAGGCACTAGAACGGAAGTTCTAGCGTGGTCTCTTCCTAGGGAAACTCCATTAAACTCTCAAATCAAGCTCTCTTGAGCCGATGTCTCTTCTACATTTTGGATCTAAAGATCTAGCACCAAGGGAGAGGGTAGGAAGCTCACCCGGTTTCTGGCCATGGATCGAGTCCTTCTTCTTGGCGGCATATCAGTGTTCGGCTTCTGGCGGTACAGTTCTGTTTGTCGTTCTTCCAGGGCGTGAGTTGGCTCGGTGAAGGAGATGGGCAAGGTCTCACTTATAAAGAACGACTGATTAGATCTAGGGTTGAATGTTTTATGCCACGTGTCACTCTCATATTGGACCTAACTTGGTTATAATATAAAAATAGGACTTAGAAAAGACAAGGCCATTAATTTTGTCGCTCTGTACAAGTCCAGAAGTAACGTAATCATCCCCAGGCCGTGAATAATCAAGACAGCATGTACGCAATTGGTCAAGTTCATTCGTCGTGTATACTCGACGAATCATCGGAATCACTCGACGAATCGTCGAGTGCATTGAGTCCGTTACACTAGTCATTTTGACGAATTCATGAGTCCTCTCGACGAATCTCTCGACGAATTTCATCGAACCCTCTCGACGAATTTCGTCGAACCCTCTCGACGAACGATCAATGACATGATTCATATGTTGCTCCTGAATTCAGCCCCTATGCAGAAAATCTACAGAAGTCAAAGGGAAAGACTGTTGTTGATAATGAGGAAGAGATAAGGTTGAGCAAGAAGAGATACAGAGAAGATATGGAGAAGAGAGATGACTTTAAACAGTGGAGCCCAGAGTCAAGAACCATCATCGTGTCTGCCTGGGAGCATATAAAGACTAAGAAAACTGATAGAGGCAAACTCTATAACTCAGGTGAATGGAACAACATGGAAGAAAGGGAAAATGAAAAAAGGAAATTCAGAAGGGACAAGTTTGCAGGCACATTAGCTCCTGATGCCATTGAACCTATCAAATACATTCACAAACCTTATGGTTACTTCCAGAGGCGGAAAATCAAGAAGTCTGAAGCAGCTGAAGCAGACAAAGCTGACAAGAAAGGCAAAAAGATAGCCGATGGAGCTGAGAAGGAAGAAAGATCCAAAAAGAAGCCTAAGGGAAGTGGAATAGTTATAAGGGAACCCGAAACATGAAAAGTTTCTTGTTCTACTAATAGGGCTTAAGTAATGTGTTATGTTTTGTTATCTGCACAAAAACAATTGCTCCTTTTAAGAAAAAAGAAAATCATTTTTGACTACGATTCATTATTTTTTCTGAGTTATGCAATGTGTCTTTTACTGTATGTGTTGCATATTTGTGTAAGTGTATAACATTATCTTAGGTTTTGACTTCTTCAAATAGGGGAAGATTGTTGGGTCTATTGTGCCCAATGTCCCAGATTTATAAGAAGTCAAACAAGACAATGGTATACACATGTTGTAATCTAACATGTCCTACAAGTTCAATGTATGCAGGGTACCTTCTATGCATTGATTGGACAGGTTGATTCAAGTGGCCACGATAGGTGATGACTAGGCAAGCTAGTGGAAAGACAGAAAACTGTCTAAATCCACAGGCGTTGAGTGAAAGTCTATTCACTCAACGCCAGTTGGCTAATAGCGCTGAGTTCAGCTTGCATAGTCAAAGCCAAACAATTGGCAAGCTGAAGCTGTGGCTCAGTCAACAGACGATGAGTGAAGTCTACTCACTCAACGTCATACAACAAAAAGTTGTGAGACGTGCTAAGGAAGTAAAAATCTAAGAAGAAATAGGCAGAAATGTGGCTAAGTGCACATGCATTGAGTGAAGTTCATTCACTCAACGCCATAACTTCATATTCGTGGAGTATAGCTCAGTCAGTCAAATCCACAGAGGTAGATGAAACAATGCCTAGAAAGTAGAACCATGACTGTTCTTCTATAGATCTTAATGAAAATCGAGCTATTCAACCATTGAAGCAGAGGGTTCGGATTTCGGAGCCAGATGCATTTTGTCAGTTAATATTCTTCGCCCAAAATTCTGCCTACACAAACTCAAATAGCAAAACTGTGTAATAAATACTTTCAGGAGGTAATAATTAGCGCAAATGAAGAACTACAATAACAATAAATGCAATCGAGTTCAACGGACTGATAGTAGATGAACACATTGTCACCAAACCTGAATGGGAAGCTCGGAGTTGAGGGTAAAACAACTGATCTGTTGTTAACAGTTCTAGAAAATAAATCTCCCGACTGCTATAATTTCAAAACAATGTTACGCGCGTGACATCTTATTTTATTTTGTATTTTAATTTGTAGTGAATTAGGGTAAATTGTATGTGAGGTCCACCTCCCTATATAAGGAGGCAATTTGGGGAGTTTTAGTAATCTTTGATATTTAAGGTTTTGAGATCTCTCATTTGGGAGAGGGACATCAAGGAGGAACAGATTCCTGAGGTTAGGCATGAGCATACCTCGTGATTGTATCCAAGCTCATCGCGTTTACTGCAAGTATTTTCTTCACAGTAACATTGGCTAGACCTAGCCTCACTGCCTGCTCCCCGTGTGTCGTCGGGTTTCATTTCCGCCAGCCGCGTTCGTCTCCGCCAGCAGCCGATCGCACATCATCCGCCAACGGCTGATCACATGCCTTCCGCTAGCAGTTGATCATGCATCTTCCGCCAACAACCGATTGGGCATCTTCCGTCGATCGCGTAGACCACGCTTGCTCCTCCACCGCAGATCGTCGTTTCACCCATGATGCTTCCTCTCCAGCTTACGTGCATCTAAAATCGTCAACCGCAGCTTCTACGCCCTTTTTCCCACAACTCTCTGATCGAGTCCCAACTCCAGAGTCGACGCCATACGCATTGTTTGCTTCCGCACATCGATCCTCGTCTGCTCCAGCCTTCACGCATTCTGTCACTCAACATGCTCTGCATTTCAACATCTTAGGCTCTCACTCGACCCTCGAGCTCCTGCGCCCTCTTCCGCCTCAGCTCCTGCGCCCTCTTCCGCCTCGGCTCCTGCAACCGTTGCTACTTCAGCCCCTACGATCGTCGCAACTCCATCTCTTGTGGCTTCTGCGCATGCCTTTCCGGCAACGGGTGGGCTTCTCCCCCTGCCACGTTTTGTCTGCGCCCTTCAACTCTGCGTGTGCCCTCTTCTTCTTATGCCAAAAGGTCGTCACTCGATGGAATTCCGTAGGGAGGCCCTCAAACACACTGTATTCCAGAATATTCCACAAGTTTACATGAGATTCTACAGCATTCCATTATAGTTTAGAAATTTTTATGAACATGAGCATATACACCTAACCTAATTTGCCTATGACATCATTTTCTATTAGAACAATTTCAAGATGAAGCATTGGAAGGGAATTATCAAGATACTATCAATTTAAGTCTTCAATAAGTTTTGGCATTGCTTGGCTTTTAAGACTTTGGTATAGTTTCTGTTACGGACTTGCATGATGGTGAGACGTCATGGTGGGTCTACACGCAGAGGAAGACGACAACAGCTGTCCGCGGGAGGAGAGACTGAAAACGAGGTGCCAGCCTGACGACTTTATTTATTTCATATTCTGTTATTTTTTATTTGGTTGTACACATTTATTTAATTTCTTTATATTGTTATTTCTTATAATGTCACACCCCGCGGCTATAAGTTGTGGAGTTATACTCCTTTCTGGATTATGCTTTGGATTAATGAAAATTATGGTTGCTCTCTAAGTTTCCTCTCAACCCTCATCTCTTGCTGGCCCTCCCCTCGTCGGATTCCTCCCGTGTTCGTATCAATTTGGTCCGACCTGCCTCACCACCCGCCAACTTGCCGTCGGTGCTCGTGTTTGTGTGTATCCTCCCTGCTGTTAGTATCAAACCCTAATCCGAGTGTATTCTCTATCTGCCCAGCTTCCGCGTCCAGCTTCCGCTGCTCCGCTCCCGCATCCAAAACTAGACGCCCCTCGCGTCCAGATCCAGACGCCCCTCGCGTCCAGATCCAGACGCCCCCCGCGTCCAGATCCAGACGCCCTCCGCGTCCAGATCCAGACGCCCCCCGCGTCCAGATCCAGACGCCCCCCGCGTCCAGATCCAGACGCCCCCCGCGTCCAGATCCAGACGTCCCCCGCGTCCAGATCCAGACGCCACCAGACCGCGGTCCGTGTTGCGCTGCTTCCTCTGTGCATTCCGCTACCCTGCTTCCATCCAATTGCGACAAAATCCGCAAGTTGTCGATCGACGCCGCTCGTCCACAGGAAGTCGCAGGTCCTGATTTCCACCCATTTCGGCCACATCCGTCTATTCCAACCGCTGACGTACGTCACCAACCCCATGGCTCCCACCACTCGCTCCTTCGGCGACCACACTCCGGATTCTGCCTCTGAAGTACTTAGTCGTCGCGTCGAGGCTCAGGAACAATTTGTCACCTCCATGCACGCCTCCCTCCTCGCCTTACACTCCAAGATTGACTCCCTCCAGGCGTCTGCCGTCGCTGTGCCCGCCGCGTTCGGCACCGGCTCGCCTGAGGATAACGGCTCTCTCCTCGGCGCTGGACCGTCGGTCGATTCCTTCGGACAACGGCCTCCGACCATTCTGGGTCGGCCCGCTCTATCCCTCAATAATCCTTTGTTTGTCCGCGTAGACCCGATGGGGTGGATCGCCAAGACGGGGCAATATTACGACCTCAATTACACCCCGGAGCACGACAAGGTGTTTACGGCTGTGGTTGGCCTGGACGGCTCGGCCCTCCACTGGGCTCGGTGGCTCCGTCAATCCAACCCAAGCCTCTCCTAGTCCGAGCTCAAAGAGGAGATGATTCGGCGGTACGACACCCGCTACTCTGGCTCTTTCGCTATCGAGCGGCTATGTGGCGTCCGCCAAACAACTGGTCTAGACAACTACATTGAAGAGTTTGTCGCATTGGTCACTCATGTTCCCGGCTTGCCACCAGAACATTACATGGGCTTCTTCATGCATCCTCTGTTTTGGGACTAAGACCCACATCTAATCGTTCGCCGACTTTCGGGGGCAAGGCCATTTTACACATGTCGGGCAATGCAAAAGTACCATAAAGAGCTCTACACTAGTTTCGGGTAAAGTTTCCCCTGACTCGCCGCAACTAATCAGACACGATGTATCGAAGGTCCTGGTGTTTCATATGACCCACCCACCAGAATAGACTACCGAATCTCGACGACGAGCTTATATCGGATCCTTATAGTTATAGGCTCAACCTAGGTACAAGGTTAATTTTTAGGATAGGTGTATTGATACGTATACACCCAGACGAAAAAGTGTCACGCACGCTTGAACGATCAACCTCACTTCACAAGAGTTCTCTCAGAGAAACTACTACCTTTATGAAAAGTATTGTATTCATAATTAATTAGGTGCTTTGTCTTTTAGTGTGAGTTGTTTTGTAGCGTAAGTCTCTATCCTATATAATAAGCCCTTAGTTTAAGAGTTAACTTATCTTTGATATTAGTCTTGTTTGACTCTCTTTAGAGAGAGACTCTTAAGGGATTCTACAATCTGAGTTGAGATAACGCGCATGTTTCATTATTTTGTATCCATCATTCTTCTTTAATCGAGTCTATTCCATTCTTGAATAGCCCTTTGTAACAAGATTGCACAATATTTGAGAATATTCCATGAGCTTACATGGACATTTACAAAATTCTGTCATAGCTATCGACTGAAATTCTGTAGCATGGTCATTTTTGATCTTGACTGCAGAACAGTTCATATTAGCATAGCCTGAAATAACCTTTTACAAGAGGATTTGGCAGGTGTAAACCTAAGGTAAGAATGTAAAATGGATCAAAGTTATTCCAAAATAATCTAACGGTCCGTTCGGCCCCCTGGAATTGGAATTGAGAATTGAAATTGGGGCAACAGAATTCTAATTCTAGTGTTCGGATGTTAGGAATTCCCTCGGAATTGGAATTGGTCCAATTTCATGGAATTTAATTTTGTACTATGACTAATTCTTCGGGGTAAAGACAAATATTTCACGGAATTCAGTTTTTTACTATGGTCGTCGTTGCCCGATCTCATCGTCGTCGCTCGATCTCGTCGTCGTCGTCCGATCTCGCCGTCGCCGCCTGATCTCACCGTCGTCGCCCGATCTCCCCGCCGTCTCCCTATCTCACCACCGCTCACTGCTGCCGCCCGATACCGCCGCCACCGCCCGATCTCGCCGCCGCCCGATCTCGCCGCCGCCCGATCTCGCCGCCGCCCGATCTCGCCGCCGCCCGATCTCGCCGCCGCCGCTGCCGCCGCCGCCGCCCGATCTCGCCGCCACCGCCCGATCACGCAGCAGCCGCCCGATCTCGCCGCCGACACCTCCCGATCTCGTCGTCGCCTCCTGATCACGCCCCCGATCTCGTCGTCGTCGCCCGATTTCGCCATCGTCGACCGATCTCGTCGCCGTCACCCGATCTCGTCATCATTGCCCGATCTCGCCGTCGTTGCCCGATCATAATTAATTGTTGGTACACTACTTGAAGTTGATTTCTATGGTGTTGTGTTCCTTTTTTGCCAACTTCTATATTTTCTTAGAGATTGTAAAAGAATAATTCCCCCCACCACTTGATTTTGTTGCAATAACTTCGTCCCGAGTGACACAAGACTCCAACTTCAAATTGTCATGTCGTCTGATCCTGCAGGCATGAGAAAAAAAGAAATTTTAAACCAATTCGAATTCCAATTCGAGAAATTCACCCTGCAGCCGAACAACTGCATTGGAATTCAGACCAATTCCAATTCTCACAGGAATTGAAATTAGATGAATTCCAATTTTGCAATTCCAATTCCAGGGGACCGAACGGACCGTAAGAGATTTCTAAGTGTTTTAGAACATTTCACTGATTCCAAGAGATTCCGCATTGTTCCAGAGCATTCCACATGATTTCATGAGATTTCGTAGTATTCCAAAATGTTCCATGAGATTCCACACCATTCCAAAATATTCCATAGGGTTCAATAAGATTTCGTGACCATATACGTATAACCTGAAATGCCCATGACTGAAGGATTATATAGGATAAGATCTAGAACTAAGGTAACATATACGAAAGTTGTTCAATATGATTTGTATAGTTTAGGTTTAACAGATCATGCAGCACTCGATAAGAATGAATGTACAAAGAGTATTTATAAAGCCAACGCCAAGCAATTGAGATAAGGCTCTTGATGATGATGATGAAATGGTATGTAAATGTGCAAGGCTTCATAATCATGAAGACAAGCGTTAGCAAAAAAAATAAACAGCATACTCAAATCATCCTACCAAATACTGTGGGAAATGTACAATAATAGACAACTCATAAATAATCTAAATATTATACTTTAATAGGTCATCAGAAGCTACGATTTATAAATAAGACAGACCTAACAATGCCAAAAATTTGAGCATCTAATAATCTGAAGGATATCATCAATCATTGCATCTTAACAATTTAGGCACATAAACAATCAGACAAAAATGATTTGTAATCCAAATCATGTTTAGGCACTTCAATCGAACTTGTAAGAAAAAAATACACATAAAAAGTATATTAGCATAAAAGTTATATTAATATAGAAGTACCTTTCTACTCATCATAATAATTCTTTGAGAATTGTCTCTTGCAACAACCAGCTTAAGTATCAAGGGATAAACTTCTACTCTGAAACTTTTGGAGTTAATACCTTCGGATATGACTTTTCTAGGAATCTCTGGCCCTCCTTTGTACCTGCAAAAAAGATGTAGTCGGCAGCAATAAGCAAATGGTATGAAATTATTTAAGATAGATTGGAGTTGATAAAACAGGCTCATAAGACTTATGGCTAGCTTTCACCCGCAATTATAAATTTTGATAGTAAAAATGAAGATGAATATTTACACGCACAACAAATATTTTGAAGAAAGCAAAAAAAAATCCCACCAAATAAATAAGCTAAGGCAACAAATTTATTCCAATATGCCGTTGATGCAATCTCATATGCTCTTCTAGCTGCAAAACAAGCCAAGCTAGCTGCTCCAGTAATCATAAAAAACAAAAAATCCATCAACTATATCACTAGAAATATTCATGTTGTGCTGATCATATCAAATAGCCTACATGTCCAATAAATTTATATTTGTACTATATATATAGGGGATATTAATATTTGATGACGACACCATCACAACCGTCTAGCTATTCTACCATTATTATTATTATCATCATTTTTAAAATTATATTAAACTAAATATAATTTAATATAATTAAAAAAAATTGGTTTCAAATACAAGAAAATTATAGGTTGAATGAAAGTGACATCATCCCCTGAATAAGATTACTAGAATTCCGCACACACATGCTGGGTACTTTCATCATCAAGCACAGTGCGCGATAATTTTATCATCATTGAATATTATGCATGGAGAGCACCATGCCCCGCGCACTAGCCGTGGTTTCCTAAAAGCTGCATAAAATATAAGGCCCAATTAATTAAAGATAAAAAATTTCTAGCTGGCCCCAACATTTAAATATTTTTAAAAAATATTTTTGAATGGAGGATAATGATTGCACGTTCTGCTAGTAGAACTAGGAAAAGAAATGTTTGCAAAGTGAGAATATGTTATGTGAGCACGGGTCCAGACAAGTGCAATCCAAGAAATCAAGGAGCACTTTGGACTGCGAGTCATATCATTAGTTATGAGTAGCTTATGTAATAAATCAAATCGTACTAATTAGTAAAGGTTTAGATATCTGGTGTTAATTAACTAAGCAATATAATTAATTATTATGATAAATAATATTAATTAATTGCTTAAGCATCTGGACTAAGTAACAGTATTAATAACTTTTACTTTAAGAGATGAGTTTTCCCTTAATTTGCATGCCTTAAGAGTCTAAAGAAAGGAGAATCTGGTACGAGTGAATTTGGATATCAACTTGCACTTTTGGAGAAAAGACTACCAAGAAAGCAGCCCTCAAGAGTCAAGAACTAGACAAGAGCTTATCACTTATATATTGGTCATCTTTAGTACAATCTCACTCTTCCTGGTGTGCAATCTCCATTTCTCTCCATTTTTCAACTCTTCCCTACCATAATGGTCCAACATGATGTTATGAGCTTGCCATTGAGATCTCGTGACAGGCCTCGAAGGAGGAGGCGCCATAGGAGGTGCTATGGTTGGTGACGAGAAGCGGCAACGAACTTCGATCTGCGGAAGACGGAGGGTCGCGAACTTCGATCTGCGGAAGACGGAGGGTCGCGGGTTGCGGCTAGGTCAGAACGCGGAGGGAGTCCCGCCGGGTTAGAGAGAGGGATAGGAAGAGGAGAAACTAAGAGAGAGAGGGAGAGAGAGAGAGATTTGGGAATTTAATTTCTTGCATAATAATCTAAGAGCAAAACCGGCCGGTTAAGTAGGTTCACAAAACTGCCCCCATTTGGGCTTACGAAATATGGGTAATTACAAAAATAACTAGACTATAAAATAACAAAACACATAATAAGATAGAACACAAAGTCATGTCACTGTTGCATGTAGACGACGTTGGAACATGCGGGTCCTAATGCGGTATGACTCGTCGCGCGTCATAACAACGCCGCCCTTGTCGGAAGACAACTTGTCCTCAAGCTGAATCGAAAGGTATTACCGGGTTTGCTATGCCCTCCGCGTCATCGTTGGAAGGCTCATCTACTTCGAGCCAGAATAAGTGTTTGCATCGATGCCCCAACGTGAAAGGTTCATCACAATTGAAGCACAAACCCTTTTCGCGACGCTCGGCCATTTCAGGGAGGGACAGATGGCGGCGGACAGTAGGTCGCGGTGGCTCTTCCCGAATTGGAGCCTTGTCAGTCAAACCGAGTAGAGAGCAGTCTCCCTAATAGTCACGGCGTCGCAGGGGCGAACGATCTAATAGCATTCGTCGTTCGCAACCCGGGCAAGGCTCATAGCCATGGAGAGATCATGAGGCGTCTGGAATTCCACATCCCAACGCAATCGCTCATGAAGAACGACAGTGAAGAGGGGAACTTGTTGCTCAGGCAAAACAGACGTTGCCCTTAATAACAGAATCTGAAATTGTTCTAAATAGATATCTATTAGAACCGACTTGTTTGAGGTTCACGAGGTCTCCAAGTGGGTTTCCCGGTAAAGCAGGACCAAACCGCAAGGTGCAGGCCGCATTGAAATCAGCTCACGATGAATTGGGGTGTTCTGGCATAAGTTGTGTGAACCACAATTGCGTCGGGCCAAGTAAGTGGAAGGAGGCGATGCCGACGTGTTTGTCATCTGGCGTACGTTGGTTAGAGAAAAAAATGTCGCAACGGGTAATCCAAGGAAGAAGATATTTGCGGCCTTCGTATATGGGAAAATCCATCCGGACAGAACATGCGTAGGCGGGGTAGTCCGAGCAAGGAGCGGCGGAGTCCACCCAGCTTGTCGACGGATAATCTGTCGTGTTCATAGGCGGAGGAGATGGCGCCCCCTGGAGGGCATCCAAGCATGCGTTGAGGAAGTCCATTTTGGAGTTCGGAGTCATGAGCATGGTTTAAAAGAGTTCCATCACCTGGGCAAGGGACAAAGCACCGACAGCCATTGGGGATAGGGCTGGACAGGAAGAAGGCGGCGTCAGAAGCAGGGCGACAAATGCTAGGACCCGCGGAGCTGTCGATGCGGGGCTGGGAGGGCAGACAGAAGCAGAAGACGCAACTGGGGAGCTGGGCCGCTGGGTTGTCGGTGCGGGGCAGGGAGGACGTACGGGAGCAACATAAGTGTCGGAAAAGGAGTTACCGGAATTTGGCTTTGATACCAGATTGTTATGAGCTTAACTTTGAGATCTCATGACCGGCCTCAAAGGAGGAGGACGCGCTGGAGGAGGTGTTATGGCTAGTGACGAGAAGAAGCGGCGACAGACTTCGATCTACGGAAGGTGGAGGGTCACAGATTGCGGCTAGGTCAGAACACGGAGGGAGTTCTGTCGGATTAGAGAGAGAAAGGGATAGGAAGAGGGGAAGGTAAAAGAAAGAGAAATTTGGGAATTTAATGTCTTGCATAATAATCTAAGGGCCCAAGCAGCCGATTAAGTAGGTTCACAAAGCTGCCCCCAATTTGGGTTTACGACATATGGACAATTACGGAAATAACTGAACTATAAAATAACAAAACACATAATAAGATAGAACACGAAGTCATGCCTCCGTTGCATGTAGACGACGTTGGGACGTGCGGGTCCTAAAACAGTATGACTCATCGCGCGCCATAACACATGACAATCTTTACCCTGCCCTTACAACAACCAGGTGCCAACACCCTCATTAACATTGATGGGGATCCATCAGGGTTTGTTTACCTCAAGTAGGGACTCACGTTCGTGTATTCGTGCAGAAGGACTTGATCGGATCAGTGATCCGACTCCATGGATGCGTCCGGCTCGTCGTTTGCCTACTTTTTCATATTTACATCACTATGTTTTAATTTATTCTATGTAATCGGGCCCACCGCATCCTTGGCCAATCATATTTATCGATGTCGGCGTGCCTTAATATTGTTTTGTCATAAATAGAGAGTATGGTGTTTTCCTGCATCCATAGCATTTATCTTCCTCCTTCCCAAGCCCTAACCGATCTCCTCTATCCCTTCCAAAACTGCAGCCCCTCCTTCCAGCCGCTGCTCATTCTGTTGCCACCCCCAAACCGCCCCAGCCCCCCCAAAAAACCCATTGCATCCCTGCTTCTAACCGGTCTCCCAGCACCTCCACAAAGATCTGCCACCTCCCTGCATCAAACTCATCACCCAGAAACCCTAACTGCCACCTTACAATCTATTCCCCCTACCTCCACTGTCTACAACCGCAATCTTCCCCCTATTTCCACATAACGAGAGTTGCAGCCCTCCCCAATTTCCCCTCCACTCGGATCCAACACCCATCATTGTAAAGTATAAAGTTGTCAAGAAAGAAGCTAAAAAAATAGTAAGCCTAGCTTACGAAGAATTTATAAGAGATTAGAAATCAAAGATGGAGAGTGCGATATATATAAAATTGCTCAATATAGAAAGAAAAAAACACGGGATTTAAGCCAAATTAAATGCATAAAAATGAAACAAAAACGGTTTTGACGGATGGTGTGACTATTAAAAAGTGATGGAAAAGATATTTTTCAACTCTAAAATGAAGAAAAAAACAATGAAATAAGCTTGGAAGAGTTAAGGAATTGAAGTATAGGAACATAACTTTTTATCATAAAATTTAAGCACATGAGGTAAATGATGTTCCGGAGAAAATGAAATATGAAAAGACAATTGGGTCAGACGATATACTTATCAAAGTATATAAATGCATAAGGAAGGAAGGAATTTGGTGGCTTACATGTTTCTTCAATAAAATACTGAAGACAAAGAGGATGTCAAACTAATGAAGAAAAAGTATTTTAGCACCTTAGTATAAGAATAAATGACATACAAAATTGTGTCAATTACAAAGGAATTAAATTAATGAGTCATACCATGAAACTATGAGAACGAGTATTAAAGAGAAGAGTAAAAAGAGAGATTAGCATCTCGGAGAATCAACTTGGATTCATGTCAGGGCGGTCTACTATGAAAGTTATACACTTCTTGAGGAGACTCATTGACAACTATCAGGGAAAAAACAATATTTGAATATGTTCTTTATTGATCTTGAGAAGACTTGTGATAGACTTCTAAGGGAAATTTTATGGATAGGAGTAGAGGACATTTGGAGGATTAACACAAGAATTTCTTATCACTGTTGGCTCACATCTCTTCACCTTTGTCTTAGAAGAGCTCACCAGACATATCCAACAAGCAATACTTCGATGTTTATTATTTGCAGATGATATTGTTTTGGTAGATGAGACACGCGAGTGTGTAAATGAGAAACTTGAATCCTGGC
Organism: Platanthera guangdongensis; assembly: GCA_039583875.1. Lineage (NCBI taxonomy): Eukaryota > Viridiplantae > Streptophyta > Magnoliopsida > Asparagales > Orchidaceae > Platanthera > Platanthera guangdongensis. The sequence continues at coordinate 24,030,306 of CM077152.1, read as the reverse complement.
GAGATACTTTAGAAAAGAAGGATTTTAGGTTGAGCAGGACAAATATGGAGTATATGGAACTTAAATTTAGTAGTGCAAGAAGGACGGATGACTCCGTCATTAAGTTGGGTGACCGAGATATTTCTCGTAGTGAGTGCTTTAAATATCTGGATCGATAGTTCAAAAAGATGGAGATGTAGATAAAGATGTGGCACAAAAAATCCAAGCAGGATGGTTGAAGTGGAGAGGCGCATCTGGGATCTTATGTGATCGTAAAGTACCATTAAAACACAAACACAAGTTTTACCGTATTGCAATTAAACCAACGATGCCCTACTTGGCCAGTGAATCATGTACATGAGAAAAAAATTGGAGTTGCAGAAATGAGAATGCTTATGTGGATGTGTGGACACACGAGACTGGAAAAAATTAGGAATGAATGTATCAGAAATAAGACAGGAGTGACACCAATTGTAGAGAAGATGCAAGAAGCTCAATTAAGATGATTTGGAGACGTACAAAGACGACCATTAAAGGCGCATATTAGGCATTGTGAGAGTTTAGCCACCAGACATGTTAAACGGGGGAGGTGTAGACCAAAAAATACTTGGAATGGAACTATAAGGAAAGAAATGATGTACTTAGGTATTATTGAGATTATGACTAAAGATAGGGCGCAATGGAGAAAGGATCCATATAGCCGACCCCACTATGGTGGGATAAAGTCTTGAGTGTTGTTGTATTGAGATTTCTCATTTGCTTTGATACAAAGTGATGTAGGGGTAGGCTAGTGGTGCTCGGAAGCTAAGACTCTACGTGCACGTGCGAGGGGATATGCTAATGCAATGCTACATGCAATGAAACAGTCGGATGGCGACGACAATTAATTTAAGCAATGAGAATTAACAACACCACGCAGTTAATCAAAATAAAGAAGCAATTAAATAATTTTGGCGATTTGGCAACGGCTTCCTTCGCGCGGAGGGCCTAAGCAAGCGGCGAGGATTAATTCCACAAACAAATATTAGCGCAAAAGTACAACTACCAAACTATGATCACAGCACAAATATAGATAAACAACCAAGTGCAAATGTCAAATACAAAACACAATACCACAAGATACTCACGATGCAGTGGGCTGATCCGAGGTGATGGAGGATTTGACGAACCGGATGCAAAACGAGCGATCGGAAGTGGAATCGGAGGCGAAGCGGCGATGGCGGTGGCTGCCTTCGGCGAGAAGTTGCGGTAACGGATGGTAAAACGGCGGATCCGGCCACAAATGAGTAGATCCGGGCCAGGGGTGAATAGATCCAATGATTTGGAGCGGATTCGAACAAAAATGGAAGGTTTGGATGGAGGGAATAACGGATCGGGGGGTGGTAGCACTAGATCAAAAGAGATCTAGGGTTTTCGGAGCGGTGTGAGGTGGATCCACGAAGGGGAAGGGGAAGGAGTGGCCGGCTAGGGTAGGCCGGGCCTTAGGGGGGTCGGTTTTGATGAGGGGAGGGGGGCGGTGAGGGGCTGGGGGCTTGGGGGGAGGCCGGCGGTGGGGAGGCTGCAGGCCGGCGGTGGGGGGACTGCAGTCCGGCGGCGGAAAACTGGAAGGAGAAGGGGGTGGCTGGCTGGTTTGCTGGCCGGCAGTGTGGAGGGGGTTTGGGGGGATTCCGGTGGTGGAGGGGGGGGGGGAGATGGAAAATGGTGGAGGAGGGTAGGGTTTACCTTGAGGGGTAGATTGGCGGCCTAGGAGTCGTCACCTAGGGTTCCACAACGTCGGCACCGAGGAGGGATCGCTGGAATCCGGGATTAGTCTTCTCCAAATTCTGCAATAGCCTCAAACCAGCCCCCTAGCATCCTATTTATAATAAAACACAAACTCGGGCATCACCATCAACGGCCATGATTGGCCGGTGGGTTAGCCCTTAAAATACATCAAAATAAACTCAAAAAATATAAAGCAATATAGCATTTTGACTCGCGGCGACGTCCCGGACGCAACCGCGGAGTCCGATCGGCGATCCGATCAAGTCTTCCTGCGCGAATACATGTATGTGGGCCCCGCCTTGCGGCGAGCTCCTCCAAGTGCATCCGATGGCTCCCCATCACATAGTAGTGTGGAATTTTGTTTTAGAATTGCTTTTGATCTGCAGGAGGGAATCATTCGCGTGCACTTGGCAGTGACCCTCCCCGCAGAGGAAAGTCATTGCTTTCTACCCTAAAAGAAAGTTTACTTTCACTTATATATTCATAATTGCGTGAGTTTAATGTTTATTTTTAGCTTTTGATTACAGTCGTCGTTCCTTGCATAATCGCATCACATTTAGTGTTAAGGTCTTAAGGTCGACATCCCGCCACCATTAGGATTGCATTGTAGCCTCGCGCCACACACCCTACCCTACATAAAACAATGCAAAACTCAAGGAGCAAATAATTGTAAGTGTTTAACAAATTGCTCTTTATGCCAACATACTCACAACATTGAACAAGATTCTCGCTGACACAAGCCAAATCACGACAAAAGCTTTCATTTCCCATGTGGTTAGATCTCCGCCATATTCAACTCCCTCTCAGAATGCTTCCCACGCAAAGTCGCAATCCCCATGTTACGTACATAATGCAAGGGCGAGCCTACAGGAATCGAAGCAAGTGAGACAAGGAACCGACAGAGGGAATAACCAACCAAGAAGGCTAAGCTCCATATTTCATTAGTGCAACTTTGTTCCCATGTTTCTTAATAGCAATTCTTATGTGTGTGCTTCTTAATTCGACAAGACACGTCTCCCAATTACAAACATGCTTCCTGACTCCTATCCACATAGCGGTCGTTGTTGCACTGCTCCGTCTCCGTCCATTTTCCTCCCCCACCTGTCTTGTCTGACACATCCATGTTCAATCTTTGATGACCTTATTTCTCTTCCCAACAAAAATGACGACCAATTTTTTTCAAACTATCGGCCAACCGACTCCATCCTTTTTGAAAGATCACAGCCAACACAACTTCCAAACCTCCCCAAAAACTTTCAATCTCCCACTACAAAATTAAACACACACCTATTTTCTGCTTTAAAACCCCAAATAATCCCCAAATTTAATAGCTTTGGGCAACACACCTTACATTCACTCATCTTATTCACACTCACATTAACACACCCAAAGTCACACCCAATTTTCCCCAAAATTATTACCAAATACCAACATGCGCAAAACTTCTCAATTCCAACCCTAAATCATTGCCCATTTCGCAACAAATTACGTCTTTACAATTTTTCGTCATCAACAACCATTGGAGGCTTTTTTTACTTCCGCCGTGCTCCTCTCACGACCACGTCAGGAATCTATGCAATCCCTGTCGTAGTTCCAACGACATATCCTCAACGTCATGACATCATGGCAATCCAAAATTACTAAAGGTTCGGATAAATTATCTTAGCTTTAGTTTGAAAGATTGTGACAAATGGAGCCTACTTTTCTTACAAACTGTCAAAAAGGACAAATATTTTCTAGTAATAGGGATGTTTCAGGAGCACTTATTCATACCTCCCACATCCCTACAAGCTATTGTTGCACTGATACATTTGTAATCCTAAAAGAAGATGAAGAAACCGAAGCGATGGGTCACATCATGAGTCACATATGTAATAAATTAAATGATATTAGGATTAAATTTAAATGATAAATGATAAATTAAATGATGAATTAAATGATAAATAATTTATCATTTAAATGATAAATTAAATGATGAAGAAACCGAAGCGATGGGTCACATCATGAGTCACATACGTAATAAATTAAATGATATTAGTAATGTATTTGATATTTAGTAGTAATTAATTAAGAAAAAATAATTAATTGTTGTAATTAATTAATAATGATTAATTAATTGGCATTTGAATTAAGTAATGTTATTAAGAGCTATTATTGTAATTGACTAAAGGAAGAGTCTTCCCTTAATTATCATACTTCTTATAAAAGGGAGAGTCTGGTCTGAGTGAAATATCTTGGAGATCATCAATATTCTCTCTTCAAGAGTAAACTCAGTGAGTAAACCAACCCTCAAGCGTTGGACAAAAGTTTGTCACTTGTTACTGTCTTGTCTCTTGTTTTTGTTTAGTGTAATCTCATTCATCCTTCTCTGCAATTTTCATCTTCCTCCGCCTCTCAGTTTTTCACTACAACGCCTCTCAGTTTTTCACTACAATGACAATATCCACCAATAAAGTTTGAAATAGTTAGAATTTCATAAACATGTTGCTTAATTATTATCAACAAATTTAGCATCAAAAAAGAGTTCCTAGTAAAACTAAAGTTCATATTGATTCCAATCTCCAAGACTACTTGTAGTAGAGAACAGCTGTTATAAATAAAAAGTATGGTTACTTATGCCTCTAGTCAAAATAAAATGTTCCTTGGATGTTAATTGCATCTTCTCTTTTGTCTATACTGTATACTATAGTTTTCAGAGAATTGATGTCCATGTGATACTATACCTTAAACCACAACCTTCCAAACAAAATAAAATAACATTAAAACGGAAAAATGAGAAATAATTTAAGTGAAAAATATTAATAAATAAACTAAAATAATGTTTCCGCATGGGATGAAACTGTGCGGCAGCTGAAAATGCATTGTTCCTCAGACATACAGAAAGCATCAATGAAGTATGGATTACTACTACCACTAGCTACGTACAAATTGATTGGAATCTCCCAATTCGATGTCTTTTTTCTAGAAGTTCTATTGTCATTCACAACTACAACAGTCGTAATTGACTACTAAGATGCCTGCTACTATGGCAGGGTAATGCGTTCCACTTTCTAACTGCAGTAGTACTATCTTTTGAAAAAGTTCAAAAAATAAAATCTAGTTATGATGCTTGAATGGAAATAATCAACAATCAGATACAGCAAAATAAGTAAAATTTTGAATACTGTGAAAGTTCATGAGGAAAAAAGCTAAAAAATTCCAAACATAACACGTTCAAAATATAAATGAATTAGAATCAAGAGTCACATACCATTCTTGTAACATTTTCCAAACTCGTTGGTGAACCAGATGGTAGTCTAGTCCTTCCTGCAAATTCTTACAAAGGATTGGAATATTACTCCCTTCATTTAATTCATCTGAAACAAGCTCGGAGTTTTCAATTTGTCCAGGCCTGCAATGATTCTGCAGGGCTCCATTGCTTGAATGATTGGAAAGGTTAGATACTTCAGTCTCATCAAACTTCACATACTCTTCCCAGTTTCTCCACCATCTGTAAAAGGATGCTAAAACTTAAAACCATGGGTTATATCGCTCTAAGCCATAATTTTATTTTATTTTTTGGGTAAATTAGTTCATAGATTTTATTTATTCATTTTATTTGAAAATTTCATATGTTCACTCCCTCCAATAGAATCAACACGGACTACACAGTATTTTAACCTGGAAGTAATATGAAACCATGTTCGGTGCAGCAAGCTCCCACAAATGTGGATTAACTTATGAGTTCTTCCTCTCATTCTCCAAGTGATGAAGATTGCCGCCCACGCACGTGCATTTCCGCAGGAGGCGGAGATCCGCTACCTGTTCGGGCGATCAGAGTCCACGGATGTGTCCGGACGATTGTTCCGAGTCTTTTTCATATATTATTTTATTTTATTCAAGTTGTATTTGACACCCAATCAGCTTGGACGATATGAGCCGTTCGATTCGGATGCCCTATTTCAGTTATGTTTATTTGAGCATGCAAGGGGGTCCGGCTAAAGGATCAATGGTTGTTTTTCAGTCTGCGGAAACTGTCGGTCTCCCTTCTTCTCGGTGCGGCTCCAGGAATCTCCTCCTTGGTGCGACTCCAAGGTAAATCACCTCTCCACTGCTGCCCAGCCATGGTAATCCCTTTCTCCCACCATCACGACTTCCCTCTGCACTCTCAGCCGCCTATTCTCGTTATTTTGATCCTCCGTGACTTCTCCCCATATTCCCAGCCGCCCGATCCCCTTATTTCCCCCACCCGAGCAGCCCGCCTATCTTCTCCTACCTCCGCAGCCTCGACTCCAACCCAACCTCCTCCCCATATTCCCAGCCGCCCGATCCCCTTATTTCCCCCACCCGAGCAGCCCGCCTATCTTCTCCTACCTCCGCAGCCTCGACTCCAACCCAACCTCCTGAAGCCCGTGAAAGCCCTTTCTGTAACATCCCTCTGTAAGCCCCACAGCCCTCCAAATCCCTGGTTTTCCCCACTCCTACCTTTCACTGTCTCCACCCATAAAAACTTCCAGCAGCCACAATATATCCCCCACGCAGCCACGTAACAGCCCCTTACAGACATCCCGCAGCCACATTACAACCTTCTACAGTCCTCCCACAACCCGGAATCTCATCTGTCGCTTCATTCCACCACTGCATGCATGCGTAAGTCGTTATTTGGAATGATTGTCTTCTATTATTACTTATTTAGAGCTATATTTTATTGAACGCCCTTTTTCATTTACTACTAGTATTGGATAGTTGTGTTTTGCAGAGTCTATTCTGTGCTTGCTTAAAAGTAATTGCTCCTCAATTAGTTGTGGGTTTTAACTTGCTATTTTTGCTTACTCAATTTTGTGAACACATACGCCCCTGCCTAGATTTTATTTATTTTATTACTTCTTGCCATTTTATTTGGACTGCTCCCTGCATTAGCATAGCATTGCATCCCATCAAGGGTTACATTCTAGAACACCCGTGTCGTGTCAACCAACCCCTGCATCACCAAGCCTTCCTATTGAGCAATTGATGAGGCTTTAAGCCAACACATACAACACACATTCACAAAATTAACTGAACAAAATTAATTTGATATCCAAAGGAAGCATTTTTATTCACACAATAAAAGACAAGAGAACCTTACTACATTTATTGTGGTCGGTACTAGTATTGGAAGAAGGCTCCCACACTTTCAAAAAACGGAGCTCAGAGACAAAAGGCAGGATTTTCACTGATCGCTTACTCACAATATATATAGATAATTGGCTAACTTTTTCATATACCCGTATCAAAAAAGGCTTTCGCGTAAAAGCCCAAGATGCATGGAAGATTCTCCCCTATCTTCGGTCTCACATTCTAGACTGTCGGGAGAGCGCCCTAATGAATAAGAAGTTTGGCTTCATCCGAAGGGAACACATTGAACGCCAAGCGACCCCAAACAACGATTGCACACATAGATAGAATGCGGTCTATGGCGGCCGACAGATCATAACTGAAGAGCTTTTGTTCACCATTCAGTCTTAGAGTCTTTCTATTTCTAGGATCATGAGACTGAAGAAATTTGGTATCAGTTGGACTCTGGCCTAAAGGCTAGCGAATCCGACTTCAATTCTTTTCTGAGTAAAAGAGCCGACCGGGAGCGGGGGCGCGGGGCTAGCTGATCTTTTATTCGATGTTGTCTCTGATGGAAAAGAGACAACATGGAGAAGGGTCCAACCCAATATGGACAACACACCCCACTTGAAGGGCGGCTCTGTATCTTTAGCGGGATTTGTTTCAAAAAAAAGTTGGAGAGTTGGCTGGCATTTCACAATAGTCTTTATGAAAATGATGAATATGAAAAAAAACAATGGATTGACAAAAAAACAGTAAGAACGACGAAATTTAGGTTGTTTATAAGTGGTTCTGATAGGAAGAAGTGGGAGGAGAGAAAACTAAGAGAAGACTAAGGAGAAATTAGGGTTAGAGAGGAGGAGAAAGAGAAATGCCTTGATAATGATGTGCATAACCCCAAGAGAGGGGGCCCCTGGTATAAATATACCCGGGCCCAAGAGGGGGCCGGTCGGCCCCCCAATGGGGCTGAACCGGATCGGTTCAGCCCCCACTGCCGCCTTTTAGATGGAGGGGGCTGAACCGGATGGTTCAGCCCCGTTGCCGCTCGCCGTCTTCTTCCGCCTACGAGTGTAAGTGCGCCCAAAGAACTGTGTCGTGTTCGCGGGCGTAACATTCCCCTCCCCATCAAGAACCAACTTGTCCCCAAGGTGATAGTCCGGGTAGAGCTCCCAGAATTCCAACAGATCAACCCAAGAATTGTGTGCCTCGAACAGGTGCTTCCATTTGACAAGGAGTTCGGGGCGGTACTCGGTGCCCCGTCGTTTCCACTTGAGCATCAGGATATCCTCGGGAAGTGGCCGCAGTTCGCCCGCGACCGTGGCCTCGGGAAGAAGGGTGCTCGCTGCCACATTGTCGCCGATCTTCTGCTTCAATACAGACACATGGAAGGTCGGATGAAAGCGTGACATCGGAGGAAGGGCCAAAGTATAGGCCACCGGCCCCACCCGACGTAGAATTCGAAAAGGCCCGTAGTAGCAAGGGGATAGTTTCTGGTTCGACCAACTGGCCACTGACACCTGCCGGTAGGGGCGGAGCTTGAGGAAGACGTCATCGCCTACAGCAAACTCCCGGTCCTTGTGATGCTTATCGGCCCGGGCCTTCATGTGATCCTGTGTGGTACGGAGATTTGCCCGAAGAAGGACGAGAGTGCGGTCCCTACCGCGGAGAGCCCGGTCCACTGCTGGTAAAGCTGTGTTGCCTGGTTCGTAGCTGCTCAAAGAAGGCGGGGAGTGACCATATACGACCTCAAATGGGGTCATTTTGCTGGCGGAGTGATGGGATGTGTTGTAACAGTATTCTGCCCAATGGAGCCAGCTGGCCCAGGTCCGCGGCTCGTCCATCACAAAACAACGGAGGTATGTTTCCAACCCCCGATTGAGAACCTCTATCTGGCCATCCGTCTGGGGGTGATTCGTCGTGCTAAAGCGGAGGCAAGTGCCCTGTAAGCGAAAGAGCTTCTGCCAAAAGTTGCCCACGAAGAGCGCGTCCCGGTCGGAAATGATGACACTCGGGACGCCGTGAGGACGAATAATCTCGCGGACAAAAAGATTGGCAACGGACTCGCCAGTGTACGGATGGCTGAGAGCCAAGAAGTGGCCATATTTGAAAAGCTTGTCAACCACCACCAGGATGACCGTCTTGCCCTGGAACTTGGGTAGCCCGTCGATGAAATCCATGGACACGGTCTCCGAAATATGTTGCGGAATCTCCAAAGATGTGAGGAGGCCGGCGGGTGAGGTCGTCTCGTGCTTCTGATGTTGGCATATCTCACACTGCTGCACAAACCGCTGGATTTCGCGTCGTAAGCCTGGCCAAAAAACATTCTCCCGTGCACGTTGGAGGGTCCGGAGTATGCCTGCATGGCCGCCGAACGGGGAGGAGTGAAACTCATGCATCATAACTGTCTTCCAAGCGGAGTGTGGCGGAATGACCACCCGGTTCTGATAGTAGAGTCGGTCGTTTAACAGTTGGTAGCCTGGTGTAGTAGGCTTGCCCTAACGGAGAGCCTCCACTATGGCCCGGAGTGTAGGATCCCGCAAGACCTCCTGAATATGATCCAGAGAGTCGAGCAGAGGCCCGGAAATGTGGGCGCAGGTGCCTTCTGGTAGACGGGATAGAGCGTCGGCCACCACATTCTCCCTCCCCTGTCTATAGAGAATCTCATAATCATAGCTCAAAAGTTTCGTCACCCATTTTTGTTGTAGCGGGGAAGAGACTCGTTGATCCAGAAAGTGCTTCAAGCTTTGATGATTGGTGCTGATCTTGATATGTCGTCCCAACAAGTAAGGCTGCCACATGACGACTGCATGAATAATTGTCAGCATCTTCTTGTCATACGTAGAAAGCCCCAACGTGTGGGGTGCTAATGCCTTGTTGTAGAAGGCGAGTGGCCGACCCTCTTGCATCAGCACCGCGCCAATCCCAACGTCGGACGCGTCGGTTTCCAATACGAACTCCTTGGTGAAATCCGGGAGGGAGAGGACCGAGATAGTCGTCATGGCCCCCTTAAGAGCCTGGAATGCCGCTTCCGCCTCAGCCGACCACTGGAAGGCGTCTCTTTCCAACAGTTGCGTCAGTGGCCGAGCGATCTTGTCATAATCCTTGACAAAGCGTCTGTAGTACTCCGTGAGGCCCAGGAACCCTCGTAATGCTCGAACCGTTTGAGGACGAGGCCATGATAACATGTTGACGATCTTGTTGGGGTCCGCCTTGACCCCACAAACGGAGACCACATGGCCCAGGTACTCCACCTCTCGTTGCCCGAACGAACATTTGGACTGCTTAGCATATAGTTGTTGTTGGCGGAGGAGGGAGAAAATGTGCTCAACATGGGCCAGATGCTCCTCCCAATTGGTGTTGTAGATGAGGATGTCATCAAAAAAGATCAACACTAACTTGCGGAGAAGAGGCCGAAAGATCTCGTTCATGACTGCTTGGAACGTAGACAGGGCGTTGGTGAGCCCGAAAGGCATCACCAAGAACTCATAGTGGCCATCGTGCGTACGGGACGCCATCTTGTGAATGTCCTCGCGCATACAAATCTGGTGGTAGCCCGACCTGAGGTCGAGCTTGGTGAAGAGGCGAGCGCTGTGTAGCTCATCTAATAATTCTTCGATCAGCGGAATAGGGAACTTGTCTTTGATAGTGGATGCGTTCAGACCGCGATAATCCACGCAAAAGCGCCATGTGTCGTCCTTCTTTTTCACTAAAATGATAGGGGACGAGAAGGAGCTGGTGCTGGGGATAATCCCTGCGGTAAGCATTTTCCGAACACCGCGCTCAATCTCAGCCTTCTGGACGTACGGGTAGCGGTATGGTCGGATGTTGGTAGGCTCGGCGCCTGACTTAAGCTCGATTTGGTGATCTCTGAATCGCGGAGGGGGAAGTGAGCGGGGTGCTTGAAAGATATCAGAGTACTAAGCCAACAATGCCTGTATCTGAGCGGGTGCAACGGGGAGTTCTGGGGGTGCCGGCACGACTCCCATAACTACTGCCATCAGGCTTCCTTGACCATCCAGTTGCTCCAAGCTTGAAGGGATATTTCCTTCATCGGAGATGATTTAAGGCCGTCCAGACAATAGTGTCGTCTGTGTTGTAAGAACTCCATCGTCATCTAGTCCCAATCAAAAGTAACCCGCCGTGGCCGCTGCAACCACTGAACCCCAAGCACCATGTCGGACCCCCGAATGGATAGACGATAGACATCCTTACACCCTGTGTACCCCTGTAATAGCAGCTCAACTCCTCTCATGACGCCTTCACATTGTAGCTTGCTTCCATCGGCCACCACGACGTGGAAGGAGGCCCCTTATCAATCGTGTGTCCCACCTTTTCTGCCACCTTGGGATGCAAGAAGTTGTGGGTGCTCCCGCTATCCACCAGAATCATCACATTCTCCCGGCTAATCATTCCCGCAATCCGCATCGTGAGGGGGGATTGCATCCCTCCATAGCGTGTATGGAGACCCCGAGCTCAGTCAAGTCCAAATCCTCCTCCAACTCAGTCTCGGAGGCTATCTTGGCAGACACATCCTCATGGAGTATGAACACCTATATCTTCTGACATTTGTGCCCGAGCGCAAACTTTTCATCACAGTTGAAACATAGGCCCTTCTCTTTTCGTGCTTGCAGTTCAGCCCACGATAGACGCGTCACGGTCGACTTGTCGGCCGCCTGTGGCTCCCTGCGAGCAGCCGTAGGTACAGTACCCGTCCTCCCCGTGGTGCGGAAATGTTGCAGGTTGAATCGCTCTTCCTGAATACGGACTAGACTGATGCCATGATTCAGACTGCGGGGCATGTATGCTCGGACCACATCCCGTAGATGCTCCTTCAGCCCGGAGACAAAACAGTTGAGCAACGTTTTCTCTTCCCAGTGCACCCGATTGGCTAATTGCTCAAACTCGGTCCGGTACTCTGTCACTGTTCCTGTCTGATGTAACTTGTGCAAAAGAGCTTCAAAGTCCTCATACTCTGGTGAACCGAACCGTATGGTGAAACCGTCCACAAAATCAGCCCAGGGCACATAGTCTCTGCCCCTCAAAAACCAATGCGTCCACAGAAAGACGTCCTCCTCCATGTGGAAAGAAGCCAACTGCACCCATTGGGCCTCCGGAACTTCTTGGTAACTGGAAAAAAACTTGATCTTCTGCACCCACTCCAAGGTGTCCCCTCCTTTGAACTTTGGAAAATTCATGCGCGTAAGCTTCAGAGGCATGTAAGCCCGCAGAGCGACTTGCCCTTGCCCGTTCCATGACGGTCGCCTCTGCTCCATAGGGTCAACGTATGCACCCGAGTAGACATTGTGTGGTGGCCCCAGATACCCCTGATGAGGCTGGCCGCCCCAAGGAGCCCCGGTTCCCAATCTCCCAGGACGGCCGACGCCATTGGGCGTGGGTAAAATCCCCCTCGCACCTCCATCCCCCTCGCACCTCCAGCCCCCGCGCCCGGCGACTGTTCCGCCCCCCCTTGCTCGCCACTGATCCGCCACCACGGCGGTGGTGCCCCGGTGCCGTCTGGTGCCCCATAAGGGGCGGATCCCCCCGCTAGAGGAGCCCTGCACCCCCCAGGCTGCCGCCACCCCGCTGCCCCCCGATCCGGCGGATCCGGAGCCCGCGCAACCCGCGCCAGTCCCCGCGCGGAACGGATCGGCCGACCTGGCCGTTTCTGCGGCCTCTTCATGCGGTGATTTCCCCTTGAGTAGGGTTTTGAGTTCTTCCATATTGACATCGATCCACTCTTCCAACTGTTGTGTCGACGCTCTCATCTCTTCTTCGATGGCGGCCACCGAATCCGTCAATCCGATGTAGTTTTCCTATAGGGTTTCCAAACGATTGATTTCTTCTTGCGAGCGTGTGGTCACCATGATGGGAGGACGAATCCTCCGATACCAAATGATAGGAAGAAGAGGGAGGAGAGAAAACAAAGAGAAGACTACGGAGAAACTCGGGTTAGAGAGGAGGAGAAAGAGAAATACCTTGATAATGATGTGCATAACCCCAAGAGAGGGGGCCCCGGGTATAAATATACCCGGGCCCAAGAGGGGGCCGGCCGGCCCCCCAATCGGGTTGAACCGGATCGGTTCAGCCCCCACGGCCGCCTTTTAGATGGAGGGGGCTGAACCGGATGGTTCGGCCCCGTTGCCGCTCGCCGTCTACTTCCGCCTACGAGCGTAAGTGCGCCCAACGAACTGTGTCATGTTCGGGGGCGTAACAGGTTCCTGGTCAGTTCGACATTCTCAAGCATAGGTGACCGACAACATCCCGACATAGATTGAGATGTAGGAAAAAATTTTGATGCAACCCGTCGTATTGAGGCCTCCCGTAGGAATTTGAGCTTTTATGTTCACATTTCGAGTAGAAAAACGGACCTTAGGAAACATTTGAGGTAACAAATTTGAAACCCTAAAATGGTAGTATAGGCCAACTCAACTTGCAACAACCCGGGCTCTAGGTTATAACCGGCGGAACTAACGATCATGGAAGCATCCACTAAACTTTTTTAATTTGCATGGTGAAGCATTTAGGTTTTACAAGGTGGCGTCAAGATGATGATCGTGATAGTGATAGGTGATTGTATAACTTCGGCAAACACAAGTGTGATGAACACGGTCACATAGAGATCGTGGGTGGAACGACCTGCTCGCAAGTGCAGATGGTTCAACAGTAATTATACTCATCATATAGTTTACCATTGGAAAGATAACAGAAAATGATTGAGATAAGTTGGGAAAATATTCCAACTTTCAATACGTAACAGATAATGATTAAGACAGTGCATTCAACATTAACTTGTAAGGACTTTGTCACATTGCGAGTTGACCAACTCAACACACCTATTTCACTGTAAAGGCTTTGTGATGCAGGACGAACGAATCTATATATGACGGATGCTCGATGCCCTAATCCTAAATGCAGTGCAAGCAAGTAAACATCAAACGAAAATGAAGCTACGACCAACCCTAGATTGATATGAATACATACACGCAATCCAAATAAATGTCACTATAGATGCAAGTGCAACTATGGAGAAGCCCTATTGTGAGTGTACATGTGATTGATAGCGAGAGTAAAAATACCAGTAAGTAATTAATTAAAATATAATCAATGGCATAATTGTTCACAAAAAAATATTAAGGAAAGCAAAAGTTCATTCAACAAACAACTAAAATGCAAGTACTTTTAAGTGCGCACCGAATAATCCCCAGAAATCACTTGATTTCACAATAATAGAAGCATAAAATATAACATCCAACCAAAAATTTTTGAATACACAAAAGAGAAAACTAGAACAACAAACTATGACTTACCCATACAGGCGGTGACGCAATGTGACAAAGACAAAGATTTGAGTGATGGGAGACAAAGGTACAGTGGACTGGACTGTTGGAACAAAATTCAGTGGCTGGAATTGGGATGGGAGGTGTCGGGATTGTTGGGGCAGAGGGATTGGATCATAGGCTGCTGTAAATGATCGCAGGAGAAGGCCATGAGGGATATTGGAGTTCGGGTGTGTCGATGGCTGGGGGGAATGATTTGATATGTGGTAGATCGTGAATGAGGATGAACGAGGTTGTTGTTGTTGAAAACCAAGACAGGAAGGGTACCGATTTGGGAGGGGGGGAACATGTAGTGGGTTGTTGGGAAGCTGTGGAACAGGCATACCTCGCATCAGAGGCGAAGGGGGAGATGGGGTGTTGGTTGATGGAGAAGGAGAGGCCGGTTGTGAATATTTGAAAGGGGAGAAATAGTCGGCGTTTGAGAAAGCAGACTTACGATTAACGAAGACGACGCTTGTGTGGATTACTGATAACAGTCGTGGAGAGGGAGAAGGAAGAATGACAGCGGTTTGCGATAGGGCAGGAAGGATGGCAGGCGGTCGAATCGAGGGAGTCGGAGGTAGCCTTGGAGTCGCACCAAGGGGGAGCGGGCTCAGCGTCAAACCGAGAGGGTAAGGGTTGGAGTCCACCAGCGTGACCAAAGGAATTCTTAGAAAACAAAAATCGTCGATTGCCCACACGTCGCCTACCAATGCATATATAAACCTATAACTGAAAATGAGGCACCAAAATCAGACGACTCACAACGTCTGAATCGATCGGGTGTCAAATACAACTTGAAATAAATAAAGTAATACATAAAAATGACTCGGAATGACCATCAGGGCGCATTCGAGAACTCGGATCGTTTAAACGGGAAGCGGGTCATCGCGATCTCCATCAATTTCCCTGGCTTGAAAGCACTCATCTCCGGTGAGGGAAGATGGTCATGCTCTCGGTGTATCCTCGGGACAATTCGAGATCTCTCTCAAAATGATTATCCTTGTAATAATCATTCATAAGATAATCGAGTCATGTTGAAGGATCAACACGATCCGCTCGTGTGTTGTGATGGGGGCGATAATCTTTTGTAGTGATCGTCTCTAGCATAAAGAGATCACGTCAATGGGTTGACACGATCTTTAGAAGTAGTGTGCAGTTGTGAGGCACCAATTCAGACCACACAAGACATCTATGTCTAAGCTTATTTTCAGGCTATTCGCCCCATGATGTTCTAGAAATAAGCATAATGAGTACAAAATAAAATACATTTTATTAATTTCTTTTTAATTATCATTTTGGGTTGCTTCAATTTTTGGGTCATTACAGCAGCAATTGAAAATAATCATCATAATAACATACGTATCTCTCTCAAGGAGCTCTATGAGATCGGGTGTAGATAGACTCTAGATCCTCAAATAAAGGAGAGGAATGAAGGTGATAACTAGCCATGAAAGAACTTATGGACTCCACTATTACGTATTAAAATAAAGCCTGAACCTAATTCTAATACCAATCTGGCAATGGACGAATCTATAAGTGGCATACGCTCGATACCCTAATTTTAAATGCAGTGCAAGAGAGTACACATCAGACGAAAATGAACTACGACCAACCCCAGAAGGATATGAATGCATACAAGCAATCAAAAAATGTAACTATAGATGCAGGTGCAACTACCGACAAACCTTATTGTGCGTGTACATGCAAATGACCGTCCGAGTAAAATTATCAATAAGTAATTAATTAAAATAAAATATAAATAGTAACATAATTGTTCACAAAAATCGATTAAGGAAAGCAAATATTCATTCAACGAACAACTGAGGCACAATTACTTTTAAGCTTGCATCAAATAGGTCCTGCAAATCACTTGATTTCGTAATAATAAAAGCATAAAATATAACATCCAACCAAATATAGTCCAAGTACACAAAATAGAAAACTAGAACACCAAAATATGACTTACGCATACAGGCGGTGGCGCAATGTGGCAACGACGAAGATCTGAGGACTAGGAGACAGAGGCACTGTGGACTTGGCTGCTGGAACGAAATCCAGTGATTGGAATTGGGCGTTGGGAGGTGTCGGGATTGTTGGGGCTGAGGGATTGGATCATGTGTTACTGTAAATGATGTCGGGGGAAGGCGGGGAGGGATATTGGGGTTCAGGTGTGACTATGGCTGAGGGGAATGATTTGAGATGTGGTGGATCGTGAGTAAGGATGAACGAGTACATTACGGTGGAAAACCTAGACGAGAAGGATACCAATTTGGGTGGGAAAAGGCAGTGGGATGTTGGGAAGCAGCGGAATAGGCATACCTCGCGCCAGAGGCGAAGGGGGAGATGGGGTGTTGGTTGATGGAGAAGGAGAGGACGGTTGCAGATATTTGAAAGGGGAGAAATAGTCAGAGGTTGAGTAAGCAGACTTGCGATTAACGGAGGAGACACATGTGTGGATTACCGTAACAATCGTGGAGAGGGAGAAGGAAGAAAGGAAGCAGATTGTGATGGGGCATTAAGGATGACAGGCGGTGGAGTCGAGGAATTCAGAGGTGGTCTTGGAGTCGCACCAAGGGGGAGGGGCTCAGCGTCGCACTGAGAAGGTAGGGGATGGAGTCCACCATGAATTCTTCAAAAAAAAAAATTTGCCCTTTTCTTTGATTTTTCTTATTCATTGTATTTAATTGACCTTGCAAAGGAAAACAACAGTTATATTATAAAATAGGATTTCAAAATAATAAAGAGAGTAACTCCTTTGAAATAAATCCTTAAACATGTGCTTTGTGTCTTGCTCCTTTGCGAGTTGGCAGATAGTGTATCTTGCCTAGTTCATGTGTAGGTTGCTACACTCCATTGACTGTCATTTCCAAAACTACGTCAAAATATTTTTGTTACTATAATATACAGAAAGCTCTGACCACACTAAGCCCATATGAAGGTAAAATAAAATGCATTCATGAGAAGATAATTGTTATATCAATGTATAAGTTCAAACTCGGAAGTTTATACATAATGACAATGAAAGACCTAAAGGAGATGCATTCCATTATGCATAACTACTAAGCACCGCTAGCAAAAAATACCTATATTTCTGATAAAAAATTTGAGATCAGGAAGTCGAAATTCAGATAAGCACACTCGTGCATATATAATTTATCTTAGGTTTAAGAGAACGCATTGTCACTTCTATGCTGAGGTTCACTGTTATTAGAAAACTATAGATGAGTCGGAATCATATCACGTTTCTCTAATAACTATAAGTTTGCATGTAGCTTACAATCAAAAATCATCATTTACATATTAGTAAGAAAATAGTTGTGGCAATAGAATCTTCTAGTAATAATTTAAAATGCAAATATACAATGTATCCGGTTCCAACTGCTACATTTAATCAACAAACACAAATGTCATATTTTTTAGCTTTACATCAAAGGTGATGAAAGTTGTTGCCTTTTGATCCAACTCTAACCGACAAAACCTAGCATTCATTTGAGAATGTGCTTAAACAAAACTAAAAGGCGGTCTCTTTAAGGTTGTAGGCCTTTAGTCATGATTTTCAAGCCTGCGGTCCCTAAATGAAAGTTAAATGGCCTTCCACTATACTCTCCGTCTCTCACTAAAAACGATGGGGTAAACAAAAGTAGAAGTTTAAATTGTCCTCCACCCCCTTCCGAAAGGACTTCGCGAACCTAAAGGCGTTTGACATCTGCCATTGAAAATTTCATTACACCTATTGTAACTTTCAATTAATAGATATAATCCTAGGATTCTATCTTGCAATTGTCTTTTTCCCCAAAGCAATTCAGGTATGTCCAACCATTTAAACTTATGTTCCATCACTTCTCTTCCATGCATACGGTTAAATAGCAACTAAACCCAATCTTACTACACGGTTATCCATAAGAGAGATATATCAATCAATGGAAATCAGTTGTGGTAATAGAACAGCAGTCGAATGGCAGATTAATGACCTACAATTTAAGGACCCCCAATATAAAACGCATGCACGCGTGCTCAGTAGCATGAAACCCAACCAAATCCCCACCGCTATTACTAGCCTTCCACCGAGTTACAAATTCCAGTATCAAAACATAAGAACGGCGCTTGCGGTGTCTATTCCCCTCCGGCCACATGTGCTAATTCTCAATAAATTAACAAAAGCCAGTATCCATCAACCATGCCTCGCATGGTTGAAGTACGGGATGAGGAAAAGATCACCTCGCAGAGATGACGTAGAGCGTATCCCCTTCTTTTAGATTATCGGAGTCCCTGGTCAGCTCCTTTATCTTCTCCCTCTCCTCCTCGGGTGTGCACGGTAAACAACTCTCAAGTGACAGCAAGCCTTCCGAATTGGGAATCGTCATCCTCTGTCCCTGGAAACACCGGAAAGAACGATTAATCGGTGGACCGCAGCCAGAATCGGGATCCGATTCGAAACCCTAGATCGCCGGCAGTAGAAAAGGAAAGAGGACAGCGACAGCGCGAAGAAATCAGAGTCATAACGACCGAGGGCATGAGATGTGGGAGGAAGAACCTTGAATTTTTCCGGACAAATTTCCAATATAGCTTCAGAAATAATTGATAGTATAAGTTTAGCCCTGTTTTTATAATTCTTCCTAATATAGTCCTTTTTTCTTAATTTAAATGTCGTAACCTGCGTTTTATATAATTAAGGATATGAATTAATTAATTATGGCTTAACAAATTCCTAGTATAGCTCTCTTTTGATAACAATTCCCACTCTAGCCCCATTTTCCCACTCTAAGAAATTTTGAGCTTATAGTTTAGTCTCACACCGCTTTGAAACTTTTTTAATTACTTGTTTGAGAACCTATAAAAAAACATCTTGCCTCATAGCTAACCACACAAAGTAAGCTTGCATATCTTCACATAAGGATTTGCTATCTACAGATTGCAGGTTAGTAATTTAAAATTTTTATTTTTTAAATATATTTTGATTTAATAGCAAAAAGTTATTAGTTTTTTCTTAGTAAGTTAAATGTTTAGTATATTTTTTATGATTTAATAACAAAGATTTATTTATTAAGAAATGATTTAATTAGTTATTAATAAATGTTTTTTTAAATTCAGTGTTTTTCGGGTATTATAATCATGTCTGATGGTCTTGAATTCGAAATTGATGAGTGTGAAGTGTATCAGCACCAAAGATTAGATTTTGATTTAAATGAACTGCATGATAACAGCAGCGACGAATCCCTTGATAATGAGGATGATGAAAAGATTTCTGAAACTCAAAATAGAGTTAAAGAAATATTTGAACGATCAATTTCGGTTGATCGTAGTTGAGTTGATCGTGTAATTGTTGACAATTCATTTATTCAATTTGCTAGAACAATAAAAAATTGGACGGTTGAAGAGGATTTTGATGGAGAACAGTCACAAGATAACCGAATCATGGACTTTTTATTACTTCATGATTTACAAGTTAGAACTATTTTTATAACAAAATGGGAGATGCACTGCACTATTTGTGTTTGGTATATTCAAAATCACGTACAATTTAAAACATTTCAGTCTAATCAGTGCAGATTAGTCCTAGTATGCTTAGAGAACATGCATTCTAGTCGACCATGTACATGAAAACTAAGGGCTATTGTTTCCAAAAAATACGGAGTTGTTTGGTTGATTTCAAAAATTTCCGGCTCTCATATATGTACAAATGCAAACATACAAAATGATCATAGACAATGCACTGCACGATTTATTGCAATATTTATTACTCATGTACTTCGGACCCAAATAAACATTAAACCGAGCGAGATAAGAGATCGGATACATGCAAAATTCAATATCATGACGAGCTATAAAAAAACATTCAATTTTGAGAATGTTTATGAAAATTTTATTACTTTTGTAGTTTGTGAATGGTTATTAAAACATTCAATTTTAATTGTTGCGGAATGTTTTATTTAAGCCTTACTAAAATTTTCAAAAGTCTTGAACAACCGACAACTTATAATCGTTCCATCAAATTAAGTGAAAAGGGGCTAAAGTGAGAATTTTTTTCAAAAAAGGGCTATATTTATACTTTATAAGAATTAAGAGCCTATACTGGAAATTTATTAATCCGGATTAAAGTAATGAAAATTCTTAATTAACAAAAAGGGACTATATTGGGAAGGATTATAAAAACGGGGCTAAACTTATACTATTAGTTATTTCTGGGGCTATATTGGAAATTTGTCCAATTTTTCCCCGGGTTTCTCATAAAATTAAAAAAAAAACTTTCATATTTAATATAATACCAAACACTATGTAAAATCATTTTTAATGCAAAACTGTTGTTCATCAAAATCTTTTTTTTTTCATTTTCAAAAGTTAATCCAAAATGAGTTGCACTTGGTTCTTTTTAGGATTTAGTGACTTTTATCTCAATTGAAGTTGGATTTTATTTTGGATTTGCACATTGCAAAATAAAGTTGTTTGCAACAGCACTCATTTTTTTATATACGTCTTTGGACTAATTTTTGTTACGATTTAACCATTTGTTTAGATGATTGTTAAGTTCAAATCGGATTTGAATGTGTACATATCAATTTTATGTGCAGATAAAAATATTGTAAGTACAAATCAAATTATTACATGTAAATTAAAATAAATTCATTCAAAATTATTTAACAAAATACAATCTAATAGTTCAAATTAGTATCACAAATTTTAAAAATATACAAAATAGAAACGTTTTTAAGTCAAACTTTGGCTTGAATTGGTGTATTGGTAAAATACAAGAATTTGAAAATAGGTGCAGATCAGTTTTTTAGTCAAACTTTGGCTTATCACCAGGGTGGTGAGGTTCCCGCCGTAGGCCTCCGACCAGCTGCCCATGGCCGCTTGTTTGAGGCGCGCAGCGCGCAGTCGCCGGCTCCTGGTCGACCTATCCCGAGCGGCCAGCCTCAGACGTTCCCCTGCGGTCGCCCTTGGCCGACCCCCTGCGGTCGTCCACTCTCCCTGCCAGCTGTCGTCGACCTCCTCGCCGCTAGATGGTCCTTCGGCTGCCAGCCGCCTATCCGCCACCGTCCGAGCATTCCCGCACAATTTTCATCGTCTGATGAGCGGGTAACCACCAGCGTAACCACTCATTACGGGTGGGTGTGCATAGTAAAAAATATTAGAATAACCCGCGCACCAAACTATACTAAAATGATTTGCAATAGTGGTTAGAGTTGTTATAATTTGCGGATAACTGCATAACTACCGTAACCACCTCTGAGACATAAATAGGACCACATGTCTCACTTCATTCTCACAGTTTTTTCTCCTCCACTTCTCCTCTTACGCTCTTAATTGAAAGCTCCAACAGAGATTCCCTTGATCCACGAAGAAGCCCTTGAAGATCTTCAAGGAGTTCAAAGACTGCACGAAGATCTCCACCCGCCGTCAAGTTTCCTCCGGGAAGACTCCCACGTGCAACGCGCGAAGCACCTGACGCCTGTCCGTCAGTGGCAAGCACTCCCCGCTTCAGTCTTCAAGCACGAGAATTAATAAGTCTGTCAAGTCTCCAGTACGTGCATTCTCCACCTCCAACAAACACAAAGATTTAGCTTCACAAGTTGTGGCATGTCACCCTCCGAACGCACCTCTCTCTCTCTCTCCCAAGTTGTAACCAAAAGTGGAATGTCGCCCTCGCCTTTTCTATAAAGTCGTGTAAGCAATAACAAATAGTGAAGTTTGGTAGGTCATCGATCCGACCACGTGATTTTTCACCATGTTCCTGTGTTTTTCGCGTAAAAAAATTCTTCTTACCTGCTCACCATTTTTATGTGAATTTTGCGCACTCAATTGCTCTACGGGATAAGACTGTCCAATTTAATCCGGCCTATCAGAAACCTCGAGTGATCCGCAATAAGAAACATGTGAATGCAATATAAATATATACTTTAGGGAAAAAAGCATATATAAATATATATTTTAAAGTAAAGGAAGCTCTTATGTTTATTATTTAGTGAACATCTACATCTCCTATACATGATCTACACATGGAACTTGTTGAGAGTCAAAAACTTTATTCTCATTCTTCTTTTTTAATATTATACAAAAACTCTCTCCTATAAATAATTTAATTGATTAAAAAATAAAACTTAAAAACAATCATGCATTTTTTAATATTTAATCAAATCAATATTTGCTTAAAACATTTGCAATAAAAAGATACTAGGTTGAGCCATAACATTAATAAAAAAAATAAATTGGACAGTCAGATGAAATATTTTAAAAATATGCACAAAAAAATATATATTTTAAAGATAGTATATCAAGAATATCTGAATTATAAAAAATGAAATATTTGATAGAAATTTAGTTATAATATAACTACTAAGCATATGGTCATTGCCTGAGGAAGTTCCATCATCTTTTATCAACTCAAGTTTGGGTCTGTTTGAGCTGTTTTTTCTGTGTTTAGGACAGCTCCTTGTGAAGAGTTTTTTGTAAATCTGGAGCTGTTTTGCAGCTTTTCGGAAATCCCTCCCCCCCCCCAGCTTCTGCTCCCGCAAAATAGCTTTCTCTCTCACAAGTTTTGGAATCTACCAGCCCCGACTTTTCCAATTCTTCCTGCAACTCGCGGGAGCCGACGGATCTCGCCGGAGCTGACACATCTCACCGGAGCCAACGCTCCCTCCTCCTCCCGCTCTCTTTTTCAAAGCGCACTTCTGCACAGAACACTCAAACACTCTGCAGCTTTTCAAAACTGCTCCCCAGAGATCTATTTTAAAACAGTTCTATCCGGACAACAGCTTTTCAATCCGCCAGAGCTGTCCCAAACAGACCCTTTAATTCTAGATTCAATATCTGGTTAGATCCTAAAAATTACGGAATGTCTAAACATTGAAGAAGTGTGGAGCGTCCCAACTTCCACTTGATTAATCAAGCGTAAAAATTAATGCAAAATCACAAAAAATAAGAAGTCTGAAATCTAAACATATACAAAACCTCAAAAAATATTTACTATATAAATTAAAGAAGCTTAAAAAAGTGCAAGTATTAATCACGTGGGTAATTCACAACCGTTATAAGAAGAAAGAAACATGTATGTGTTTCCGAGATTAAAATATTAATTAGGAATATCAATAAAAAGTAATCTCAAAGGATATAAATGTAATGATGATCTGCAAAAAGGACAAAAGTAATGGATGCTAATGCAGTTGTGTCTTATATCATGTTCTGTGTTAATATGATTGTTTCACTTGCATCTATACGTGTTTCACATAAACAGTTAATATCAGACTTTTATACAATATCTAGTTACAAAAATACGTACAGTGAAATTATCCATGATATTCTAGATATTACCGAGTGACAATCATTAGACGCAACACGTGGTATTATTGAGGTTTATTAGATACAATGGATGAGCACATTGATCACAGTAATAAAAGTTGTGGTATTTGTAAAAAATTGTGATGCAATCGAGCAATGTGTCCCACAAATCGAGAAAATCCAGGGTAAGAAAATTTTAATATAGTTTGTGTACAGATCATCTACTTAAATATATGTAATAATGTTTTCTTTTAATTTTTTTCAGGTGTTATGAAGGAATGCAATAGCTGTAGCAAGGAATGAATCGCTGGTTCTTTTAAGACGTTTTTGAGGACTTCTTTCAGGCGTTTTGTTTTAACATGTGTTTGTTTTGTTTTTCAAGCTATTTTTTTAATAACAATACGAGAATGCACTAGTTGTTTATTGTAAAATTGGGGCGTTTGTTCTTTTGGGAATGCACTTGCTATTTTTTTATTAATTTGAGAATGTTTATTGGATAAAATGTTCTGCTAATTTTACTCCGAAATTGCACGTCTCATTAATCAATAATTTCCTCAAAACAACAGCCGAGCAAATGTTGAACTCGGGCCCAAGTCCCTACCACACTTGCAAATGGGGACTACATTGGGAATGATTATTAAAGGGGGCTACTTGCATACTTTTGATTAATTTCGGGCTAATACGGAAATTTGTCCAGGCAAAAATTGCTCAAATTCAAGTAACATCCAATACAAACCAAATTATAAAACTCACGATAGAAGTTAGTGACCGTCGATAGAGTCTCCATGCACACCGATAACCGATCGGCAAGAATGAGTTCTGAGAAGCAATTG
This sequence comes from Platanthera guangdongensis, assembly GCA_039583875.1. Lineage (NCBI taxonomy): Eukaryota > Viridiplantae > Streptophyta > Magnoliopsida > Asparagales > Orchidaceae > Platanthera > Platanthera guangdongensis. Next base: position 24,006,059 of record CM077152.1, on the reverse strand, counting down.
ACGATCATAGATTTCATATTGACGCACATCGATAGTTGAATTCAGAGATGCGCTATGCCAATAGGCAATTTATAGTGCCCTCGGCAAACATCAGTTGCAGTTCGACGTATGAAGAAGAATGAAAAGAACATAAAACTATTTGGACGAAAATAAATGATGTAATTCGATTATGGCTCCGTTTGGGGGGACTTATTTTCACCGGTCAAGCGGTTACCACCGCATGAACCGACCTTAATTAAGGTTCGGTTCTTGCGGTCGTAACTGCTTGACCGGTGAAAATAAATCCCCCCAAACGGAGCCTATATATCTAAATCCGATGCATGCGAGCGGCTCATGCACGTATAGTTCATAAATTTTTCTTATGTTACTTTCAATATAATTAGAATGAGAGATATAATATATAAATACTACGATAAAATGAACAAGTTTGGGAGGTAACGCTAAAAGGATGCCTCATTTCATGAAAAATTTTAGCTCAAAATAGTTCAGCTCAAAAAAATTTGAATTTTTCACATCAATTGATGTAAAGCTCAATCACTATCAAAAGTCAAAACTTTATGAAATAATTATTAAAGAATAAAAATTATATCTAACACAACCGTTATAATTCTATCTAGTTCAACTTCTCATTCATGCACTAAAATTAAATTGATTAACATTTGAAGAAATGTAATTACAATTGACAAGTGATCATTATATTAAGGGTCCATTTGACGCAACTTATTTGCTCGTGAATTTGAACTAAAATGTCATTACTATAAAACGTGTGTTTGATATGACAACAATTGCGACTACCAGCAAGAAAAGAAAAATAGTTTAAACAAACAACAGTTTATAACCACCACGATCACGACCGCCAATCCGCGCATGTAATTGGGTTAAACCACGTCGTGTAATTGCCAATGATGTTTCATTTCTTCATTTCATTGTAGAATCTTAGGATTTATTTGATTAGGCGATGGCGGGACAAACCGCGGGTTACGAACAAGAGGGGTGATGCCGCCGATTGAAACGGGGCATTTCACGGCGTTTTCCAAGCCGCGGCGGGAGGAAACACAACAAACGCCACCGCCGGGCATTTGATTACCCACCGTGTAGTGGCGTTTGTCAAACAGAGCCTCCAAACGCCGCGCCAAACGAAGCCTTAGTTTCTGCCATTTTTGACTAAAATATTAAACAATTGGCCGGCATTATACGTGCTCGTCGCATTATAAATTGATTTCTTAAGCCTTAGTTTCAGGAGGCGTGCATCACTCAAATCTAACACTCCTTCACTCTCACTGCTGAATCACCACTTTGAAGGAAGAGTGGCATTCCACGCCGGCACGTACAACAAACATTTCGCCTCCTGCTTCCACCATCGGCATCAATTTTCTTCCTCATTCCTCAAGCATACCCTGCTCAACCACCGGTTACATTAGCGCACCGATTGAAGTGTTGTTCTGTGACCTTAAGATCATGAGTTTGAGTCTCGTTAGCATCCCCTTGTGGTATGACCATTCACCTGACCCTCGCTGCACAGGGATGCCTTGTGCACCAGTTGAAATACTGCCCTACCTTGAGGGCACAAGTTGAGTCAGCCTCTTGCAAAAATATAGGACAAGATTTGCCAACATTTCACCTTTATGAAGAACCCCTTCCAAACCCCTGCAAGGATGCTTTGTGCACCGGGCTGCCCGTTTTTATAAAAAAAAATTAAAACTTCAATATAAAAAATTATTCAGAATCAAAACATGAACAATTACTACTATACCTGCAACAAATAGAGGTACCTCAGAATGACAGATGATAATATTTTTCTCTTTTTCATAAATATATATATAAGATATAAGTTTGTTTAATTATAAGCAAAATAAAAACACAACTAAAATGATATAGGGGTAATTTTTAACACGCTTCTCAACACAGCAGAGAGACCAAGAAGCTCAAAGAACAAAAAAACAGAACTGCTTGTAAGCAAGAATATGCCCTAATAATTTCCATAAAGAACAACCACCACATCCATAAAAGAAGAAAAGATTCAAATAAAGCATGACGCATAAATTAATCAGCCACAAAATTGCCGAGCTTCAGTTCACAATTGCTTGGCTTAACCTTCATCATCCTGCTCATCTTTAATCAGCTTAATCATATCATCAATTCGGAGAATCGTTATCGCCGCCTCCGTAGCAAACTGTCAACAGCAAATAAACATGAAAAAAGCGATTACGGTTTTATTCAACTCAGTTTTATTCAACTCAGTTTTATTCAGCACGGAGGGTCGATCGGTGTTATCACCATCAATAAGGTAGGGCAAAGCTTATTATTACCTGTATAATCTTCACTTTGCTCATCGCGGGCTCGATCACTCCTGCTTCAAGATTATTACGGATAGCGCCCTTCGAGAGGTCCAATCCCATGCTGCAACACGATAACAAGTCATCCGTGGCTTATTGTTGTGGATAAGAAATACACTACAAATAGTATAGTTATAGTTATAGAGGCCTCCCTTAGGACAGCATAATTACAGATATCTCCCATCTGCTTTTTGAAATTACAAAAACCTCCCGAGTTTGCAACACCAGAGGGATAGTTTATTGTACTAACTTAGCAATGTAAACTTTGGAGGAATATTTTGGTAATTTTAATAGGTAACGAGGATCAACATAACTGTAAAATTATACCCCAAAAGCCATTGGTGTGTGAGCAGATCATTTACAAATTGGATAGACGACTTGTAAAATGTCTTACTCTAGAACTCTCTGCCCTCCCACTAAAATCAAAACTGAATTAAGTCAAACCTGAATCTGGTCGAGCTAGCTTTAGATTGGAACAAAATGTATAATCAAACGTGTATAAGAACATATATATACGTGTATATAAGCAATGAATTCATATGTATGAGTTTAGGTGCATGTTTTAAAAAACTTTATCCAATGAGATGGAAAAATAATAATAGATATTAGGTCAATTTTTGGCTCGAATTAAGATTAAGGCTCCGTTTGGAACAACAACGGTGGTCGTGAACGTTGTGGTTCTGAACTTATTGTTCGTGAACGCTCGACTTCACACAAGGAATTTCATCCACTTTTATGTTCAAATCTAGTTTTCTTTTCTTGGTGGCGGTCATAACCAATGTCTTGCAAAATATGCGATCTATGATGGTGGCGTTTTTGTCCAAACTCACTGGAGAGAAAAAACCGCAAACGCGGTGGTCATGAACCGTCGTTCATGATGCCAAACCTCACCGACAAAAATTCATGCCTTTTATGCTCAAACTAGTTTATTTTCTTAGTAGCGGTCATAACCTTTGTTTTGCCAAACATAAAATCTATGATAATGACATTTTTGACCAAACTCACCGGAGAAAATAAGCCGCGCCAAACAAAGCTGAAATCAAAGTTAAGAAGCCATGCTTGACACAATTGAGATTGAAAGATCCAATCTAAAACCAAACTACCAAACTACCAAACTTGGGTCCGCTCCATAACAGAAATAGAACTTTATCCATTACAATTTTCATCGAAAGAAACTAAAATGCTTTAGCTAAGCGTATGTTCACTACAAGTAAAATTTGATGTATTTGCACAATTTGTGCATTTCATCTTAATATTGCAATTGGAAACTCTAGGCCATAAGAAAAGAAAATAGGAATTAGATAATTTTTTTGTTCCAATCAAGATCAAATCAAAATTAAAGTTGTGCTTCACTCAGATCGAGATTGGGTAGATCCAACCTAAAAATCAAACATGGCTTAGCTTGAGATCAAATCAATTGAATTTAATACCTTCAAATTTTCACCTAAAGGAACTGAAAATGTTTCAGTTAATGGTTTGTTGACTCCCATTTTTTTATGTATTTGCATATCCGTGCACTTCAATACTTCATCATATTGCAATTGGAAACTTCCATCACCTTGGAAAAATACATTGAGATCAATTTCAACCCATCTACCAACAATCACGTCCAACTTTCCAGGAGATCGTAACAGATCTCTTAACCTTGTCAAAAACATTGAAATTGTGCAGCAACTTTTATCAATCACGTATCATCTGTGAACAAACAGTGCTCGGCATGAATCTTTAGCATGTTTGCGGTTGCATGCACTGTTAACTAATGCGACGGCATCTTTCCGCAAAATAACCAATGCCCACAAAGCCTGACCCAATTGCCTAACTTTAAGTTTAAATACTTTTTCTTGTCAAGATGGAGCAATACTGGTGAGAGGTGTGATTGTTCCATTAGGTACTGATGCCTTTCCTCTCTTGTATTCTATAAAATTATAATTACTGATTGTTTTTCCTGCGTGAGATTTTACTGTTCGGATGTACCCTATATTTCACATGGACGGAAAGGTAGGAGTGGAAAGTGGAAACTATTAAAGATTATGGGAAATATACTTCAGGGGTTTAGGCATGTCCACCAAAAGCTAGAAACTGCATGAATAAAACAAGTAAATAAAATTATATGAAGGATTAAGAAGAAAAACAGAAAGACTGAAAGCAACTTAGAAGGATAGCTAAAAAGATTTATCAAAATAGGTCCATCACCTATGCAGCCTTAATAGGGATTAATGGACAATGAAGATTCATACCAACCCAAATATTCGGAATATGACTAATAATGATGAAAGATCACATACAATTCTTAATTGACCAGATTCAAGCATATAACATAGCACATCAGTTCAAACTAATGCAGCTATTAGTAACAAGGAATAATTATGAAAAACTCCCCTCAAACATTGCATAACTACAAGGCTCAAAATTACCAAAACCTCTCAAGTTTACATTGTTAACGTGCGTGTACAAAAACTTAAGCAGCAATGTTTTTTTTTTCCTGAACATGCATGTTAAAAATATAAACGTAGAGAAAATTTTGGTAATTTTGAAAGATAGAGGGAATTCCTTGTAATTATGCAAAGTTGTAGAAGAGGTCCAGTAACTGACCCTTAGCAACAATGAATTAAAGATTTAAGCTCTGACACAACGCCACTTATCAATTATTGCAATAAATAATTCCATCCACATACATTTAGTTTGATCCATGTTCTCAAGCCAAATTAGTTGAGTAAAACTTAATGTTTAGAATGCAGAAAGACCTCTAAGCAACAGCCTATAACCTAAATCAGTTTATTGTTTACCAAAGATTAAACATATTTATAATGTTCAAGAAAACTAATGAATGTCAATCAAGAAAGAATATCACAACAGTTCATTTAGTATGCGAATAAAAACTAGCAAAAATCAAACAGATAATAAATTTGAACATACCTAGAGAGATGTTGCTTATCGGCTTTAGTTTGGGCAGCATGGTGATAAGCACGAAGTTTTGCCACCAAATCTGTCGCATCTTTTGCAGCATTTACAGCTAGCACCTAAAAATATGGTAAAAACATCTGTCATAAGGAAAAATTCCATTAAAATTTTGATCATAAAAGGGAACTAATAAACACCTTAGGAATAATAAGGAGAGATTCTGCAAACTCTGCTATTGCCAGCTGCTCTCTAGAACCCAGTGTTGTGGCCAGATTCTCCAGGTACACAGACAAAGCAGCCTCCACGGCACCACCACCAGCAACAACCTGAAGGGAAAAAACAATTTAGAGATTAAAGGCTTGAATAAAACGATCAAAAATAACAAAATAAAAATCTCCAAAAAGATCATTGAACCAAAAAGGAAGAAGTAACCAAATTAAACTGATCTGTGAAAGAGAGTAACTGAGAAGAAAGAAAATCTGAAAGAGTTTTAAAAAATATCAACAAATCAATAATATATGGATGAACCATAAAGAAAATGTATATTGTAAAAAGAGTTATAGGTGACACAAACAGTTGAATTTAGGTTTCAGGAAACACGAGCACAATAAAATGGGTTTCAAAAATTTAGATAGTTTTCTGGGAAGAGAAGAAAAATTGGAGTAAAAGGTTTGGTCCAACTACTAAATGACTGGAATAAGTGTTGGGAATACCGTATTAGATTCTAGAGTTCTCTTCACAATGGAGAGGGCATCATGCAAAGACCGCTCCATCTCATCAAGCATATAGTCATTTGCTCCCCTTAGAATCAAGGAAACCTGACATTATTATGTCTCAAAATTACAAATAAATGATGAAAATACGAAGGCTGAAAATCCTGAAGCAAAAATAGATAGGGGCCAATATCACTCACAGCACTTGTATTTTTTGTGCCTTTGACCAAAATTACATCATCATCAGAAATCCGCTCCTCCAAAACTTCATCTGCATGACCCAGGAATGACGAATCATATGTTTCCTCTCCTTCCATGTCAGCAAATGTGGTAACCTGATGATCAAACAGATAACAAATTCAAGATGTCCATCCATAATAATAGCCTATCTGATAACAAAATTGATAATTATCAACAATAACTGAAATGAAAATAACACAATATAATAACTGTAAAATCCATATAAATAACCTTATTAGAAATTGGCTGTAGTACACTAGATTTTTCAATTTATATTATAACATTTAGAAACAATATCAGGAATATTAAACAATCATTGTAGGAGAAAAATACCACAGTTGCCCCAGTGGCCTTGGCAATATGGCGAAGGTCCTCTTTCCGAACACGTCTGACAGCCATTGCCCCGGCCTCCACAAAATACTGAAATCACCATCAAAGAAATTAAAATTCATCAAAGGATTTACATTAATCCGCAATATATAGCGCACTTTACGCACATGATTTCAGAAAAATGATAACGGAGCAAAACTGATTTGATAGGAAAACCAATATTTTTAAAAAAATGTGTGATTGAAGTCACTAACACAAGCACGTGACATGAAAAAACAACAACACTCGAGCCTCAATCCCACTAAAGTGGGGTCGCTATATGGATCCTTTGTCGCCATTGTGCCCTATCTTTTGTCATAATCTCACTAATGCCTAAGTACATCATGTCTTTCCTTATTGTTTCATTCTATGTCTTTATTGGTCCCCCTCCCTCGTTTAACATGCCTAGTGACTAGATTCTCACAACGCCTAACAGGTGCCTCTAATGATATCCTTTGTACGTGTCTAAGCCATCTTAGAAGAGTTACTTTCATCTTCTCTGCAATTGGTGGTACTCCTGTCTTATCCCTGGTACATTCATTCCTAATTTTATCCAATCTTGTGTGTCCACACATCCACCTAATCATTCTCATCTTCGCAACTCCCATTTTTTGTTCATGTACACAATTCACTGCCCAACACTCAGAACCATAGAGCATCGCGGGTCTAATTGCAGTACGGTAAAACTTGCCCTTAAGTTTTAGTGGTACTTACGATCACATAAGATCCCTGACGCGCCTCTCCACTTCAACCAACCCGCTTGGATTCTGTGTCACATGTTTATCAATACCTCCATCTTTTTGAACTATCGATCCAAGATATTTAAAACATTCACTACGAGAAATATCTTGATCACCCAACTTAATAACGAAGCCATCCGTCCTTCTTGTACTGCTAAATTTAAGCTTCATATACTTCGTCTTTGCCCTGCTCAACCTAAAACCCTTCTTCTCTAAAGTATCTCGCCAAGATTCAAATTTTGTGCTTACACCCTCACGCGTCTCATCAACCAAAACGATATCATCCGCAAACAATAAACACCGAGATATTGCTTGTTGGATATGTCTGGTGAGCTCATCTAAGATAAGGGTAAAGAGATAAGGGCTTAAAGCTGAACCTTGGTGTAAGCCAACAGTGATAGGGAATTCCTGTATTAATCCTCCAGATGTCCTCACCCTTGTCACTGAATTTGTACACATATCTTTGATTATGTCATATATGAAACATTTACACCTTTCTGTTCTAAGACTCTCCATAAAATCACTCTTGGAACTCTATCATAAGCCTTCTCAAGATCAATAAAAAGCATATGCAAAGCTTGTTTTATTTCTCGATAGTTGTCAATGAGTCTCCTCAAAAGATGTATAGCTTTCATGGTCGACCTCCCTGACATGAATCCAAATTGATTCTCTGAGATGTTAGACTCCCTTCTTACACTTCTTTTTATTACTCGTTCTCATAGTTTTATGGTATGACTCATCAATTTAATTCCACAGTAATTAAAACAATTTTGTATATCTCCTTTATTCTTATACAAAGGTACCAAGATACTTTCTCTTCATTGGTCTGACATTCTCTTTGACTTTAATATCTTTGGTATCTAGTCGCTTATAAAATTCTTCATAACCTTAACTTCTTGTTTTACTTACTGCATGTTTAGCTTCTTTTTGACGATTTTATATCTGACTAAGTTTCCATCATTCCTACAAGCGTAGAGTGATTTATAGTTATCCCCTTTTGCCCTCATTTTGTCTTGCACTTGCTCTTTCCCCCACCAAAATTCTTTATTTGAGGGTGCACGACCTTTTGAAACTCAAATACATTTTTCCACCATGGTTGTTAGGATCGCGATCTGGATCATAGGATCTTACGATCCTACGGTCCATATTTTGTAAATCGATCATGATTTTGTAAAGCGATCCTCGATCCGTTCCTACTATCTGATCTGATCCTGTCTCGAAAGATTCTCATCTAGGATCTCGATCCTGACAACCTTGCTTTCCTCATATCTTTAAATATGAAGATATAACTTTTCATGAGACATTAGAATCAACATAAGGGTCATCAACTAGTTTCATAATTGTCGTCTTGAAAACAACATGTTTTTCATCTTCAAGTTCCACCACCGAATTTTTTGCAACATTTTTGTTCCTATTTTAAATTTATTATATTTAATTTGGACATCTAACACTGCTAACTTATATTGTGTTGTCAAACTTTCTCCTGAAATGACTTTGCAACCATTACAAATCATTTTATCCATTTTGTGAGTCATGGGATAATCAACTTGTGACTTATTTAGCCCGCTTTTAAACGTAATTAAATATTCCTCCCTCTTTATGAAAAGCGTATTTGATACAATTAGCTCATATGTTATGACAAAATTTAAAATGGTCCGTCCTTTTTCATTACTTTCTCCATATTCATATTTTTTCTCCATATCCATATTCTCCATGAACGGCTATGTAATATACATTTTTCTTTCCTATATGTTTATTTAAGTTTTCTCCTATAAAAATCTTCTCTATTTGTATGATTTCTCTTACTAAATCATCTAAGTATTCTCAAAATTGCACTTTAATAACTTCACTTAATCCTACTTGTGACGCGTAAGAACTGATCACATTAATAGTTTTCTTTCCTATGACCAATTTAAGAGCTAAGATTCTATCACATTTTTTACTTACCCCAACAACTTCATCATTCCAAATAGTATCCACAATAATACCTACTCCACAGCTTGTTTTATTTTTTCTTGTGTACCATAATTTAAAACCTGAATTATTTAAAAATTTAGTTTTCTCACTTACTCATCTAGTCTCTTGCAGACATAAAATATTTATCTTTCTTCTAATCAGCGTATCTGATACGACCCCGCCTGGCGCTGGGCTGCTCGCAGGGCCATCTAAGCCAGGATCCATAGCCAGCCGGCAGCCGGTCGCACCAGGGCACGCGGCCCATACACCCCAACCCATCTCCACCGCGGGACCTGGGCTGCTCACAAGGCCCAACGCGAAGTCAGCCACCCAGGATCCATAGCCAGGCTACCCGCAGTGACGGGGTGTTGAGGCGGGGGCTCGATCCCCCTACCTCCTAGACATAAGACTCGCTTCCGCTGAGTCCCCATCACCAACTGATCCGCGGCTCAGTTGGTGATGGGGACTCAGCGGAAGCGAGTCTTATGTCTAGGAGGTAGGGGGATCGAGCGCCCGCCTCAACACCCCGTCACTGCGGGTAGCCTGGCTATGGATCCTGGGTGGCTGACTTCGCGTTGGGCCTTGTGAGCAGCCCAGGTCCCGCGGTGGAGATGGGTTGGGGTGTATGGGCCGCGTGCCCTGGTGCGACCGGCTGCCGGCTGGCTATGGATCCTGGGTTAGATGGCCCTGCGAGCAGCCCAGCGCCAGGCGGGGTCGTATCATAAAAGTGCACTTTTATGATACGACCCCGCCTGGCGCTGGGCTGCTCGCAGGGCCATCTAACCCAGGATCCATAGCCAGCCGGCAGCCGGTCGCACCAGGGCACGCGGCCCATACACCCCAACCCATCTCCACCGCGGGACCTGGGCTGCTCACAAGGCCCAACGCGAAGTCAGCCACCCAGGATCCATAGCCAGGCTACCCGCAGTGACGGGGTGTTGAGGCGGGGGCTCGATCCCCCTACCTCCTAGACATAAGACTCGCTTCCGCTGAGTCCCCATCACCAACTGAGCCGCGGATCAGTTGGTGATGGGGACTCAGCGGAAGCGAGTCTTATGTCTAGGAGGTAGGGGGATCGAGCCCCCGCCTCAACACCCCGTCACTGCGGGTAGCCTGGCTATGGATCCTGGGTGGCTGACTTCGCGTTGGGCCTTGTGAGCAGCCCAGGTCCCGCGGTGGAGATGGGTTGGGGTGTATGGGCCGCGTGCCCTGGTGCGACCGGCTGCCGGCTGGCTATGGATCCTGGGTTAGATGGCCCTGCGAGCAGCCCAGCGCCAGGCGGGGTCGTATCAGTATCCACTATTTCCATCGCTTTCCCTGTTAGCGTGCCTATATTCCAACTTTCAAACTTAAGTCGATCACAATTCCTACGATATACACAAGCATGTGACATACCTTGACAATTTTTTAAAAAAATCTAAGAATGATGTACACAAATGTTAAAATCGAACATGTATCATGCTTAAACACACGCTAAAACACATTCAAACACGTATATATTGTCATTTACAGTGACCTCCACCCAAACTTCCCATATTTACAAGAACCTCCCATTTACATTTTAAAATTATCACCCCTCCCCTCTGAGTTTACATTGTTAATATGCATGCACAAAAAAATGATGGGATCAGTGAGATCTTGTGGAGCATGAGTCCAAATGTCACTAGAAAATCACCAAAAATACACTCCTTGGAAAATTAAAATCCTATGAAATGCTCCTCAAGACTAGAGGAGAGGGTGAGTTAAAAAAGAAGATTGCTTCAGCCTCAGAAAAATCAATGACTTTCAAAGCCTTGTCATCAATTGATGATGAGATTGCTAGTAAGAATTTAAGAAATGGATCAGAAGATTTCAAGTGAAGAGATAACAAAAAAAGGAGTAGACCAAGATATGAAAAAATTCTTTCTAATGAAGTTATTTGCTTTGCTTGCAGAGTTGCAGGTAGACTGGACACATAGCTCATGAATGTCCAGAAAATGGAAAAGAAAACATATGAAGAAAAATGATCAAAAGAACTTCAAAAACAAAATTAAACAAAAAGGAAAAGGAAAAAGAAAGAAAAAGAATTCATTACTGAAACTTGGAGTGAGACAGACTTGGAAAGTTCCTCCAGCTCTGAGGATGAAGAAGTTAATGAAACAAAATGCTTAATGACATTGAATCTTCCTGATGAGGAAGGGGTAATAAATTTTGACAACTTTGATTTTCAATCTGAAGATTTCAAAATGACATTTGAAGATTTTTTTCAAAGACCAATTGACTACAAAAAAAAATTTAAAATGCTTTTACAAAAAAAACTCATCACTTTCAAATGAAAATAATAATCTAAAAGGTAAAATGGAAATAGTAAATTATTCAGAAAAAGAACTTAATCAATTAAAATCAAACATGTAGAATGAAAAGTTAATTAATGATCTAAGAAAAGCAAAAGAATTTGAAGATAGTCTAAATGGAAAAAGTCAGAAATTAAAATCTATTTTTGAAAATTCAGCTATTAGGATTAAAAATCTAGGGATTATGTGCTGATTCTACCTTAGAAAAAGAATCTATGAAGCACCTACCGGGAAGAGACCAATAGTTTTTGTGAGTGAAAAAGGTAAGCCAATTCCCGAAGAAACTCGAGAGAATGTCCCCTCTACCTCAGCATATCAAAAATAAACATTCTTCATATTCAAAATAAACATAAAAGAGAAATAAAAAAGTTCTCACACTTCCTCCTTGTAAAAGGGGAATTATGAGAAAACCTCCGATTCTAGAGAGAAATGATCAATCTCATGCTCTTGAGAACTATTCGACATAGGGCAAATAGATTTCAACGTCCATTTGAATATACGTCGAATACTAATCGACGTACGTCAATTCCTACTCGACGTATGAATGACAGAATGAGATTTGAGAACCTTCACAACTCTTATGATTCTTTTCCTTCTAACATCTCAATCAAAAGAAGAAATGTTTACAATAGATTTGAATGTTTTGTTGTCATAAACTGGGATACTTTATTAAGGATTACTCGTACAATCAACCAACATATGCACAAAATATTCCATATGTTAGAAAACCAAATTATAACCCTAATGATTTATTTTGCATGAACTATGAGCCCAAGCAAAGCTGGGCCTACCCTATTGCATAATTGTTTTGCAAGAACAATTCAAAAATATCACTATCCAACAGTGATATCTTGATAGTGGATGCTCCAGACACATGATTGGGAATAAAGAATTGCTAGAAGAATTTGTTCACATAGAAGGACCCAAAGTTATGTTTAGTGATTCCAACTATGGCCGAACAAAAGGATATTGGAGTAGTTAATGTTGGTGAAATTTTTTTTTACAAAGTTGCTTGTGTGGAAGGACTAAAGCATAATCTACTCAACATCAATCAGATGTGCGATAAGGGTTACAAGGTAACCTTCAAACAGGATAGATGTTTGATTATCAATAATGACCCAGGAGTCATTGTTTAGTCAGGTAAAAGATATGGTAAAATTTATTTAATAGATTCACTCTACCAAATCTGAGGTATGCCTGTTCAATTCTTGAATCTCTAAATTTGAACTATGACATAAAAGACTTGCTCATTTGAATTTAAAAACTATCAAAACATAGTCTAGTTAGGTTAACCTTCTTCAAAGTTTGTCAAAGAGAAACCATGCAGAGCTTAACAATTATGAAAGTAAACCAGGGTTTCCTTTAAGAATAAAATTCATAATGGTTCACCAAGAATTCTGTACTTATCCACATGGATCAATTTGGACTCATCTCGGTCAATAGCTTAGGAGGAAAGTCATATTATGTAACGGCCCCCTTACGGCTACCGCTACAATATCACTTGGCATTTCATAAAGAGCAAAGTGCGAACATTTAGAGTACAACAATATATGAAGGTGAGTACGAGAAATGTAATATCAGGACAAAATAAAATCATTTCATTTCATTAAAAAGTTCTGATACATATAAGACAGCCCTAACATACAAAAAGGGGCTTGCCATACTATACATATACAACTAACTCATAACATACAGCTAATATGTACAGACATATATATCATGAGAACTAATATTGACACTACATGAAATAAAACTGGAACTCCTCATGGGGACACTCTGGGTCACTGCACCTCGACCTGTGGTCATCCAGGACGCCGAACACCGCTGTCGCGACTTCAACCCAAAGCTAATACCTCTTCTCCTGGCGAGGAGTATATGGTGGACGCTGACTACTGGTGGCTGGAACCGCCTCTTCCTTGACCTGTTTAGTTTTTATTTTCTATTAGTCAAAAGACTGTGGATTCTTGCTCTTCTGGAAAGACATCAAAGAAACCACACACCACAGGAATTGTCGTTGGTTCACCTTTCATTGTATCACTCCCTTTTAGCATTACCAAAATTGTTTCACAACCCTTCCTTAATTTCTTCCTTGCGTTCAAAGAGGATATCATGATCTTTGAAACTTCATTCATTCTGGTAAAACTACATCATGTCTGATTGTTCATTGTGAATGCAATTTCCTTCTTCTTGGGGATGGATTGGTTAACCAGGGAATGCAAAGTTGAGCTTTGACCTGGACCACCTCTGGTATCCCTTCCAGCTTCTGTTTTCCACAAGGGGCATTCATGCTTCAAATGCCCGGGACGGTGGCATTTAAAACATATCTTTGTCCCCTTTAAACATTCTCCTGGGTAAGCTTTGTCACATTCCCCACAAATGGGATAACTGATAGTACCACTGGCTGCGGGGGCTGGCACCGGATGACCTTTTTAAACTTTTTCCACTTTGAGCCTCCACTTTTACTTGAAAAAGTCTTGCTCTATTCTTCCGGCAACCTCTATTGTTGAACTTCAGTCCTCCTCTGTGAGCTCTCCACATCTCTTTCAATTAACTTTGCTGTCTCCACCAACTCATTATAATGCATAATTCACTGAGAAATTAGATGTACCCTAACATCTTCTCGTAGACCTAACTGAAAGCGAAAACAACGTTCTCGCTCATTTGGAATCATGTTACTCGCATAGTATGCTAGCTGAGTAAACTCAATTTTATATTGTACGACTGATCGATTTCCTTGCATTAGACGAAGGAACTTCTCTTACAGGATCCGTTTCTCGGATGGCGGCACAAACCAATTGATGAATTCATCCAAAAATTCATCCCAAGGAATATCGGTTAGCAATCGTCCATAAAATATTCTTTGCTTCAAACTATCCCACCATCTACTAACCTCTCTCTCGAATAGGAAGGTAACTAGTTCAATCCGTCGATCCTCCGGACATCGCATTGTCTGAAAGATAATTTCAATTTTCTTAATCCAATCTTCGGTTTCCAATGGTGTAACACCACCACGAAAGGTTGGCGGCCTCATGTCCAAAAACTGCTTCAAGTGTCTATCCACCGCATCTAGAACTAGTAGTGATGTCGTATTTCCCATTCGAATGGCCTCCGCCAAGGCTTGCATAACCTCTGCTAAGGGAGGATTAGACCTTCCGGAGCTGTAACTTTCTTCTGTCATCGCAGCTCGCTCTCTTTCTAATTCTTCCATCTTCCTTCTACTCAAGTATGTTCGGGGAAGTTCCTAAAAGAGAGAAGGTAAATTCAGAAATTGGAAAACATCGTAAGGTATCAAAAATACTTTGTTAGTATTTGTCATCTGATATTTCTTTACGTACTCATATCACCCTATTGTTCGTAACCTCGCTCTGATACCAATTTATTGTAACGACCACCTTACGGCTACCACTACAATATCACTTAGCATTTCATAAAGAGCAAAGTACAAATATTCAGAGTACAGCAATATATGAAGGTGAGTACGAGAAATGTAATATCAGGACAAAATAAAACCATTTCATATCATTAAAAAGTTTCTGATACATATAAGGTAGCCCTAACATACAAAAAGGGGCTTATCATATTATACATATACAACTGACTCATAACATACAGCTAATATGTACAGACATATATATCATGAAAACTAATACTGATACTACATGAAATAAAACTGGAACTCCTCATAGGAACACTCTGGGTCACTGCACCTCGACCTGTGGTCATCCAGGACGCCGAACACCGCTGTCGCGACTTCAACCCAAAGCTGATACCTCTTCTCCTAGCGAGGAGTACATGGTGGACGCTGACTACTGGCGGCTGGAACCACCTCTTCCTTGACCTATTTAGTTTTTATTTTCTATTAGTCAAAAAACTATGGGAATTCTTGTTTTTCCTTTTACGATCATTTCTTAATTTTTTGGCATATTTCTTTTCCTTTATTTTCAGTCCTATCATGACTTATCTTACTTGTACATAATGTCTCTTTCTTTGTCTTTTAATTCGCTTTTGAGAGTGGGCTATCTGAAATGTAAACTAAACGTCCTTATCTCACACTAAGGTAATATTTTCGCGTGCCCTTGTCTCGCACGTACATATTACCAATCATGTTCATAACTCACACGATAAAGGAAGATTATTCTCCTCATCTTCCAATGTGGGTTAACACTTTCTATAGTCCATCATCTTGTATTATTACATTTCTCTTGCGGCTTAATCGTATATTTGCTCTTGCTTGTTTATTATCATCTTATCTTATTTATTATTAAGCATTTAAGCATAATATAAGAACAAAGGAAACATAAGAAATTGCATTGTATAAGGAAGAAGAACTCACTCCTACTTTCTCTTTGCCCTTATCTTTGCGTTGCTCATTTTCCCGTACTTTTTCCTTGTCTTTATCCCTCCTTCCTAGACATTTATATGGATCCCCTTGACCTAATTAGGCCAAAGGAGGCTTCAATCGTCTACGGGTTTGCTGCCCTAATAGCTAAAAATAAATTTCTTTTTCACTTATGTAAGCTAAAGAACGTTACATATTGCTGCCGTATGTATTCAATTAGGGGTTTTCACTCATATAGGGTAGGATAGCAATCCCTAACCTTCCATGAGTGAATTGGAGCAATCTCTTTCCTCCAATTAGGGATTTGGAGTCAATGGATACCACTCCTTTTGCAATAAGCTACATGAATAACAAAGTATGCCTTAAATTACTTCTGCCCTAATGTGTAAAGCTTCCTACATGAGATAGTTACTTAGGGTTTCGTTTTTCTTTTTCCTCGACCCAAAAGTCAAGTCAATATCTGAAATCGTTATGACCTCCCCTAGGGTTCCGCCAAAATTACATAGACATCACGGATTAGGGCATACAACCCATCACAGAAACCTTTCAGATGGAAATAGATGAAAGAAATCTCAAAAGCTCAAACCCTAAATTTCTACCCATTTCAATCCGTGAAAAATTTCCATAAAAAGAACAAGAGAACTGGAGAGGAAGAGATTACCTCTCGTTAGGAGGAGAAATCTGGAGAAACAGAGGAGATTCGCGCCTTCTACGACGATGCGGCTTCCTGCGGCTTCCGTCGGGCACGACTGCTGTTCTGTTCTGGAGGAAATGAAGACTGCGGGCCTTTTTACCCGATGTCGACCCGATGCCGCCCTTTATCAGAGTGACACGCACCAATGGACCGCCTACTGCCGGTTGATTACTCCTCCTACCGGTCCAAATTTAGTTTAATACTAACTTAGTTATAAATTTTCTTAACGTAACTTATTTCATAACATAATATCGTATCTTATATCATAACATATTAAGCAATTTACCTGCAAAATTTTACGTGACGTCACATATTATAAGATACACTTGGATGTTCTTTCTAAAGTCTAAGTCTTATACTTTCAAAGTCATCGCAAACTTCATTAAACAAATCCAAAACGAATTGAATACTTCAATTGTACTGATCAAAAGTAATCATGTCATTGAGTTTGAGTCTCACAGGATGAATGTGTATGGTGAAGGGGAAGGGACTAAGCATAACTTTTGAGCTCCTAAAATTTCACAATAAAAAGAAGTTACTGAGAGAAAGAACAGAACACTAATTGAGATAGGTAGAATTTTATTTGCCGAAGTCAATCTACCTGAGTATTTTTGGGCTGAAGCAGTAAACATTATTTCTTAGATGTTCCACTTCAAGTAAAGTTTATAGATGTTTTAATAAAAGAACTTTATGTATGGAAGAAACAATGCATATAAGTTTTGATAAGACTAACATGCTCTATGAAGAAAATAACATCAATGTTAATCCGAGTGTGCAGGTAGAAGAAATTATATAAGGAAAATAATCAGTTAATGTTTTGTGAGACCTTTCAACCTATCACCAACTTGAGCACTCCATTACAGAAGCCAACATACAATTGTAAAATTGATAAAGAAGATAAAGAAAATGAAGAGCCCCCAAGAGTTGATATCTTGAATCACACTCCAGTTGTTCCTCCTACTCAAGCTGAAGAAGTTGATGACCTCAATTCACCAGAGCCTCAACCTTATGACCTTACTGCAACCTCTATTGCAGAAGAGGAGAGTATTGAAGACACTCCACAAGGAGAAAGGGTTGGTCTTCCAAGAGAACTTGTTAATCTCAAAAATCAGCATATCACTTGGCAAATCAAATAATGTCCACACTTGAAGAAAAACCTCGTAATAAAGTGAAGTATAAACATTCGATTCATGCCTTTAAAATACTGAATGGAGCAGGCTAGAATCAAAAAAGAAATTCACTTTACAGTATTCGGCGTACGTAGCCAGACTATTCGACATATACTGATTTTACAAAAGTATGTGTTGAGTAGTCACTGTACGTCGAATGCTAAAACATAATACGTTGATTTCTATTCAACGTATATAACTAGGTCTTCGTGATATTTAAGGGAGGCAATAAATCTTTGTTCCCGTATTCTTCTGTTAGAAACAACTCTTCAACTTTCCGCCCTCTTGTTTCTCGGTTTCTCTGAGGCTTTCTTACAAGCTAGACGAATGACCACCAAAATCAACACCGGGTTTAAGGTGGACATAGATTCATTCAAAAATTATGAAGAACGATATGAGTACATTGAGGATATCTTCAAGGAGAACAATGTGGGTACAATCATATGTGAACAAAGTAAAATCAATAAAGAAGAGTTATTATAGTTTCATCCAAGTGTCAAGATAGCAGAAGAGACTTGTTTTTATGCACTTGTGCGAGGTGTTGACATTATCATCAATACAAAAACAATTGCACTCATTTTCGGGATTGAACGAAGTGAGAGAGAAGAAATGTTGACCAAAAATGATATGCTTCAAGCCTTAACACAGTTACGAGATTCTCTGATAAGAAACCATCGAATATCCGAAGAGATGAGGTTGGTGCAGAATATCGATTGTTAGTTGATATATTCGACAAAGTGATCCTATGTAAAACTAAAATTCACAACATCATAACAGAAGAACAACTCAGAGTTATGGCATTCATGATGTTGAAGAGAAAAGTTGATTGGCGTAAGTCGATCTTTCATCTAAGTCAACAAAAGTTATTTCTTCCAACAATCCACTATGGCGGGACCTTGAGTATTATTGTGCATTGCTCTTATTCTTCTATTTGTAATTCAAGCAGTTTGAACATGCCTTTAGGTTGACGCGGGTAAGACTCTAATGAAGACTACGGCTAAATGCAGCGGCCGACGAAATCAATCTTGCAAAACAACATTTAAAAATTATATAACTTGATTTTTCCACAATTGAATTAAAGCATTTAAAATAAGTAAACAAAAGAGGAGTATAAGCGCGAGATTGTGCAAAAACAAATCACTAGTTGAATGAGCAAATACAAAGACCAAAACAATTGAAAACAAAGCTTATAAGCCACTATCTCTTCAAGTAGAGAACAAGCATAACACCCAACGGTAAATAAATAACACACGAACCTTGAGTACCATGACTATAGTGTGGGGAGGGCCGGAGGTATCTTCGGAGGACTGTGGAGTAGCTGGGAGAGCATCCGGGGGATGAAATCGGGTCGGATGGTCGGACAGCTGCTGTGCGGAAGGAGGGGATTAAATGGAGAAACTGCTCCCTGGGATGAGAACTGTTGCTGTTTGAGGGGCCGAGGATGAGGAACTGTTACTGCCTGGGAGTTCCTGCAGCAAAACATGGCTAGTGGGGGATCTTTGCTGGCAAAAAGAGGCGTGAGGGAGTAGATCCACAGGAGGTTCTGGATTAAGGGGGAGAGGTGGTGGTTCGGTTGGGGAGCTGAGTGGGGAGTGGGGGCAACAATTCAAGATTGATTTAGTGGCTCCATGTGTGGATGGGGAGGGAAATATGGGGGCCGGCTATAGTGGGTTAGTGGGGAGTTATTGGGGCTGGCTGTGAAGGAATTAAGGAGATAGTGGGGCTTAAATTTAGAAATATAGTGGGGGCTAAAATTTAGGAATGAATCCTATATTTAAGTGTGGAGTGGGCGGTTAGGAGGGTAGTGGAGACTGGAGAGGTGGTTAATGAGTGGTGGGGTGGCTGCCCGCAGCCGCAGGTGGAGGAGGGTGATGGGGGAGGTGGCCGCCGATGATGGTGGTGGTCGCTGGAGATGCTTCCGGCGATCGCCGAAAAATTACAAAATAATGGGAAATGAAGGGGGAAATGGCGGTGGATCACCGGATGTGCCCGGAGATGTTCTATGGTGATCGCCGGATATGAAAATGGGGGAATATGGGGCAAAATTAATTTAATCATCACATGCATTCAGGGTTTCCTAGAAATAGCCAACAGGCGCGCAAACCCTACGCGTCATCATGCATCAATTTGGTATCAGAGCCAGGTTCTGAAATTTTCTAAGTTTCGGAATATCTGCCCTGCGTAGAATAGGAACCCCGCATAGCATTTTAAATTTTTTTTAAAAAAAGTTTTAAAATAGCATAACCATCCAGCGTTTGCATGCATCTGCGTAGTGGTAGGTTAGTGAGTACAAGTTCACCACATCACAATTCACCACATGAACACCCTCAAGAGGTAAAACTCTGAGATGTGTCGAGTTGAACGTGGTCAACTGAGTCGTGGAAACGGAGGGAATGAACCACCCCCGTGGTTTCTATCTTTCGCCCACCAAATAGCGTCATTAACCGAGAGTGTCTACCAAATGAGAGAAGGATTTAAAAACTTTAGTGTTAGGATGAATAGTTAAGAAGTACCCCCTCGAGCGTCAATGTCACCTCCAATTCAAGATGAACATTTTGTCCGCCCACATCACGAAACCCCCCATCACTACTTAGAAATGTCTACACTTAGGAGGAATCCTCTATTTGAGGATTACGAATCCACTTACACTCATTCCCATAGAGACCCACCAAGGAGATCTTTACGATACTTCGATGATTATCCTCAATCACAGTACATCACTTATAGAAAACATGTTGATCCACCGATACGATCTCATTATGCTATAGACGATCAGCATGATGATTGTTGTCGTTCTTATCCTTGCACTTGAGTGATCCTATTGGTCCTTCGATACAATATTATGATGATAGGGTTCAGTATCACTTCAGTTATCGACACTACACGTCTCCTCTATATGAGGAACCTGAGTATGTATATGTGCGACCACCACCATACGATCGTAGGACTCACGTCCACCCACGAACATGAGATGATTATGTTATGGAAGAACGTCACGAATACCCCCAAGAATCCTATAGAGGTCACGCTCATCAAGATTACATCACACTTAGTAATTCTCTTATTGTTCCGAATACAAATATGACGGTGGCCAAATTTCAACACTTTGACGATCTACACACCCACATTGCCCACTATTAAGGGTCGGCGAGAGCACTCCACTTCCCAAAGCAGGGAAATTTCACCCACTATGTCTGATATTCTAATACAAGATGTGTGGAGTCAACCCCCGCGAGAGTCTACTCCACTTAGTGAACCTGCCCTCGATTTTAAGTGTATTAGCCCTTTATTGAGTTAAGACTTTTCGCACTCTTCACCCGATGGCGTACCGAGTCACATCACGATCGGGAGCCAAGAGCTATGTAGTGATCTTGAGGTTGCCACCTCTTCCCTTTCCGGGAACATGACCCCTTCTAATGGCTTGTTTCTGGAGGACCATCACTCTACTGATGGGTTCTTTGACGACCCTTCTATTGAGCCTCCAGATAAGTCTCCTCGTCCTTGTGTGGATGAGATTCATGTGAGTAACGCACTTATGAATTTTAAGACATTGACACCTTTTCCATTATCTCACCTGATGTCAATAGTGCTCCAGAAAAAAGGATTTTGAGTGTGACATTCATATAATGGGGTTTGATCGTAGCCATCGGGTCACTCGCACTCTAAATGAGTTCTGGGACGTACCACCTGCTGACTCATCAAATGCGTTCTTCCATGTGATAGGTACTCACCTCATTCTAGAGTCGCATCCTATTATTAGTGGATATGGTTATCACTTTGAAGACCATCGTATGCACGATGAGTTTCCATATGTCCAACCTGGTGAGCCTCATGATGCCTCACATTCCCTTAGTAAACTTATCACGATTGTCATACATCACGTGCAATATCATTTATATGAGAGCACTCCATATGTTTTAGGAGTCTATGCCAATAATCGTCGCATTTGTGACGAATATTATTATACCCCTCCCGATGAACCCCCAGATAAACCACATATGGGTTCACCGCACATTTGGGATGTGTCTATCCATAGTAGCACAGTCGAGTTTGAGGGTGCACTCACTGATTCATTGATATTATATTTTGTCACCCGCACTTGCAGAGACAGTTCGCACACCATATTGACTCATCTTATCACTAATGTCACTGATTTTCACTTGAGTTTTCATCGCCCTCACGATGAATTCTTCTATGATCCACCTTTCGAGCCTCCTGAACATGTATGTATCTCAGGAGTTGCTTTTAGTATCTAAAACTTCTGGTTTGTGGAGTTAGACGTGTTAGTAGTTCATCTTTTGCATTTACACGATTGGCATAAAGAATTTGAGCGAAAATTTCATAGTACTTATGACTTATATGCAACTCAAGCTAACAAGCATAAAAGAGCTACTAGTTTCAAAGTGGATGACTTGGTGATGGTTCGACTAAATCCGGAACGGTTACCCGCGGGTACCGTAAAGAAGCGAGCTGCCCGTGAAACTAGACCCTTTTGAGTAGTAAAGCGGATTAGGCAAAATGCGTATGAACTTGAGATGTCTTCCATTTGGGGAGCAAATCTAGTTTTTAACATAGCCGATCTGACTTAATTCCACGATTACCCGTACGAGTCTTTAGATTTTCCCTTGCCTTCTCCTCCATTTGATTTTTCTGGGTTGGTGAGTATTAGTAAGAAGCCACATTCTGGACACACCGACACTCATTCAATTACTAACACATCGCATGTAGTTCTTCCATTTTCCACTGACAATTTTGAGGCCTAGCATGAGATATTTGGTTCGTTGGCATGGCGAACCTGCGACCGAGACCAGCTGGGCTTTGGCTGAGGAGTTACAACATGGATGTTGATCTTCTACAGCACTACCGCTTGGAGCACTCACCAAAGATGAGTGATTTCGAGAGGGGGAGAGTTAGTGAAGACCAACCCAGATCAGGTCGATGAAAAAATGCCCGACGCCGCACTCGTTCGGACCTCTACCGGCCCTGAGTTTTACATTATTATTTGTGTTATGATGTGTTTTATTATTTTACAATTTATTTTACATTTATTTTGCAAATGTTTGTTTGAAAGTATGTGCACGCCTGCGTGTGTAGCCGCGTTTGGAACGTTTATTTTATTATATATATATATATATATATATATATATATATATATATATATATATATATATATATATATATATATATATATATATATATATATATATATATATATATATAGTTAGGGTAAAGTCCGGTTCAGCTCCAGCCGGTCCTATTCATTTCCTCCTCAATCGGCTTGGTCTCCTTCCCGATTTCAGCAAAACCACAAGATTAGGGCTTGAAAACCGTCTCTGACAATGGTGCAGCACGTCCAGCCCACGATACCTCCTCCAATGGTGTCGACGGCCATTTCGGCCACGAGCGCTGTCATGCGGCTCCTCCTCCGAACGGCTTTCTATTAATTTCTTTTTTGTTTTCATTTTACCCTATAAAAGGGACATGTAATCAGATTGTTAAAGGGATGTTGATGAATGATTTGATGATTGCTTGTGTATTCCCGTTCGGAGAGTGGTCGAATGTGGGAGTTGACAAACAAACCGTTGACGAGTACACAAACGAGTTTCTGGTCCTCCAGTCACGTTTAGATCTGAAGAGGAAGACCACATGGTTGTGGCCCACTATCTGAATGGACTACGGTACGCGATACGAGACCAGTTAGAGTTACATGATATGCAGGACCTGGGAGAGATCTCTAGTCGGGCACGCCGAGAGGAGGCCCTCCAGAAGAGGACATCTGGTCAGAGGTCTGCTGATGGACCTAGGTCTACTGATAGACCCACTTCGAGCATCACCACTACTACACCCACATCTGCTACTACTGATTCCTCATCTCTTGCCATTACTGGAGCACCGACTCTTCACCTTGGCCTGTCCCGAGGTAAGTAGCCCATGGTAGCCCGACCCCACACTGGAGTGTTTGGATGTTTCAAGTGTATGGAGCCCGGGCACAAATCTTCTGAGTGCCCGCGACGTCAGTTCATTGCAGTGATTGATTCCACCGCCGGGGGTGAACCCGAGTATGGGGTTTTCCTTAGTGACCCCAGCCTGAGCCTGCCCGAGACTGATAGTGTCATCGAGGTCGAGGGCGAGCAAGCAGAGCACCTAGTTTGTGCTCTTCACTGTAGTTTGATTACCTCTGGCGAGACCACTGAGCATGATCCTCGAAGAAAGGAAATTTTTCGCATTATCGCCCGCATTCAGGAGCCTTTTTGTTCCATTATTATTGATAGCGGCAGTATGGAAAACAACATGTCTCAGTGAATGGTAGAGAAGTTAGGACTTGTGAGACACCCCTTAGAGCAATCGTACCATTTATCTGGGGTTAGTAGTCTGTTGACTATACCCATTACTCATCATTGTCAGGTAGAGTTCTCTATCGGGGACGTGTATCGTGATTCGGTGTTTTGTGATGTCGCCCTCATCGATGTTTGCCACGTACTTCTAGGACGACCATGGCAGTATGACCGACATGTTCTGCATGATGGTGTGAGGAACTCCCATTCTTTTGATCACCATGGGCGCAAGATTATTCTTCTTCCCCAGAAGAATGGCCCTGTTCCTAGAGCACCTGGGAGGACCTCACTAGCATCTACTTTGTCGTCCTTAGTCTCCACTACACCACTCCTATTTAGTGCTACGCTTCGGCCTGGACCCTTGCTCCAGGGGGAGGCAACTGATTTTTGAGTCATCTATTTCGGGTGCTTTAGAAGCGCCACCTTTTATTGACTTCGTATTTGACGAGCACGCGTTTAGTCCGCATCGTTTGTCCTTGGTGGCAGTCGAGCACATTGGGGCACCTCACCTCCATCATTTGAGGTTTGAGATTTTTAGGTCGAGTCGTACGAGGAGAGTTGAGATGACCTGTAGGTTTTATATTCCTCGTCGGGACACCCGTTTCCAGGGGTTTTTGTGGAAGAACAAAATCAATAGATTTGGAATCTGTTTAAAATGTTGTGACTCCAGTGGGATTTTATCGGGTGACGTCAAATCAATGGACGGCCCTGGTCTAGCGGACGATCGTGAGTGTCTACCAAGCAAGAGGATGTTGCGCGTCATGAATTACTGATTCCACGGCTTGCTTCAATTTGTTTCACGTTCCCCCCCCCCCCCCCCGTCATCCTCTGCAAGCTCTAATATTTACTATTTCTTTAAATGATTTGCATAAAATCAGGCTAATGGATTGCGAGTTTGGGAATGAAAGGTTCCTTCCAGGTTTGGGTCGCAGGAACGGCACCAGCAGGACACCTATGCAGCTTCTTTCTGACCACCGTCTTGGACTTGATAGTGATTGGTTGCATTGCGTTCTCGTCAGGGACGAGTTCTTTCAACCCCGGAGGAATTGATGCAACCTGTGATGCATCTTTTTATTCTTATTTATTGTACCTGTATTTTTCCTTTTGCCGCGCACGTTATTAGCGCCCTGGATGTTAATTTTGTATCGCGCATTTTTGTTTGGCTTGTTGGTTTGACCGGTCAACGGGTCCCTGAATGCATAGGCCTGGTATTTTAGGTGATAGGTTAATTCGGGCAAGCTATAATTTAGTTAACTATTTTATTTTAAATTTATAAGTTTTAAAACGTCCCACTTGGTGTGTCAATAGCCCAAACTTCAAAGTATTCCAAATGTGAAACCCTAAACCTACCCCTTTAAAAACAACCCACCCCACTATTCCAGACCGGGCTGGAATAGAACGAACAAGAAAATCTTTTTCCTGTTGTCGCTCTCCCAGCGCCGCACTCAACCCGCGACGGCCCTCAGCTCCTGCTCGACGAAGTCTCTGTTTGAAGCCACCCCCTCCAGCGTTCACCTCCTCTGACGGCAACCTCCGACCGAGCATCTCAGCCTTTGCTTGAAGGCGCTTCGACCTGCAGTCGTCTTTCCCGACGGAGATCTTCCAGAAGCTCTGCCGCCTCCAGTGCACAACTCCTCCGGCGCCGACGAACTCGCCAGACCCTTTCCTGGGCTCCGGCGACCCACTCTGCACCGGTCGCCAGCTGCTTCAGCTCAACTCCGGCGCATTTTCCCGGCTTCCCGTCAGCCCTACTCCTGTTCCCGATCTGGTTGCACCACCCAAAGCCATTTCTGCTTCCGGGCAGCTTTCCCCTGCCGGAGACCTTCACCCCCAGTGATCTCCAAGCAATCCCGAGCACACGGTGTAGCTTCTCCTCCAGCGTACCCGGAATCTTGCAGTGGCTGCCACCTCTGCCCTTGGTATACCTCTCCATCTCATTTCACAACCATTAGTTACGTTTATGCTCAAATTTAAATTGAAAAGTTAATTAGTGGAGCTTGCCCTAGTTTCTTCATCACCTAATTATCGTTATTTTCCATTGCCATGTTTGACCACTTTCATATTTTGTGCATGTGGAATTGTGTTTTGTGATGTTACTACGTTTGTGCGGTAGTCTTGCGTTCGCGACCGACGCCTCGACCGTTTCGTTCGTTAGAAATAGCCCGCGTAATCCCCTCGCGCCAATTTAATTTTAAAAGATCGTTATTTTATACACCTATGTGGACACACTTTGACTTAGCACATCATTTTTCATATTGTGATAGGAGTATGTTTTTCTAGAGTAAACAAATATTGGCTCTATGCTAGAAAGCGTTGGTATGTCCAATTAAGTTGTGTATCTGTACCGAGTTTGTTTCTGGTACTGGTATGTTTTTGTTACAAGTACGTGTATCGAACGTGTTGATACGACACAAGTTATTAACAAAACGGCTAACTTGCCTCTAGACTAACCGGAAATTGAAGAAGTTGATCTCCAACAATTAAGTTGATGTCCATCAATGAAGAAGAAGAAAAAAGTCTGATGAGTAAACTTAAGTTTAATTTTGCATCTTTTAGTTAAACATATAAGATCTTAAATTTTAAAATATTAATAAATGCTTAATGTTTGAAAACTTCATGTTATGTTGCATTGATTTTCGGATTTGTACTTCAAGTTATGATTTTTGTTTGATGTTTCGATGTGCTGAGAACTATTTATTGCACTTGTGATATATATATAATATTTATTATAACGTATCATGACATGCAGGTATCCTTGTTTTCTACATTTTTTCGTACCGCCGCATCGAGTACGTATCGTGCCCGGTACGCATAACCGCACCAGTGCTTCCGAGCTTTTCATTTAATTTCTTGTGAATAAATAGTGATTATCCTTCTTTTACACATTGTCAAACAATACGAAATCTAGATATGAAATCCTCGAACACCATGTAATAAATATAATCATAATATTAGACATTAAGCCTAGACAACCCATGCTTACTTTTCTCCGCAATTAACTTGACTTGTGGCATGTTGCTTCGGGTAACACCGTAGCCTAGATGCCCATTAGCTAATAAAGGGAAAAATAAATTGTTAAGAATACATCATATTAGAAGATAGGCCTCCAAAGAATTACAAAATGAATGGAATAATAGTCCATTAAACTATATGTTTGTAACAACCGTTAAAGAAGGAACTATAGACAAATATCTTTTTCACAACTGTTGCTTCATTTTTCACACTAAAAACACTTTTGATTTGAAAGATGATATGCCTCGAAAAACATTAATTATAAAAGATACTAAGTGCTTAATAAAACTAATTGAATTTTGCAATTAGAAGGTAAAGATCATAATAAGGATGAGAAGAGCTTGCCTTGAGTGACATGTCATCAATACCCTTCGATGTGAGGACAACATTAGCTCCTGCCTTGAGAATTTTGTCAATACGCTCTTTGGTTATATCTGATTCCCTAAAAGAAAAAAGTAAAATAACAATTCAGGATCTTGTGATGATTATGACAATTAAAGAAAATGCAATCACATTATGTTTACAGGTATCTTAATCCAATAAATTAAAAATTGATGTGAGATGAATTTAGTATCACTCTTCAGCAAGAGACATTAATGTTATAACACCTCAAATGTAATCTTGAGATCTGAATCTGAAGTAGTGTTACAATTCTTTATGAAATAATTAAAAACTCACAGGTCTGAGGTCGCACAATTTAAAAATAAATCGTAGCTTGGATTTTTTATTTAAATAACTGAAGCACCATATAAGTCTATGTATAGTACATAAACAATTTCCAAATGGAGAAAATGAGTGAGAAAGAAGAAAATCATGAAAATAAAAGAGATGCGGGAAACATTATGGGTTGCTATAAATTAATAACAAACTAACGAAGTAATCATGTTGCATTTCACTAGACCTACTTTGACTACAGCAGTTGTCCCTAAATGTTCAGCAATTTCCCTTGGCGACATAGTTACAAATATGATCCTTCAGGCCCACAGTTGTCTCGTCAGTGTTGTCAACGTAATCTTGTTCGAGTTTATAATCTGTGAAGTCAAAAATGGCATTTATGTAATTTCAATGTATGCCCACTCCTGCTTATATAAGGGAGGCGGGGAGAGTCATTTGAGTATCTTGGATTCATTGTTTTGTTGGGCTCTCACAGGGGAGGAGCTCATTGGGGGATCCTGCGCTCAAGTGTTGGATATCAGACATTCTTCGATATGCCATAATTTTGATTAATCCACCACTTGTTTGAACCCTAATAGTAGGCCCTTCAACTCAGTACCTTTCTTCCGTCGATAGACGCTTCCATCCTCTAGCTCGTAGGCATTCACACCTTCCACCTTCATCCTCGCACACGATCCCGATCAACATTGACCTCGCACGTGCCACTTCCACATCCATCCTCCTAGCAGCAGCCCCTACGCACTTCGTCCTGTCCATCTGACTCTGCTTTAAGCTCGATCGCCATTGTAATACATCCACCACACCTGTTTCAATTTTCTACCGCCGAGTCCACGGTCTCCCCATAACTAGTTCAGCATCTTCCATTACATCAAAGATTTTCCCCTTCTTTCCTTGGTCGTTGCATCTCGCAACTCTAGATCGCTCTAGCGGCCATCCCTAGCGTCGACTCAGTCCAACCACTCTCTTCTTGCCACGCCATACACCATTCCAGCGTCATGCTCGCGTACTAGCGTCATTCTTTGTACACACACTCTAACAACGGCTCCCCAACCCCGCTAATAGCCATTCTTCCCTTCGTCTCCTCCGATTTATGCCAACAACTCGTTCAATGGCACTACACGCCAATGAGTATGCTTCCGCTTCAGCCTCCACAAATTCCACTTGCTTGATTTGGCTCGAAGTTTGTTAAGAATATCTCACTATCCTCCACAAGCTCACAACCACCGCCTTCAACCGTCAATTGGCACCTCAACCTCCTCCAACAGCGCCTCCTACGGGCACATCATTGACTACATGGGTTCCTACACCTTGTTGTGAACATTCACAAAGCTCATCTCCGCCGAATCGAGATTCCACTATTTGATGACACCGACCACCGTGGGGAGATTGTCAGCGCCAAACAATTTTTCGACCTCCAATCCACACCCGCCAACCAAAAAGTTTCCAAGGTGACAATCTGGATGGAGGCCCTACACTCTACTTGGTGCATTTAACACGACAAAATGTCATTGATCACTCATATCCCACATTGAAGGAGGAATTCCTCCACCATTATGACACACGCCAAGCAGACAATGCCTACGACCAGATCAGCTCCGCTTGTAAATTTGACACTGTCGAGACCTACACCGAATTCATCGAGCTCTCCACACATGTCACTAGACTCTCCCCTGACCATTATTTGGAGAACTTCCTAGCAAGCTTGCAACCCCACATTTGTGCCCGCTTTCATGTCCACAATCCATCTACTCTCTTCGGCACCATAAAACAAGCTCGTTGCCTTGACGAGTAACTCTACACTACCCAGCCATCCTCCTCTACCGGAGCACCCCCACCAACTTCTGCTATAGTCGAAACCCATCCACAAATCCATCTCGTGGATCTTATGCCTCCACTTGGACCTAAGTTGATTGGCCGTCCAGATCCCCCACCACACAAAAACTTGTCATTCCAGGAGCACCTCGAGCTTTCACCAAAATGGCCTTTGTTTTTGTTGCCACCAGCCTACACACATGGACTTGTTCATGTTGCTCGGTGATGAAGACGATGATCCCTACGTTGATGACTTGGATCCCGACGCTCATTGCTGACCCCTACGGACCTCACCAAGCATTGTCATTGTAGTCTCGCTTGCGCCTATGGTCTATGTAGCCATACGTGGCATTTATATAAAATCATTGTACGTTCATTCCCGCTTATATAAGGAAATAAAGGAGAATCATTTGGATGTATTCATTGTTTTGTTAGGCTCTCATAAGAGAGAAGAGTTTGTAAATGGCTCATGCCCTCAAGAGTTGGATATCGAGCATACCTCGATATATTGTGTCGTAATTTCAATTAATCTATTTCTTGTTGGGTTCGACGATAATGATTAGCTACCAAAAAGAAGAATTATCCTTTTTTGATATTGTATCGTAGTTTTGTCCCTAAATGTGTAGCTTTTTTCCGAGTAACATGTTACTCTCTGAGAATGTGCATCGTGTATTTTTACCTAATGATCGTTGGTCAATGAAAGACCAAAACTACCTAATATCTGCTTGCAAGTCCCTCAAAAGTTAGTGATCATTGTTTAAGGGGAAAATGTATGACCGGACCATGGGTTCATTTGGCTCGGATTTTTACCTTCGGTGTGCTGCTCCTTTTGCAACATCCAAGCCAAACTGTGCTTTAGTAGTCACACTTCTAACAACTTCTACCGAAAACAATAGTGTGCAGCCCAATCTCTCCCGTGCACCTAGACCCATGTTTGTGCAATGGTAAAAAAAAGTATTTGCATGCATAATATTGCATCTGCCCTTCTGCTACTCATGTGCTTGCCTTTTCTATCTCGCACAAGCATTCGCCACAAGCCATTGTTGTTCCTTCCTTCTCCAACGCTCAAGTTCCATTCTTCAACATTGTTGACGCCCCCTTTCTTATCCTCTATTGAAACTCCTTTCCTCTCCGCCACTGGAATCAGGAGGGGTATAGAAGACTACCATGAAACCTACAATCGACAGTCTCATGTTCTTCTACTGTGATGTAATCCTTGTCTTCTCCGCTGTTGAAGCTCCCTTCTTAAGCCATGGTTTTGAACATCAGTTTCTTCTTTCGAGGTTTCAAACATATCTCTCTTCCTAATGATCATGCTAGGGTTCCAATAAATTAATTCTTTTTACAGGATTCAAAAATCATTTTTTATAGTTCTAACTAATAATAGTGTAAATAAACTTAAAAAACAATTTATTTGTACAAATGAAAAAAAAAATAACATTTAAGCTCACCATAGATAAAACTTGTGATACCAAATATCTCATTGATATTTTTATATCAGGAACTTTGGAATACTATAATAATTTGTCTCCTATAGATTATAAGCCAATCTGCCAACTCAATTTTAACTTTAAAACAGTTATGAAGATTTTGGCAAACAAATTTTGTTCAAATCAAATCTTTTATTAATATTTCTCCATGTATAACAATGGATAAATAAGAGGAAGTTCAGTCATTATTATTAAACATTAACCACACAATTATTCTTCCAAATAAGTAATATAGTTTATCTATTCTGAACTGTATGGGAAACAGAGTTCTTTCAAATAATTCTCATAATTTCACCAGTGTCCACAGCTTAGTTTACACCCACAATTTTACGTCACTGCTCTTATCGATATTGCATCCAAACCAAACAGAACCCAAGTGGTCAAGAAAGGATGGTGACAGTAAATCAGTCTTGTAGGAGAAACAATATTGACATACATAAATAAATTAAGGAGCATGTAAGGAGATCAACAACAATAGAAGATGCAGGTAAATAGATAGCACTACACCACTGCAGTAGCAAGCATTAGAGAAATAAAAACACACTATGGTCAGAACAAATGGACCAAAAATATTTGTCTATATACCGATCAATAAAATGATTAAAATTTGAGATCTGAGTATTATATTTTCCTTAAAGAATAAACATAACCACTGTTAACAAAATAAGAATCCTGATAATAATAATATAATGGGAAGACTCCCCTTATATGCAGAGGAGTAATGCAAAGTATTTAAGGAAACGAATTTAATACAAATTCTAACATTCCCCCTAAAGTTGGGCATGTTATATTTCTAATGCCCAACTTGTAAATAAAACGACAAAAAACAATCGCCACAAGACTCTTAGTGAGAATATTAGTTAATTGTCCCTCTGAAGAAACAAAAGGAGTAAATAATTTTTCCCCAATATTCTCTTGATAAAGTGTTTGTCCAACTCAATATTTTTAGTGTGATCATGCTGAATGGGATTGTGGGAAATACTAATTGTGATTTTGCTGTCACAATACAATACAACTGGATAGGACTAGCCTCACTTAGTCACAAATTACACATAAGGGAGCGTAACCACAATCTCTCACATAAGTCATGTGTTATAGCTCTAAATCCATCTTTTGCATTAGACCATGAGACAACGGGTTATTTTTGCTTCTCCAAGTAACCAGGTTCCCACCAACAAAGGAGCAATACCCAGATATATAACCTCTATCTTCAACAGATTCAGCTCAATTTGCGCCAGTATAAATTTCAATTTTCAACTCAGTATTAAGAGTGAAGAAGATGCATATTCCCAGTGAGGTATTCAAAAACCTTAAGATTCTATAAGCAACATCGATGTTTCTTGTCTTTGGGGAATGCATATAATGGCTAACGACCCCCACAACATAAGTTATGTCAGGGCGAGTATGAGATAGGTAGATTAACTGTCCGACAAGGCATTGGTAACCAATAACATCTTCAATGCAATCCACATCATCCCTTCCAAGACTATGGTTGACTTCCATAGGAGTGTCAGGGGGACTACACTCACTGACACTAGATTGTTTCAGTAAAAAAAGTATATATTTTCTCTGAGAGATGAAATTACTACATTTAGATCTACTAACTTCAATCCCCGAAAAATACACAAGTTTTCCAAGATCTTTTACTTCAAGCTCCTACGCCAAATTCCTCTATAAAATTTTCACTTTTTCAACATCGCTTGTTATGATGATGTCATCAGTATAGACAATGAGAATCGTTAACATGTCTTGTTGTTTGATAAACAAAGTAAGGTAAGCAAGACTTTGTTTATATCAAAGAGAGCTCATGACTTTGTCTGTATCCAAGAGAGGTCATGACATTGTGAAAACAACCAAATCAAGCCCTCAAAAACTAAGAGGGAGGTCGTGAAAGAATGCATTCTTCACGTCCATTTGAGTAAGATATCATCCCTTGCACATATCACAAAATAGCAAGACTCTTATAGAACTCATTTTGTTACAGCCTACAGGCGCAAAAAATTCTTGATAATCGAGCTCCGGGGTTGGGGATATCTCTAGATTTTAAAGGCTCAAAACGCACCAAGGCGCAAAGGTCTTGGTGCCTAGGCTCAAGGCGCAGACGCACCTTTAACAACATAGGATATATTCCCCTGCCACCAATCTCGTTTTGAAACGTTCCACCAAACCTTCAGAATTTTGTTTCATGGTCAACAACCACTTGAAACCAACGGTCTTCTTTTTGTGTGGGAGATGTGTTAAATCCCATGTATGATTTTTTCCAAAGCTCACATTTCCTCAATCATTGCCTCTTTCCACGTTTGATGCCCAAGAGCCTCTTTTCATAAGGATGGAATAGAAACAAATGCAAGAGAAGATACAAAAGATTCATGTGAGGGATTAGAGTGTCATAGAAAATATAATGAGAATGGATGTTGGGGTAAGATTTGATACATTTACTGAGGGCAGTGAAAAATTAAGAGTAACTTGTTGACACATTTGGCAGTGGCACTAGAAACATGGGATGAGCACGTGTGTTAGGACCTTTACACCATTTGGTGTACACATGTAATTCACGTTCTTTACGAGGAAGCTCCCCTGCATTGGGAGTCTCGTCATGAGTTAGAGTATGTGGAGGAATGGAGTGTGGAGGAATGAGTAAGGATATAGTAGGAGAACTCACTTCTTCTGTAGGTGTAGACTCCCCCTAAAGTGGGGTTACATAATAAAGCTCAGATTCATGAAAGATAATATCCATGGTGACAAAGATCCTCTTGATAGGAGAATGATAGCATTTATACCCATTCTGAGTAGGAGAGTAGCCAAGGAACGCACTTGAGAGCACGTGGGTCAAGTTTAGACTGGTCTGGAGAATGAATGTGAGCAAAGTACACAACCAAATAATTTTGGTTGGAGAGTAATTAGGGTTATCCCTAAGGTGATAAAAGAGGGGTTTGGTGCCCCAAGACCCGAAAGGGAATGCGATTGATGAGATACGTACTCGTGAGAATGGCTTAACTCCAAAAGAATTTAGGAAGGTTCATAGTTAATAGTAAACATTGAGCAACTTCTAAGAGGCGACATTTTTTTGGCCCATCCATCCCATTCTGAAAAGGAGAATAAACACATGAAGTTTAATGGAAAATGTCATGATCAGCAAATGTTCAAAGGGGGAGTTGATACACTCTCGACAATTATCACTATGTAAAATTTTGATAGTAGTAGAGAAATGGGTAGAAACCATGTTATAAAATTTCTGAAAAGTATAACTTCACTTTTATTCTTCGTCGAATATACTCAAGTAGTGCGAGAAAAGTAGCCAATACAAGTAAAAAATCAATGACACCCAGAAATTGAGGCACTGGAGCAGGACCCCCAAACATAAGTGTGAACAATATGAAAATGAGTAATACTGGGTAACGATACATGATTAATAAAACTACGATGATGTTTGGCAACAACACATACATCACAAACAAGATTTTTAAAACATATAGAAATAACATAAAATAAACGTTACATGGTAGCAACAGAGGGATGACCAAGACGACGATGTTATGTGAGCAAGGCAGAGGTCTGCGTGGTGTGGATAGCTTGCAGACATGGAAACCCAATAGAGAAAGACACAAAGTGATGGAAAACAAAGTAACTGAGCATTCAAGAGAATAAGCTAAATGGATAACTGGAAGTAAATTGTGGGTAAAATTTGAAACATGAAGTATAGAAAATAAAGCGAGAAGAACAAGGGATGGATTCTTTTCCAACAATACATGAGAAAGATCCATCAGTATCTCACTCTCTCTTTCGAAAAGAGGGGAATATGACACAAAACCTGAAGTTGATCCATACATGTGATCAGTGGCTCCTGAATCGATAATCTAATGTGAAGAAAGTCAAGTAATAGCAGAGTTGGCACCTGGTGTACCTGGTGGCAAGGGAAGATGAGGAAGAAGAGGCGGTGGGAGTCTCAGGAGTAAGACCATGCATCAACTGACAAAGAGACAACATTTCTTCTGAAGAAAAAAGGAAGATTGAGGAGAACTGTCCTCGGGAACCTCAGTCAGATGAGTTGGGTGATATGATAGAGAGTTTCTCCGTGGAGTTCTACCATGACAGGGACCACCACGTGATGCAGATCCGCCTCTTGGAGGAGGAAAGCCATGTAGGCAGAAGCACACATCCCAAGTATGACAAGGCTTTCCACAATAATCACAAATTAAGTGATCCTTATATATAGGCTTTGACATGAAAGCACGAGAAAACCGACCTCCAAAATTGGGTTGATGAGTCATTAATGTTGACCCCACAGTAACAACAGTGGTGTTCCAAGATTGTCTGTAGTCAAACTCTTGTTATACAATGCTATAAACTTCAGTAAGTGACGGAATAGGAACACATCCCAGAATTAGGACAGTATCTGATCAAATCCCCATGCAACCCATGTAAAAACTCAAAACGCAGGATTACGATCCTCGTGAGCCCTAATAAAGAGCTCATTTGTATTACAGGCCATGACAATAGTGTTAAAATGGTTGTACTCTCGAGACCTAAACCAGCTGAGTAAACTCGAGATAATAAGCAGATGGAGAGCGGTCACCCTATCAGAGAAGGAATATCTTGCGGCGTAGATGATAAATTTATGTCGAATAAGTAGACTCAGCCTGTTTCCATATGTCAGCACCAACGTCTAGGAAAAAGGCAATTTCGAGCAACAAACTCCTGCATGAAATTTGTGAGCGATGACATAAGATAATTCTTGGACTCCCATGAAGGCCAATTTGCAGAGTTCTTGGCTGGTTCACTGGTGGAGCCACTGGTATAGCCGAAAAGATGTTGAATCTTTAACGTCAAGTTAATAGAGCGAGACCATGACAAGTAGTTTGTGTCATTCAATCCGATCATAGTGATCTGAGAAAAATTATGATCATGACCTGCCCGAGTAGATTCAACGGGGGTCATAGAGCTACGGAGTCAATCACGTCTGACATTAAAAAAATCCTCCAACAAAACTACTCCAAGAGAACGGTGTGGGGCTACAGAGACAAGTCTTCAAAGAGCAGAGGTCAGATACAACACCATTTCAGAGTTAGGAGTATTCCTCTTCCCGTAAAGAAAATATCTAGATAT
Organism: Platanthera guangdongensis; assembly: GCA_039583875.1. Classification (NCBI taxonomy): domain Eukaryota; kingdom Viridiplantae; phylum Streptophyta; class Magnoliopsida; order Asparagales; family Orchidaceae; genus Platanthera; species Platanthera guangdongensis. Next base: position 23,969,839 of record CM077152.1, on the reverse strand, counting down.
GATTTTGGGGAGCAACCAACCGTTTTAATCGTCTAGAAATCCAGTATGATGATAAGAAGATAAAAGCAAAAATCCTCTAGATTTGGAGTCAATCGAACCGATGGAGGATCGCCGGAAGCCGCATCCTGTCAGCCAATACCGATCGGCTGACATAATCTGTCTTGCAAGTCGATCGGTGTTGCGGTTGCAGAGGCGAGAAGGGGAAGGTCTTGGGGGTCGAGAACGGTGAGCGAAGGTGGGACGGGCGAGCTCCGATAGTGGGACGGGAGAAAACGACGAGCGGCATGGTTAGGGCTAGAGACGAGCGTGCTTTGATACCATGTTAACAAAATAAAAGCATGATAAGAATATGATGGGAGGACACCCCTTATATAGAGGAGTAATACAAGAAATAGAAAGAAACTAATTTAATACTAAATCTAACAACCACCTTCCATAACATAATTGAGGCTTATCCAAGCAAATCGCAAACTAACCTGGCCAATCCTTCTCCCCTTACCCATTCATCCTTATGACAACATCATTAGGCATTAAACATAAGTAACCAATATCATTATTCATAACCCTAACACATTAACTTTAGCAACCAATACCTAAACAACATTTAGAAACCACACAGGCTCAAATAAATCACTACCCTGCTTTTTTCACTACACTTACAAATGCTCGAACCATCTCAACGTACCGACGATAGATTATGCTCATTGAATATTATTTCTTTTGTAGTATATTTATTATCACATCAACCATCACTCAATATGTCTAGAAAACCTAGGCAAGAATAGACTAATTATTTTGGACTATAAACTTACAAAAATATTAGTACAGAACAATAGACAATTGAGCCCTTGGACCTATTTAATTGTTATAAAGATATAGCCATATAGGCGAACATCTCACCTAATAAGCTGCAAACAGACTTACTTATCCTGCGAGACTACCTTCTTTAGAATTAAGAAGGCTAATATTTGATTTAGGGAAGGCTAGGTGCGACTGAACTCTAAACGTGCAAACTCTAGGTGCAGTGTCGAGGGGAATTGAATTATAAAGTAAAAAAAAGATTTGCTTTTTTTACTTTCCAGGGTTTTTTTAGTCATTTTTGAGTACAGAATTGGTGAGAAGGATCTACTGCGCCTACTTCTTTGCTTCACCCAACTGATGATGTATACATGCGGACAGTGATCCAACAATAACTAACAAATAATAACTAAAGCATAAATCTCACATAGTTAACACAAGCAGTTGCAAATATTTTTAAAAGACAAGCAGATTCGGTCTTTCTCCAATTGGAGGGCCAAAAGCAACACACGCAAGCGATAAAGGTTTTGCAAGGCACAATTAGTCACAAGAAATAACACGCTATAAAAAGATAACATCCATATGAATATAGGCGATCAAATCCATACAACAATGCTGAAATAAATTACACAATATGATTAAACTCACGAGTGAGGGGTCGTAGGCGAAAGGGTCATCGTAGGAGCAGTGTTGGCTATCCATGAATATTGCACTAGCATGAAAGTAAAAAATAAAGAGTACAACAGGGGGGAGACAACAAAAGAGGAAAGGAAACAAAAACAACAACTGAAAAACTCAGCCTCCCTCCAACCCGCGGCTGTCCTTAGCCACCAGATTCTGGAAGGTCAAATCCGCCCCACTCCCGGCCATTCACAGAAAATCACTGGCAATCGCAGCACGCGCACAATGATCTGCAGCACGATTGGCACCTCGGGCGGCGTGCTGGAACCGCACCGCCGAAAACTCCCACAGAAAGGTGACATCATCATGCAGGGGCGAAGTAGCCGACCGAGCAGTCTGCCTAGCCTGCTAGATGTAGAACTCCATCACGTTAGCCGCGTCTCCTTCGATGATGACACCACGTGCCTCAGTCAGGGCGGGAGCACAACCCGACAGGATGGCACGGACTGCCTCGAGCTCCACCCTCCCAGGGTCCCAGTGTCAACACGCAAAACCGGCCGCCATAAGAACTGTTCCAACCTCTGACCGAACCACCAACCCAAGGCCGGCCCATTTAGAAGGCAGAAGAGAGTCGTCCACATTGATTTTGATCAAACCGGGCGGTGGGGGCACCAAATAGAAGAGTGAAAGAGCCTTGAAGGGCGAGAAGTGCCCCAACATCCCGATTTGCGACCTTGATCGAAAAGTGCAATATTCTCCAAAACGGTAATAACAACGACCATGGGGTACCCACCTCGCGAGCATGGAGCTTCGCGTTTCTACTCAGCTAGCACTGGTAGATCACATAACAAAGAAGCCGAACCAGAGCAATGGCCACCTCACCAGCTTGCCGAGCGGCGGACATAATTTCCGTCCAACTCCAACCCGCAGGAATTCGCACGCCCCGCCTACAATTCCCTCCCAACCGCCACCACCCTACAACACCCTCCTGCCAAGTGGTCCGATCTTCCGGCACGCCACAATCCCAAGGGGAGAGGGGCGAATCAGCAAGTCCACGGCGATAAAACCACACCTGCGTGGGAAGAGCATCCCACGGCCATGTGGTAAGCCACGCCCGCGTGGGAAGCCACGCCCGCGTGGGAAGCCACGCCCGCGTGGGAAGCCACGCCCGCGTGGGAAGCCACGCCCGCGGTGGTGGCTATCCGGAGGGGTAAAGTCTGCTGTATGGTAGCTTTTGGAGGGGGCTTAGGGCTATTTCTGGACTGGTTTTTGTTAGAGGGTGCTAGGTTAGGATTCTCGTGGAGGAGAAGGACTGGACATGATGTTTGGGGACAGTAAATGGGCTGCCAAACCTTGGATTGGGGATGGACCGTTCGGATGGATTGGGAGAATTAGGAGAGGGGGTCAGATGAGGGGGATTTGGTGGTTGGGCTGCTGGTATGCAGAAAGAGGGGGGGCTGCTGGGCTTTCAGGACAGTGCAGTAAGGATAATGGTAGTGATCGCCGGAGTGTAGATGCAGAGAAATGGGAAGGGTGGCTGTTTGGTGGTGGACAAAGATGTTCAACAGAAGAGGTTTGGATGCAGTCTTTTTAGAGGAAATATAGGGAGGGGGCACTGTTGATTTTGAGAAGAGTTAATGGTTATCTGCTGCTTTAGAGGAAACCAAAAATTAGTTTTTGTTTATGCGGTGAAAGGGATTGGATACAAAAGAAAGAAAAGGAAATATGAGGCCAATACCTAGGAGTCGGCACCAAGAGGTTTCACAGAGTCGGCACCGCGAGAAGACGGCTGGATTCCAGGAAGAAACCCTTCAAATTCTGTGATATCTCATGTTGGCTTCCCTTACCTTTTATTTATAATAAAAGGTGACTTAGGACAACCATCTTCGACGGATATGGTTTGTCGTACACGATGGTTGTCTGATTTCTCTAAATAAAATACTAAAAAATAAAACAAAAAAAATCGAAGCAACAATCTGAACAAAACCGTGGACTCGGATCATCCATCGGGACCCTCTAGAAACAAAATATGAAAACTAAAAAACAAAAACTTAGTTCTAAGAGTTTCATCAATAGATTTGCCCACAAAGCCAAAGTGATTAGCTTCAGTATGTAGAATAAAGGTAAGGTGTAGATGTACAATGGGATGATAGTGAGATAAAATATCGACTAAGAGCACCAAAAAAGGTCAAGAATACCGTATACTTTAAACAGTAATGCATCTTAGACAAATCTAATAGCTCAATTCAACTCTTATCCTGGAGAGGACAATTTTTATCGTTACTTCAGTATCAACGATGGCATCAATTAGTTTATGCTATCTATCAGATGGTGTCAGATTGAAATTTGATAGCATGATCAGATCAATATCAATTTGATCAAAAAGAATCAATCGGGAAGCATATCAAACTAAAATTCATTATCATCAATAGCAATATTCCAACTTTTGGATAATCTATTCTGTATGATAAAATTCTAAGAAGAAAAGAGTGAATTAAATTAAAAAATGTATTAGAATATTTCATGTTTCCTGTCCAATGATGCTAAATACAAAACAATGAACCTGTTAGTTCCACTTTTCTTGAGATGACCTAATACACATGCATATTTAATATAAACTGACAGCAAAAGCATTACAATAATTACCTTTGTCGTATTTTTTCGAGCTCTTTGGGATCCGACACTAAGACTTGAATGCCCATTTGCATTTTTGTCTTCTGCAGGTTAAAATCAAGGCAAGCAATTTTAGCTGGAGCAACTCTACTTGGCATTCCTTGAGCTGCACAGCCTGTATTCAGAGCATATCCATTCAACAAGTAGCTATCTCTGGCACTCTTCCCATGAGCTTTTAAAATGTTTATGCCCTATCCAAATGAAAAGGTATAGATAAAAGAATGTTGGAGACGAGTAGAGAATACAACTGTATTTAAAATAAAATCAATAAAATACAACAAAATATTTATAGCACATTTACATACAAACTATAAGAATATAACAAAGTAATTGACACATGCTTTCATATTTGGGATAGCTTGCTTATAATCTAGGCTGGAGCAGCAAAGACAAGCTTTGCATTTCAAAGCCCAAGCTAACCACCGCAAGCTCATGGAACATGTTAAAAGGTACCAGGTAAACAGAAGCTCAGAAACAAGTCTCACATTCATCAAGCTTTGCTCCAAATCCAAAACCTATACACATGAAAAAAGGATGTGATGTCTAAAAAGCGTACAGGCACACCCTTCTATGTCAAGTTCATAGGTATGCGTGCACACACTCATACTCTAAGGATTTGCAAAAGTGTAGTCTGTGCCCACACATAACACATTCTATAGGGTTTTTGTTATGAGTCCTTTTATGACGTCCTTTAATGGCGTTATTTATTATTATATTTTATTCTTTTTTAAGAGTCACGTTCTTATATGATGTCATTATTATGTTGTGTCCTCTTTAGTCTCATGTCCAAGGGTGTCGATTTCCTTTAATGTTATTTCTTTTTTGGTGTTAATTGCAATTTGTAAGTCCTATTTATAGGACCTAATGGGTCTTGTATCGGTATGCATGAATAAAAGTTCTATTTCCCTAACCGTGAAAAAGATTGTGGAAGCTCTCTCTCTCTCTCGAGCACGCCCCGCTTAAGCAGCCGCGATCAAGGCTCCGTAGTATCTCCGCCACCATCATCTCCACCACCGTCATCTCCACCACCGGTCACTCTGCCGGGCAACATTAGTAGACCCATAACAACTTGGTATCAGAGTCATCCTTCCTCGGATCGACTATTCCGCTGCTCCGCACAGCCTTCCCGTTGTTTTTGCACGTCAAGCTCGGGACTTCCCAGCCCACGCACCAGTTTCCGCAAGCCAGGGCACGCGCGTCACAGGCTCTTCTCATCGTTCAGCAATAGAGGATCGCCGAACCACTGTGGGTTTGCCCCGATCGTCGAGCGGCGATAAAGGGGACGCACGCCTCTGTGTCTTCCAGGATTCACCGGCGCGGGCTCCGTCTCCGACAGGATCGACAACCGCCTCGTCTCACCTCATTGACGGGTTCCTCGCTTGCAGCGTCTCCTTCCAGCGGCAACCCAGAAGAAAAGCTGCGACCAAACCCGGGCTCCTCCTCCGATGTCGTCGCGCCTTCGACAATGTTCCCCTCCCCCCCCCCCCCCCCCGCTTTCCAGCGTCGACGCGCACACCCGGTGCATGTAATCCACGCTACAGCGCCTCTACTTGGGAAATCTCACGCGCTAGTTTTATTCCGAGTCCTTTACTTGGGGAATTCTCACGCGTGCTCTCATTTATTAATATCCTATCTTCCTGTACTATTTTATTCCTATTTTATTCATCATACGCCTCTATTTGGGAAGTCTCGCGCAACTCCCCGCCTTCCAACCTTCCTATTTTTGCGCTTAACTCATTTCTTAATTAAGGCCACCTGCTTTTATTTTTGTTTCCTTTCCAAAAAAGGGGGGATACTTAAATTTAAATAGGAGCAGCCACCCTCCCATCATAGCCACGTCTATTATTTTATTAACACTATAGGACGGCGACGAGGCTCTCACGGCAACTCCCCGCAAGCTACTCCGGACGATTTTAGTCGACCCATCACCCGCTCCGTCTCTCGGCAATCCAATCAACCGATGGGGGACTCGAAAGATTTTACGGCTGCCCTCCAGGACGTAATGAAGACTGTCCTGACTGCCATGGAATCACGCTTTCGGGATGCCGAAATCCGGCATCGAGATGATATGGACATTATCACTGTCAAGCTAAATGAGCTGACCACCTCCCTTCCAATGGTTACTATGCCACCCATGGATCACGTCAGCAGCAGCCAAGTTCCGCTACCGCCGCTCATCCGCTAGGAGCCTCCACTGCAGACCATCTTACGATCTGATGCTATCAATCAGCCGCGCTATACCCGGTTGGAATTCCCCACCTACGACGGGAAAACAGATCCCTTGAGTTGGCTCACCAGATGCGAACAATTCTTTGCACATCAACAAACACCAGCAACTAAATGGCTTCCTCTGGCCTCCTTCTACCTTCACAACTCGGCCTTGCTTTGGGCCACTCGTCTCCTCACTGAGCAGTCGGGTCTAGTGTGGGACGACTTCAAGTGATTTTGCAACCTGCGTTTCGGCCCTCCAATCCACATCAACTCCCTTGGTGACCTAACGACACTCCATCAGACGAGCTCCGTGGACGAATACCTGGACCAGTTTCAACTTCATTTGGCACATGTCACACTATCAACGGAGCGGCAGGTCAACATATTCACCGCTGGACTTCGCGAACGCCTACAAATTGACGTCGAATTTGAGGCTTCTCCAGACTCAGTGACCGCGATGAGCTTGGCTAGGCTTTGTGATCGTCGCCTCCACCTGGCACAGGAGGCCTCTATGCCCACCGATCTGGGCATTCGACCAGGTCATTCCGAGGGACATTCAGCCCCACCAGTGTGTAAACTATCTCGGGATGATATGATAAACGACGCGCTAAGGACTTATGTTTCAACTGCGACGAGCCGTACACACGCGGCCACAGGTGCAAATGGTTTTTCTATCTGCAAGTCGAGGACGCTGACGACGAGGGTGTCGGATAACACGAGACACCATGGATCTCCCTCGAGGTTGATGACAAGCTCGTTTTTGCAAGGCGGGAGTGATGTTATGGGTCTTCTTTATGACGTCCTTTAATGGTGTTATTTATTATTATATTTTATTATGTTTTAAGAGTCGTGTCCTTATATGATGTCATTATTATGTTGTGTCCTTTTTAGTCTCATGCCCAAGGCTGTCGATTTCCTTTAATGTTACTTCCTCTTTGGTGTCAATTATAAGTCCTATTTATAGGACCTAGTGGGTCTTGTATCGATATGCATGAATAAAAGTTCTATTTCCCTAACCCTAAAAGAGATTGGGGAAGCTCTCTCTCTCTCAAGCACGCGCGCTTAGTCAGCCACGATCGAGGCTCTTTAGTATCTCCGCCGCCGTCATCTCCACCGTCGGCCACTCCGTCGGGCAAGATTAGTAGACCCATAACAGTTTTCTAGGGCCAGACTATATAAGTCTATGAAGCTTAAATGCTCATATGAACCATGCATAAGCAAAATTTAATAAACTCTAGAAAGACAAAAACAACCATCAGATGATGAAAAGGAATAGAAAGTGAAAACAGGGAGACTAATGACAGAAGGTAAAAGGAAAATTGAGTATTAGCCTTCTCTTGGGTAAAACTTGACGCAAATTAACTCACAGATAAATAAATATATTTAAGAAATTCAGAATATTATGCCGATCATTTAAGCAAATGTTGTATGTTTATAATGATTATCAAGCCATACCCCATTGTCCTATAAAAGGAGGCTATGATTTTAGATCTAGTATGCATTATTTAATGAATCAAAATATTTTCTACTTGTATTCTCTCTCTTGCTTGAGTGTTGTTTTATTCTCTCTCTTGCTCCTCCCTCGCTGAGATATTTTTTCTAGAGAGGCAAGTAAACAACCAGCAGACACTGAAAGAAGAAAAATATAAGAACACTGAGCGAGAATACTAACTGGTGGGAGAAGAGCAGATGACAAAAAGAGCACATTCACAAGCACAATGTAAACTAGATCGGCTCAAATCAGAGATAGAAATTAGAATTTATTTTTAAATTGTTACTTCAACATTTAGGATATTATGACTTATATTTAAAAATTATTATAAATTTTCATTAAGAATTCTAGTTATTTCTTAATTTGTAATTATAAACTCATGTCCCTTGTCCTGCAAAATGAGGTTATGGTTTAGATTTTAGATCTAGGTATACATAATTGATTTAAATTATTGTAAGTTTTCATTATGAATTCTAGTTATTTCTTAATTTGTAATTATAAACCCATGCCCCTTGTCCTACAAAATGAGGTATGGTTTAGACTTTAGATCTAGGTATACATTGTTGAATGGATCAAAACATCCTTTATCTACATTTTCATATTATCTCTCCATCTCTAAGTTTTTCATTCATTCCTCATCACACAATAGTCATGCTTTTGCAGGTGGTTGCACACAATCCTAACAACAATCTTCTAAAGGCCTGCCCACATAAAATCCAAATGGTCCGCAAAAACACTAACTTCATGTACCTTGACATTGAAATGCAAACAAGGCAATTCATAAATCCCAAAGCCATTGAGAAATTGCAAGCCACCTCTTCATTGCATACATCTTTAATCGCCCAACCAAACGCCACATTCACCCTCGAGAACAGAAATCAATAACTAGAATTTCTGATGTCTCTTTATAACAACAAAATTTCTTATGCACAAGGAAGAGAATCATATGCACTCGGGCTTAGCTAGTTATAGGGAGGGGGTGCTTGGAGTAAGGTTTAACCAAATTCCACTCACTTTTCTCTCTGTCTGTCTCTCTCGATTTTTCTATCTATCAAATCCTCTTGTCGCTCTCGCCCTAGCTGCACGCTGCATTGACGTTGTTCTCAACCGGAATCCCTCCATCCTTCCTCGCCAGTCACCTTCCATCACCGAGACAGGTTCACGAGGATCCAAGAAGGGGCACTCCAACCTCCCCTAGGACTTGCCCGACCACGAATCTGATCCCAAACGGAGGTCTCTATCAACTTTGTATCAGAGATGACGTCCTCCGCAGAGGGCCCTCCGGCACTGCTGATCGCCGACGCTCCTCCCGCGCACAAGAAGAAAGTGCACGACACCGCTCCACCCGCTCAGCATGCAAAACCGTCTGACCCATCGCCTGCGCCTACTGCACGAACTCCTGCTGCAATACAACCACTTCTTCTGGGTTGCCTCTCCGCCTGCGCTAAATTACATAAGGACAACATTGGAATCCTCCCCACTCCCGTTGACGCCCTTCGTCCTCTGGCACCAGCTACAATGGACGAGAGCGGCCTTACCTTGTCTCAGATTTTGGAATCATTTCAAAAATGATGATGGCAAACTACATTGCCATCCTTGAGGCCACCCATAATTGCAACAATGTCGTTCCGCCACCACCACACGCAGTTTTTGGCTACTCCCACGACGGGCTAGCCTTCCAACACTGACCAGAAATTTCCTACCCCCCCCCTCGCTCTGACGTAAGTGGTATCCCCCGTTATGTGAAGATGGACTTTCCTCACTTTGACGGACGTGAGGACCCCCTGGCTTGGCTTACGTGCTACGAACATGGTTTTGCCACCAATGCACTCCTTGGGATGATTGGATTAGTGTCGCTTCCTTTCACCTCATGGGCTCGGCCCAATTATGGTTTTCCCAGCTAAAGCGGGAAAACAACATTTGAGATAGGAGGATTTCAGGGTCAATGCAACCTCTGATTCGGGTCGCCCCTTTGCAACAACCCCCTCAGCGACCTCATCTCTCAGACAGACAGGGACTGTTAACAACTACTTAGAGCAATTTTTGGTGTTGCTCGCCTGCACCCCCTCCGTCCCACCGGCACATCAGGTGCTCATCTTCACAGCGGGCCTCCACGAGCATCTATGTTTGGATGTGGAGTTCCAGGATCCGCGGGACTTCACTACCGCCATGAGCCTTGTGCGTGTCTGTAAGAAGCGTATTTTGATGGATTGGCCACACCCGGGGTGTCGTGATGGCAACAAACCTTTTAGGATTTGTTCGGCGCGCCGGAAATGGAATTCTGGAATTGGCTTTGGGCAACAGTAAAGCCAATTCCGACGTTCGGCGGGTCGGAAATGCTCTGGAATCGGTTTTTGGAGAAAAATTGATCGGCTTTAAACCTAGTTAAAATAGCGTCACACCAATTCTTTTCTCCGCCCCCCCGGTTTTCGCGATTTTCCCCCATCCGGGCTTCCCGCAGCGTGCCGACGACCTAGCCGCCCTCCCGATCGAAGGCGATTCTCCTCCCACCGATCGAAGGTCATTCTCCTCCCGATAGCGGCGACAAACTCCTTCGATCGCAGGTATACTTCCTCCTCTTCCTCCTCTTCTCTTCTTCTTCCTATTCCTTCTCTTTCTTTTGTCTTCGGATTCACCTTCTCCTCCTTTTCCTCTTCTCTTCTTCTTCCTCTTCCTCCTCTTCTCTTCTTCATCCGAGCTTCAGGTCATATCCGAGCTTCAGGTCTTCGGATTTTTCTATTTGTTGAATGATTTTAGACCCAGTAATCATTACTATCGGTTTATATAGTTCTGATATTAATAATGGTAGCAATGTTAGCAATGTTAGATCCAGTAATAATGGTAGCAATGTTAGTAATGTCTGTAATCATTTTAGTTCTGATATTAATAATGGTAGCAGTGTCTGTAATAATGGTAATGGTAGCAATGTTAGATCCAGTAATCAAAATAGACATTCTAGGTTTGATGGGATGAACATTTCTTTCTTCCACTTTTTGTCCTCCATCATGTGGTATAAGAGATGGGATTTTGTCTGATCTTCACTTTGACGGGAACGGCGAAAATTGTGGTTTGATTTGTAGATATACTTTTGTTCTTCGTTGAAGTGTAAGTCATTATTAGTGATTGGTTTTAACTTTGATTTTCCATTTTGCAATCCTATCATCCCATTCGACTTAAAAATGTTTTTACTTGCCTGTAATAAATCATCCCATTTTCCATTTTGCAATATCTTTTTTCAAAAGAATATCAAAATTTTCCAGCGACTATGTTCAGTGATGGGATTAAGCTTATAAAGTGATTGTCAATTTTCCACATGGCATACCCTTCTTTCATGTTTAATGACGCTCTGATTTATTTTTTCAATAGTTATTACATTAGATATTTTATACGTAGTTTTGCTGCAATTGATCGTAATGAGGCGGACAAGAAACGCAAATGAGATATCATCATCTCGGCATCAGTCGGAACGACCTTAGGGGCAGTTGTAGATGTTCTGAATTCCATTTTGAGACAACCTACATATGTTGCAGACAATGAAGCCCTTCGTAATCTATTATTAACACGTTTATTTGCTAGAAAAGAGGTTGATTGTTTCAACCAGTTACGTATGGATAAAGCCACATTTAACGAGCTCTGCAATATATTATGTCGAGGTCAGCGCGATGTTAGACACATCAGAATTTGGATGGGATTAAGAAAGGAACATGGTCAAGGTTGACAGCGAGCAAGTTTGGGCAAATTATGTGAAGGTAACTTATCTATATTGTTTTGTATATTTAAAACTCGTTCTAAGAGATATTTTCATTCTAACTTATTGCAAGCACATCCTTCTGTGAAGCATTACAAAGATAAAGTGATTGTGAATTGGTCTGATTTGGCTGTGTTGTGGGACTGATAGAGCGACCGGTAGTCATGCTGCGACCTTAACAGAGTCGGCAAAGGAGATAAATGCAGAGTCTATGGCGGAAAAAACAAGTAATACACAGAAGACGGCTAGAGTTGAAGGAGAAGGGAGCAGTAGAAGGAGGAGAAAGCGAGCTGGACAAAATGACTCGGTAGCAGTGGTCATTGAAAAATTGGCTGACTCGGTGCAACGGGTGGTAGGGACCATGACTGCTAGTGATGTTGACGACATCTACATCACACTTACTCGGATGACTGATTTATCTTCTCAAGATTTCCTTAAGGCGATGGATACACTGTGTCATGATAGTGTCAAGCATGATATATTCAAGAGACTCCCGGACGAGTTGAAGGGCACCCGGCTGCGAATGCGGTTAGATCGCTAGTTTAGTGTTTCTGTTTATGAGTCATTGACTTTTTATCTAGTTGTGTTGTTATTTTGAAACTTTTATTTTGTGGACGATACTTTAAGATTATTAGTACTTTCATTTCAAGTATTTTTAATACTTTGATGATTTTGTGGACAATGCTTAAATTTTAAAAAAATAGTTTCTAAAATTTACAGTTCAAGAAAATCAATTCTTTTGCGCAGCCGAACAACATTTAAGTATCAATGTCAATTTTGTTTACTGAATACCTTCCTGCAGCCGAACAACAAAATTGGTTTTTTGCACAAAATCAATTCCTGCAGATATTGGTTTTCTGACCAAATCCAATTCCAAAAAGCCAATACCTGCGCGCCGAACGGACCATTAAAGGTTTTAGTGCTTCCCCCTCCCAGTCTGGCTGTGGGCCTAGTAAGAGCGAAGAGGGTGACAAACCGGAAGCGATCCGTCACTTGTCGACACAAGAAATGGTTGATCGTCGGGCGAGGGGTCGCTGTTACAACTGTGACGAAACTTACAATCGTGGAGACCGGTGCAAGCGCCTCTTCTGCCTAAAGGTTGAGGACCCCTCCGACGAGGACACAACAGATGATGATCCGGGGGACCATGGGATTTCTCTGCAGGCTATGAACAGCCCCATGCAAGGGAGACGATTATGATGCATATTATAGTGGCAGACAAGCTACGGTCACCCTCATGGATTTTGGTAATATACACGGTTTCATCAGTGAACTCACGACACGCCGCCTCAGCTCTCTGGGACACCTTGACGTCGCCTCGGCGTTGCAGTTCGGTCAGTTCCCATTGCCAGTGCGACAACCTACACAGGAGTTTGTCGAGTTGTTCTTATCGTCGTCGAGGGCAACCAGTCTCAGGTGAATTTTTTGTGATTGCCCTTCGGGTACCACTTGACAATCTTGCCTCTTGCAAAAATGTACGGTAAGATTTGTCTACATTTCATCCTTGTGGTGGGACTCTTCCCCGAACCCTCATTGTGCGGATGCTTTGTGTATAAGGTTACCCTTCTTTTTTACCTTTTGGGGCTTTTAGGCTGTCCTAGGGGTTTAATGGCTATGAACCTTGAGATCCCTACTGCAGGATTATGATACCCTCACAATGACATGGGGATGTGGCCTCCACCCGATAGTATGGCAGGGTTACTCGGCATTCTCTTCACGGCAGACCATTTTAGTGCAGACTGACCCTACAGAGCACATGGATCTTATTTCCCTCTTCCAGGAATTCAATGGCACCATGATCTCCCCGACGGACCTACCCCCTGACATTCTTGTTGGCACCCATGGAGCAACCCATGAAGGAGTCTGAAAGATACTTCCGCGCATTCGAGTTGAGTTCTTTTGGCAGGGGCTCAACGCGCCTTTTTTGAGCATACCGACTCTACAGAGCACACGAATCTCGTTGTCCTCTTTTAGGAGTTCAATGACACAATTATCACCCCGACGGGCCTGGCCACCCGACATTCTTGTCGATACCCATGGAGCAACCCATGAAGGTGTCTGAAAGACACATTCGCGCATTCGGGTTGAGTTATTTTGGCAAGGACTAAAGCATCGCGTGCGGGGCTTTTTTGCCACTTATTCAGAGGGTCAGCGCAGCAAGGAGGGTCACTTCCAACGGGCCTCCTTCACCCTCTTTCAGTGTCAACACAACTATTCGAGACATCCGTTTATATAGACTTACAGGCTTGCGATCAGATTCTCAATCTCAGTCGTGGGCGCCTCCTTCCGGCACAAACATGCATGGAGGCCGCCTACAACTCGGATCCCCGTGAGCTGTCCTTCGCACCGGAGGATTGAGCGCGGTTGCAAAGACAATCATACCGCCAGAACTCCATCGCCAAGGGCCCCTACCACAAGTTGGGAACAACGTTGTACGACCCATTTGAAGTTTTGCAACCCATCAGAGACGTGGCATGAAGTCTCCAGCTCTTGCACAATGCCCAGATTCACAACGTCTTCCATGTGTCTCTGTTGAAGCCGCTCATTGGATTGCCACCGCCAGAACCCTTGGTTCAATTTCCACCACAAGACAAGCTTGAGGACAAGTTTGATGATGACGAGGGCGGAGATTTTACGGATCCAAGTTGGGGGTTATATACCAGTGTCAAGCCAAAATGCGCAGAGGTTAAAATTAGCGTTGTTCGCACTTCTATTCAGATCTGTATTAATTATCCTCTATTTATATTCTCCCACTCAAAACTTAATTTCACTTTCTCAATTGGACATAGTACACACTGCTCCAAGTGGTGTCTCCCTCATGAGACCTAACACACTCTTGCTAAGGCATGCCTCCATACACACCAAGATAAGCACGGATCATCAAAAGAAGAGAAAGGGACTTCTAAATGAGATTGAATATCATGTAACCTGAGGTTAAATATAAGCAACCCAAGGCCCGCCCACACAACCCAAAGCCATACATACCAGCCTCCTATTCATTGTACACATCTTGAGGGGTAGCCAAACGTTATTCACTCCCTTGAAATAAAAAAAGAAAAACTCGAGGTCGACTTCTTATACTTCATTTTTTTGTGCGACTCAAAAGATAAAATTCAAAGCGAATTTGTGATTTAAAATATCCCCAAATTACCATTTGGTGACCTAGGCGTTCCAGGCTTCCAGATGAGCATTTTCCATGCCAAGGAATAATTGCTAAGATTAAACTAGGGAAACATGACTTTATTGTGAATGTCATACTCAAATACTGTCTCCATTGATCAACCTTATATTTAATGCCTCTACACTAATTGTCTCATCATGAATAGGAATATTTACCTTAGCTTCTGCTTTGAAAGATTATTTCATCGTTCATTTTCTAGAAAAAAACACATCCTCATCCCTCATGTTCACTCATGTTACCAACATTTACTTGTGGCGTTGGTGTGTTCAGGGAAGGAGGGTGTGTTTGGTTTACCCAAGCCTAGTGCATTATTTGAATATTAGATTTTCACCACTCCATCATGGTGGTCATTTTTGGCAGAGAATCACTTTCAGTCAATTGAGTATTTGATTATTCTTTTTTTTTCGTGACTTTCTTTGAAAATTCACAGAAATAAATAATGGTCCTTAATCTTCATATCCTTTCTTTATTCTTATCATGCACCAAGGAATTGTACTTTGTGAGAACTTGATTCAATGTCTAATATCTTAATTTTATGATAAAACCTCCATTAAGATATTAGAAAGGATACGGAGACGTATTTGGCAATTGGAGGATCACAAGTGCACAATGATCGAATAAAAAAATACTTCATATTATTTTCCACTCCAAACAGCAATGATTTCTTGGATGGACCATCAAATTATTGTGAAGGATAGTCTGATATTTCTCCTCCTCTACTAGTGCCTCAGCAAAACGTCATAGGATGCATTTGAGAGAGCTGGCATAAATGGGAGGCAACACCTAGAAGCGATAGAGATCCAGAGGCTGGTCAAGGCTTGTAATCTTTCAAGCGGAGGGCTTGCAGAGAAGAAAAAAGGAAGATTCAAAAGAGAATGCATTAGATTTATTCCCAGGTTTAATGCCTCTAATTACGGTAATTACATCAACCATGATTCCTAAGAAAATCCAAAAATAAGTAAAGCCATTTGAGGGAACAATGATAGCTACATCTTTAAAGTGAGGTATTTTTTTAAATCCTTTAATTTATTTAAAATCAAACTAATACATGAAAAAAGTAATACAAAAATATAAATCATTCATGACTGGAAGCTATACATCTCTTGAGCAGACTCGTTGACAACTACCGAGAAAGAAAACAAGATTTGCATATGTTGTTTATCGATCTTGAGAAGGCTTATAATAGAGTTCCAAGAGAGATATTATGGAGAGTCTTAGAAAATAAAGGTGTAAATGTATCATATATTGACATAATCAAAGATATGTATACAAATTCAGTGACAAGGGTGAGGACATCTGGAGGATTAACACAGGAATTCTCTATCACTGTTGGCTTACATCAAGGTTTAGCTTTAAGCCCTTATCTATTTACCCTTATCTTAGATGAGCTCACCAGACATCCAACAAGCAATACCGTGGTGTTTATTGTTTGTGGATGATATCGTTTTGGTCGACGAGACGTGCGAGGGTGTAAACGCAAAACTTGAATCTTGGAGAGACACTTTATAAAAAAAGGTTTTAGGTTGAGCAGGACAAAGAGAGAGTATATGGAGCTTAAATTTAGCATTGCAAGAAGTACGGGTGACTTTGTTATTAAGTTAGGTGATCGAGATATTTCTTGTAGTGAGTGTTTTAAATATCTTGGATCGATAGTTCAAAAAGACGGAGGTATTGATAAAATTGTAACACATAGAATCCAAGCGGGTGGGTTGGTTGAAATGAAGAGACGCGTCAGGGATCATATGTGATTGTAAAGTACCATTAAAACATAAGAGCAGGTTTTACCGTACTGCAATTAGACCAACGATGTTTTATGGTTCTGAGTCTTGGGCAGTGAATTGTATACATGAGCAAAAAATGGGAGTTGAGGAGACGAGAATGTTTAGATGGATGTGTGGACACACGAGACTGGATAAAATTAGAAATGAATGTATCAGGCATAAGACAGGAGTAGCACCAATTGCAAAGAAGATGCGAGAAGCTCGACTAAGATGGTTTGGACACGTACAAAGAAGACCTTTAGAGGCACCTGTTAGGCGTTGTGAGAGTCTAGTGACTAGGCATGTTAAACGAGTGAGGGGTAGACCAATAAAAACTTGGAATGAAACTATAAGGAAAGACATGATGTACTTAGGCATTAGAGAGACTATGACAAAAGATAGGGCACAATGGCGAAAAGGATCCATATAGCTAATCTCACTATAATGGGAAAGGCTTGAGTGTTGTTGTATTCATGGTTGCAAAGGACTATGCATAGCTTAAGCAGGCCAGCAATCCTAAAAGTCAACCGATGGCCTAAAGTTCGTCTCCTGATTTTGCACTTCAGGCATCCAATTGATCATGTATCTCATAATCACATCACCGAGCGACTATAATATATTTGATTTACACACAACTTGATCCCCAAACACAATCCAAATTCTTTCCTTTTTAACTAGTTTGGTAATTCATAAAGGAATTTGCACAAAATAACAAAAATGAAAAATTACTTGATATACTATCAGAAACTAAAATATGTCAAAAAATATACCCATGCAACGTTCTAAATGTACTGGGAAGATTTATCCTACAATTGAATGGAAAACTGTAGAGAATCCTATAATAACTCAGGTTTTCAATCAATAATTCAAATATACTATCTGTTGTGAGAGGAAAAACATTTGTCGTGTGAGAGTTAACCTTGATAGGATACTTCACTTCTCCTCTTGCATTTGTTGTCTTTACTGCTTGAACAGCATCTACAGCCTAAACAAAAATGTGTTATTAAAGCAAAAATATAATAAATGAAACACAATTATAGGTTTAACAAGAGAGCTACAATCAAATTAGTTGAAAAGTTTTTAAATAGAGTTATATAGATCCTCCCTAAAAACATATTACGTATATGGTTGTGCATGCTTTCTGGGGTGTGTGTGTGTGTGGGGGGGGGGGGGGGGGGGGGGGGGGGGGGGGGGGGGGTGGGGGACGGTGGACTGGCATACCAACAAGGCCAAACCAAAAGGTCAATAATTCAACAATAAAGTAAATACATAGTTACAGACTTAAATGCAACCAAAGATAACATGAAACTGAACGAGTATTGAAGTTAAAATATATCTTATAATTTTATTGGAAACAGGAAAGCAGTTGTGCTAATGAAACATCTTTAAAGAAGAAAACTAGATCCAAGTCTTAGTAATGATCTCAAAATGTAACATGGCCGATTCATGGAATGGACCGCCACAAGACTTTTCTTACTTCCATCACCACCTCTCAATCCCCTCCCACTATATAGTCTCTTTTGCACAATCTTTGTATCTTTTGCTTTTTTCCCAAAAACATGCAGCAGCTTGCTTCCCCGCTCTCTCCTCTTGTACATATATCATTCTATCAATTTAAAAATCTGGTGTGCAAATAAGAATGTGTTGTGCCAAAATCAGCATTCTCCAGAAGATATGAGCTTTTAAGCTTGGGTTATAACGAGGGTTTTGTTTTTTCCTAGAAGATCATGAGTGGGTTTCACCTGCTGATACGAAAATGACCTTGACACATGTCCTCTGCGTATGTAGCCTAAGGCATTATTGTAATTTGTATGTCCAACTCCCCTATATGAGTGGTAGCGAGTCTTATTTCATTATCTTGGATCATTTCAGGCTTAGGATCTATTTAGAGAGAAAGCACTTAGAGGTAACCTACCTCAAGATTTGGTTTCGAGCATGTTTATATAAGTTGTATCTCGCTTTTTACTTTGGATATTTTGTGGTTAATAGTATACTTCAATCAATTGGTTAGACATGCGGCTCACTAAGGGTTTCCGCCCAAACCCTATTTGGATCTCACTCCCTGTTCTCGGAAGTCGCCGAACGCCTGAATCGCTCGAATTCCATCGATCCACCGGGTAACATCCATTCTACTTGATGCGCGTGTAGACACACATCGCACACGTCCTCTCTTGTAGTGTTCACTCGTCTCGCTGCCGCACGAAACACGCAGTAGGAGCGGCATGCCCCGCAAGCATCCTCTGCACGATCATCCAACCCAATTGTCGTCTCACACACGCATCTGGCTCCTCCTCCTCCAACAGTGTTCCCTCCAGCGCGCCACTCCTAATCTCGTCAACCCTCCAACGCCTCCTTCTGCATCCCATTGGCCCTCCAACGCCTCCTACAACATTTCATCATCCCCCTCCAGCACCTTCGTATCCTTCCAGCAGTCAGCGCACTATCTTCCCCTCCCTCCAACAGCCATGGGTATCTTCTTCGACTGATCGCAGGCCGCCTCCACTGCGAAAAAAACAGACCAAACCTCTAGAGTTTTGGTCGCCCGTTTCTCTTTTATGGCTCTTTCATTATATTCCTCGGACTCGATACATGGCCCTCCGTGACAACGAGGACACCTTCGCCACTGTCTCCTCTGATTCCCATCGCTTGGATCGCCACGAAGCTCGCCTTGAAGACCTCATTGTACTCATTCATGACTCCGCGGTTAGGTGGTGAACCTTCTACCAACTACTCTGGCGCAACAGCCGCATTCCACTCGGCCCGCCACGAATGACGTACCTCCACCTCACTGCAAACATCCACTCGGCCCATCTCCGTATGATCAAAATTTTGTTGTTCGATGGCACCCCCCCCCCCCCGAGTTGGATCGTCAGCGTCGAACAATTTTTTGACCTCCCTTCCACCAGCACCAACTAGAAGGTTCCCCTGACCACTATCTTATAGAGTGATCGACGCTCCATTGGGTGCATTGGACACACAAGCAAGTCCCTGACCTTTCATTTCCAACACTGAAGGAAGCACTCTTGTGTGGTGTGCCAATATAACACTGGTTAGGTGGGTAATGTCAATACGCACCTCAGCTCTGTTCGTCAGTCCAACAACATGGCCATCTACATCGCCTAGTTCATTGAGGTAGCCACACACATCTGGCCTATCCTCAAACCATTAGTTGGGGTACTTTCTTGGGGGTTTGCAACCCCACCTTCGGGCGTGCCTTCAGTTCCACAACCTGACTTCTCACTCTCGCACAATGGAGCTAACTCGTTTCCTCGATGAGGAATTCTGCACAGCCCCACCACCATCCTTGTTCCGATCACCCCACCAGTCACTGCCGCCTCCGAAGTCGCTGTCAATGTTGAAATCTATGCCCCCTCTCCCTCGCTTGACTCTACTTGGGCCCCCGTTGATCAGCTTGTCGCCGCCACTAGCAGTTCCACCAATTCCACCTCCATTAACACCCTGTCCACCCCGGCGCTTATCTCACAAACAACATCTTGAGCTTTGCCGCAAAAGTCTTTGATTTACAAGCCATCAGTCGTACTCGCACACCCACATCTACCCCCTCAAATACCTGTGGGTGTTGTGTTGCTTGGAGTTGAAGACGATGATCCTAATTTTGGTGACTTCGATCACCTGGCACTCGCAACCGCCTACGGACCTCGACCTTGAAAACAAGGTTGATTTTTGGCCGAAGGGTGTTCAAACGAAGACAACCTCCTTGACACACGTCCTCCTCTGCCACCTAAGGGTATAATTGTAATTTGTATGTCCCACTCCCCTATATAAGAGAGTGGTAGTGAGTCTTATTTTATTATCTTGGATCACTGTTAGGCTTAGGCTCTCTTTGGAGAGAAGACTCTTAGAGTGAACCTGTCATCAAGAGTTGGTCTCGAGCAGGTCTCAATGAGTAGTATCTCGCATTTTACTTATGATATTTTGTGTGTGCTTCTATCAACGGCAGACGATGAATTGGTTGGTTTGTACACTTATTAAGTATTAAGATGCACATATATGTATCACTTTATTCAAATAAAATCATAAAAGATATATTCCATTACTACTGTATATTAATGGGTAAATTATTTTTATTTTTTTTGTTAACAAAAAATTACAAATTTGGTAAGTGAGGTTTCTGTGATATACATGACCTCTAAAACCTAGGTGTCATTATGATCATAGAAATACTAGCATAAATATTTATTATTTATTGTATGGATCACTAATTCATACTTATTTCCTACTACCATTAGTTCTCCAGGTTGTATACTTGTCCTCTGTTATGGATCTATGCAGCAATATCATGGGTCTGTTACATATGGATGAATGTTATAGTGCAATTAGAATAGTTGTGTTCATTAGGGTTTTCTATTTATGCACGTTCTCCTACAAATTCATGTCTGATAGCATAGCACATGTACGATTGTCCAAACTTATATGCAAAAGTGGGATCAAGTGTATTTAAAGATCCTCTGAGGGCAAGAATGAAGAAGATAAACAAAAAGTTGGTCTCATTTTGTCCCCTTTGTTTCTGTTATGGCAATACATTCGTCTGAGTACACCGCCTCGCAGGACTCAAGGGAGTGCTTATGGAAGCTGCCGTCATAATTTCATATAATATTTTGCAATTAATTAGTATTAATTAATTAATATTGATTGATTATTGTTAATTAATATTGAATTATTGATTAAATTAATTGTACTAATTAAAATAATTTTGTAGTGGTGTGTGCCCTCCCTCATCTATATAAAGGGGAGGGTATTTGTGTTTGGGATCTTTTGTCAAGTAGTAGTTTTGGGGGCTCTCGTTAGAGAGAAGCTCTTTGGAGTACTCGACCTCCAAGAGGTTGTGGGAGCTTGTCTTCCTGTACCACACTTGTATTCAATGTGTAATGTAATGTCGTTATTAAGCAATGTCTCTCTGTTCCTCCTTTAACCCCAATAATTTCCCCATCGATAACAATGGTTCAGCCTGCAGGTCTCTTCCTGCTGCCCTTTCAATTGTTGGGTACCAGTAACTCCCTCAACGACCACTTCAATCGAACCATGACCCAGCTTCATGGCATCATGGCTCTCCTTCCAGCATCCAGGACTGTAGAGGAATACATGTGACTCCCCAGCAATACCCCCTTCCGCAGCAAATGAATCTCGATCCGACGACCTAGCTCACAACTCCCCGTTGCTTTCAGCATTGCGTGCCAACTCCTTTGACACTCCTCCCAAAAGCAGGTGCCTCCGGCCTTTCCCCAGTCATATCGACGCGCATAGCAGGAACATAAGCCTTAGAGCGCCGGTTCTGACATGCGGCCCAATAAGCAATGCCCCTCGTGTGCCTCTGTCGATGACTCAGCAATCACGCAATTCTATCACGCCTCCTATGCCAAAGCCTCCGCTCTCCCTGCTCTTCTGTCCTGCCAACTGCCACCCTTGCCATTGCACCTGATCGCAACCCGCAACAACTTGAGTCATTTCTTTCCTTGATCTCCACATAGTCGCTCGACGCGAATAATCTCCAGCCCCTGCTTCATGCCAAAACCGGTCACATATGAGGGTCATCTCTCTCATCATGTCTTCTACAATACATCCCTTCATGGGACCCGCCACTACCACAGTCCATTTTTCTTCTGATTTTTCTCCTGCTCTTGGACCACAAAACTGCAACCCCACGCCAACGCCCTCACCCTACCCACCACATCCTTATGTGTCAACTCACGTGAAGGTATATGGCGGCCCTTCCCTTTTTCTTTTTTCTCTCCCTTTATCTTACTTCCCCCACTCTTGTCCATCAAATGGGTCATACCTTTTTCCCACTTCTTGAGCCCCACGCCGGTGAAAATTTCTTTTACTTTTCATCATGGAACCCCCTCCCAGCTGGAACGAACGTCGGCATTCTTACAAACCCAGACAAATAATCTAACCTTGACCTTGGGGACAAGGTCAATTTTCAATGGCAGAATAATGTTACAACTAACAACGATGCGTCCGCCTAAGAACACAGCTTCGCATGAGTCATGGGGACGTTTATGAAAGCCGACGTGATAATTTCATATAATATATTGTAATTAATTAGTATTAAAAAATTAATATTGATTAATTAATATTAATTAATATTGATTAAATTAATTGTAAATTAAAATATCTTGTAATGGTGTGTGCTCTCCCTCATCTATATAAGGAGGTGGGGTATTTGTATTTGGTGTCTTTTGGCAAGTAATAGTCTTGGGGTTCTCCGGAGAGAGGTCTTTTAAGGAACCAGCCTCCAAGAGTTGGCGGAAGCTTGTCTTTCAATTGTACTTCAATCGTATTCAATGTGTAATGCAATGTGATTATTAAGCAATGTCTCTTCGTTCCTCTCTTAACCCCGACAATTTCCTCATCAGTAACAGTTTCTCCCACCTTGGATGTTGCAGTAAGATTTTGTTTATTGCAACCCAGATCCTGGCAAAAGGCTTTAGTATTTTCGTATTTATGTTTTTTTATTGCATGCATTGCCTTATTATTTTGTTTTTCGCATGCACGCATATTTTCAGTTTGAAGATGGTTTTGTGGGTTGACCGTTAAGTAAGGTCATGAATAAAAGATCGGGTAATTTAGGATGGTTAGGGAGAAAAAAAGGCAAACTCTCAATATTTAAGAAACAAATGAAAATAAATGTATTTTAGGAAACATAATATTTTGTGGAGAACAATTTGATTAGAAAGAAAGTGATTAAGAAGAACAAAAATAGAAGAAGAGTAAATGTTTGAAATTTTGAAAATTACCAAAGAATGAGTTATTAGAAAATTGTTGTGTTAAAAATCCTCAAAATCGAAGGTTGAAAGAAGGCCAATTTTATCAGAGGAACAAAAACCTATTGGTTTTGTTCCCTTTGACGATTGATACCCGCAAAGTTAAATCCAGCAAGTTCCATTGTTCACCACCTTCTCTGCGACGACATTGTCGTGAAGTTCCTTCTCCAACATTGACGTCTTCACCGTGCTACCCGTCGACGCCATCAGACCTCGGACCTCCCCCTCGTCGTCTTCGTTCCAGAAGCCCGCATCGCCTGGCCAGTCCCTGTCGACGAAGACGGCTATGTTCGAGGAGCTCCTTCTAAGGCGCGTAATTCATGGACCATTGTCGACCGCAACCTCCCATTCTAGTGTCCCTCTCAACTCCCATGGCTCTTGGTTCACCATCCTCTTGTGTGAATCGTCCTCTCCTGGTAAAATTCACTCGATCTTCACAGCTTTAAAAATTATTTAACGATATTTTTATATATTCTCTTAATAATCATGAGTCTGTCCTAATCTTCTTAGTTATTTTAGATTGTCATTATTTATCATAAATTATTTTACGTACTTTTGTCTGTGAAACGATTGATCCGTGTGAAGATTCAAGCCACAAGCGCAAGAGAATTTCTCTCTCGAATTTTGATTAATACTTTTACAACTTTTGACTGCTCTGAGATTGAAATTGAGAACATGACGAACTACGAGCTATGTTTCTCTCCGTCGACACTGAATTTGTAAAATCAAATTACATCGGTTTGGTATCAGAGGAGGTTGATTCGCTCCGAATGTGAATCAAGGGATCTGTGATTTAAAAAAAGAGTTTGTTATAGTTTTTTAAAAAAAAACTATTTATTTAAAAAACAAAATTAGCACATTTGAGTTTTCAAGTTTAAAAAAAAAATTTGAAGATCATTTTTTAATATATATATATATATATATTCTCTAGTTGAGTTTTAATTTTAAGATAAAAAAAAATGTAAAGATTATGCCCACTCGGGTACTCTTGCATTTAAGATATAAAGTATTTTAAAATTTTAGAGAATTTTTTATAAGTAATGTTAGAAAAGAAAATGTAAAGGCCCATTTAGTTTTTCTTTTTCTTGTTGTAGTAGTCTCACCCCATTTATATGGGACTCCTCTCTCCGTCTCCCTTCTATATATATATGTACTCATACATTGTATTTACTACAAAACAAGGATATACAAGGTTTACTGGTTTTCCTTCATTGATCGTGCTCTCTTCTCTACATGGTATCAGAGGCACCGGTCCTCCTTGGGCGGTCTCTACTTTCTTAACTGACACCTCTTGGGCGGTCTCCTCCTTAATTCTTTTTGCGGGCTTGGTGAGTTCCTTCTTGTCGGATAGAACTCCTCGATTCACTCGGTACTCGACGAGTTTTTTTTTCCGCAAGCTTGGCGGACTGCCTCCAGTCGGATAGATTTTTTTCTATCCGCTCGGTCCTCGACGAATTCCTCTCTTCTCTCCTCCTGATTCTCGTGTCTTTTCAGTGTCTTTATAGCCTCTGTTGTTGGGACCCACCTCTTTGCCCTCCTGCAATCTAGTTTGTTGAGTCCGCTGCGGTTTCTTCTTCTTGATCGCACGGGTCATCCCTCCTAACAGCAGCGGGTTGTCTTCTTACTCGCGCGGTTTTCTTCCTCTTCATCGCGCGGGTTGTCTATTTTGCCCGCTGCGTGCCTCTTCTCTGCTCTTCACCGTTGTTCGCGCGGTCTGCCCGCTGCTTGCTCTTACTGCCCGGCCTTTGGCTGTTGTTCGCCGACCTATTATCCTCTAGCCGCTACGACCTCTTCTCCTCTAACCGTTGCGGCCTCTTTTTTTAGCCGCTTATCCGCAACTTGCTCTTGCTACCCGGCCTCCTTGCTGTTAGCCAACCTCTTCTCTTCTAGCCGTTGTGGCCTCTTCTCTTCTAGTCGTTGTTTGCTCTTGCTGTCTGATCTAAATCGATGTTCGCCAACCTCTATCGGTTGTTCTATCGAGCGGATTGCTCTTGTCGTCCTGCTCTTGTCGCGTGGACTTCTCTGGTCGCGTGGTGTCTTCTTGTCACGCGAACTGACCTTGTCGACCGACTCTTGTCGCGCGGTCTACCCGCTGCGTGCCTCTTCTCAGCTTCTCTATCTACTTGCGTGGTTTGCTCGCTCAGCCACTCGTGATCGTAGTTCCCTGGCCGCATTGCTTGTCGCCTTCCCGTCGGGTGTACCCGCCTGGTTATTCGTGTGGTTTATTCGCCTTGACCGGCTAGCCGTCCTGGGTAACCGGTAGCCCTCTTGATCATGGAAACTTCTATTGCAACCTCTTCTTCTGCGACAGGGGCTACTCCTGTTCCTGAACTCCATGACGAGTTACGCATCACTACTATCTCTCTGATAGGAAAGAAAAACTTTGTTGAGTGGGTGCATTCGATTCATCGGGTTCTTCAATCCAAAGGATTTCTGCATCACTTAACACAGAATGTTCTCGTTGTCCCTACTGATGATTGGCTTCGTAACGATGGACGCGTTCAAACATGGCTTCTCAACTCTCTTGCTGGTGAACCTTACCGCATGGCCATGTATCACGAGACGGTAAAAATGATGTGGGATGAGCTTCATTCTCTTTACTTCGACAAGGACGGTCTCCAGCATCTGTATGACATCATTACTGGTCTTCAGACTCTTGCGGTGCTACCGACTTAACCTCATTTGTTGCTCAGTCCGTGACACTGGCTGAAGCCTGGATTCGGCATCAGCCCCCGACTTTGGATCTCGCTCAGTTCAAAAGGAAGCAGTCGGTATTGCCATGATGATGGCTCGGGTCCCGCCTCATCTTCAGAGTGTTCGGGCTCAGATCCTCTCGTCTGTTGTGACTCCCTCGTTCTCTGATGTGTGTTCTATGCTGCTCAAAGTCTCACCGCCTCCTGATACTACTGGACCTCCCTCCCCGGCCCTTCTCCAGCACTCATTTGTGTCATTACTACCTCTTCCTCCTACTCGTGGAGGACGTTCAGGCTCTCGGGGACGGGGTCGTGGTGGTCGGTCGCAGCCTAAGCGTTCTATCTGCGGAAAAGACAGACACCTTGAGGCAACCTGCTACCGCAAACATGGTCTTCATCCGCGTCCGACTGCTTCTGTGGCTGCCCCCAGTCTCTCTGCCACTCGTGCTGATCTTGATGAAGTCCGCCTCCAGTTCCAGCAACTTCACGGGATGCTCAGTGATCTGTCTGCCTCTGTTGCTTCCGTCTCTAATGAAGGTATCGCTTGTCAATCCACTAGTACACGCTGGATAGTGGATTCAGGTGTCACTCACAATATCACCTCGTTGAAGACACTGCAATACTTGAATTTATCATATCCTAAGTGTATCACTGTGGTCAATGGCGCTATCGTTACTGTCTCTGGCTCTGCTGATATTCCCCTGACTTTCTTTATACCTCTCCGCTCGGCTCTTCATGTCTCGAGCTCCCCATTTAACCTGCATTCTGTTAGTCACCTCACTGCCGATTTGAATTGTTCTCATTCACCTCTACTTCTTTTTTGATGCAGGATCGACGAACGCGGAGTATCATTGGTAAAGGACGACTGCAAAACGGGCATTACCTTCTCGATGTTTCTCCTACCATCCTCTCATTAGTCTCCTCCATTGATTGGCATCGGCGTCTTGGGCATGCTCCCCTACTGGTCCTCAAGAAGTCCCTTCCGGATATTTCTCTTCCGCCTTTTAGCGTGATTCATGTATTTTGGAAAAACAACATCGTTCATCTGTTCCTCCTAATTGTACTCGAAGCTCCGCTCCTTTTATTTTAGTGCACTCTGATGTTTGGGGCCCGTACAAAATTCCTAGTACATCTGGCTATCGTTACTTTGTTACCTTTATTGATGACTACTCCCGAACGACAAGATTATACTTACTACGTGATCGCTCCGAGCTTTTTTGTGTGTTCCGGGCTTTTGTTCTTGAAACTCGCACACAGTTTTCTAACAAAATCAAAACTCTCTGAACTAATAATGCTCGCGAATACACTAGTCATGAGTTTGTCACTATTTGCTCTAAATTCAGAATTATTCGCTAGACTTCATGTGCCTATACTTCGCAACAAAACGGCATCGCTGAACGAAAAAATAGACACCTCCTTGATGTTGCTCGCTCCCTCATGATTCAAATGCAGGTCCACGAGGTATATTGGAATATTGCTCTTTCGACAACAAGTTATCTCATTAACCGTCTCTCATCCTCTGTTCTCCAAAATACTACTATGTTTAGTCTCTTTTTCTCGTCTACTTTGTTGTTCTCTCTCACGCCTCGCATTTTTGGATGTACTTGCTATGTTCACGCACTTGGTCCGCCTTCGGACAAGTTGGATCCTCGGGCAACTAAACACATATTTGTTGGATATTCCCGTACCCAGAAATGCTATGTTTGTTATTCTCCTACTACACGCATGGTGACCGTCTCTGTTGACATTACTTTTAGGGAAGATCAACCATATTTCAACGATCCAAACCCACCTCTTCCACCCCAGTCTTTGCCAAAACCTGTCATCCTTGTTACTTCTCCTCCACCACCACTTCTACCTGATTCGGCTCTCGTTCTTCCAAAACCCACTCTTATTTGTGTCTATACTCGACGCCCTCCTCGCTCCGCCGCCCC
Organism: Platanthera guangdongensis; assembly: GCA_039583875.1. NCBI lineage: Eukaryota > Viridiplantae > Streptophyta > Magnoliopsida > Asparagales > Orchidaceae > Platanthera > Platanthera guangdongensis. Next base: position 23,941,943 of record CM077152.1, on the reverse strand, counting down.
AATGCAGTCGGCTTCAACCTCTGACACTCTGCGACCTGATGATCTGACACCGGCCTCCACCGTCCATCCCATGACGAATTATGTGTCCTTACATCGCATGTCCCCAGCGCTTCACACCTTTGCTACTTCCCTATCTTTTGTTTTTATCCCTAACTCTGTGCAGGAAGCTCTCCAACACTCAGGCTGGCGGGCAGCCATGGACGAAGAAATGACAGCCCTCTAGGCTAATCGGGCGTGGGGTCTAGTTCCTCTTCCTCTAGGCCAGAACACTGTTGGTTGTAAATGGGTATTTGTCATCAAGCATGTTGCAGATAGGACAATTGACCGTTTTAAAGCCAGGCTCGTGCATCGTGGATTTACTCAACAACAAGGACCCGACTATGAAGAAACATTCTCTCTCGTGGCTAAGCTTAACACGGTGTTCTCCTTTCAGTAGTTGTGCATCGTCAATGGCTTCTAAATCAACTAGATATCAAGATTGCGAGACGTCCGGATGACTTTGTCTTATCTCAACGGAAGTACTATCTCGACCTCCTTCAAGATGTCGGTTACTCTGCATGCAAGCCGACCAAAACTCACATGGATGTCAATCATAAGCTTTGTGTTGGGGGCTCAGATACAGATCCACCCCTTTCAAATTCAGAATACTATCAATGCCTTGTTGGAAAACTGATTTATGTAGCGGTCACAAGACCGGACATATCCTTTGTTGTTGGAGTTGTCAGCCGGTTTATGCACTCTCCTCGGATGTCTCATCTACAGGCCGTCGAACGCATCTTGAGATACCTAAAAACAGCCTCTGGTCAAGGTCTGCTATACAAAACCTCCTCTACTCCTACTCCAACTCTGGTTGCGTATTCAGATGCAGATTATGCTGGATCCCTGGACGATCGGCATTCTACCAACGGATTTTGTACCTACTTGGGAAGAGATCCTGTTACCTGGCGCAGTAAGAAACAAGTTGTGCTTGCTCGGTCTTCAGCTGAAGCTGAGTACCGTCCAATGACGTCTGTTATATCCGAGCTTACGTGGCTCGAAAGCCTCCTAGGAGATATGAGAGTAAAACTTTCCTCACCAACTACCTTACTTTGTGATAGTCTAGCTGCTATACATATAGCTAAGAATCTGGTCTTTCACGAAAAAACAAAACACATTTAAGTTGATTGTCACTTCGTTCGGGAGAAAGTTCAAATGAAGAAACTGGAACTAAGACATGTTCTGGCTACAGACCAAGTCGCGGATCTTCTTAATAAGCCCCCGCCTAGTACTCTATTCTATAAGTTCTTATCTATTGAAGCTTGAGGAGACCGGGCGGTTTGATTCATAGTCGCAGCGGTCAGGTAGTCTCCTTGTTCAAGCGGTTTGACTCAGCGGTCTGGAGCTTTTCCACAGCAGCGGTCAGTTGGTTAGCCGCAGCAGCGGCCTGCTGGTTTGTCGCAACAATGGTATGGTGATTAGCCGCAGCAGCGGTTAGGAGGTTAGTTGCAGTAGCGGTCTGGGAGTTAACCAAAGCTGCGGTCTGCAGGTTAGCCGCGGCAGCAGTCAGGAAGTTAGCCGCAGCAGTGGTCTGGGGGTTAACCGCAGCTGTGGTCAGGAGGTTAGTCGCAGCAAAGGTCTAGAGACTTGTCGGAGCAGCAGCCTGATGGTTAGCCGCAACAGCAGTCTGGAGACTTGTCGCAGCAGCGGCCTGAAGACTTGCCGCAGCAGTAGTGGTGGGAGTTCGCATCTGCGGTCAGGCGGCTAGCACTTGCGGTCAGGTGGCTGGCAGTTGCGGTAAGGCGGCTAGAAGATGCGGTCAGGCGGCTGGCAGATGCGGTCAGGCGGCTAGCAGTGGCGGTCTGGCAGCTTACCTCTATTGTCACTGGGTGATCTTCAGATGCTCTTTGTGCAGTGTTGCGGTTTGACAGCGTCAAGCCGCATAGCCGCGCGGATTGTATTTAGTCTCACATCTCTTGTTGTATTCTCTCATCTCCCCCATTTTCTATAAATAAGGGGGCATACCTATGTATTATTTATCTTTTTGGAGCAAAAAAATTTGTCTTTAGTTAACTCTTTTTTACATTATCCAAGATTGGTGCCTGCGACTTGTACGCTCCAGCTTGCGGGGGAGTGTTAGAAAAAACATTGTAAATGCCCTCCTAATGGCCCGCTTAGTCTTTCTTTCTCTCTTGTTGTATTAATCACACACCATATGGGGCTCCTCTCTCCTTCTCCCTCATATATATGTACTCATGCATTGTATTTACTACAGAACAAGGATATACAAGGTTTACTGGTTTTCCTTCATTGAGTGTGCTCTCTTCTCTACAAGTACAAAATGTTCTCTTTGTTTAAAAAAGGATTTTAAATTAATTAGAATAATTTAAACTTTATCAAAATTTAAAACAATTATTTTAAATGGAAAATCGTGTGGTTCATTTTGAAAATCTTAGCGCACAAATTAAAAACTTAACTAAAACAATTGAAACATTGAGTACAAAATGTTAACGCAAACATGCAAGATGTAGGACAGGTAATAAACGGCTTATGCACGAGTGTCAATACAATCGAGGCCACCGTGCACTTAGAACGAGCACCTCCACCCACAATCAAAGTAAACCCTAACCTTAAACGTCTAGAGCCAGCACATCCTGAACCAGAACCCCGTAACCAACCTTGTTGAGATATGGGAGTCAAGTTAAAAGTTGGTGATTTCGAAGGACGATTGGAAAACGAGGGATGTTTAGACCGGTGCAATCGTATGGAGTTTTCATTAATTGGAAGGAATTGCCACTGAATAGGCAGGTTGAGTATGTGACGCTTAGATTGAAGGGACACGCACTAGCTTAATGGGGTCAATTAGAGCGCACGAGATTTAACTTAGGGATGCCCCCCATCACTACATGGATAGAGTTCAAAGCACAACTTATGAAGCGGTGTGTTCTGTTACGGGTCGGGCCTGGCAGCGGGTCCAGCCTGCCCCAGGGCCGAGCGACAGGGCTTCTTGCTACTCCCGCACGGGCTTTCCCCCCTCTCGTAACAGGGTCGCGGCCCACACACTCCAACCCTTCTCCGCACGTGTTCTCGGTGCGGCGGGTTGTTAAGGCGAGGGCTTGATCCCCCGACCTCCTTGATAAAAGGCACTTAACGCTTGCCCTCATCACCAACTGATCTGCGATATGTGGGCTGCGGCCCTTTTACGGGAGGGGGGAAAAGCCTGTGCGGGAGCAGGGAGAAGCCCTGTCGCCCGGCCCTGGGGAAGGCTGGACCCGCTGTCAGGCCCGGACCGTAACATAAAAGTGCGCACTTTTATGTTGTTTATCGATCTTGAGAAGGCTTATGGTAAAGTTCCAAGAGAGATCTTACGGAGTTTTTAGGTGGCGTTTGGTTAGACTTTTAACCTGCGGTGCGGTTGAAACACACCGTCATTTTGGGAGTAAGCTGTGTTTGACATGGCTTAATCTAAAAACTCTATTTAATTTATGCCGCAGTTTTATTCATATCCCGATCCGCATTTTTGCCTGCGTCTAGACGCAAAATCCTGGAGTATCTTCTCCTGAAACCCTATCTCGGGTTCCCAGTTCGCGTCTCATCCACGCTTCTTCCTCACGTAGCATGCCGCCGCCGGCCCATCTTCTCCGCTCGCTGGCGGCCCATCTTCTCCGCTCGCTGGCGGCCCATCTTCTCCGCTCGCCGATGGTCCATCTTCTCCGCCCGTGCATCTTCTCCCCCATTTTAGATCTTGTATTTTGTTTCTATTTGTTTAGGATCCATACAATCCATGGATCATTGTTGTTCCACGATTTTATTTTGATTTTCAGTTTTTTTTTCATAGGATCCACCCTCATTTAGGTTTTGATTTCCAAGTTTTTTTCACCGGATCCTCCCTCGTTTAGGATTTTATTTTGATTTACAGGTTTTCTTTTCACTGGATCCTCCCTCGTTTAGGATTTTTTTTATTTCCATTTTTTTTTTCATTGGATCCTTGCTATTCCACGATTTTATTTTGATTTCCAATTTTTTTTCAGTGGATCTCTGCAATTATTGCAGATTTCTGTTTCACTTGATAAAATTTTCGATTTATCGGTTGATTTATCATTTAGGATTTGATCTTTGCACTATGTAATTTTGATTTCCAGGTGATTGCTTAATTGAATCGCAATGCTAATAACTTCTTCCCTTGATTTTGCAATAATTGATGAAACTGGAGCTCTTAATATGTACGTGTGTTCATAAAAATTATACCTTGTTTTGTTTTTTAAGGAAGGGCAAAATAAAAGGTGGGGTGCCCGCTATGTGGGACAATATTTCTTGCATTGGGAATAATATTATGAAAAAATGGTTTTTTTCAAATATTTTGAGGTTTATAATTATTTTTTGGGAAAAACAAATTTCACTCAAAACTTTGTTTTGTATCCAAACAACTTTTTCAAAACTTCATTTTATGAAGTCCATTTCACCCAAATAATTTTTAAACAATACTTTGTTTTCCAGAATCAGCACTTTTTCAAACAACGGCTTTTCATCAGCAACAGCTCAACCAAATAGAGCCTTAAAAAAGAAATGTGTAAATGTATCATACATCGACATAATCAAAGATATGTATACAAATTCAGTGACAAGGGTTGGGACATCTTGAGGATTAACACGGGAATTCTCTATCACTGTTGGCTCACATCAAATTTCAGCTTTAAGCTCTTATCTCTTTACCCTTATCTTAGATGAGCTCACCGGACATATCCAACAATCAATACCTTGGTGTTTATTTTTTGCGGAAGGTGGTTATTAAAGGCGCAAAACGCAAAGGGGTCTTGGAGCATAGGCGCAAGGCTCAAGGTGCAGGGGCGCACCTGACGAAAGCAAGGCGCAACCACATCCATTTTAAATAATAAGCATCAAACATCATCTTTTATCAAATTCTTCATCTAGTCTACAAATTATTCATTCATTACTATCAATTATATTTCTTAAAAAATAAAATCAATGGGGTCACTTATATCATATCTAAGACTCAACGCACAATTATCTTTCACAAACACTAAATAAATAAAAAATTATTGAGTTCTTGCATTATTTGTTCCTTAATTTTTGAAGAAAAAAGTTTACAACAAATATTTCACTAAGATGCGCATTTTTATTCTAAAGGCGAAAATAAGGCGCTTAGAGGTGCAAACCTCTGAGCCTGGTTAGTCTGGTGAGCCTGGAGCCTTAAGCGTGACTCATCCTTTAATAACATAGTTTGCGGATGATATCGTTTTGATCGATGAGACACGCGAGGATGTAAACGCAAAACTTGAATCTTGGCGAGACACTTTAGAAAAGAAGGGTTTTAGGTTGAGATGGGCAAAGACGGAGTATATGGAGCTTAAATTTAGCAGTTCAAGGACAGATGATTTTGTTATAAAGTTGGGTGATCAAGATACTTCACGTAGTGAGTGTTTTAAATAACTTGGATCGATAGTTCAAAAAGATGGAGGTATTGATAAAGATGTGACATATAAAATCCAAGCGGGTTGGTTGAAGCTGAGAGGCGCGCCAGGGATCTTTTGTGATTGTAAAGTACCATTTAAACTTAAAGGCAAATTTTACCATACTGCAATTAGACCAGCGATGCTCTATGGCTCTGAGTGTTGGGCAGTAAATTGTGTACATGAGCGAAAAATGGGAATTGCGAAGATGAGAATGCTTAGGTAGATGTGTGGACACACGAGACTAGATAAAATTCAGAATGAATATATCAGGGATAAAAAAGAAGTAGCACCAATTGCAAAGAAATGCGAGAAGCTCGACTAAGATGGTTTGGACACGTACAAAGAAGACCATTAGAGGCACATGTTAGGCGTTGTGAGAGTCTAGTCACTAGGCATGCTAAACGAGGGAGGGGTAGATCAATAAAGACTTGGAATGAAATTATAAGGAAAGACACGATGTACTTAGGCATTAGTGAGATTATGACTAAAGATAGTGCACAATGGCGACAAAGGATCCATATAGCTGACCCCACTATAGTGGGATAAAGGCTTAAGTGTTGTTGTTATTATTTACAAGCAACCTCCAAACATTATAAACCCATGGTCGATCATTATCGCAGAGAGTTATACTTTCAGAGGGAGATTTGGTGTCTTCTTATTACAAGAAGCGGCGATTTACTATCAGCATGAACCATAAGCTACAATGGAGGAATAGATTGTTATCTAACATAGTTGACCTTACGTAAATCTACGGAGATCCACTCAGTTCCAACAACAGCCCACCTGTAGCACCTCCACTAATTCTGCCCGACTTTGAGTTGCTGACCATCTCAGCCACTACCAGTCTTTGTGCATTCTCGACATGGTCGAGCTCTTTCAAACACGGGAGAATTGATGCAATCTAGGTCGCATCCGGCAAAAGGCCTTGGTATTTTTTTATTTATGCTATTTATTGTCTGCATAATATTATTTTGTTGTTTTTCATGCACATGCATATTTTCAGTTTGAAGACGGCTTACTGGGTTGATCGTCCAGTAAGACCATGCATAAAAAGGCTTGGTAATTTAGGTGGTTAGGGTGAGAAAGGCAAGCTCTCATTATTTAAGAAATAGATGAAAATATATGTAATTTAGAAGCATAGTATTTTGTAGAGAACAATTTGATTAAAATAAAAGTGACTAAGAAAAACAAAAGTAGGAGTAATATGTTTGAAAAATGAAAATTTACCAAAGAATGAGTCATTAGAAAATTGTTGTGTTAAAAAGCCTCAAAATCGAAGGTTGAAAGGTGGTTGATTTTATCAAAGGAACGAAAACCTTTTGGTTTTGTTCCCTTTGACGGCTGATACTTGCAAAGTCTCATCCCACAAGTTCCACTGTTCACCTCCTCTGCAACGACATTGTCGAGAAATTCCTTCTCCAACATCGACGTCTTCACCGAGCTTCCCGCCGACACCATCAGACCACAGAGCTTCCCCTTGTCATCTTCATTCTAGAAGCTCGAGCCATCTAGCGAGTCCATGCCGGCATCGACAACTGTGTTTCAGGGTCTCCTTATCATACGTGTAATTCCTACGCCACTGCCAACCGCAACCTCCCACTCCAGTGGAACACTCGACTCCCCGGACTCTTAGTTCACCATCCACTTGCGTGAATCGTCCTCTCTCCTGGTAAAATCCACTCGATCTTCCAAGTCTTTAAAATTATTTAACATTATTTTTATTTGTTCTCTTAATAATTATGAGTTTGTCTTAATCTCCTTAGTTATTTGTGATTCTCGTTATTTAACATAAATTATTTTATGCGCTTTCGTCTGTGAAACGATTGATCCGTGTGAAGATTCAAGCCGCGAGCACCGGAGAATTACCCCCTCAAATTTTGATTAATACTTTTACAACTTTCGACTGTTTTGAGGTTGAGATTTAGAGCGTGACGAACTACGAGCTATGTTTCTCTCTGTCGCCACTGAGTTTATAAAATCGGATTACATCAGTTATGAACCCAAGTTCATAACAAACTGTCATGAAAGTCGTTCGATTCTATCTCCATGATCCACCATCGTGAAGCTCGTCGATCACTCCACAAGATACCTTAATCTCCTGTTGGACTGCTCCACACCCAATAGTAGTGATGAAACACAAACACCGCCTCTTCCAGCTCCCGAGTAATCGATGTTGTTGTCTCACGCTTAGATCCAACACTCGGTAAATCTTTTTGTGACCAATTGAAGAATTGCCCGAACTCATTGCTCCCCTTCAAAACAGTCAATGAAACTCCCAAATGGGATTAACAAACGTCTTTCGTGGATCCATTCTCTCACACGTGTTTCCAATCATTGCCTCCCTAAAAACTACACTCCAAGTACCCTTCTTCCTAAGCTCGCAAAGCTTTCGATTCTTCGATATTGTATAACATTCAAATCCTCCTGCATCAACCTGGTACGCATCCCCTTCCTCTCTGCTGGAGCCCACCAATGGCAGTAGTTGATGCCCCATTCATCAACTATTTTGCAAATTTCTACAACCCCCGAGGAAAAAAATTGGAAGAAATTAGAGCAAATGTTGGAAATGTTCAAGGGTAAACAAATAATTGATATGAAGCAACATCAGGTGATTTCACCACCGTCATCGCCAAATTTGATGACCATGTTACAGAGTGCGTTGTCATTGCACTGGTGCACATACAGGCCACAAACATCCAAGGATACCCATCCTGGCTTGTGCTGTCTCAAGCATCAGACAATTAGACATCGTCGAGTACTATGGGAATGAAGTTCATCTCTTGCTAGACCCCAGTACTTTTGTTGCTCGTCGCCGACACATGTTGTATCAATTCAACACGCCACTTTCCAGTCATCAACCCCCACTATCTCCATCCAGCAACCCCATTTACAACCACCAACCCATATTGCCTCTATTTAATAGGGACATCTTCATCGCCAATGTCTCGTCGCTCACCTCTATACATCAGTGATAAGCATCCTGCATAAGTCACCTTTTTCACCCCAACAGGGGTGAATGCACAATGCTTATTTTGTGGTGACACATCTACATCATTATATCACCACAAAGAGCTCTTCTGGTAAGAAATCAAAGATGAAGAAATGGAATAAAATTGTAGCCCGCTAACCCAAAAATTGGATACCCTTATGAGCTTGAAGGTAAGTTTGTTATCAAGGAAGAGTGTAATGTTATGGTGTAAAATTATGGGTATTTTATTAATAAATGTTATAGTGCAATTAGAATTATTGTGTTCATGAGAATTTTTTGTTTTATGCAAGTTCTCTACTAATGTCATGTCGTATTATTTCATAATATGTCCAGTTGTGTTGAATGAAGTACAAAATTGTGTGAGTTGTATATAAAGACCCATATGGGGAAAGAATGAAAGTAAGAAAGAAGTTGGTCTCATCATCTTCCCATTAGTAGGGTTTGACTGTCCTCTTGAGCTCTCACCTCTGATGTCGCAATAAAGCTCTAGTTATCCCTCTCCTCCGCTCCTACAAGTTATGAATGCATATTCATTCTTCGTATATGTCCAAGATGTAAAACCTCGGCAAGCATGAATACACAAATAAAATTACGTTTAATCTCTGTTACTAAAAAACATAACATTAATTAATTTTATCCCATCCAAGAACTTCCTAAGTATGCTAGCGGGTAAGGACTTGGCATATATCACCTCCGTTTCGTGTAACACATTCTAGCAAATTAAGAAATCAACCATTGGCCATTTTCTTTTAGAGCTTAGCATTCATCATATTTAATTGAATACAGTCACACAAATTTGTTTCCTTGAGACATCTGAACAAAAAAGAGCTTATGTTATGTTCCATGAGATCCATATGTGATTTTACCTCTTCAATAGCATTCTAATCAAAACAATGACAACAAATAGACATTCTCTGAGATGAATAAGTGATCATCTTATACATTTTATAGAACAAAAAAACTTGTTAGATTTCTCAAAATTAACAAAGTAATTATAAAAAGTTGTCAAAGATGTAGCAATCCTATTTGATAGTGTTAACAAGTACGGCCAAAAGTTGAACGTGAAAATTATGTGAATTGATTTCTAATCCACTCAGGAAAGTAGTGATTTAAATCTATATTGCAGATATGAATGGCATCTTGCAATGATATGACAATACCATTGTCCTGCTTTAGATGTTACGCAAAGAAGTTCATTTGAATTTACTAAACATCATACTAAAATATGAGTTTTTAAAAAAAGATAGAGGTCATCTAACCAAATTTGCAAAGAAGTCACTATCATTGCCAATAAGCTTCGAAGACATGCTAGTCTTGGCACAATTTACAAGAGAGTCTTTCCCAAGCTTTTCAACCTGAACATGCATATCAAAGTCCATAGAAGTTAATTTTGGGCAAACAAATACAAAAAATATGCATTAACAACTCATCCATTCTAATACACACCTTAATGGCAAGTTTTTCATCAACATACTTGCATGCTTCCCTCATTGCAAGCTAATCGATACAATAAACAATAAAACAAGTCATATACATCACAAGCTTGTTCCATTCATATTCAGAAGTTCAACCAACTGAACAAAATGGGTATCTACAAGAAAAATACTAATCAATCCCCGTATAAATAAAAAATAATTTGTCTAAATCTTACTCTGTAGCCACTAATTATTGATGTTGGATGAATCTTGTTCCTCACAAGGTCATTTGCTCTCTGCAGTAGAAATAAAGTGCAAAGTTTCAACGAATATGATAAATCAAGAAGACATTTTGCAAGGATTATAAGCTCTACAAAATTGTAGTAAAGAAATTCACCTTGAGAAATTCTGCAGCTACAATAACTACAGAGGTCGTCCCATCACCAACTTCACGATCCTGAAGCTCAGCCAATTCTACCAGAACCTAGTAGAAAATTTTCAAACAGAAAGGTTGCAAGTATATTAATCCAATATAGAGCAAATTAACAATGTAAAAGAAAGATTACCTTGGCAGCTGGATGCTCAACTTCTAGCATCTTCAGTATGGTCGCCCCGTCATTAGTAATAGTCACATCACCAATGTCATCAACTAGCATCTATGAGGATCATCATATTATTAACAGTCATGTTCCAACAGATATAGAGCTCACTCTACTACGCACTAACAATGATTCAATAAAACATTCCAGAAAGAACAGTTTGTACAGTTCGCAATTATCATGGTTTGATGGATGAAGTTTGACTGAGAGGGGAGGCAAAGAAAGCCGCACGTTGGATAAAAGAAGCTCATTACCTTGTCCAACCCAACAGGGCCGAGCGATGACTTCACGATGTTGGCTACCGCTTGGCACGCCATCACTTCGCGACATTAACAGAGACCAGTAAAAATGGAGAGGTGAGCGCGCCGGAGAGGATGTGAAAGATGGAAGGGTAGTAAGAGCAGTACCGTTTTGGGTTCGAACATCTTGGCCGGACTGGCGATCACCGAGAATGTCCGGCATCTGGGACACAATCGCCATTGTTGTCGGTCAGATCAAGGTGTAGGCGCGCTGGGGAGAAAGCCCTAGTACGTGCTGGCGCTACAAATGGAGCTTCAGGGGTGAGAGGGAAAGAGCCTCTGACCGGGATGTTCGAGGCGCTTCGCAGGACCGACCAACAAGAGCCCTAATTCTACCACTTTAAATGTTTAATTGTGACTGCTATGATAGGGGAGGTCTTCAAATTGATATTGTGGGTAAGATAAGTCTATTTATTTAATAATTTTTTTGATTTATTGATTGTTATTTAATAACGTAGGCATCAATGCTTAATGTTTTCAATGTAACGGTATTTATACATTTATTCTCCAAAAAAAATTGTGCTCAATAACTCCATTGCGACTAATGTCGCTTAACAACGGTTAGGGGAAGAGTCTCCCCATAAAACTGAAATGTAGGCAATTCTTACCCTGCATTTTAACAAGAGACTGCTTCCGAGTCTCAAACCCGTGACCTCAAGGGCACACGGCAACACCTCAACAGGTGTGTTGAGGATGCTTCTAGCATTGATGAAATATGCACTTTCTAAGATCTTGTTTCCCCTAAAGTCTCTGAGAATCCCTGAGAGCGTTAATGATTTTGGTGGAGTGGATGAATTCAAAAGTTCCAACTGGGTCAAGGATATTCATTAGTTCCTTGAATCGTAGTTTAACAAGTTGCATGAACTTAGTTGCACAAATGATGAACCAATAAGTTTGGGGTATCTAAAAGGTTGCTCAATAGTTTTGATGGTAAGAGCTAAATTCTCAACATTTTTATTTGAGAAGCGAGACAACGGGATAGTGAAACAACTTCGAAATTTTGGGGATGAATGGTCGAAAGAGAGGTAAAACCAAATATGACGGGAAGTTTGTGATAAGTCGCTCGAAGCATCCGGATGGGGATCAAAGTGGAATCTCCTACCCGTTGCCCCTAGGTGGGTATAAATAGGCAAAACCCTTAGGAGTTACTACGGGTATGGGTTAACCGTGTACCCTAACTAACCCGTTAAGCCTCCGAACCCGTTATTAGTCCAAATATACACTAACAGTTTGTGTTTGTCCGCCTTACAGTAGAGTTGTAAGGATGAGGACATCTACATGTTTCTCGAGTGAGCGGAGCATCTAATGGCATAACAAAAAATGGACCTAACGAAAACTAGAGCAAATGTCAATCTAATCTACACACGCAATTAGTTCATATAATAACTTTCTAGAAAAATCATGTTTTCCTAATTTCCTCTTTAAAACTTTCTTATTGAGATTGCTCATATTCAATAAGATACATCAACCTCGAAACTCAAGTGAAAATTGAACTTGATTACTTTCCAATGAAATTGAATTCATTGTTTCGGTACATCATACGCACTACAAAAATCGAACGGCAAAGATATGCATAAATCATCATTTACGTCATGACATATAGAAATGTGTTTAGCCATTATAGTTAAAACAAGTGCAGTTAAGTTAAATAAAGGAGAACTTGTACTTTTTCCTTTGTTGGTTTCTCAGAACGACTTTTAGCCTTGCATTTGATACATCTCTTAGACACACCGCAGCTAGATCTCTAAGCTGTCCTTCCCTTCTGATATTGTCGTAATGAAATTTTTTTTGAACCTCTCATCATTTTCTACAATTTTTGTTGTGCTTCTAGTTAAGTCGGTAATGACATTTAGGACATGCTCGCTGGTAAGTTTACAATTCACTATGCATCTCGTTAAATCATACGTGAACTGAATAAGGTGGTTTCTAAACATTAATTTTGGTTGTCATTCATACATGTGGTCCTGGATAAATACACCCCCTGCTTTTGCGACACCCAAATCCGTCACATGGGATATAACAACAGGTCTGGACGGGGCCCCGTGTCATATTCCACGGACAGTCAGCGGAGTTACATATTAATACCAAAACACTATGAAACCATATTGAAATCTAACACGGAGCATTCTAGTGAAAGCTTTTAAATATGTTAGAAAAACTCATCACAGATCATGAATGTCCACTATAGCCCAAAACAGGAATGAAAAAACAAGTAAGCAATGAGTCTTTGGCTTTAAGGCCTTACAATGTTTTCTTGAACAATAAATGTCTTACATACTTCGGCACACTTCGGCACGGAGGCCGGCCACGCATGAAAACAGTAAAAGTAAACACTTCGCTTTTGACTTCAAGGGTCAGCACAACATCAGGGGCTTTAGCCCGCTACTTGTCACTTGACTCGCATGTCCCGGCAAGAACAATCCACTCAACGGTGGCAAAACAAGGCAACGGTCAGGTAAAGCTGACATAATTATAACGACCACACCACTTGCTCGGGGCGGCGGAGCTCCTTCCCTGCATTGTATTAGCAAAACCAAACATAGTAATGAAAGTGCAATTTAAGCACACTTCACCACAGGCGTTGGCACGAACGGTCACACACCTCGTGGCAAAACAAGGCACATTCTCGGTGTCCGGACAAAACTCAGGGACGCACCACCATTCTCAAGACGGCAACAACATGAGCATTTTGGTAGTCTTTACGGCATGCGCATGGCCTAAGACTCGTAACTATGGCAGCGACATGCAACACTACCCACGGACGCTTGGCGTAACTACTGGGTAGGTTCAGCCCTTTTTCGTTGCTCACATCGTCGGGAAAACAGCCACGATGCGGGTCGGCCTCCCCATTCCCATTTCTCCAATCTTTACACAAGTGGCTCTCAGGCCACTAAGCTGGACTCTCAAAGCTCTCAGCACCAAATCACAGGCCCCAGGTCTCCACGACACGGGCCACAATCACTGGCCCCAGGTGTCTCCATGACACAAGCCTCAAATAAAGCTCTTAAGGAGCTACCGCCTGGGGTATCACTACCGCCACGCGGTATCTGGCAGAAATGCGATTCTGCCCAGTTTTTCGGGTGCTCCTTGGAGTTAGTCCCCAAGAATCTCTGCTGCAATTTACCGTGTAGAAACTCGAAAACAAACATCACGGAGTCTTCTCCGGCCAATACAAGCATAATGAAACATCATCAATCCAGACCAACCTGTCCAGATTGGCTTCACACACCATGCATACGTTCGTACTTTGATCTCGAACTTTATATGCAAAAACTACAAGGATATACCGTATTTACCCGAATGAAAACCTCACGTACACCGCACATTTGCGGGAGAGGGTTTCCTATGCAAAAGGAAGAGAACTTCACATGTCCAAGTTGAGAATCGTTACCCTTTGCGCTCTCTTTGGTGCCATGCCAATGGTCTAGACGGATGAACGTGACCGCACGACCTTGCCTCCACCGATCCGAACTCGGCTTGCGAATCGGAGCTTCAGAACTCCAATGGCGATGAGATCACTCTCCGGCGCCGTTGCTTCTCCTCCAAGAAAGTCAGGACAAACCTCAACTTCAAGGGAAATGGAGTGGAAACGGCCAAACAAGACTTATATACCAACCTACCGCCGCGCGGTAACTAGCTACCGCCACGCGGTACCTTAATTCAACGCCTCGCTTCGAGCGCAACAGCCCAAACCCTCCAATCAAAGGCCGACACGTGGCCAAGTCCGTTACGAAATCGCCACCGCCGCGCGATAGGACGCTAACATCGAGCGATAGAGGGCGTCGGTTACGACTGCTATCGTCGTGTGCTAACTTCTACCGCCGCACGGTTGATGAGTCCAAGCTATATACATATTTTTGGACTTATCTGGGCTATTTTTCTCGTTGATGCACTGCACTTTAGAGCCATAATTATTCATGTTTGTTATTATGTTCATTCCATGTTAAGTGCACTTTTGGCCCGTTTTCAGTGTGATTCCGTAGTTATTATACATTTGCCCTACTTGGTGTTTTTCTGTGTCTGAAGAATGTGGAATGCCCATTTTGGTGGCTCTTCTGTTTTTGCTGCAAGTACAAAGGTCGTGTGTGTGTTCCGGGATTGTTTGGGAATGTTTTTCGTCTAAGGGTCACTGATCGTACGTTTCTACACGCGCACGGTCAGTGGACTCCTTAGCGCACGATCGTTGGTCGTGCGCGGTCAATTCATCGAACCCCAAACGGTAAAGGAATATTGTGTAAGATCATTGGATCTATAGCGCACGACCACTGGTTGTGAGCCGCTGATCGTGCGCACTATTCTCCATTTTTTCCAAATTCTGCCTGGTGCAATCGCACGATCATTGGACATAGTGCGCACGACCTCTGGTCGTGCGCCACTGCTCGTGCGCCACTGCTCGTGCGCCACTGCTCGTGCGCGTTTATTCCATTTTTTGGAGTTCTATCATTGTTAATCGCACGATCATGGAGATCCAGTGCGCACGACCACTGATCGTGTGCTCTAATTTTCTGGTGTCATATTTAAACATGTGCTATGCGAATTAGGGCAACACTTTCCATTTTTCGCCCCGCTGCTGCGCCCGAAGCGCCGTTTTTCACCCCCCGCAGGTCCTCCACTCATCCTCACCCTCCGGGAAGCTTTCTCCGGCGATCTGAAGCCATCTTCAACCCTTCGGAGAGTTTCCGGCCACCAGTAGTGTGCAACAGAGATCTTTGGGTACTACTCATCTGGGCAAAGAGGGAGACAAGATTGAAGGAAAGGGAAGAAGACAGAGGAAGACAATTGAATTGACAACCCATTTACCTCTAGACGCAACCAACGGTCTGAGACGAGAAGTGGACTGATAACCCACCATTCCGTCCAAGAACCACAGGTAGGCTTTCCTGAAAGTCCACCTAGTGTCAACTATCTTCACCTAGGGGGGGAATAGGTGATGTGCAGCGTTTTTGCGGAATTTAAAATTGTACCTGCACAATAAAAATAAACAGCACAGCACACAGAAAACACAAGCTATTTATAGTGGTTCCCCGATTTGGGTACATCCACTTTCCCCATTCGACCTATCTCCCGACAAGGGACGACTCGGTCTCTTCTCCAACAGGATTGAAATTCAATCCTTGCACTATCGGAAGGAACCCTTCCACACGTAGGAGTCAACACTCCCACAACACGGGTTGCACCCAACCCTTACAACTAGGAACCAACGTTCCTTTACAACAAAAGTAAAACTAGAATGTACAAGAGATACAAACTACGTTTGGAGACTAAGGTGTCCCTCTTTGTTGACGACGTGTTCTTGAAGTCCACAAAGAGTCCACAACCCTAGATCTCTCTTGGAGAGGATCTCCCCGGAACCGGCGGCGGCAAGATGGGCGGCGGCTAGGTTCACGGGATCGGCGACGACGATGTGCGGCTGCTGTACTTTAGAGATCCAAACTTCGTAGCGAAGCAAGCTAGGTCTACCAACGGTCACTCTAGGATCAGTCGTCTCGATCGATTCGGACGGGGAAGTTTTTCCCGATCAACAAATCGAGAGACAAGGGATCTCTGGATAGACGCGTGAGACTCTAAGCTTGACTAAGCTTCTGTCGCCGGAAGATCAGGAAGAAATCTCGATCAAAAGCGGCGACCAACTAGCGCGAGCGGCGACGGCGGCGGCGGAGCAGATTCGCGATTTTAGGTCAAGATGGGCTCGGCTTCTTTTTGTATCCTTTTTTTTGTTCAAAAAAATATCCGTATATATATACTGTAGACAACTTCAATATGACCATTGAGGGTCCCACAAGAAGAAACCCAAAATCCGGTTCAAAATAGTGCCAGCTGCAGAATCCGGTTCAGGGAGTTCCAGAAAATTGTCTAAGGAAAAATCGGCGAGAATCAAAGAAGATTCCTGCCGAATCGGCGAGAATCAGCCAGTGATTCTCGACGATTCGGCGAGAATCAATAGTGATTCTCGCCGAATCACTTGTTGATTCTCGACGAATATTACTTGGCCATGATCTGCTCAACGATGGGTTCGGCGAGAATCACTAGTGATTCTCGCCGAATCTTACTTGGCACCGCTTTGAGGTAGCCGGATAGAATCGGCGAGAATCACTAATGATTCTCGCCGAATCGGCGAGAATCACTTGGTGATTCTCGTCGATTTATACTTAGACGATTTTTCGTCTTTCTACCCAAGAGCTGCTCCTTGACCCATACTTGCTCCTTGTCTGCTCTTGCCTTAACACAGCCCTGTACTTGAAATTAAGTACACTCCAATAGAGAGAGTACATGTAGGGCAACACACTGATCTGCTCAACGATGGATTACGTCGTGCAGACCCGTGTATATTGACCTACTGCACCCTGACATTGGTGTGCACTTAGCGTGGAAAAACTGCAAGCACAACTTGAAATATTTTGTCAAAAACATTGCCTATTTACCTTAGCTTGTTTAGGGGCTTCTTCAAATCAGGTACGTTGTGGATACAATACCCAACAATCTCCCCCTATTTGAAGAAGCCTAAACCCTACAAGCTAAGGTGAATAAAGCGTATGGGAATGAAAATCATAACCTTGAAATAAGTTGAGAGAGATATTCATTACCGATACCAATTTCGTGCGAACAAACTTTGGAGCCACCTTAGCCTTAGCCGAGAGGGTAATCTCCCCCTTTTCGGCTTCTGCAAATCTGGGTCTGTAGCATTTGACCCCTTGCTCCCCCTCAGTTCTTGCATCTGTGCTCACACTTGAGTTCCTTGCTCCCCCTCAGATCTTGCACGAGCCTGGAGCTTCTCTAGTCTTCATTCCTCATAGTTTAGCATTCCCAATTCAGTTTTGAAAAGACTGAACTTGGCTTCGTCTAAGGGCTTTGTGAATATATCTGCAATCTGCTTGTCCGTGGGGACATAATAGAGAGAGATGTCCTTGTTCTCCACGTGCTCCCGAATGAAGTGGTAGCGCACTTCAATATGCTTCGTTCTGTTGTGCGATACCGAATTGTTGACAATTGCAATTGCACTGGAGGAGTCGCAGTACATTGGTATTTCCTTGAACTGAAGGTCGTAGTCGGCTAACTGGTTTCTGATCCATAGGAGTTGTGCGCAACAGCTGCCTGCCAAGATGTACTCAGACTCTGCTGTGGAGGTTGCAACACAATTCTGTTTCTTGCTGTTCCATGAGATAAGCCTTCTGCCGAGGAATTGACACGTCCCGGAGGTGCTTTTCCTGTCATCCCTACTCCCTGCAAAATCAGCATCTGAAAAACCTATTAGCTCGACATCATTGTTTCTCGGGTACCACAAGCCAAGATTGGGAGTACCTTTAAGGTATCTTAGAATTTGCTTTGCAGCGACATAATGAGATTCCTTATGTAACGCCCCGAAACTCAAAGGAGCAGAGGGGAATAATTTGGGCCAGTTTGAGTTCTGGCTGCAGGCACACGGCCTGGGACACGGGCGTGTCCCAGGGCGTGTCAAGCCTGTGTCGACACTAAGGCGTGAAGTCGACACTTTGGTCTCGACATTGTGTCGAGACTGGGCACACGGCCTGCGACACGGGCGTGTCGCAGGGCGTGTCGACCCGTGTCG
This sequence comes from Platanthera guangdongensis, assembly GCA_039583875.1. Taxonomy (NCBI): domain Eukaryota; kingdom Viridiplantae; phylum Streptophyta; class Magnoliopsida; order Asparagales; family Orchidaceae; genus Platanthera; species Platanthera guangdongensis. The sequence goes on along the minus strand of CM077152.1, from coordinate 23,923,624 downwards.
ACACTTAGCCGTGAAGTCGACACAGTGCTTCGACGTTGTGTCGAGACACGGCACACGGCCTGCGACACGGGCGTGTCGCAGGGCGTGTCAACCTGTGTCGACACTCGTCCCGCGAAGTCGACACTTTGGTGTCGACAGTGTGTCGAGACATGGCACACGGCCTGCGACACGGGCGTGTCGCAGGGCGTGTCGACCCGTGTCGACACTTAGCCGCGAAGTGCCGAGACCTTGTACACGGCCAGGAGCCCAGGCATGTCAAGGTGACACGGGCAAGGACACGGGCGTGTCCTAGAACCCGTGCAGTGCTCGGGTTGAAAACGGGAGAAAATCATGGGGTACACGGCCAGCTACACGGTCGTGTCAGATGGAACACGGGCGTGTCAGCTCGAACACGGGCGTGTTCGATACCCGTGTGAGGTTCCAGGTGATTCGATTTTGACGGCGAATGAGGCACACGGCCCTGGACACGGGCGTGTGCCAAGCCGTGTTCGGTCCAGATTGGGCATTTCAGTCCCGAATCGAAGCCGTTCATTTCTTTGACTGAAGATCCAACGGCTGGGGGTTGTTCCTGAAGGGATATACCCGGGTTTTGACTTAGAAAACCCTCACTTTTTCCACTTGTTCTCTCTCCAAACCCTTGGAGAAAGAAGAGCTAAGGCAAGAAGAAGAGGAGCTAGATCCGCCATTGGAGGAGCTTCGGAGCTCCGAATCGCAAGCCGACTCCGGATCCACGGAGGCAACGCAAGTGCGGTGATTTCCATCCGATTACTTTTCGATGGCGCCAAAGAGGACCGCAAGGGTAACGATCCTCAACTTGAGCATGAGTCGCTCTCTTTCTTTGCATAGGAAGCCCGCTCTCGCGAGTTTGCGGAGAGTTGGAGGCGTTCCTTCGGGTAGATATGTGAAGTCCCCGTTGTTTAGAGTCCGTATGCGAGAACGGACATAGGCATTTTGGTTGAAGCCTACCCGGACATGCTAGTCCGGATCGGTGATGTTGCATTGCATAAGGCCGGAGAAGACTCCGTGCTATTGGGTGTTTTTCGGGTTTTCTACGCGGTAGATTGCAGCAGGGAGCCTTGGGGACTAACCCAAAGGTGCACCCGGAAAACTGGGCGGACACGAGGTCTTGCCAACTTGGTGGCCTGAGAGCCAACTTGAACATAACGGGGTTATGTGATTTGTGGTAGAATGGGAATCAGTGAAAGTTTGACCCGCGCAGATGGCTTAAATTGCCGTTGCGATGTGAGCACGGGTTAGATGGAGCCGTACCCGCTTTATGTCGTTCGGGTTAGAGAGACCTAAAGTTACATGGTACTCGCCGTTGGCATAGATGTGAGTCTTCGGTGGTCGATGACTTAAATTGACGTGACCAATACCATGAAGACGAATTGCTCATAGGAATGGCCGTCTAAGTGGCGGTGGTGAGTCCGGAATGTTAATGGCTTTAATTGACGTGACATCGACCGGTTCACCGAGAATGTGCCCTGAGTGCACGGGGCGTGTGGCCGTGCGAGCCCACGCCTGTGATGAAATGGCTATGGTTTTAATTGCTCGCTTATGCTAATGAAATGCAGGAAAGGAGCATCGCCGCCCCGAATTGGGGGCGGGATCGTTATAATTTGGTCAGCATTGCTGACCGTTGCCTTGTTTGCCACCGTGCGGTGGTTTGTTTGCTTGCAGGTGCAGCTGGACCAAGCGGTCAATAGCGGGCTAAAGCCCTTTTTGCGAAGCTGGCCCTCGAAGGCCCAAGTGGAAATGTTTTATGTTTTATTCATGTATGGCCGGCCTGCGAGCCGAGGTTTGTAAATCATGTAAAAGACAAGTGAAACATTTTGTAAGGCCTTAAGGCCGACTTTTGAGTATTTTGTAATAACATTCCTATTATCATGTTAGTGGACATTCATGCTTGTGCTGGGTTCTTGTTTTGCAACTTATAAACTGCTTCCGCTAGAATGCTCTGTGTAGGACGTTGAGATTGGTTGGATGGTTTCCATACGTAACCACCCGGTCTGTCTGTGGTATATGGCGTCGGGCCCCGGCCGGACCTACTGCTATATGCTATGCGACGGATAGGGGGTGTTACAATTTGGTATCAGACTACTGGTTTTGGTTGGGCTTGAATTGAATTCGTGGGCGAATTCTTTTTAAGGGGTGGTGAGCACATTGTGTGCGTCATCGTTATAACCGTAAAAAGAACCCATGAATGTCCACTTAGGAATGAAAATACTCGTGTTTGAGGAACTTGCGTGTTCCTATAATTGCTGTTTGCAATTTATTTGGTCGCTTAACGGTGTTTTGTACCACTATAGGTGACTCGAAGTGGCATTGGGCCGTCAGAACGCCGAGTTTCTGAGGCAAGTAGTGCACCGGAAGTTGCTCCCGCAACACCTTTGTCGGCTGAAAATATACGATTGGTGGCTGAAGCGGTGTTGGCCGTGATCAATGCGCAGCCTGGGAGGCAAGCGCAGCAGCCCGCTCCTGTGATGGAGCAAGTACCTCTTCAAGAGGCTGAGCCGAGGAGGATGGAGCAAGTGGTTGTAGAACCAATAGTGCCAAGGAGGGCGACTGAGAGGCAGTTGAAGCATATAATGAGCTTTAACCCTCCGTTATTCTCGGGGTTGGGAACCCCATCGCAGGCTGACGACTGGCTCTCTAGGGTGAAGAGAGTCATGACAGCGACGGAGACGGAGGAGTGGCAGATGACCACCATCGCTACATTCCTGCTGGATGGAGAAGCGAGGATGTGGTGGGAAGGCTTGGAGCTGCATCATCTGAGAGGAAGACAATTGATAGACGTTCCGATGGAAGAGTTCTCGGAATTGTTCTTAGCAAGATACCTCCCTTCTACTCAGAGGATTTCAATGGAGAATGAGTTCCTGAGGTTGGTGCAGGGTGAGCGAAGCGTGGATGAATATCTCCACGAGTTTACGCGGTTGAGTCGTTATGCTAGCTCCACCATCATGGATGAGGAGCGCAAGACTAATCGTTTTTATGAAGGCTTGAGGGATGAGCTGAGATTGTTACTGTCGGGGCCAATGACGCAGGGTTTCTTAACCTTGGTCAATACTGCCCGGTCCTTGGAGAAGGACATGAAGAGTGTACAAGCGAAGAAAAGCTTGGGTGAAAAGAAATCTGAGTTCAGAGTGCCGACTACTTCAAAGTCAGGCTATCGGAGGACTTTCAAGAAGCCTAGGACTTCGGGTCCAGCTCCTTCTGGCGCTTCTGGGGCGACTACGGGTCGGACCCCGGGTGCGTGCTTTACGTGTGGAAAGACGGGGCACTTTGCCCGTGATTGTTGGAGCGGACGTCCTAAGTCCGAAAGGAGGCCTGGAGCTACTTATGAAGAGAAGGGCAAGGCGGTGGAATCGACCGCATCCCATTATGCTCCGGCCCAACCAAGGGTTTACAATCTTGGCCAACAGGAGGCCATTAAACAAGCTGACGTGGTGACAGGTACGGTTTAATTTATAGCAAGTCAATTCCTTTATATGCTTGTTATGCACATGTTACCTTACCACTACTTGTTTAGGATTTGTGTTGATTTGTGAAAATCCGGCACGAGCACTCTTTGATACGGGAGCTTCACACTCCTTCTTGTCCGAAGGATTTATATTACGCATCGGAGTCCCTTCTTCGATGGCGAAGGATAAGTTGGATGTGTTGTTGCCAAATGGGTGTTCGATGCGAGCGGATAGAATCTGCGAGGTTAAGACTCGTATTGGAGAGCAGGAGTTTGACCTGCGGGCGTCCTTACTTCCGTTGGTGGAGTTCGACGTTATATTTGGAATGGACTGGCTCTCGGAGCAGCAGGCCCATATAGATTGCGGTAGCAAGGAAGTAAAGCTGGGAGCAAGTCGTGAGACGACTTTTACGGGCTTAAAGGGGTCGAGCAAGACGTTGATGTCTGCTCTTCAGGTGGTGAAGGCGGTTCGTGCCGGAGCAGAACTGTTCTTTACACTAGTGGAGGTTGCAAAGCCGAAGCCCGCGATGGATTGTATTTCAGTGGTATCGGAATACCCTGATGTGTTCCCCGCAGATCTTCCTGGAGCCCCGCCACAACGGGAGATAGATTTTACTATCGAGCTAGTGCCAGGTGCAAAGCATGTGTCACGATCTCCGTATCGACTAGCGCCTAAGGAAATGGCAGAGCTGAAAGTTCAACTACAAGAGTTGCTGGAGCAAGGGTATGTGCGCCCGAGTTCTTCGCCTTGGAGCGCACCGGTCCTCTTTGTTAAGAAGAAGGACGGAAGCTTGAGGTTGTGTATTGATTATCGGGAGCTAAACAAGCTGACTGAGAAGAACAAGTACCCGATCCCCCGGATTGACGATCTCTTTGATCAGTTAGTCGGGTCGACGGTGTACTCGAAGTTAGATCTCAAGTCTGGGTACTATCAGCTGCGGATAAGGGAGAGTGATATCCCGAAGACAGCGTTTAGTACGAGATACGGGCATTATGAGTTTACGGTCATGCCGTTTGGGCTGACTAATGCGCCGTCAGTGTTCATGGATTTGATGAACAGAACGTTCAGGGAGTACTTGGACCATTTCGTGATCGTCTTCATCGACGATATTTTGGTGTACTCGCAAAGTGAGGAGGATCACTTCAAGCATCTCCATTTGGTGTTGGAGACACTCAGGAGAAATCAGTTGTATGCCAAGTTCTCGAAGTGCGAGTTTTGGCTATCCTCAGTGGCGTTCCTCGGGCATATAGTGAGTGGAGAGGGTATTGCGGTGGATCCGGCGAAGATTGTTGCGATACGGGAGTGGCCTGAGCTTGCTACGGTAGCAGATGTCCGGAGCTTTTTGGGGCTTGCCGGTTATTATAGGCGCTTCGTAGAGAACTTCTCGCGGATAGCGTTACCTCTCACTACTTTGACGAGGAAGGATCATAAGTTCATTTGGACGCCGGAGTGCGCGCGAGCTTTTGAGGAGTTAAAGTGTCGGTTGACCACGGCGCCTGTGCTGAGTTCGCCGGTTGGAACCGAAGGCTATGAGATATATAGCGATGCTTCGGGCAGCGGGTTGGGTTGCGTGCTATTGCAGCACGGCAGCGTGATAGCTTATGGCTCGAGACAGCTAAAAGTGCACGAGAGGAATTATCCGGTCCACGACTTGGAGTTGGCGGCCGTGATTTTTGCCTTGAAGCTGTGGAGACACTATTTGTACGGTGTGAAGATTGATATCTACACCGATCACAAGAGTCTAAAGTACCTGATTGATCAGAAAGATCTGAATATGCGGCAGCGTAGGTGGATGGAGTTCCTGGGGGACTATACATTCAAGATCCACTACGTGCCTGGTAAAGGGAATGCTGTTGCGGACGCGTTGAGCCGCCGAGCCCCAGCTCAAGCGAATTGGCTATCAGTGCATGATGAGCGGTTGGTGCAGGAGCTGGAGGCGTTGGAGATTGTTTGTGTGGATAGACAATCTAGTGCTGAAGCAGTGCTGAATTGGACTGAAGTCCAATATGACCTGGCTGATCGGATTCGGCAGGCTTTGGATATGGATGCTCATATGAAGCAGTTCATGATAGAGGCTCTGGATGGGTCAAATTCCCAATTCGTTGTGGAGGACGGATTGCTGTGGAAAGACGGTCGTTTGTGCGTCCCAAGTGTGGGCAGTTTACGGGTGGAGTTGTTGTACGAGACGCACCATACCAAGTATTCGATTCACCCGGGGAGCACGAAGATGTACCGTGATGTTAAGAAGCTATTTTGGTGGCCGGGCTTGAAAAAGGATGTGGCGTTATATGTAGCGAAGTGCCAAACTTGCGCCTTGGTAAAGGCGGAGTGCCAAAAGCCGGGAGGATTTCTTAAGTCCTTGCCTATTCCGGAGTGGAAATTCGACGACATCTCTATGGACTTTGTGCATGGTTTGCCAAGGTCGCAGAAGGGGAACGACGCCATTTGGGTGGTGGTCGATCGATTAACAAAGGTGTCGCATTTTATTCCGCATAGGAAGGATGATCCGGTGGAGAAGCTGGCAAAGCTTTATGTGGATAACATAGTGCGGCTTCATGGTGTGCCCCGTAGCATCGTGAGTGACCGTGATGGGCGGTTCACGTCCAATGATTGGAGGCTGGTGCAGCAAATGTTGGGAACAAAGCTGAAGTTTAGCACAGCCTTCCATCCGCAAACTGATGGGCAGACCGAGAGGGTCAATAGAACCATGGAAGACATGCTTCGCATGTGTGTCTTGGACTTTGGAAAGCAATGGGAGGACCAACTTTATTTGGTGGAGTTCGCATACAACAACAGCTATCAAGCAAGTATTAAGATGGCGCCTTTCGAGGCCCTTTATGGTAGACGATGTCGCACGCCGTTGTCTTGGTTAGAAACGGGCGAGTCGAAGTTGTATAAGCGATCGGAAGTGGAGGATGCTACTTCTTTGGTAAGGACAATTCGGGAGAGGTTGCTTATCGCTCAGGACCGGCAAGCAAAGTACTATAATGCCAAGCACAGGAACGTGGAGTTCGCTGTGGGCGATTATGTATACTTGAAGATCAAGCCGTTCAAGGGTGTCTCGCGGGTGCGACGATTGAAAAAGCTAAGCCCGAGGTACCTTGGACCGTTCGAGGTTCTGGAGCGAGTAGGAGAAGCGGCCTATCGGCTGAAGCTTTCAGTGGAGCTAAGTGGTTTACATGATGTATTCCATATTTCGGTGCTTCAGAAGGCGGTGCAAGAGCCTACGCAAGTGATCGCGGCCAATCAAGTGCCGGTGGATAGTGGGCTAACGACAAAAGTCAAGCCCGTGCGGATTGAGGACTCGGAGGTCAAGCGGCTACGCAATAAAGAGATCAGGATGGTCAAAGTCCGGTGGGACAATTGCGGTCGAGAGGAGCTCTCTTGGGAGCGAGAGCAGACGATGCTTGACGAATATCCGGAGTTGTTCCGCTCAGGTACAAATTTAAGTTTTGTACATGTTTTTCCCTTTATGTAATTTCGTGGGCGAAATTCTTTTAAGAGGGGTAGAGTTGTAACGCCCCGAAACTCAAAGGAGCAGAGGGGAATAATTTGGGCCAGTTTGAGTTCTGGCTGCAGGCACACGGCCTGGGACACGGGCGTGTCCCAGGGCGTGTCAAGCCTGTGTCGACATTAAGGCGTGAAGTCGACACTTTGGTCTCGACATTGTGTCGAGACTGGGCACACGGCCTGCGACACGGGCGTGTCGCAGGGCGTGTCGACCCGTGTCGACACTTAGCCGTGAAGTCGACACAGTGCTTCGACGTTGTGTCGAGACACGGCACACGGCCTGCGACACGGGCGTGTCGCAGGGCGTGTCAACCCGTGTCGACACTCGTCCCGCGAAGTCGACACTTTGGTGTCGACAGTGTGTCGAGACATGGCACACGGCCTGCGATACGGGCGTGTCGCAGGGCGTGTCGACCCGTGTCGACACTTAGCCGCGAAGTGCCGAGACCTTGTATACGGCCAGGAGCCCAGGCGTGTCAAGGTGACACGGGCAAGGACACGGGCGTGTCCTAGAACCCATGCAGTGCTCGGGTTGAAAACGAGAGAAAATCATGGGGTACACGGCCAGCTACACGGCCGTGTCAGATGGAACACGAGCGTGTCAGCTCGAACACGGGCATGTTCGATACCCGTGTGAGGTTCCAGGTGATTCGATTTTGACGGCGAATGAGGCACACGGCCCTGGACACGGGCGTGTGCCAAGCCGTGTTCGGTCCAGATTGGGCATTTCAGTCCCGAATCGAAGCCGTTCATTTCTTTGACTGAAGATCCAACGGCTGGGGGTTGTTCCTGAAGGGATATACCCGGGTTTTGACTTAGAAAACCCTCACTTTTTCCACTTGTTCTCTCTCCAAACCCTTGGAGAAAGAAGAGCTAAGGCAAGAAGAAGAGGAGCTAGATCCTCCATTGGAGGAGCTTCGGAGCTCCGAATCGCAAGCCGACTCCGGATCCACGGAGGCAACGCAAGTGCGGTGATTTCCATCCGATTACTTTTCGATGGCGCCAAAGAGGACCGCAAGGGTAACGATCCTCAACTTGAGCATGAGTCTGTAACGCCCCGAATTTTGTGTGCGAGTCGGTCGCGGAAAAAGAGTTTTTGGTGCCTGTAGGGGTACACGGCCTAGGACACGGGCGTGTCCAAGGCCGTGTCTGGCTGGTGATTTTTTTGGCCGTTTCCAACCCGAGAAGGACACGGCCAGAAACACGGCCGGATGACACGGGCGTGTCATCCGACACGGGCGTGTGCCAACCCGTGTCCCGACCCGTGTCCTGAGGGGTCGTGTCCGTTGCCGTGGCGGTTATGCGTGACACGCCCTCGAGCACGGGCGTGTCGAGGAACCCGACACGGGCGTGTCAGGTCAGACACGGGCGTGTCTTGGCCCGTGTGCGTTTCTCAGTTCGACGATCGTGCCTGGATCGAGGCACACGGCCTTGGACACGGCCGTGTGCCAAGCCGTGTGCGGCCCAGGTCAGGGGAATTTTGTGCAGATCCGAGCCATTCATTTCCTTTAATTTAGATCCGACGGCCCAGATTAAATTATGCTCTGTTAAGGCCGGGAATAGGGAGTTATTCCCTCATTTTTCTCTCCAAAGTTCTCCCCTTCCAAAGTGAGAGAGGAGAGGAAGAAGAAGGAGGTTTCCGGCCGCCGGCGGAGCATCGGAGCACCGTTTCGAAATCGGAGAGCGGATCCGTGGAGGGAAGGTCATTGCGAAGAGTTCTAACCGCGTAGTTTTTCCATGGCGCCAAAACGGACTACAAGGGTAACGATTCTCAACTCGAGCGCTTGAATCTCTTTCTTTCTGCATAGGGAATCCCGCTCCCGCGAGTATGCGGTGAGTGCGTGGTGTTCCTTGGGGTTGACGGGAATAGTCCCCCTTGTGTTGCATGTAGAGCCCGGAATCGTAAGTACGGGCATAGGCATTGTGTGTGAAGCCTACCCGGACGTGTTTTGTCTGGATCGGTGATGTTGCATTTGATGTGGTTTTGCCGGAGAAGACTCCGTGCTTTGGATTTTTTCGGGTTTCCATGCGGTAGATTGCAGCAGGGATCCTTGAAGGTTAGCTTCAAGGCGCACCCGGAAAATTGAGCGGAAACGTGTTCTGCTAACTTGGCGGTCTGGGAACCGGCCTTGATCATAACTGGGTTATGAGACTGTTTTGGAAAATTTGGGATCCGAGAGAAGCTTGGCCCGCGCAAAGTTCCTTAAATTGGACATGCGGCGTGAGCAACGGGCAAGTGGAATTGGACCTAGGCTATGTGGTTCGGTGCGAGAGACCCGAAGACGGGGACTGGCCGTTGGCATAGTCGGAGCCTTAGACGGTGGTCAGAAAGGCTAAATGCTCACATGTTGTTGCCATCCTGGGGGTGGTGGTGGATGCACTGATGGGTCAGGGTCCACCATGAATGTGCCCTGAGTGCACGGGGTGTTTGGCCGTGCGAGCCTACACCTGTGGCGAATTATAATTGCGCTATATATATATTGTTGGCTAATGCTTTGCAGGGAAAGAGCACCGCCGTCCCGAGTAAGGGGCGGGGTCGTTATAATTTGGTCGGCTTTTAGCTGACCGTTGCTTTATTTGCCACCGTGCGGTGGTATGTGCTTGCAGGTGCTGCGGAGCCGAGCGCCAAATAGCGGGCTGGAGCCCATGTTGCTGTGCTGGCCCTAGAAGGCCGTAGAATAGTTTTATTTATTTATTTCATGTGTGGCCGGCCTGCGAGCCGATGTATGTAAAACACTATTCATGAAGTGAACATTTGTAAGGCCTTAAGGCCATGTACCTGTTTCTGTGTATTTGGGGTTTCATTCCTGTTGTTGTAGCTGTGGACATTCATATTGATGGAATTAATTGTGGGTTCTTTCAACTTTAAAATCTTCCGCTAGAATGCTCTGTGATTAGGACGAGTAGTCTTAATTAGATGGTTTGATTTATTCATTTAGTAACCCTTCCGACTGTCTGTGGTATATGGCGTCGGGTTCCAGCTGGACCTTCTGTTATATGCCATGCGACGGATGGGGGTGTTACAGAGTCGCTCTCTTTCTTTGCATAGGAAGCCCGCTCTCGCGAGTTTGCGGAGAGTTGGAGGCGTTCCTTCGGGTAGATATGTGAAGTCCCCGTTGTTTAGAGTCCGTATGCGAGAACAGACATAGGCATTTTGGTTGAAGCCTACCCGGACATGCTAGTCCGGATCGGTGATGTTGCATTGCATAAGGCCGGAGAAGACTCCGTGCTATTGGGTGTTTTTCGGGTTTTCTACGCGGTAGATTGCAGCAGGGAGCCTTGGGGACTAACCCAAAGGTGCACCCGGAAAACTGGGCGGACACGAGGTCTTGCCAACTTGGTGGCCTGAGAGCCAACTTGAACATAACGGGGTTATGTGATTTGTGGTAGAATGGGAATCGGTGAAAGTTTGACCCGCGCAGATGGCTTAAATTGCCGTTGCGATGTGAGCACGGGTTAGATGGAGCCGTACCCGCTTTATGTCGTTCGGGTTAGAGAGACCTAAAGTTACATGGTACTCGTCGTTGGCATAGATGTGAGTCTTCGGTGGTCGATGGCTTAAATTGACGTGACCAATACCATGAAGACGAATTGCTCATAGGAATGGCCGTCTAAGTGGCGGTGGTGAGTCCGGAATGTTAATGGCTTTAATTGACGTGACATCGACCGGTTCACCGAGAATGTGCCCTGAGTGCACGGGGCGTGTGGCCGTGCGAGCCCACGCCTGTGATGAAATGGCTATGGTTTTAATTGCTCGCTTATGCTAATGAAATGCAGGAAAGGAGCATCGCCGCCCCGAATTGGGGGCGGGATCGTTATAATTTGGTCAGCATTGCTGACCGTTGCCTTGTTTGCCACCGTGCGGTGGTTTGTTTGCTTGCAGGTGCAGCTGGACCAAGCGGTCAATAGCGGGCTAAAGCCCTTTTTGCGAAGCTGGCCCTCGAAGGCCCAAGTGGAAATGTTTTATGTTTTATTCATGTATGGCCGGCCTGCGAGCCGAGGTTTGTAAATCATGTAAAAGACAAGTGAAACATTTTGTAAGGCCTTAAGGCCGACTTTTGAGTATTTTGTAATAACATTCCTATTATCATGTTAGTGGACATTCATGCTTGTGCTGGGTTCTTGTTTTGCAACTTATAAACTGCTTCCGCTAGAATGCTCTGTGTAGGACGTTGAGATTGGTTGGATGGTTTCCATACGTAACCACCCGGTCTGTCTGTGGTATATGGCGTCGGGCCCCGGCCGGACCTACTGCTATATGCTATGCGACGGATAGGGGGTGTTACACCTTAGTATTCACCTGATATCTGGCACAGACACATGTGGAGAACATGATATCCGGTCTACTGGCAGTAAGGTAGAGCATGGATCCAATGATGCTTCTGTATTTGGTTTCATCGAAAGGTGTACCTTTCTCATCCTTATCCAGAGACATAGTGGATCCCATTGGAGTTCTCATAGAGGTTGCATTCTTCATACCGAATTTCTTCAGGAGTTCATTTGTGAACTTCGTCTGAGAGATGAAGATTCCATCCTCAGACTGTTTCACTTGAAGTCCCAAGAAATACTTGAGCTCCCATACTGCTCATTTCAAACTTTCCTTGCATAAGTTTAGAAAACTTTTTGCAAAGATTGTTGTTCGTTGAGCCGAATATAATATCATCGACATAGATTTGCACCATCAAAATCTTGCCTTTGACTTCCCTGAGAAACAATGTTTTATCTATTTTCCCTCTAGAGAACTTGTTCTCAAGAAGAAAACTAGATAAAGTCTCATACCAAGCTCGTGGAGCTTGTTTTAAACCATATAAAGCTTTATTGAGAAAATACACATGATTGGGATAAGTAGGATTGACAAAACCTGGGGGTTGAGCGACGTATACTTCCTATTCAGGTCTCCGTTCAGGAATGCTGATTTCACATCCATTTGATAGACTGTGAATCCTTTGTGCGAAACATACGCCAGGAACAATCTGATTGCCTCGAGCCTTGTTACTGGTGAGAAGGTCTGGTCGAAGTCAATCCCCTCCTCCTGTCTGTAACCTTGAGCCACCAGCCTTGCCTTGTTCTTTATGATGACACCATATTCATCCAGCTTGTTTCTGAAGATCCACTTGGTGTCAATCACATTCTGCTTGTATGGTCTGGGAACTAGCGTCCAAACGTTGCAACGTTCGAATTGATGTAGTTCATCTTGCATGGCCAGGATCCATGCCGCATCTTTGTTCGCCTCGTCGAACTTCTTTGGCTCAACCTGTGACAGGAAGGTAAGATGTAATACTTCGTTAATAGTACCTCTTCAAGTTCTGACACCGACACGAGGATCTCCGATGATCTGATCTCTAGGATGATCCCTCACGTGCCGGAGCTCTAGAAGTCTAGCGTCTGGAGCTTCGACTACTTCTTGGGCTTCTCCTCCTTCTAGGAGATTTGTTCCATTTTGATCTTCAACGTGCCCAGATGACGTGGAGGTGGAAACTTTGACGTACTTAGGAGTTTCATCTTTAGCGGTCTCATCGAGATTCAGCTGTTCAAGTCGTGCACCTACATCTTCAAGAATACCACTGGAAGAATTGCTGTTAAGCAAACTTTCTTCATCAAATACAACATTAATTGATTCTTCTACCACTAGGGTTTTCTTAATGAAGACCCTATATGCCCGACTGTGGGAACTATAACCCATGAATATGCCTTTGAAGCATTTTTCACCAAATTTAGTACGCGGGTACTTCCCATTATTCAGTACATAGCATCTGCAACCAAAGATCCTCAAGTAGGACATGGTTGGTTTCCTGCCTTTCAGTATCTCGTAAGGCGTCTTACGATGATGTTTGTTGATCAATGCTCGGTTTTGTACATGACAAGCTGTATTGGCAGCCTCTGCCCAGAAGTATTCTGGGAGAGAAGCGTCTTTCAACATTGTCGTGCAGGCTTCAATGAGAGTTCTATTTCTCCTCTCCGCAACTCCATTTTGCCGAGTAGTGCGCGGGGAGGAAAACTCATGAAAGATACCTTGTTCTTCACAAAACTCTGTCATAGCACCAGATTCGAATTCTGTTCCATGGTCACTTCTGATTCTGACCACTGAGCAGTTAAATTCGTTCTGAACCTGCTTGACAAAACTAGTGAAGATGTCAAACGTATCTGACTTTCGTTTTAAAAAGAACACTCATGTAAACCGAGAATGATCATCAACTATCACTAGCGTATAGGACTTGTCTCCCAAGCTATGAACTTGCATTGGACCAAACAAGTCCATATGAAAAAGATAAAGACATCGGGAAGAGTCTTTGTCGGCAATGCTCTTAAAGGTAGCCCGAGTCTGTTTGCCCATCTGGCATGCAGGACAGGGGCTATCTTTGATGCACTTGATACTGGGAGCATCTCTTACTAAGTTCTTAGAAAATATCATATTAATTGTCTTGAAATTAATATGTGTCAATCTCTTGTGCCATTGTTCACAAAGAGATGCACTGCCTGTTGCCACAAGGCATACGGGGGTAGATGAATCTAAACTGAGAAAATCTAAGCAGAAGATATTTCTGCTCATAATGCCTGATAATACCGTCTCAGAAGAGGTACGTGAAATTATCAGACATTTATCCTTTCAGAACTTAACGTCATAACCTTTATCACATAACTAACTTACACTGATCAGGTTATGGTTTAACCCTTCAACATAAGCCACGTCGGTGATAGAGATTATACCGTTGGAAATCATACCATAACCTCTGGTGACTCCTCGATCTGACCCTCCAAAGATGACTTTGGGTCTATTCTCGACTGGAGTGTAATCACGCAGCAGGCTTCTTGTCCCAGTCATATGCCGGGAGCATCCACTGTCCAAATACCAGATCGACGTTTTGGTGGCCTTTGGACATTCCTGCAAAACAAAATTAATTTCCCTTAGGAACCCAATCGAACTTGGGTCCTAGATTCCTAGTTAGCATACTCCCCCTCGGTTGGTTAACCCTACGAGTGGTCGGCCTCGCATTGCTAACATAGGGAGTCTCGTAATACCTTGGATTAAACCAACAATCCACGGCAAAGTGACCGACTTTGCCACAACACCAACAGTCGAATCTGTTGTACCTCTTCCTAGGCTCCTGCCTTACCCTGGGAACGGTGGGTACAGCCGGGGCTTTGGATCTGGAGGTGGGGGCCTCACAGTGATTGCAGTCACAAGACTTCTTCACCTTCTGTATAACAGGCTTGGCTTTTGGTGCCTGCTTTTCATTATGGCCGCTAGAGAATTGACCATAATTTCCCATGTGGATTTACTCATAAGGTGCCTTGAAGGCACTCTCACCGAAGTTCCGGGGAAAGGTCCAACCATCATATCGGCTCTTTGGCTTTGCAACCGAGGGCCGGAAATAATGACCAAAGGTTGATTCAAAGTCATGTTGGTTGCAAGGAAAGCTAGGCTTTCTGAACGCAACAGGACTGAGCGGAGCCTTTCCATTTTCATCAGCAGAGGCCTTCTTGGCGGCCTTATTCTTCCTCTGGTTCCTGTTTCTCCTGGATGAGGAACCAGATACCCCTACATGCCCCAAGCCAGCTCCTTTGACCTGAGTAGAGAAGGTATCAACAATTAGAAGAACAGTTTTTGGCATAGAGAAACTCTTGACGATCTTCCTTTCTGCCGCAAGTAGTTCTTCCAACTTGTCAACTTCCTCCTGCTTAAGATCAAGGAGTTTAAGAGACTCTGAATGCTTAGAATTCAGGTCAAGGTGCTCCTGTCGGAGAGAAATCAAACTAGTGACCTCTTCCCTTAGGGATACACACTCACCCTTAAGGAATTTCACTTCCTTTTTCTCAGCCTTCAGTCTCTTATGACACTCCTCGAAAGTGTTGAGCAGAAGCTCATACTTCTCGAGGAGCTCCGCTTCACGGGCCGAAGGGCTATCCTCAGGTTCATCATCCTGAGACTCAGGATCAGAGTCGTAGTCGGAGAGAGGGGTGTGAGTTTTTACCTTCCCAGTAAATGGGGGGCATTCTCCTTCTGAGTCGGAGCGACCCACCAACCCGAAGTAGGCTTCCTCATCATCACTGGAGTCTGAGGAATCAGACTCACTCAGTATCTTTGGCCTTTTGGCGATATAGCTCCGCTCTTTCTTCTTATCTTTCGAAGATTTGTGCTCCTCTTCTTTCCCTTTTTCTCTCTTGCCTTGATAGCAGTCGGCCACGACGTGTCCTGTCTTATTGCATCCAAAGCAAATAATGTCAGAGGAGCGATGTTTGTTCGGTTTAGAAGCATACCTGTCAGAAGAATAATTTTTCTTCTGATGCCTGGAGGAGGAGCCGTCTTTCTTTCTTTGATTCCTCATCTTAAGGAACTTCTTGAACTCTCGGGTGATGAGGGAGAAATCTTCCTCCGACACCTCTGAGCTGGAGGAGCATGGCTCGGAGTCCTCCTCCTCATCCTTTTTCCTGGCACGGTATGAAACCGCACCCTTGCCTTTTCTGGAGTGACTGGCTTTTAGAGCCACAGTCTTTTCTTTGGCTGCGGCCTTCTCTGCTTCTTCTTCTGCTTTCCTGGTGTTCAGCTGAAGCTCATAGGACATCAGCTTCCCAAACAGAATTTGAGGGTCAGTTTCAGCTAGTCTGCCAAACTCTTAGATGGCGCAGATCTTTGTGTCCCATTCCTTAGTAAGGGACCTAAGGAATTTGTCATTGAGTTCACCATTAGTGAACACTCTTTCGTATCCTTTGAGGGCGTTGACAATCTTGAGGAAGTTCTCGTAGGTGACTCCGATCTCTTCCTTAGGTCCTTGTCTGAAGGCCACATATTTCTGGTTCAAGAGGGATCTCCGATCATCCCTCACTTCATCAGTGCCCTCCATTAGGATGATCAGGCAATGCAAGATCTCATGTGCTGTCCTGCAGTTGCAGAAGTTCTGCATCATTGAGTCATCAACCGCGCTGACCAGAATGTTTTGCGCCTTCTTGTCAAGTCCTACTAGCACCATCTCGTCCTTGTCCATTTCAGAAAGTTTCTTTGGCACTTTCTAGGTAGGATCAATGGTGGAGGCCTTAGTGGGGACATAAGGTCCCTTCTCCACGATCATGAAGAGTCGAGGATCAACTGCTTCCATGTAGAACCTGATCCTTTCCTTCCAGATAGGAAAGTTGAGCCTGGTGCACACTGGGATCTTGCCTGTGAACTTGAGACCATCCATGGTAGATGTTTTCCTTCTTCTTGACGCTAGTGGCAGGATTCAACTCAAGGTGTTAACCTTTTTGATGAGGAACCTGGCTTTGATACCACTTGAAAGTCCACCTAGTGTCAACTATCTTCACCTATGGGGGGGAATAGGTGATGTGCAGCGTTTTTGCGGAATTTAAAATTGTACCTGCACAATAAAAATAAACAGCACAGCACACAGAAAACACAAGCTATTTATAGTGGTTTCCCGATTTGGGTACATCCACTTTCCCCCTTCGACATATCTCCCAACAAGGGACGACTCGATCTCTTCTCCAACAGGATTGAAATCTAATCCTTGCACTATCAGAAGGAACCCTTCCACACGTAGGAGTCAACACTCCCACAACACGGGTTGCACTCAACCCTTACAACTAGGAACCAACGTTCCTTTACAACAAAAGTAAAACTAGAATGTACAAGAGATACAAACTACGTTTGGAGACTAAGGTGTCCCTCTTTGTTGACGACGTGTTCTTGAAGTCCACAAAGAGTCCACAACCCTAGATCTCTCTTGGAGAGGATCTCCCCGGAACCGGCGGCGGCAAGATGGGCGACGGCTAGGTTCACGGGATCGGCGGCGACGACGATGTGCGGCTGCTGTACTTTAGAGATCCAAACTTCGTAGCGAAGCAAGCTAGGTCTACCAACGGTCACTCTAGGATCAGTCGTGTCGATCGATTCGGACGGGGAAGTTTTTGCCGATCAACAAATCGAGAGACAAGTGATCTCTGGATAGACGCGTGAGACTCTAAGCTTGACTAAGCTTCTGTCGCCGGAAGATCGGGAAGAAATCTCGATCAAAAGCGGCGACAAACTAGCGCGAGCGGCGACGGCGGCGGCAGAGCAGATTCGCGATTTTAGGTCAAGATGGGCTCGGCTTCTTTCTGTATCCTTTTTTTGTTCAAAAAAATACCCGTATATATATACTGTAGACAACTTCAATATGACCGTTGAGGGTCCCACAAGAAGAAACCCAAAATCCGGTTCAAAATAGTGCCAGCTGCAGAATCCGGTTCAGGGAGTTCCAGAAAATTGTCTAAGGCAAAATCGGCGAGAATCAAAGAAGATTCCCGCCGAATCGGCGAGAATCAGCCAGTGATTCTCGACGATTCGGCGAGAATCAATAGTGATTCTCGCCGAATCACTTGTTGATTCTCGACGAATATTACTTGGTCATGATCTGCTCAACGATGGGTTCGGCGAGAATCACTAGTGATTCTCGCCGAATCTTACTTGGCACCGCTTTGAGGTAGCCGGATAGAATCGGCGAGAATCACTAGTGATTCTCGCCGAATCGGCGAGAATCACTTGGTGATTCTCGTCGATTTATACTTAGACGATTTTTCGTCTTTCCACCCAAGAGCTGCTCTTTGACCCATCCTTGCTCCTTGTCTGCTCTTGCCTTAACACAACCCTGTACTTGAAATTAAGTACACTCCAATAGAGAGAGTACACGTAGGACAACACACTGATCTGTTCAACGAGGGATTACGTCGTGCAGACTCGTGTATATTGACGTACTGCACCCTGACATTGGTGTGCACTTAGCGTGGAAAAACTGCAAGCACAACTTGAAATATTTTGTCAAAAACATTGCCTATTTACCTTAGCTTGTTCAGGGGCTTCTTCAAATCAGGTACGTTGTGGATACAATACCCAACATTTCCCCTATCGATTTATTCTACCTCTTCTCATAGTAAAGTGTATTCTTAAGCTTGTATTGAACCTGAACTTACTTTTATTTGTCTATGAATGAAGTTTGCTTGGGATAGTTACATCTTTTTATTAGTTGTGATACATTCACCTCCATTCACATCCACTCTATTCGAGCACTAGAACCACTCTAGCAAAGGCTATTGTTGGTAGTTTAAGAGGTGATTGCGACCCTCACTCTCCGCACGTGTGCTCATTCCATCTGCTTGTTCTCCATCCATTCTCCTCATGAAGCACAACATAGCGGCCTACACTAGTTCCATTGACCAAGCGAAGCGGTGCTTACGACCCGCATTAGTTCTCTTTTTGTTTTGTTAGCATTAGGAATCGAAAATCAACCTCCTTTGTTGTTTCGTTTAACTCTTTGTAACGATCTTTCTACGACGCTATCACGATACCCAGCCTACATTCCCTCGAGATCGACATTCGGGGAAGCAATTCCCAAAATTATTACTTGACAGCGACCGGTGTACTTGCCGATGCATCAAGTTTTTGGCGCCGTTGCCGGGGAGTGCAAACGTAAGTGATCTGGGTTGTCGAAGATAATTACTCAAGAGTCGTTGTTTTTTATTTATTTTTTGTTTTGTTGTCATATCTGGTGTATGCAGAGGCAAGGATCGGGAGAGTTGCTTGCCTACGGTCCTGAAATGGAAAGTACCGCTCGAACACTGAGGCGTACCGCAAACGCTCGGTTAGAGATGGATCACAATCTAATTCAGGTTGGAGGCAATGGAAGAGGGGAAGAGCCCATCTTTGGGCCAAACGCTGATGAGAACATTGGAAACCAGCAGGGACAACCAATGCATAGGGCTGGTCCGATAGGGAATGGAGCTGCTGCTGGAGGGCAGCATGTTGATGAGAATGAGGTAACTAGGCCGAGGCCTCACACGATGAAAGACTACACTACCCCCACTGTTGGGAGTGTGTATCCAGCTTTTGGGCCGACAATCCCTAACCTGCAGTTTAAAATCAAACTGGTCATTTTGAACGTTATACGTGTAGGATCTTGTGGCGCCCTTAGAGGGGGGTGAATAAGGGATCTTTAAAATTTTATAAACTTTTTTATAAAATATGAAATTAGATACAACGTTTGAGACAGATCAATGAAATAAAAATCAAGATTTTATTTCTCCAAAATATATATGTAAAATGATTCCAATAAAGCTTGAAATCAAGGCTTACAATGACAATAGTTTTTAGTTTTTTCACCGATCCTTCTCCCAAGAACCGGTAGGTTATAGTCAATATCTCCCTAGATATGACTACTAGCCTCCCCCTAAATCAAACTTATGATCTAGACGCTGCACAAAACGCGGTGATTCACTCCTAGGCCACACAAGGACCTAGACACCACACACAAGCTAGTAATTTGCCCCTAAACCACACACGGACTTAGACACCACACACAAGGTGGTGATTTTCCCTTCCCAATTACAAAGACAAAAAGTGAAAATGAAAGTACAATAGTAAAACTTAAAAACTCCCTCAAAATCACGAGCTCTGAAGATGATGATGGGCCGATGAGAAGATCTCCAATCTTGAACGCACGGTCGTATCTCCTTCACTCTTGATATTTCAACGGACCAAGGGAGTTCGTCTGGAAACGGAGATGAAGGCTCTGAAGATTCTCCAGGAAAACAATGCTCTGCACGATCAATCACTTCCCTGAAATTTTTGGCCGTATATATCACTTCATGCTATCGCCGGCGGTAGCGTTAACGCCCCGCGATAGTGATAACTCTCCGTTGCTTGACACATGGCACACGTCGCACTGATTTTCAGATCTGAGCGGAGAATGTGACGATCGTAGGATATCGCTCGGCGACATCGGTATCGCCCCGCGATATCGCTGAACCGTGACTTCGTGCGCGACAACGTGCGGATTAAGGCTGACGTCAGCAGGAACTGATTATGCTATCGCCCGCGGTAGCATTATCGCCAGTGATAGCTCGTTTTTCCTTTTCATCAATGTCATGCTCAGCCATTTCTTAGTACATAAAAAATCTGTTATCCCTGCAAATTTAAAACACATATCAAGATCAAATGCATCCGAGATTTGTTATTCTCAAACTAAGAAGCGCGGAACGCATGCTCCAACAATCTCCCCCTTTTGATAATAACAAATCCACTAAGAAAGAAATTGCGTGTGATCAGGAGAATGTGAAATAATTCAGATAATCGTTATGAATCAAAATGTATAAATAGTTATAATAAACTCCTCATATAATAAAGACTAGGGGCTCCCCCTATATTTTCCCCCTATTTAAAAGAAGAAATAGTTACCCCTCCCTAAATGTACTAATCAATTTATTTCGTACTTAATCTCCCCCTTTTGGTATTAGCAAAAGACGGTGGGAAAAAATGTAGCGAGGTGGAAATGCGGAAGCTGAAAGAAGCGGAGAGAGTATAAGGTAGGAATAGAATGGAGAAGCACGAGGAGTAGGATATGAACATTAAAAACCATGGAATAGTAGTATCATAAGATTTGAAATTTTATCAAAAAAAATGTATGCTATGGAAAAATTAATTTAAGAGTTGAATTTAAACATTGAAAATTGTCAGGTCAAGATATCAAAAACAGAAAAATTGATGAAATGGAAGAGAAGAACTATGACCGGTCCAATTCTCTTGAGAAGAAATTTTATAAATGATAATGATGTGTACATGTGAAGAGTGATTTAGTATACATATTGCTTAAGAAATAATTGTTACATGAAGGTTTGCAATATATGGATACAAGAAGCTAACATCTTTGCATAAATACACTCATGTCATAAAGGTTTTGAAAAAAAATGGCCAAATTTGTTTGCACAAGACACTTTACAATCCTTGTCAAGGTGCTCAACCTCACAATGTCCATTAAGACTTATTAGGAGGGTGAGTAGAGCTTGATTGGAGTATCCTAGTCATATGTATATTTTTTTTTGTTGTTTTTCATTCATTTTTATTTGTGTAGAAACTTTGACTTAGGACTCCGAATTCACTTGTATTGCAAACCAAAAAAAATATTTGTCTCAGAATGGCCATTAGTTTTGAAAATCAATTTGAATGAGGCATAAATGAAAGTGTTAGCAATGTATTCGAATCTTTGAAACAAACCAATAGCATGTAAGAAGAAACTTAAATATGTGTAATTATCAGCTCGTGTTAGTGTGAGCACATTATCAAGCATAAAATGTTACTCATACTTAGAGGCATGCGGAAATAATTCTATTCAAGGTCCAGTCATCAAGGATATAGGTAGATATCAAGAGCAAGACAAGTTAAAATCAATGTTTAAAAAATTATAAACTAATAATCACACATGCACTAGGTATCGTATCCTGATAAGCATCCAAAACTTTACAGTAACACTAGAAACATGTTGTAAAAAAAAATTTCAGAATATTTGGAAATTGTGACTGAAAAATGCACTATCGCCAGCGGTAGCGATACCGCGCGGCGATAGCGTTTTTTGATATTAAAGGTGAAAAACCGAAGGGGGCTGACACATTTCCTGCTTTGACCGACCCTGGGCTGTTTGACATCGTCTTCTTCAGCGGAAACTCTCAAGAACTCCAAAAGGTAAGGTTAGATCCCTCTTTATGGTTGTGTTTTACTTCAAAAAAAAATATAGATCTGCACTCTAGAGTATGAAAGGAGATAAATCTAGAAAAAAAATTTGATTTTGGTCATACATTTTGTGAAGAAAAAATTTTTGAAGAGAAAAAATCATTTTGATGCAAAAGCCTTACAAAAAAGGAGTTATAGGTGGTAGATCTTTGAGATGGATTGAATTTTAGTAGCTTTTCTGAATTTACTAGAGGAAATCTACACGAAATTTCAAAATAGGAGAAGTTTTTACACTATCGCCCGACGATAGTACTGTTGTCGACGACAAAAAAAAATCTGTTTAAATTAAATTTTTGAGTTAATCACGATGTTGTCATAATGTTTTCAGGAAATGACATCATCATCCCGTGCAAGAAAAAGTACCAGCCGCAACCCACATGCATCATATCAAACATACCCGGGGATTGAGAATGCGTCAGTTGGTATGAAGTTTCTGGTAAAGGGGCTGAAACTAAAGCCAACTCCGGAAGAAGAACGAGAATGGGGGAGTCCAGTCGAGTATCCTCCACGACATTCGATAAGGCGGACGCGAAGGCCTAGAGAACCAACTCCGACTTCCAGTGAAGATGTGAATGTGTCCCTTTTTGTGGATCTTCAATAATAAGCTCCTTCGGATGATCCTTTGAAAATATCAATTCACTTGGAGGGACATGTTTTTCTCTTTCTTCTTCTTCTTTTCCTTTGTCATTCCTTCCATGTTCTTCATCATCATTTTCCATCAAAGGAAGGAGTTTATCTTCTTTTCCTGTAATTCTCTTATCTACACATGGAACAAACTCATCAAACCTAACATGAATAGATTCTTCAACTATTTTTGTTCGTTTATTAAAAATTCTATAAGCTTTAGTAGTTGAAGAATACCCAATAAAAACTCTTTCATCACATTTTTCATCAAATTTTCCCAAGGAATCTTTAGAATTTAAAATAAAATATTTACAACCAAAAACTTTGAAATAAGAAACATTTGGTTTTTTATTAAAAATTAATTCATAAGGAGTTACTTTTAAAATAGGACGAAGCATTATTCTATTAATTACAAAACATGCAGTACTCACCGCTTCAGCCCAAAAAGATTTTGGTAATGTAAATTCAGATAACATCGTACGGGCTAGCTCTTGAAGAGTCCTATTTTTCCTCTCCACTACATCATTTTGTTGTGGTGTACGTGGAGCGGAAAATTCATGTTTAATTCCTAACTTCGTACAAAAAGAAATAAACTTTTCATTTTCAAATTCTCCTTCATGATCCGAACGTATGCGTTTAATTTTTAACTCAAATTCATTTTGAATACGCAAACATAATTTAGAAAATTCTGAAAACGCATCAGATTTGGAGGTTAGAAACAAAGTCCAACAAAAACGTGAATAATCATCAATCAATACAAATGTATATTTTCTACCTCCTAAGCTAGAAATAGTAATTGGCCCAAATAAATCCATATGAATTAGTTGGAGTGGCCTAGTTGTAGAAATGATATTTTTACTTTTGAAAGATGATTTTGAAAATTTTCCTTTTTGGCAAGGCTCACATAATGAAGATAAATTCTCATTTAGCAATGGTAAACCTTTGATTAATTTATCTTTTTAAAGTTTTTTAACTAACTTTGCACTAGTATATCCAAGTCGCCTATGTCATAATTCTAACTCATCATTTTTTGATAAAAAACATTTTAAAGTAGAATTTGAAAAATCATAAAATTTAATCATATATACGTTATGGCATCTAGGTGCGGTAAAAACAATTTCATTTGTTTTGTAATCAATAATTTTGTATAAATTTGTAGAAGATTCAAACAAAACATTTAAACCCTTATCACATAATTGGCTAATAGAAATCAAATTATGTTTTAAACCTTCTACGAACAAAACATTTGAAATTGAAAAACTTTCGTTACCCACAACACCAATGCCGATGATTTTTCCTTTTCCATTATCTCCAAATGTAACAACTCCTCCTTTCTTCATCTCCAGGCTAAGAAACTTCTCTTTATTGCCCGTCATGTGCTTTGAACAACCTGAGTCCAAGTACCACACGTCTTCTTTGTCCTTAGCCTGTCAACACACCTAGAAAGAGGATGTGAGTAAAGATCTGGCTACCCAAGTGGTTATACCCATAGTATAGGTAGAAGCCTTAGGCATCCAGATTTGCTTGATTTTACTTTTTCCTTCTTCCAGCACGAGTCTGTGGTGTGACCAAATCAATTGCATTTGGCACATGTAATGTAACGAGAAGAATATAACTTCTCTAGACTTTTACTGTAAGAAAAGGTAGTATCAGTTAATTTATTATTATCATAATTTTTAAAACTCGACTTTGTGGATTTCTCGCTATCGCCGGCGGTAGTGCCTGTCGCCGGACGATAGTTTCCAGTCGTGTATCCGAGTCCAAATCTTCCAGATCCGTGACATTGGTAACATAAGATCATATCCAGTGATCTTTGGCCCAATCCAAACTTTTTCATGACTAGTGTTAAGTCATGAACCTGGTTTCTCATTTCATTATTCTCGGATACTAGATTTACACATCTACGTTCAAAAGCTTTTTTTCCTTCATAGACTTTGGAAATAGAAGATTTCAGATCTCTCTCTAAAATCTCATTTTTTAGTGAGAATTTTTATTTTTGAATGAGATTTGGAAAGAGATTCTTCAAGCTCTTTTATTCTTCCCATCAAGTGATCACACTCTTGGCAAGAGACTTTTTCTTTTCCAATAGTCTTATTTTCAAGGGAGGAGCAAGCAAGAAGAAGGAGAAGAAGATGAAGTTCCTCTCCAAGGCACCCAAGGGGGTCTATTTATAGTTTTCCAAAACCCCTTGGACCAAAATGACCGAGATACCCTCGCGCCCAAAAAGCCTTGGGCCAATAGAAAATAGCCACGCCGGGGGTAAAGGAGGAATTCCCCCCCCCCCCCCCCGAGGGCAATAAGGTAAAACTACAGGGGGGCAAGGGCGAGACCGCGTCCCCCGGCCGGTCTCGCCCCGCTAGGCCGCCGAGCAAGAAGAGGCGGGGGCGAGACCCTGGCCCCCGGCCGGTCTCGCCCCGCTAGGTCGCCGAGCAAGAAGAGGCGGGGGCGAGACCCTGGCCCCCGGCCGGTCTCGCCCCGCTAGGCCGCTGAACAAGAGGAGGCGGGAGCGAGACCCTGGCCCCCGGCCGGTCTCGCCCCGCTAGGCCGCTGAACAAGAGGAGGCGGGAGCGAGACCCTGGCCCCCGGCCGGTCTCGCCCCGCTAGGTCGCCGAGCAAGAAGAGGCGGGGGCGAGACCCTGGCCCCCGGCCGGTCTCGCCCCGCTAGGCCGCTGAACAAGAGGAGGCGGGAGCGAGACCCTGGCCCCCGGCCGGTCTCGCCCCGCTAGGCCGCTGAACAAGAGGAGGCGGGAGCGAGACCCTGGCCCCCGGCCGGTCTCGCCCCGCTAGGTCGCCGAGCAAGAAGAGGCGGGGGCGAGACCCTGGCCCCCGGCCGGTCTCGCCCCGCTAGGCCGCTGAACAAGAGGAGGCGGGAGCGAGACCCTGGCCCCCGGCCGGTCTCGCCCCGCTAGGCCGCTGAACAAGAGGAGGCGGGAGCGAGACCCTGGCCCCCGGCCGGTCTCGCCCCGCTAGGCCGCCGAGCAAGAAGAGGCGGGGGCGAGACCCTGGCCCCCGGCCGGTCTCGCCCCGCTAGGCCGCTGAACAAGAGGAGGCGGGGGCGAGACCCTGGCCCCCGGCCGGTCTCGCCCCGCTAGGCCGCTGAACAAGAGGAGGCGGGGGCGAGACCCTGGCCCCCGGCCGGTCTCGCCCCGCTAGGCCGCTGAGAGTTCGAAATACTGGCGGCCTGCGACCTGGCGGCCTGAGGCGGCTTGCGGCCTGGCGGCCTGGGCGGCTTGCGGCCTGGCGGCCTGGGACCTGGCGGCTTGCGGCGGCTTGCGGCGGCTTGCCGAGAGCACCTTGGGGGGAGAAATATTTTCTCCCCCTATTAGTATGTCTTTCAAGTTCACCAAAAATTGGCCTCTAGGAGTGCAAAACTCCCAAAAAGCTTAAAAACTTGCTTACCTTGTTTTGGGGCCCAATCTTCGCGAATACGGGGTTGTACAGGGAGAAATACCCAAAGGAACACCCATGGAATATTCGCTCTTGGATCGGCTGTACTAGCTGCAACACTTGTCATGACAATCTCTTGCCAAGGATGCGGCGTGGATGGCCATCACACATATGAATGCTCGGGAGACGAACTGTCTGGTGAGCTGTATAATCTAAATATGAATGAATCTGTGAATTTCATTGCTAACCAAAGTAGTGGTGTGCCGTATGGGAATGCGTATAACCCAGGGGTGAGAAATCACCCTAACTTTTCGTGGAACCAAAATGTCGGTAGCCAACGATGGCAACCAGGGCAGCATCAATTCGATGCTTCAGCCTCTGGGAGCCAATCGAGGCCACCAAACCCGGGTTATAATCAGATACCTTCGACACTTAGGAAGAGTAATGTAACAGCCCAAAGTCTTGAGTCTGCATCTAGAGCCGAAATTGTGGAGTACGGCATAGGCATGCTGTGTGAAGCCCATCTGGACTGTTAGTCTGGATTGGTGATGATCATGGGTAAACCAGAGAAGACTCCGTGGATTTACAAAGATGTTATATACTTTGTGTCTTGGAAGACTGAATGCTATGTGTGGATGGTATGCTCATGCGTGAGCTCGCCATGGATATGAT
Organism: Platanthera guangdongensis; assembly: GCA_039583875.1. Classification (NCBI taxonomy): domain Eukaryota; kingdom Viridiplantae; phylum Streptophyta; class Magnoliopsida; order Asparagales; family Orchidaceae; genus Platanthera; species Platanthera guangdongensis. The sequence goes on along the minus strand of CM077152.1, from coordinate 23,897,437 downwards.
CTTGGATGCTTTGCGTAAGCTTCTTGTGATGTGAGCGCTGCGTGTGCTCGTTTGTTCTGCGAGAGCGGAAAGCTGCGGCTACCCAGGAAGGGAAGGCCGACCCGCGTCACGGTGTGCCAGTGACGATGTGACCACGGGCAAGGCTAACCTGTACTTGGGCATGTTGGAGAGATCGATTGGTGGCAGTGTTCGGGAGCGTGCGATAGCCCGACTTGCTACACCGAAATAAAAAGCGGGCCGATCTGATGGATTAATGCTCATGTTTGTCATGCGATACCGACCTCTGCTTGGTTTGGGCGGAATGCAACCAACATGCGTGTTGGGGTGACTAGGACCGACCAACCAACAAGTTAATTACCGTTCGTTGGCGGTGTTACCACGGGTTTCCGGTACACCGTAAGGTGCCCTGAGTGCACGAAGCGTCTGGCTGCGGTCGGAGTTTGTGATGTGAATGTGCTTGATAGGTTGATAAAGAGAATGATACATATGATGCTTGATGATAGATGATGGTTGTCACAACCCGCATTTTCTCATTAATAGATAAATCAGAGCACGAGATAACTACGAGCTGTGATGCCACGTCAAGCAGGGGATAACTGCTGACGCTCAGGCAACACTCTAATCCTTCAAATCATAAGTTAAAATGAATAGAAAACTGATTTTTAAATTAATTGGCCGTATCCCTCGGCTCAGTGGATCAGATAGTCCACGATTTGAAAACTATTTTTATACGTAGCGGAAAAATACTTCATTTATGCCTAACATCCTAAAAGAGCGCATAAGTGTCCTAAGAGGACAACTTACACTATGCAAGACCCTAGATTTCAATTTATAATATTTATAAAGAAAACAACCTTTTTACGCATTTGGAAAATAATGATTGAGCTTTTATAAAACATGCTGATCATGCAATACATATAGTAATTCTTTATAGGTTTTAAAGTAACTAGCAAGCTAGCATAAAATATTCCCAGAGAGCAAGTGAATCTACGACAAAACAGGTAAACTAGCAGCTAAGCAAAGACTTAATATCACAAAGGAAAATCACCAACGAGCGTCAACAACCTGACACGAACTCGCTGGCGAGCATGTATGTCTGTACTACTACAAGGCTAAAGAACTACCTCAACAAGTGAGGAAAACACTGTCACAACGCAGTCCACAAGGAAACTCCTGAAACTAGCCGCACAGCCGGCTACAGACCTGAACCTGAGGCATTCAAAAGAAGAACACCTCAGCAAGAAATAATAAAACAGGAGGCAAAGAAACATCAGATAATAATCGAATGAAAAGAGCAGAAAAAAGGGGTTACCAACCCTGCAAGAGAAATGCTGAACATCTCAGCTAAAGAATCCAAAAAGAGACAAAATGTAAGTAAAACAGTCAGTAAAGTGAGAGAAGTGCAACAAGTACTAAAACGTACCAAACTCCGCTCAAGCCTGCAGAGACAAAAAAGGAACCAATATGCATCAAAAGAACAGTATGAAAGGAACTAACAGTCCTAAACTTGTAAATCGTTAGCACTGACACAAATCCCAAACCTGTGTCGGAGACTAAGAACAGTCACAACCGAACAACCAGGTCCAGGTGTCTCAAGAGTACTAAAGGGACCGCCACAGGGTCCACACACATAGAGTTCCAACCTCTTACAGGAACCCAAAATGTCCAAAGGAGGGAATGGTGGTGGCCACGGCTCGAACTCCCCCGGTACCATACTCCTTCAGAAACCCAGCTACCACATGCTAAGGATCCACGATTCGGCACCAAAACTAGCCGACAACACCACTTAAAAACTACCAAGTTCTACAACCAAAACCCGCCGAATTATTTCCCCCTACCCGCCGAACTATTTCCCCCTACCCGCCGAATTATTTCCCCCTACCCGCCGAATTATACTTAAAATAAATTCCGATAACTTCCTAGTTTAGACCGATCACAAGCCCTAACCTATGAATATTTCTAATCTCACCTATATTACTCCGGTATTTTATGACAAGGAGAATAAATAAGGCGAAAAAAACAACCCATGGAGGCACGCAAGAGGAGAGAAATCCACTTGCCTCAAATCGCTCTTGAAAACGACCACCCAAAATACTCCAACACGTAGATCCGTCCAAGAGGGGACACGCGGAAACGAGATCGCGATCTCGAAGCTCTCGCCGAGAGCTTTCCAACGCCGCGATCGGATCGAAATTCCGTCCACCGTATCGGCGGTGGCGGCCGCCGGAAGATTCGCGAACGAAGAGGTTCCGCACTCGGCAAAATATCGCACAGGGGGGCTGCTGGTCGGAGGAAGAAGAAGGAGTTTTGCTTTGTCTTAATCTTATATAAAAATATATATATATACTTAATAATAATATATACTTATTATATAAAATTATAACATAACAGGGGGGGGCTGCTGCCAATCGGTGAGAATGAGAATGATTCGGTGAGAATGATTTTTTTATTTTTTATATATAATATTAATATATATATACTTATTTATTTATTTTTTTTATATATAATATTAATATACATATACTCTTGATTGTTCGGTGAGAATGATTCTCACCGAACATATGATTCGGTGAGAATCATTCTCACCGAATCCTTTTTTTTATTATTTTTTAATTTATTTTATTTTATCAATTCTTATATATATATATATATATATATATATAAGTAATATTTATAATAATAAAATGATATAACCTTATATCGTTACGGAGGGTCAAACGCGCGCCGAATCGAACGAAAGTCGCACCGTAGGCGAATGACGACGCTACGAATCCAACGGCGAAGTCGAAATTGAATTCCGACGCACCGTTTTCGAGATAATAATTTCTAAAGCTAACGGCGTACGCGAAAACATACAAACTTCAATCGCACGCCGAGGCTCCAAAAATGCTCGGAACGCGACGAAACTTGACGAGCAAGTCTAAAATTAGCCGATCTAATTTCCTAATGTAAAATTTTCCACACCCGACGCAAATCCCAAAATTTGGTCGGTCAAACCTAACGAACGCAAAACGCGCTAACGACAAAGTCGGTAACAAAATCCGACGAACAAAACTCGGGCAAAATTCTCCCGAAGCCAAAACACAAGCATTCCCCAAGAGGCTCCACCAAGTCACCAAACAGACTCCAGCTCGCTAGGGAATCTTGCTACCAGGCATCACCAAGCCACGCAGGGAAACTAAAGAGCTAAAAGCACGCTCTAACAACGTCACATGACCAACACGCGCTAACATAACGCTCTGACGTCATAATACGTCAAATAAGAAATTAAATAAATCACTGAAAAATCGGGGGCGTTTCAGTCACTCCCCCTAAAAGAAAGTTTCGTCCTGAAACTTTACGCACAAAACACTTCTACCAAAGAAGAAAAAGAAAATAACTAAGGGTTGTTGAATGCTTACCGAGCACAGCTAGGAGAACAAATGAGGATGCGCCTCCCTCATAGCTGACTCCAGCTCCCAAGTCGCGCTCTCCACGTCTTGGTTTCTCCACAGAATCTTTACCATCGGTATTGTCTTTCTCCGCAACACTCGATCTTGCACATCCAAAACACGAATAGGAACTTCCACGTAGGAAAGGTTAGGCTCCAACTGGGGCACTGCATCTAGAACTTGTCTGTCACTTAGCACGCACCTCCGCAGTTGGCTCACGTGAAAAACATTGTGCATGCCAGGAAAATTTTCGGGCAATTTCAACTTGTAGGCTGACACACCAATCCGCTCCACAATTTCAAATGGTCTCACATACCTTGGGTCCAACTTATGGTTCTTACCGAACCTCTTCACTCCAACCATCGGGGAAACCTTAAGGAATATCATGTCCCCCACAGAAAATTCCAAAACGGACCTACGCCGATTGGCGTTCTTCTCGTATCGCTCTTGGGCTATCCGAAGCTTCTCTCGAATAAGCTTTACAGAGACTTCCATTTCTTCTAAGGCATCTGGACCTAACATCGGCCTCTCACCAACTTCAACCCAAAATAGAGGAGTTCTACATCGTCTTCCATATAGCGCTTCGAAAGGAGCCATTTGCAGACTCTCTTGATAACTGTTATTGTATGCAAACTCCATCAATCTCAAGCGTTCATCCCACGCTCCTCCGTGGTCTAATATATAACAACGGATCATATCTTCCACAATCTGATTAACACGCTCCGTTTGACCATTGGTCTGTGGATGATATGCGGTAGAATATCTTAAGTCAGTTCCCAATCCTTCTTGAATGCTCTTCCAGAAACGAGACGTAAACCTGGAGTCTCGATCTGATACTATACTTACGGGTACTCCATGTAACCTGATAACTTCATTCAAATATAGTTCCGCTATCTTTTTCATCGAGTAACCAATCTGAAAGGGTACGAAGTGCGCACACTTTGTTAATCTATCAACAATCACCCAAACAGAGTCATGCCCTCGGGGAGATCTCGGCAAACCAGTAATGAAATCCATTGAGATACTCTCCCACTTCCAAGTTGGAATCTCTAAAGGCGCTAACTTTCCACCAGGCCTTCCATGATCAGCCTTAACTCTTTTGCACGTAAAACATTCTGACACAAACCTTGCAATATCACCCTTCATCCCAATCCACCAGGCAATCTGTTTCAAGTCCTTATACATTTTTGTAGACCCTGGATGGTAGGCACACTTGAACCGTGTGCCTCACTGCACAACTTAACTCGAATATCTCGAAAATTGGGGACGCAAAATCTACCGCGGTACTTTAGAGTACCCGCGTCATCGATCGAAAAGTCAGGCAGCTCCCCCTTCTCAGTTCTATTATGAAGGTGCAGTAGATCGGGATCGTCCTTTTGATGAAGCCTCGTAAGAGAAATCCATGAAGGCTCAGACACCTCCAAACTGCTAGGCGAGTCACATCTACCAACTGAAATATTCATTAAAAGGAACTCTTCTACTAACAACTCAGTGGAGAGATTGAAAATTTTCCCTGTCTTCCTGCTTAAGGCGTCGGCTACTACGTTAGCCTTACCCGGATGGTATAGGATCTCCACTTCATAATCAGCCACATACTTTAACCATCTGCGCTGGCGCAAGTTCAACTCCTTTTGAGTGAAGACGTACTTCAAACTCTTATGATCTGTATAAATCTTGCACTGCGCGCCATATAACAAGTGTCTCCATAATTTCAATGCATAAATAACTGCTGCGAATTCCAGGTCATGCATAGGGTAGTTCCTTTCATGAATCTTAAGCTGTCTTGACCCATACGCAATCACTTTTCCTTCTTGCATCAGCACACAACCAAGACCCACGTGGGATGCGTCCACGTAAACGGCATAATCTAATCCTTCCGTAGGCAATGTCAATATCGGAGCAGTGCACAGTCTATTCTTTAGCTCTTGGAACGCTTCTTCGCACTTATCGCTCCATACAAATGCTGCATTCTTTTGTGTCAATTTGGTCAATGGCGCAGATAACGTAGAGAAACCCTCTATAAATCTTCTATAGTAGCCAGCCAACCCTAGGAAGCTTCTTATTTCTTTGGGTGTGGCAGGCCTCGTCCATTCCATAACTGCGGCTATCTTTTCTGGGTCGATAGAGATTTCGTCCTTGTTAACCACATGACCCAGGAAAGAAACCTGAGGCAACCAGAACTCGCATTTACTTAGCTTGGCGAACAACCTATGGTCCCTCAAGGCAGATAAAACTAGACGCAAATGTTGGTCATGCTCCTCAACATTGCGTGAATACACCAACACATCGTCTATAAATACGACTACAAACTTGTCCAGAAAGTCCTTGAAAACCCTGTTCATCATGTCCATGAAAGCAGAAGGTGCGTTGGTCAAGCCAAACAACATCACCAAAAATTCAAAATGTCCATGTCTAGAACGGAAGACAGTCCGCGGGATATCTGATTCACGGATCCTTAACTGGTGGTAGCCCGAACGAAGGTCAATCTTAGAGAACACGGCACTGCCTCGCAGTTGATCAAATAAATCATCTATCCTCGACAACGGATACCTATTCTTGATCGTTACCTTATTTAGCTCTCTATAATCGATGCACAACCTCATCGATCCATCCTTTTTCTTGACGAACAAAACGGGAGCACCCCAAGGCGAAGAACTCGGCCTTATAAATCCGTTCTCAAGCAACTCGTCTAACTGGATACGCAACTCCTCCAGTTCGCGTGGGGCCATCCGGTAAGGCGCCTTGGCAATAGGACGCGTACCTGGCTCTAAATCTATAACAAACTCCACGTCTCGATCAGGCGGGAGACCAGGAAGGTTAGCTGGAAAGACATCAGAAAAATCACGAACCACCGGGATCTCCTCCAAACACGGCAAACTAACCTTGGTTTCTAAAACCGAAACCAAACAAGCAAAACATCCGGAATCTACAAGCTTCCGAGCACATACCGCCGATATAGTCGGATAATCCTGGCGCGGATAACCGTAAACACTCCCGGGCTGACCGTTGTCCATCCTGAAGTCCAAGCGTTTATCCTTGCATTGGATCACAACATCATATCTGGACAACCAGTCCATGCCTAGGATCACATCGAAGTCTTCCAGATCCAACAACTTCAAATCAGCAATCGCGAGAAAATCGCCTAGTAAAATCGGACAACTCCGAATACCCTGATCCGAAACTACAGATTCGCCTGAAGGAAACTTGACACAGAACGCATCACCAACACGATCGAGATCCAAACGGTAACGCTCTACGAAGGCCCTAGCCACAAATGAGTGGGTAGCGCCGGAATCGAACAGAACACGCGCCCAACGGTTCTTTACCTTAAATCGTCCTATAAAATTGCACACGCGACTAAGGAAGCGAACGCTCAAAACTATAACTATGAGCTAAACATTAAAACTAGGGGAGAATCTAACCTGATATCACTTGCGTGGACGCCTGAGCTTCCTCCATAGAGACCACGTTCAACTTTCCTTTTCCCTTGTCCACTCGCTGCGGCGGCGGCAAAGCCTGAAGAGGAACTGGCTGCAGAGTAAGCTGAGCTTGCGGGCACTGTTACTTGAGATGACCCTCTTGACCGCACAAGAAACAACTTCTCGCCTTCTTCCAGCAATGAGCAGCATCGTGCCCCGGCTTCTTGCATACAGAACAAAACAAGTCTTTCTTTGGGATACCTTGGATCGCGTGAATCTGCTCTTTCTTCTGAGCTCCTAATCTTTGATAGCACCTTTCAAATGGATGGCCCGATCGGCCACAGAAACTGCATACCTCTTTGTTTCTCTTCCTCGGAGCAGTGTCAGGGACCTGAGTACTCTTACCCTCATCAGACTTTCTTTTATCTTTTCTCAGTTGTTGACCTCGATTCTTGGCGTTATCAATTGCCTCTACCTTTAAGACAACTTCCACCATACCAGCATAACTTGAGGTCGCATAGGCACTTGCTAATTGCTGGACGTCACTCCTTAGCCCAGCCAGAAATCGCTTGCTTCTATTTTCATCGGAACTCACCAAGTCTGGGGCAAATCGGCTTAGCTTACTAAACTCGATTTCGTACTCGCTAACCGTGAGCTGCCTCTACTTTAAGTGCAGGAAATCATTCATCAGACGGTCCCTCTCGACCGATGGCAGAAACTTGTTCAGAAGTAGCTCCTTAAAGGACTCCCAGGAACACCCGTCCTTCAGACCTTCTTTCTCCCTCAGCCACCAGCCCTTTGCCAACCCTTTGAGCTGATATGCGGCTAACATCACTTTCTGATCATCAGTGATCCCGGAGTATGAGAACATCTCCTCGATTGATATCATCCAATCGTCTAAGACCATGTAATCTGCCTTGCCATCATACGTCGGAGGCCTAAGTCGCTGAAACTGAGAAATAAAGGTCATCTCTGGTGGCACCACGACCGGAGGCACCAGAGGAGCGGGGGGAACAAGGACAGCTTGACCCACAACAGGGTCCTGAACTCTCGGAATCTGCCCCGCCACAACTGCTAACAAGGACTGGACCTGAGACTGCAAATCCACTACTTGCTTTGACAAGGCTTCATTGCTTTGTCGCAGACCTTCTATCATTGCGCTGCTCTGCGCACCTGAAGATTCTCCCTCCGATTGGGGAGTCAACCTTATCGAAGGACGCCTCGACATTCTAACAGAACAACAAAACACTAATTAGACACCTAGCCCACCCACTAGAACCAAACAACTTAGTACAAACAATACATACTTAAGTATTTGCTCATGCTGCTAGCTTGCTCTGGGATTTTCAATAATGATGATATGCTTATCCTACGATGATTCACTATCATCGCACTAACTCTTGTGCCTAGATCGGGAATGCATGAATTTATATTCTTTTTGACTCAAAAATTATGTGTGTACACATGTCATCCTGCAAATCTTTAGCTTGGCACGTTGTGCTTATGCAATGTTATGGTATGCATGATTGTGCTATGCATTCTAAAAAGGCCCTAATGCATGTTATGAGCGGCGTACACATGAAAATGTTATGCATCCCATACTACATAACATATCCATGCAACAAAAAAGAAAACGTGCTAGCCGCATTCATGTGGTGAGGTTATGCATCCCATACTACATAACCCTCACATGTTGCCTCCTATGGTGGATCCATATACAAACACATAGTATGCATCCCATACTACATAATATGCCTCGTATACTTCATGTCATGTTATGAGTGTAGTGTTCGTGCTTCAGCCAAGACGTGCTGATGACATATCGGTGTGTGTATGATATGACTCTAAACACCTAATACTAACAAGGACAGGTTGCCCGACAATTTGTCAAGCAACCTCCCTCTGATACCAACTGTCACAACCCGCATTTTCTCATTAATAGATAAATCAGAGCACGAGATAACTACGAGCTGTGATGTCACGTCAAGCAGGGGATAACTGCTGACGCTCAGGCAACACTCTAATCCTTCAAATCATAAGTTAAAATGAATAGAAAACTGATTTTTAAATTAATTGGCCGTATCCCTCGGCTCAGTGGATCAGATAGTCCACGGTTTGAAAACTATTTTTATACGTAGCGGAAAAATACTTCATTTATGCCTAACATCCTAAAAGAGCGCATAAGTGTCCTAAGAGGACAACTTACACTATGCAAGACCCTAGATTTCAATTTATAATATTTATAAAGAAAACAACCTTTTTACGCATTTGGAAAATAATGATTGAGCTTTTATAAAACATGCTGATCATGCAATACATATAGTAATTCTTTATAGGTTTTAAAGTAACTAGCAACCTAGCATAAAACATTCCCAGAGAGCAAGTGAATCTACCACAAAACAGGTAAACTAGCAGCTAAGCAAAGACTTAATATCATAAAGGAAAATCACCAACGAGCGTCAACAATCTGACACGAACTCGCTGGCGAGCATGTATGTCTGTACTACTACAAGGTTAAAGAACTACCTCAACAAGTGAGGAAAACACTGCCACAACGCAGTCCACAAGGAAACTCCTGAAACTAGCCGCACAGCCGGCTACAGACCTGAACCTGAGGCATTCAAAAGAAGAACACCTCAGCAAGAAATAATAAAACAGGAGGCAAAGAAATATCAGATAATAATCGAATGAAAAGAGCAGAAAAAAAGGGGTTACCAACCCTGCAAGAGAAATGCTGAAAATCTCAGCTAAAGAATCCAAAAAGGGACAAAATGTAAGTAAAACAGTCAGTAAAGTGAGAGAAGTGCAACAAGTACTAAAACGTACCAAACTCCGCTCAAGCCTGCAGAGACAAAAAGGGAACCAATATGCATCAAAAGAACAGTATGAAAGGAACTAACAATCCTAAACTTGTAAATCGTTAGCACTGGCACAAATCCCAAACCTGTGTCGGAGACTAAGAACAGTCACAACCGAACAACCAGGTCCAGGTGTCTCAAGAGTACTAAAGGGGCCTTCTTGAGTTGCACCAATTGCAGAGAAGATGTGAGAATCTCGACTAAGATGGTTTGGACACGTACAAAGGAGATCATTAGAGGCACCTGATAGACGTTGTGAGAGTCTAGTCACTAGGCATGTTAATCGAGGGAGGGGTGCAATTCCTACTATTACTCGTAAGAGTAATAATGAGATTTTGACAAAAGATAGGGCATAATGACGATCAAAGTATAAGGAAAGAGTTGATGTACTTAGGCATTAGTGAGATTATGACAAAATATAGGGCACAATGGCGACAAAGGATCCATATAGCCAAGGGGGTCTATTTATAGTTTTCCAAAACCCCTTGGACCAAAATGACCGAGATACCCTCGCGCCCAAAAAGCCTTGGGCCAATAGAAAATAGCCACGCCGGGGGGTAAAGGAGGAATTCCCCCCCCCCCGAGGGCAATAAGGTAAAACTACAGGGGGGCAAGGGCGAGACCGCGTCCCCCGGCCGGTCTCGCCCCGCTAGGCCGCCGAGCAAGAAGAGGCGGGGGCGAGACCCTGGCCCCTGGCCGGTCTCGCCCCGCTAGGTCGCCGAGCAAGAAGAGGCGGGGGCGAGACCCTGGCCCCCGGCCGGTCTCGCCCCGCTAGGCCGCTGAACAAGAGGAGGCGGGAGCGAGACCCTGGCCCCCGGCCGGTCTCGCCCCGCTAGGCCGCTGAACAAGAGGAGGCGGGAGCGAGACCCTGGCCCCCGGCCGGTCTCGCCCCGCTAGGTCGCCGAGCAAGAAGAGGCGGGGGCGAGACCCTGGCCCCCGGCCGGTCTCGCCCCGCTAGGCCGCTGAACAAGAGGAGGCGGGAGCGAGACCCTGGCCCCCGGCCGGTCTCGCCCCGCTAGGCCGCTGAACAAGAGGAGGCGGGAGCGAGACCCTGGCCCCCGGCCGGTCTCGCCCCGCTAGGTCGCCGAGCAAGAAGAGGCGGGGGCGAGACCCTGGCCCCCGGCCGGTCTCGCCCCGCTAGGCCGCTGAACAAGAGGAGGCGGGAGCGAGACCCTGGCCCCCGGCCGGTCTCGCCCCGCTAGGCCGCTGAACAAGAGGAGGCGGGAGCGAGACCCTGGCCCCCGGCCGGTCTCGCCCCGCTAGGCCGCCGAGCAAGAAGAGGCGGGGGCGAGACCCTGGCCCCCGGCCGGTCTCGCCCCGCTAGGCCGCTGAACAAGAGGAGGCGGGGGCGAGACCCTGGCCCCCGGCCGGTCTCGCCCCGCTAGGCCGCTGAACAAGAGGAGGCGGGGGCGAGACCCTGGCCCCCGGCCGGTCTCGCCCCGCTAGGCCGCTGAGAGTTCGAAATACTGGCGGCCTGCGACCTGGCGGCCTGAGGCGGCTTGCGGCCTGGCGGCCTGGGCGGCTTGCGGCCTGGCGGCCTGGGACCTGGCGGCTTGCGGCGGCTTGCGGCGGCTTGCCGAGAGCACCTTGGGGGGAGAAATATTTTCTCCCCCTATTAGTATGTCTTTCAAGTTCACCAAAAATTGGCCTCTAGGAGTGCAAAACTCCCAAAAAGCTTAAAAACTTGCTTACCTTGTTTTGGGGCCCAATCTTCGCGAATACGGGGTTGTACAGGGAGAAATACCCAAAGGAACACCCATGGAATATTCGCTCTTGGATCGGCTGTACTAGCTGCAACACTTGTCATGACAATCTCTTGCCAAGGATGCGGCGTGGATGGCCATCACACATATGAATGCTCGGGAGACGAACTGTCTGGTGAGCTGTATAATCTAAATATGAATGAATCTGTGAATTTCATTGCTAACCAAAGTAGTGGTGTGCCGTATGGGAATGCGTATAACCCAGGGGTGAGAAATTACCCTAACTTTTCGTGGAACCAAAATGTCGGTAGCCAACGATGGCAACCAGGGCAGCATCAATTCGATGCTTCAGCCTCTGGGAGCCAATCGAGGCCACCAAACCCGGGTTATAATCAGATACCTTCGACACTTAGGAAGAGTAATGTAACAGCCCAAAGTCTTGAGTCTGCATCTAGAGCCGAAATTGTGGAGTACGGCATAGGCATGCTGTGTGAAGCCCATCTGGACTGTTAGTCTGGATTGGTGATGATCATGGGTAAACCAGAGAAGACTCCGTGGATTTACAAAGATGTTATATACTTTGTGTCTTGGAAGACTGAATTGTAACAGCCCAAAGTTCAGAAACAGGAAACATTTGGGTGACACGGCCTGGGACACGGGCGTGTCCCAGGGCGTGTCCGGTGACACGGCCTGCGACACGGGCGTGTCGCAGGGCGTGTCGGGTTGTGTCGACGATTGGGCTTTGTCTCGACGATTTTTTTTGGTCTTGACGATTCGTCGAGATGAGGCACACGGCCCAGGACACGGGCGTGTCCAAGGCCGTGTCGCATGCTCGACGATTTTTGCTCGACGATCGTCGAGTGTCGAGAAGTGAGCGTCGAGTGTGGAACACGGCCTGTGACACGGGCGTGTCACAGGGCGTGTCAAATCAGGCGACGAGCTCAGCCCGCCGAAGGATATTCGACAGGGCGTGTCTGGGTGCCGTGTCTGGGCACACGGCCTGGGACACGGGCGTGTCACAGGCCGTGTGAAGTCTCGGGATGAATTGGGATTTTTTTTCACCCAGGTACACGGCCACAGACACGGGCATGTCTGAAGGCGTGTTGGTGACACGGCCCATGACACGGGCGTGTCCCGTGGGCGTGTCACTGGTTTGGATAAGTCGGTTGACCACCGCTTGAGGCACACGGCCAGGCACACGGCCGTGTTCGAGGCCGTGTCGGGTCAAATTATGTGTTTTTGGCAGAATCGTGGCCGTCCATTTCTTCAGTCTGGATCCAAGGGCTGAAAGATCTTCTTCCTTTTCCTTAAGGGCCGAACTCAGAGAATGATTTCTCATTTTCTTTGGCCTTCATCTTTCTTCAAGAGAGAGAAAGAGAGAGAGAAAGGAGGAGGAAGAAGGGAAGGGGGCTGCTGGTTGGTGGTGCTGCGGTTTACCGGCGAGAGATCCGAAGCCAGCGTTGCGGAGGAAACGCTCTTGCGAATCTTGCAAGCAAGCTTTCAAGCCATGGCACCAAAGCGATCGTCAAGGGTAACGACCTTTCTTCCTAGCCATGTGAAGGCTTCCTTTTAGCATATCTTTGTGAGTTCCCCCACCAAGAGGTGGCTGGTTTTGGGACTCTTTAGGTGGATGTGTGAAATCCCCCTTGTTAGCATATAGATCCGGAAATGGAGTACGGAATAGGCATGCTGTGTGAAGCCCATCTGGACAGGTTGGTCTAGATTGGTGATGTTGCATACGAACCGGAGAAGACTCCGTGATAAACGTGTAGTGTACGGAGTCTACGGGTTATGCCTGCGAAAAGGAGTAGCAGGAAGTACTGGGGTGGTAGCCCAGGAAAATAGCCTTGTGTTGGTTTTGGGTCCAACCTGTGAATGATGCACAAGTAATACTGGTGGGACCAGGAAAGGCCCTTTTTGTACTGCTTGATGTCATAGGGTGTCCACCTGTGAAGCGAGTAACAGGAAGTACTGGTGTGCCCAGGAAAGACCCCTGACATTTATACTTTGCGGTGTCCACCTGTGACGGGAGTCACAGGAAGTACTGGTGTGCCCAGGAAAGACCCGCTGTTGCTGTAAGGAAATGGGTATAGAGAAATACCCAGGCTTGAATGCCAGGAACAGGATTGGTGAGACCGACCCGCGCCTTTGATATAGCCGTGAGTACGCTGTACTCGGAGAAGGCAAGGCGATTTGAGCAACGGGGGGTGGAGGATCCGACCTGCGCTATGTCCGTCTGACGTGAGACCAAAAGTGCGGTCTGTTGGAGCGCATAGCAAGAGTCTTCGGCCTGCGCGCCATGACACAAAGGGGGGCTACGGGCCATCCCGGTGTCCGAGGACTAACTCCGGCTGCACGCCATGGAGTAAATGCTCAAGAGTGTTACCGTTGGGTGATAACCCTGAGACGGTGGTGGGCAAGAGGTTGCCAGAACACCAAGAATGTGCCCTGAGTGCACGGACCGTTGGGCCGGGCGGCGAACGGTTGTGATGGCTTGTGTGCGTGAAAGCACCTTTGATGATATAGCTTGCCATACTTGTGATATGATATGCCTGCAGGGAAAATACCGCTGCCCCGAGAGGAGGGGTAGGGTCGTTATAATTTGGTCAGCTGAACGCTGACCGTTGCTTTTGTTTGCCACCGTTGGGTGGATTGTCCTTGCACAGGTGCTGGAGAGCCGAGCGGGTCGCATAGAGGTTGATGCTCCTGCTGGTGTTGCTGCTGCTGCTAGCCCTCGAAGGCTAATGTTCTTTTGAGTGTTTTCTTTTTGTGGCCGGCCTGCGCGCCAATTTGTTTAGGCCACTGCATGAAAGCCCTGTAAGGCCATAAGGCCAATACTTGATACATGTTGTAAGACATTCCTATCTATATATAAAATGTGGAGTTTATATTTGGACATTCATGAGGAGTTCAAGTAGCTTAGGCTTCCGCTAGAATGCTTGAGATAGGTGCGATGCGCTGCTCTGGTATCATCATGTACCTTCACCGACTGTTTTGTGGTATATCCTGTGGGGCCCCGGCCGGACCTTCTAGAATATATCATATGAACGGATGGGGTTGTTACATTTTTGGTATCGGTTGTCTTGGTCTTTCCCTCTCGAAGTCGTGGCCGCCTTCTTTTGTGGGGTGGCGAGCACGTGTTTGTGCAAACCAAAGTCTACGATTGAACTCCTGAATGTCCATGATAGGAATGCATTTTGTATGTTTGAGGAACCTGCGTGTTCTTATTTTGTGTTGTTTGCTTGGGTACGACCGCTTATATGTGTGTCTTGTCCCCTTTTAGGTGACACGAAGTGGAGCTGGGCCGTCTGCGTCCCAGCATTCTGATGAGCCACTTAGGCAGGAACAAGTGGATGTTAGGCCAGAACAGGTGGAGGCAAGGCCGGAACCTGTAGTGGATGTGGCTCCTCGAACAGCTGAGAAGCAACTAACACGGTTCATGAGTTTCCATCCGCCTACTTTTTCGGGAGCGGGTACTCCGACGCAGGCAGAGGATTGGTTATCGCGCGTCAAGAGAGTTATGACGGCGATTGGCACGGCGGAAAGTCAGAAGGTTACCTTAGCTACATTCTTGCTTGAAGGAGAAGCTCGATTGTGGTGGGATGAGATAGAGTTACATCATTTGGCGGGTCGTCCGTTAGCTCAAGTTTCCATGGATGAATTCTCTCGACTGTTCCTAGCGAAGCACCTTCCTACGGCGCAACGGATAGCCATGGAAAACGAATTCCAAAGGTTAACTCAAGGTGATGGCAGTGTTGACGCGTACCTGCATGAGTTTACTCGCTTAGGGCGGTATGCGGGTTCGATATTTGCTGATGAGCAAAGGAAGACCAATAGGTTCTATGAAGGCCTGAGGGACGAGTTGAGGTTCCTTGTGTCAAGTTCTGTGAACCAAGGTTTCCAAGCTTTGGTAGACACTGCAAGTGCGCTGGAGAAGGATATGAAGAGGGTGCAAGGGAAGAGAGCGTTGGCTGTGACGCAACCAGAGTGGAAGGCACCCCGATCGGGAAAATCGTTTTATAAGAAGAAATGGGGTAAGAAGTCCAAGCCGAGTGGACAAGCTCCTTCATCAGTTGCAACAGGAGCAACATCAGGGGCAACTTCCAGGCCAGATACTCGTACCTGCTTCAATTGTGGTAAAATGGGGCATATTGCGCGAGACTGTCGGCTGCCGCCAAAAAGTGAAAAGAAGGCGGGAGCATCTTATGCGGAGAAAGGAAAAGCGGTGGTGGATTCTTCTGCCTCGCAAGCGCAACCCCGGGTCTACAATCTTGGCCTGCAGGAGGCCATCAAGCAGAGTGACGTGGTCACAGGTATGAGTTTAGTTTTGCATATGCTATTGTTTGTATGCTTAGCTTAGTACCCCTATGTTTGTGGTTTGTGTGTGTGACATGTTTGTCATAGGTTTTGTAATGATTCGGGACACGCTGGCGCGAGCACTGTTTGACACAGGTGCATCGCATTCTTTTCTGTCTCGTGACTTTATGACGCGGCTTGGGATATCCAGTCGTGCAAAGACAGATAGCGTCAGAGTAGTGTTGCCGAATGGATGTTGGATGCTTGCGGATCAAGCTTGCGATGTGGCGGTCCAAGTCGGGAATCGGGATTTTAGTTTATCTGCGTCTGTACTGCCAATATCGGAATTTGACGTGATTTTTGGGATGGATTGGCTTGCGGAACAGCATGCTCTGATCGATTGCCAGTCCAAAGAAATCACGTTGGGCCAGAATACCGAACAGGAGACCAAGTTCGCGGGTATGCGAGGAGTAGGCGGGACGTTGATGTCTGCACTCCAGGTAGTCAAAGCTGTTCGGAAGGGTGCGGAGTGTTACTTTGCACTAATTCAGGCGGTTGAGCCTAAGGCCACTTTGTGTGAGGTTCCGATTGTGGCAGAATTTACAGATGTGTTTCCCGCAGATCTCCCTGGGCTACCACCCCAGCGGGAGATTGACTTTACGATCGAGTTGGTGCCAGGTGCGAAACCTGTGGCCCGCTCGCCATATCGCGTCGCGCCAAAAGAGATGGCTGAGTTGAAGGTTCAACTCCAAGAAATGTTAGAGCAAGGTTATATACGCCCAAGTATGTCACCTTGGAGCGCGCCTGTGCTTTTTGTAAAGAAGAAAGACGGTGGATTGCGATTGTGCATCGACTACCGTGAACTAAATAAGCTGACCGAGAAGAATAAATATTCGATCCCCCGGATTGATGAATTATTTGATCAGCTAGTTGGTTCTACCGTCTATTCGAAGTTGGACCTGAAATCTGGTTATTACCAGTTAAGGATTCGGGAAGGTGACATTCCCAAAACCGCATTTGGAACGCGTTATGGGCACTATGAGTTCACAGTCATGCCCTTTGGATTGTGTAATGCGCCCTCGGTGTTTATGGATTTGATGCACCGTATTTTTCGTGAGTACCTGGATCTGTTTGTGATAGTGTTCATTGATGATATCCTGGTGTACTCGAAGTCCAAAGCGGAGCATGAGATTCATTTGCGGTTAGTGTTGAATACGTTGAGGAAAAATCAGCTTTATGCCAAGTTCTCGAAGTGCGAGTTTGGGCTATCGTCAGTGGCATTTTTGAGCCATGTGGTGAGTGGAGCGGGCATTGCAGTGGATCCAGCGAAGATAAGAGCCATACAAGATTGGCCAATACTGTCTTCCGTGGCCGAGGTCAGGAGTTTCCTTGGACTTGCAGGCTACTATCGAAGATTTGTGGAGAACTTCTCGCGGATCGCTTTGCCGCTAACCACACTGACGAGAAAAGATCAGAAGTTCGTTTGGACGCCAGAGTGCGCACGAGCTTTTGAAGAGCTGAAGGTTCGGTTGACCACGGCGCCGGTGTTGTCTTCGCCATGTGGCACCGATGGGTTTGTAATATATAGTGATGCCTCAGGAAGCGGCTTAGGCTGCGTTCTTCTGCAGAGCGGAAAAGTGATTGCTTATGGCTCACGCCAGCTGAAGGTGCACGAGCGAAACTATCCCGTCCATGATTTGGAATTAGCGGCGGTGATTTTTGCACTCAAGTTGTGGCGGCACTACCTTTATGGAGTGAAGGTGGAAATCTATACGGATCACAAGAGCCTAAAGTATCTGTTGGAGCAGAAAGAGCTGAACATGCGACAACGAAGGTGGTTGGAGTTCCTTGGGGACTACACTTTCGAGATTCATTATACACCCGGGAAGGGGAATGTTGTCGCGGATGCGTTGAGTCGGCGAGTTCCGGCTAGAGCAAATTGGTTACAAAGGCATGATGAACGTCTTATCCAGGAGTTGGAAGCATTGGAGATCTATTGTGTTGACAAGAAGTCCACTGCCACTGCATGTTTGAACTGGATCGAGGTGCAATGTGACCTTGCGGATCGAGTTCGACGGGCAACGGAGTTGGATGAAGATCTCTTACGCTATGTGAATGAAGGGCCAGAGGGCAAATTCACCTGGAATGACGGTCTTGTTCGAAACGATGGCCGTTTGTGCGTCCCAAATGTGGGGAAGTTGAGGGAAGAACTGATGTATGAAGCACATTATACAAAGTATTCCATTCACCCCGGGAGCACAAAGATGTTCAACGATATGAAGAAAGTTTTCTGGTGGCCAGGGCTCAAGAAAGATGTTGCCCTGTATGTAGCAAAATGCCAAACATGTGCGATGGTGAAGGCGGAATGCCAAAAGCCGGGCGGTTATTTGAAGTCACTACCGATCCCAGTGTGGAAATTTGATGATATTTCCATGGATTTTGTGCATGGATTGCCAAGATCGCAGCGAGGAAATGATTCCATTTGGGTAATTGTTGACCGGCTAACAAAAGTAGCACATTTTCTCCCGAACAGACGGGATGATTCAGTTGAATATTTGGCAAAGTTATCCGTTGATCAGATTGTGCGGCTTCACGGTGTTCCTCGGAGCATCGTAAGTGATAGAGATGGGCGATTCACGTCAAATGATTGGAGGCTAGTTCACCGACTGTTGGGCACGAAGTTGACTTTCAGTACGGCCTTTCATCCCCAAACGGATGGCCAGACTGAACGTACCAACAGAACAATGGAGGACATGCTCCGAATGTGCGCCCTTGATTTCGGAAAGAGATGGGAAGATCATCTCTATATGGTCGAGTTTGCATATAATAACAGCTACCAGACAAGTATTGGGATGGCACCATATGAAGCCCTATATGGAAGGAAATGTCGTACTCCCTTGGCTTGGGTAGAAGCGGGTGAAGCCCGGGTTGTTAAACCAAATGAGATGGATGATGCAAACTCAACCATTCGGACTATTCGTGAGAGATTGCTGATTGCTCAAGATCGACAAGCAAAATACTACAACGCCAAGCACCGGAACGTCGAATTTTCGGTTGGCGATTGGGTCTACTTGAAGATCAAGCCATTCAAAGGTGTCTCCAGAATTCGACGAATGAAAAAGTTGAGTCCAAGGTATTTGGGTCCCTTTGAAGTGGTTGAGCGAATTGGCGAAGCAGCTTATCGGCTAGCTCTGTCGGCGGACTTGGGTGGGTTACATGATGTCTTTCACATCTCGGTGCTGCGGAAAGCCGTGAAAGATCCAGCACAAGTGATCGCGGATGATCGTGTGCCGGTGGAGTATGGGCTAACAACGAGAGTTAGACCCATTCGGATCGAAGATCGAGCCGAGAAACAGTTGCGGAACAAGACGGTCGGTATGGTGAAAGTCCGGTGGGACAACTGCGGCCGTGAAGAGTTGACATGGGAACGCGAGCAGACCATGCGAGAAGAGTTCCCTGAGTTGTTTCTGTAATTGGTAGCGAGACTGTTGTAACATAAACATTGGGATATTATTACATTTTTCTTGCTATCTTTTTGTTACTTTCCTGTCTCTAAATTTCGAGGACGAAATTCTTGTAGGAGGGGAGAATTGTAACAGCCCAAAGTTCAGAAACAGGAAACATTTGGGTGACACGGCCTGGGACACGGGCGTGTCCCAGGGCGTGTCCGGTGACACGGCCTGCGACACGGGCGTGTCGCAGGGCGTGTCGGGTTGTGTCGACGATTGGGCTTTGTCTCGACGATTTTTTTTGGTCTTGACGATTCGTCGAGATGAGGCACACGGCCCAGGACACGGGCGTGTCCAAGGCCGTGTCGCATGCTCGACGATTTTTGCTCGACGATCGTCGAGTGTCGAGAAGTGAGCGTCGAGTGTGGAACACGGCCTGTGACACGGGCGTGTCACAGGGCGTGTCAAATCAGGCGACGAGCTCAGCCCGCCGAAGGATATTCGACAGGGCGTGTCTGGGTGCCGTGTCTGGGCACACGGCCTGGGACACGGGCGTGTCACAGGCCGTGTGAAGTCTCGGGATGAATTGGGATTTTTTTTCACCCAGGTACACGGCCACAGACACGGGCGTGTCTGAAGGCGTGTTGGTGACACGGCCCATGACACGGGCGTGTCCCGTGGGCGTGTCACTGGTTTGGATAAGTCGGTTGACCACCGCTTGAGGCACACGGCCAGGCACACGGCCGTGTTCGAGGCCGTGTCGGGTCAAATTATGTGTTTTTGGCAGAATCGTGGCCGTCCATTTCTTCAGTCTGGATCCAAGGGCTGAAAGATCTTCTTCCTTTTCCTTAAGGGCCGAACTCAGAGAATGATTTCTCATTTTCTTTGGCCTTCATCTTTCTTCAAGAGAGAGAAAGAGAGAGAGAAAGGAGGAGGAAGAAGGGAAGGGGGCTGCTGGTTGGTGGTGCTGCGGTTTACCGGCGAGAGATCCGAAGCCAGCGTTGCGGAGGAAACGCTCTTGCGAATCTTGCAAGCAAGCTTTCAAGCCATGGCACCAAAGCGATCGTCAAGGGTAACGACCTTTCTTCCTAGCCATGTGAAGGCTTCCTTTTAGCATATCTTTGTGAGTTCCCCCACCAAGAGGTGGCTGGTTTTGGGACTCTTTAGGTGGATGTGTGAAATCCCCCTTGTTAGCATATAGATCCGGAAATGGAGTACGGAATAGGCATGCTGTGTGAAGCCCATCTGGACAGGTTGGTCTAGATTGGTGATGTTGCATACGAACCGGAGAAGACTCCGTGATAAACGTGTAGTGTACGGAGTCTACGGGTTATGCCTGCGAAAAGGAGTAGCAGGAAGTACTGGGGTGGTAGCCCAGGAAAATAGCCTTGTGTTGGTTTTGGGTCCAACCTGTGAATGATGCACAGGTAATACTGGTGGGACCAGGAAAGGCCCTTTTTGTACTGCTTGATGTCATAGGGTGTCCACCTGTGAAGCGAGTAACAGGAAGTACTGGTGTGCCCAGGAAAGACCCCTGACATTTATACTTTGCGGTGTCCACCTGTGACGGGAGTCACAGGAAGTACTGGTGTGCCCAGGAAAGACCCGCTGTTGCTGTAAGGAAATGGGTATAGAGAAATACCCAGGCTTGAATGCCAGGAACAGGATTGGTGAGACTGACCCGCGCCTTTGATATAGCCGTGAGTACGCTGTACTCGGAGAAGGCAAGGCGATTTGAGCAACGGGGGGTGGAGGATCCGACCTGCGCTATGTCCGTCTGACGTGAGACCAAAAGTGCGGTCTGTTGGAGCGCATAGCAAGAGTCTTCGGCCTGCGCGCCATGACACAAAGGGGGGCTACGGGCCATCCCGGTGTCCGAGGACTAACTCCGGCTGCACGCCATGGAGTAAATGCTCAAGAGTGTTACCGTTGGGTGATAACCCTGAGACGGTGGTGGGCAAGAGGTTGCCAGAACACCAAGAATGTGCCCTGAGTGCACGGACCGTTGGGCCGGGCGGCGAACGGTTGTGATGGCTTGTGTGCGTGAAAGCACCTTTGATGATATAGCTTGCCATACTTGTGATATGATATGCCTGCAGGGAAAATACCGCTGCCCCGAGAGGAGGGGTAGGGTCGTTATAATTTGGTCAGCTGAACGCTGACCGTTGCTTTTGTTTGCCACCGTTGGGTGGATTGTCCTTGCACAGGTGCTGGAGAGCCGAGCGGGTCGCATAGAGGTTGATGCTCCTGCTGGTGTTGCTGCTGCTGCTAGCCCTCGAAGGCTAATGTTCTTTTGAGTGTTTTCTTTTTGTGGCCGGCCTGCGCGCCAATTTGTTTAGGCCACTGCATGAAAGCCCTGTAAGGCCATAAGGCCAATACTTGATACATGTTGTAAGACATTCCTATCTATATATAAAATGTGGAGTTTATATTTGGACATTCATGAGGAGTTCAAGTAGCTTAGGCTTCCGCTAGAATGCTTGAGATAGGTGCGATGCGCTGCTCTGGTATCATCCTGTACCTTCACCGACTGTTTTGTGGTATATCCTGTGGGGCCCCGGCCGGACCTTCTAGAATATATCATATGAACGGATGGGGTTGTTACATTTTTGGTATCGGTTGTCTTGGTCTTTCCCTCTCGAAGTCGTGGCCGCCTTCTTTTGTGGGGTGGCGAGCACGTGTTTGTGCAAACCAAAGTCTACGATTGAACTCCTGAATGTCCATGATAGGAATGCATTTTGTATGTTTGAGGAACCTGCGTGTTCTTATTTTGTGTTGTTTGCTTGGGTACGACCGCTTATATGTGTGTCTTGTCCCCTTTTAGGTGACACGAAGTGGAGCTGGGCCGTCTGCGTCCCAGCATTCTGATGAGCCACTTAGGCAGGAACAAGTGGATGTTAGGCCAGAACAGGTGGAGGCAAGGCCGGAACCTGTAGTGGATGTGGCTCCTCGAACAGCTGAGAAGCAACTAACACGGTTCATGAGTTTCCATCCGCCTACTTTTTCGGGAGCGGGTACTCCGACGCAGGCAGAGGATTGGTTATCGCGCGTCAAGAGAGTTATGACGGCGATTGGCACGGCGGAAAGTCAGAAGGTTACCTTAGCTACATTCTTGCTTGAAGGAGAAGCTCGATTGTGGTGGGATGAGATAGAGTTACATCATTTGGCGGGTCGTCCGTTAGCTCAAGTTTCCATGGATGAATTCTCTCGACTGTTCCTAGCGAAGCACCTTCCTACGGCGCAACGGATAGCCATGGAAAACGAATTCCAAAGGTTAACTCAAGGTGATGGCAGTGTTGACGCGAATGACGACGCTACGAATCCAACGGCGAAGTCGAAATCGAATTCTGACAACCACATGACCCACACGCGCTAACATAACGCTCTGACGTCATAATACGTCAAATAAGAAATTAAATAAATCACTGGAAAATCGGGGGCGTTACAATGGTAATGCATACAGGGAAGAACCACTGCCCCGGGTAGGGGGTAGGGTCGTTATAAATGGGTCAGTGAATGCTGACCGTTACTTTGTTTTTTGTTTTGGCTTGGATGACAAATTGCAGGTAGAATAAACAAGTGGAGTGGATGGATTGCTGCTAAGGCCCTTGAAGGCCAAGTGAATCGTGGTTGGATTTCATGTGTGACCGGCCTGCGTGCCGATGTATGAACCTGTATATGTGTAAAAAGAGAAACCTGTAAGGCCTTAAGGCCACGCGTGTGTGGGTTGTATACATTCCTGGTTTGGATATATATAAATGTGGAATTTATGTATTAGTGGATATTCTTGGAGTTGAGTTCATACAACTTAAAAATGTTGTGCTATAATGGTTTGAGTTAAGGATGCGAATATAATTTGATCACCACAAGTAATTCCGCCACTTGTTTGTGACCTATGGCGTGGGGCCCCAGCCGGACCCACTGTTATATGTCATGTGACGAGTGGGGACGTTACAAATAATTTGAAAGAAATGATGGAAAAGTTTATTGAGGTCGCTCAATCGAATATGGCTAATTAGACCGCATCTATGCGGAATCTGGAAGTGCAACTGGGACAATTGGCCCAGGTGCTAGCTGAGTTTCCCGAAGGGACTCTTCCAAGCAATACAAAAAAGAAACCCATAGATCAGGGGATGAGTCTTGCTGAGAAGGAAGAGGGGGTGTGTAGAGATCTAGTGATCGTTTGTACAATCAGCAACATCGACACACCAGCCATTTGTGATTCCAGATCTTCTAGAAACGTTCTCGCGTTGCAAGATGTCGAGAAGTTTAATTTAAAATTAAATCCGGATGATCGTACTTCTCTTGTTTTAGCTAACAGAGTTCTGGTGGAGACTGAAGGAGAGGTGAAAGAGGTTGAAGTTACGGTGGACGGAACCAAGGTTGTAGCGGATTTCCAAGTATTGGGGTCTATCGAAAATACTTCGATCCCAATCTTTGGAGTCCCATTTTTGAGGGAAAGCAGCGCCACCTTGGACTTTTCCAAGGGGGAGGTGGTTGTACCAAATGTGGTGAAACCGGCATGCCTTCCTAGCACCGTGACTGAACCTCTGTACCCCCCTCCTGTTGTTATCACTGACGAATTATTTAGTAATGTGGATCTCAGAGATAAACAGGAGACGTGGAAGTAGAAGGAGAGAAGAAGTACCTCTAAAGAAGAGTGTGGTGATGAGGAAGAGAAGAAGGAGTTGTTGGTTCGTGAGTAGGATGCTGATGAAATTCCTGAGTTTAGATCTGTGTGGGAGTATGATTATCCACCTCCTCATGCTGAATTTAAGGATAAACAGTTTAATCGTAAGGTTTTGTGGGCGGATCCGGTTGCCACTATGGCGTCGGAGACGATGATACCTAAAACCTTGGATGGAGAGTCAGTTGATTACGCTAGGTGGCGTTCTCCCGCTGTGGAAAAAAAGAAAAATGAACGTTTTTTGCGATCTGCTCGTTTTGTTGCTCTTCAGGGAGAGAAGCAAGGGGCTTGGGGTCGGTTGGGTAAAACCAACTTGAATCCTAAAGCTTCAAACCCTGACCTTTCTCACTCTTATGAGGAGCTATATCATAAATCGGCGTTTAGTTGATAGTTGTTAGATAGTTTATGCTAGTAACTGCTTGGTGGACTTGCGTAGTTTTTCTTTTATTTAGCTTGTTGTGCACATAAAACTCTATATCATACTTAATACATGTATTCAGTCCACCTTAAGGACGGTAAAGAAAAGAGCTTATAGGAGACAACCCAAGTAGGACCACTTGGTCCTGTTTTGTGTGATGTGTTTATTTTTATATGTGTATTTCTATTTTCTTATTTTGCGTGAGATCTCTAATTCGCAGGTGCTGGAAATTTTTGAAGTGCAGCAGACCAGCCGCTATCGGACAACCTCGCAACACGACTGATATGCTCAGTTTTGAGCATAGGTACTTCTTACCCCTAACTCTTTATATTATTTGGAATGTTTAGTTTTATGAGTTGTCGCATCCAATTTTGGCGGGAAAGCATGCTTGTGGTTACTACACGAGCATACATTTTATAGCATACCAGTTGTTATTTATTTATTTCAAAATCATCGTAGCACACACTAAATCACCCACTTGATCGCGATCTTATCCACACACGCGGCTCGAGTCAAATGCATTGCTTGTGTGTAAACTTTAAAATAATGGTGCTGGCTTAGGATTTTAGGATAGAGCAGTGCGAAACTCGTGCAGTGCTCCTAATCGAGTACTCATGATCTGTGTAGAAATAGTATAGATTAAAATTTTTTTTAATGCTCGTAGATTTATATTTTTTCTGCAGATGTAAATATTGTTTTTACTACTCAAAAATGTTGAATCTGGTGAAATCGAACGGTAGTGTAGGGATGTGTGTAGCTGTCACTAGACTCGTTTTGCTTGAGTTGGGAGGAAGGATCATCTTTTTTGGTGGCTAAGAACTTGCCCCAAGCTACTCTCGAAGCATTGGTGCATGGTTAGTCAAGCGTGAGCGTGACATAGGCCATCAATTTGGCTAATTTGAGCCTTGTTTATCTTGTCCTAGCTTCTAACTATTGCAAGCCAAGTTTGTGCCTACCCCTCCCTTGATTCAGCTCCACCTTCATTCACCAAAGCCTAAAGTCAATCCTTCTATCACAACCAAATCCATGAGCTCCAGTGAATTTAATATTCTGATGAGGTGTGATGTGTGGAATTCTAGTGATGTGGTAGATGAATACAAGAAAGTTTACTTGCTAAAAAATTTGGTGATTACAAAAGAAAAAAAAAGAAAAGTGAGAGATATGAAAGTTAAAATTTAAAAAGAATTACAATGAGATATGAAATCTCCATCTTGTTTATCATGATATTGGTCGGGTTAGGCCGTGTACACACCCGATTTTCAAGCTAAGTCTGGGGGTGTGTCACACGTGCAATTCTGAGTGGTTGTATTGGTTTAGCTTGTTGTTTGCTCGCTTGGGTTGCGTGTAGCCTCCATGTTTATCTTTAACTATCAAACCGTAGCCTAAGCTCCATGATTATCCTAAAGTCATACAGATTCACGCTTGAGACGAGCTAGTACTGTGGAAAAAGTGTGAACGGACAAGCGTATGGTCCCCGACATTGATGAATTTCTTTGTAGGTGATCCTAAGTCCCGGTCTTTGGCAATGCTCACCTGAGTGACCTGCCTAATTTCTTCCTACATATGACCGAACGATTCTCCAGAATTCTAATTTTGAGTATATACAATATTTATTTACGTCTGTCGAAAAGTATAAATTCTGTAGTATAATTAAAAAGTTTATCTATTTTATTTTCTATGTCCATGATATATTTGATTTCTCTAAATACTGTATTTGTAAATTACTATGCCAGCTAACTATTTTCTAGTCCACGGAGTGATGATTTGCTCCGGACGAGCAAATGTTTAAGTATGACGGTGTGATGAGTCCAAGTTATATACATATTTTTGGACTCATTTGGGCTAATTTTTTCGTTGATGCACTACACTTTAGAGCCAGAATTGTTCATATTTGTTATTATGTCCAGTCCATGTTAAGTGCACTATTGACCCGTTTTCATTGTAATTCCGTAGTTATTATACTTTTGCCATACTTGGTGTTTTTCTGTGTCTGGAGAATGTGGAATGCCCATTTTGGTGGCTCTTCTGTTTTTGCTGCAGGTACAAAGGTTGTGTGTGTGTTCTGGGATTGTTTGAGAATGTTTTTCGCCTAAGGGCCACTGACCGTGCATTTTTACACGCGTACGGTCTTCATCTTGTTTGGGATTGTTTGGTGCTTGTGGTTACTCTAAGTATCTCTGCTCTCATTGTGACAAGGTTGGTCACTTGGTTAATCATTGCTGGACCAAAAATCCTCGTCTTCGCCCCATGGTCTTGGAGCGGCCACCCATCGTAGGCGTCGTTCTGCGGCCGGGCGGCGGTCGTGGAGCGGCCGTCCACTGCGGGCGACGCCCCGCAGCCGGGAAGCGGCTATGGGCTGCCCACGGCCGGACGATGGCCCTGGCGTGCCAGCGATTTGGATGGTGCATGTAGTGAGTTTAGCGCACAGGGATCACGTGCGGCGATCGCGCGTACGTCCGTCAAACCCATGATCCCACTAATTTGGTTGGGATCATGAGGAGTTGGCTAACTGCACCCCCGATTATTCTATAAATGGGCTTGATCCCATCAATTATTTTAAAAAAATTATGAACTTCATGTAGCAATGTTTTTTGTTCAAATCTAGCACATCATCATCTCGTACTCTAAACGTATATGAAAATTAATAAAAAAAGGAAGATATTGAAAAAAATGAATCTGGTAGTTTGAGCGAACATGATCCTATCAAGTTCTAGCGAATTGGATACTATCTAGTTCACAGTCCTGATTGTTTCTCCCAAAATTTGACGGCGAGCGCGAGACGGTGAGCTGACGAGAGCCTAGCTGGCAAGTTGAGTTGGCGAGGGGACTTTTGCAATCCTTTATCTTCCGCCGTTGGATGATGAACTGGACATGATCCAGTTCATCCCAACTGGAGGAGAGGATCTAGTTCCTAATTTGAGCGATATTTATTCCCGCATAAGAGCAGTATTTGGGCGCCAAATATTTTTCCCAATTAGTCGCGGTGGGAATGTGGGATGTTAACTGCTGCCACAATTAGAGATGTTATGGTTCCGGTTCTACTAAAATCATGAACTGAACTGATAAGGTAACAGTTCTTCAAATTAGAACAAAAACCTTATTTGGTTTGACCAGTTCCGATTCTGGTTCCGGTTCAAGAATGATTTTTAGAACCATCATGTCAACGGTTCCGATTACGGTTTAACAAGAACCAAAACCAATCCGGCCACTAACGGTTCGGTCCGGTTCTATGCGGTTCGGTGCGGTTCTAATCAGTTCCAAGTAGAACAAAAATGAAATTTGTTGAAAGGAATGTGGGAGGTTGAAACTAAAAAATCGGAGAGAAAATGTAAATTCGTTTAATTTTTTTGTAAGAGGAACTTCGAAGTCCGGGGTCCGAAAATAGGAATTTTGCATTATTCCAAGGATATTACTTTTTTACATAATATAATAAGTAGCGATGAAAGCTAAAAACTGAAGTCACAAAACCACAAAATTGCGTCAAATCGCATCGATTTTAAATCGCACTGATTTTAAAAAGCGCCAATTTTAAACTACACTGAATGGTTTGGTTGTAGAGTGATTTCGTTGGTTGCAAAACAACCTAATATGCAATGTGGTTTTTGGTAGTGCAAAATCGACAAAACCGTGTCGCACCGTCTTCTCTGGGATGGTCTGACATTCCAATTGTCGCCAACGAGTATAAGTTACTTTAATTATTTCAAAAAATGTATGAGCAAAATTGAAAGTACATTATATAATAGTATAAAAAAGAAAACTGTACTGTAAAAATCGTCTCCAAATTGCATCATTGTCAAACCACACTGCACGATTTTTGTGCGGCGCGGTTTTGTTCGGCCCAAAACCGACGTCTTTTAGTGCGATTACGGTCGGGGTTCAAATCACGTCAGTTTCACCCATAATAGTTAGTATATATATTATAGATAGATTATTAAGAAATAATAATATAATAATAATAATATTATAAATAAATAATAATAAATGGTTTGCGGTTTTGTTCTTCTTCGGTCATGTTCGGAACAGGTTTAAAAATATTGGAACCGCTTGAATCTTATATGTTGCGGTTCCGGTTACGATTCCAATCCGGATAATAAAATAAAATAAGCACGCCCAGACCAATGTTGTCCACGGTTCCAAAATTCAAATCGTAACCTGAATAATTTGCGAATGGTTCGTTTCGATTTTTTGCGGTGCCGATTCAATTTACAGTTTTCGATTTTAAGTGACAGCTCTAACCCCAATTGCTATCCTCCTCTTACTATATTTTTCTAATATTTTAGGATGTTGATAAAATATTAGACTTTTAATAAAGGACGTTTATATTGACAGCTCTTTTATGGTTATTGACAACCCAAAGATAATTGTATTCCAAAAAATGACTATTGGCAGTGCGATGGATATTGACATCCCAAAAATTAAGCTTTTAAAATACATTTTAAGGAAAAATGTTCAACATGAAAGTTGTAGATCTCGACGAGATCTACAACTTTTACGTTGAACAATTTTTTTTAAAAAATATCATATAATAGACTTATTTTTGAAAGACGCGAAATCCGGGCGGAACTCGCATAATTCCGCCCGGATTTCGCGCCTATTGAAAATATGACTGCTATATGATATTTTTTAGAAAAAGTGTTCAACATAAAAGTTATAGCTCTCGTCGAGACCTACAACTTTCATGTTGAATACTTTTTGTAAAAATATCATATAACATGCATTTTTTAAAAGGCGCGTGTTTCACATTTTGGGTTGATATTAACGGCTATATTATATGTGTTTTTTATTATTTTGTCGGGCTATCAATAGCCAAAACTGAGCTGTCAATATAAATCACCTTAATAATATTTTTTGGACTGCAAAAACAAATAAATGATGGAATGATAAATTATTTATTTATAATTTTGACTAATTTATCAACATCTCAAGTTCTGAACACAAACGGGAAAATCCAATCCTTCACAAGCCACCTCCCAACTCCCCGCCGTTTTCGTCGCCACCGCCACCGCCACCGCCACCCTCGCATCCCTCCCTTCGCCCGCCGGTCCAGCAGCCGCGAGCATACGATTTGTAGTATCACTTTTCTCCACCGATATGGATCAAACTCTGATCCCGTCCTCCTCATCTTTGTCATCCCCAATCCTCGAAACCCTAGGCGAAGAAATCCTCCGAATCCTGTATCCAGTCTCCTTCTGCATGCTTCTCGTCGTCCTCCTTGTCTCTGCACTCTCCTCCCCCGTCACCTCCTCCATCTCATTCTCCTCCATCGCCAGCTTAGCCTATTCCGAATCCTCCTCCGACTCCTTCTGGTCCAAGCTCTCCGGCGCTTTCCTCAACTCCCTCCTCTTCGTAGTCTCCATCACCCTCCTAACTTTCCTTCTCGTACTCCTCTTCTACTTCCGATGCACCCCCTGCCTCAAATCTTACATGGCTTTCTCTTCCTTCATTGTTCTCTTCTTTCTTGGCGGGGAGACCTCTCTCCTCCTCCTCTCCCGCTTCGCCCTTCCCCTCGACGCCTTCTCCTTTCTCCTCCTCCTCCTCAACTTCTCCGTCATAGGGATCTTATCCATCTCCCTCGCCAAGGTGCCAATTCTACTTACCCAGGGTTACTTAGTCGTCATCGGTGTGTTCGTCGCATATTGGTTCACCCTCCTCCCAGAATGGACTACCTGGTCACTGCTGATCTCCATGGCATTGTACGATCTCGCTGCCGTTTTGCTTCCAGTTGGGCCTCTGCGGCTCCTGGTGGAGATGGCGATCTCCAGGGACGAAGAAATTCCGGCACTAGTGTACGAAGCCCGACCAGTTGACCCACCACCGTGTTTCAGAAGAAGGTTATGGAGAGAAAGGAGGGATTCTTTTTCCATTTCTGATGTTTCTCACAGGCCTGTGAATCCTCCGCAGGAGACAAGGGTGGAAATTAGGGTGCAAGAATCAGGTGAAGGTTCTGCAAGACCTGAATTGGAAACTCCATTGATGTTGTCACAAAATGCAAGAAGGCAAGAGGCGATGGAGGGGGTAGAGGGAATTGGGTTAGGAATTTCTGGCGCCATCAAATTGGGTTTGGGGGACTTCATCTTCTACAGTGTGTTGGTTGGGAGAGCTGCTCTCTATGATTTCATGACAGTGTATGCTTGTTATCTTGCCATTGTTGCTGGCCTTGGTCTGACTCTACTGCTGCTTTCATTTTATAGAAAAGCATTGCCTGCTCTCCCTGTATCTATTGCTCTAGGTGTGTTGTTTTATTTGTTGACCAGGGAATTGTTAGAAGCGTTTGTTCTTCAGTGCTCGATAAATCTGTTAATGTTTTGATATAAATTTGTATTGCTGTGACTATACTTAAAATTATTCATGTTTGATGCACCTTTCTATCTTTCCACCGTTTATATGCTTGTTTATTCACCATGAATTCTCCAAAAATGACTATTTGACTGAGGGAAACATGTCTATGTAGAACTGTGTAGGTTATGCAGAAATTTGGCTGAGGATCCAAAGGAATATAAGTGATACTATAATTGTCATTTCTTTACCTCCACAAAAAATAAAACTATTTGTTATGGTAATTTCATCACTTTTAGTGGTTATTCTCCAATTATTTGACTCACCTTGTATGATTCTACTGCATGTCTTGTATCAGGAACCATAGGAGATGCATTTAAATTTCTTTTGATGCACGATAGGCGTCACACCTGCCTGCCACCCTTGAGTTCCATCAGGGGGCCCACCTAGTCCACCAAGGTGGCTTTCATCAGGGCTGCATCCCATACACCCCAACTATTCTCCTCCACGGAGTCACAACCATGCGGCGGGTTGTTGAGGCTCGGGATCGAACCCGACCTCCTAGATAAGAGTCTTTCACTAGAACTTTCATAGGGGGGACTTCAGGGTGACGGGAAGGTGTGGTGCCTGATTTGCATTACCATTGCTTACCAAGTATGATAGTGTAATTCTGGAAACAATATGCGAATCATGTACATTTGTTTCTTTCCTACTACTTTATAAATTGCTGCAACATTGTCTTATTACTATGATTCTAAGAACCTATGCAACAATGTGTTGATTAATTTTCTATTCTTCATAATTGTATCTTTCCTAAATGAATGACTTGCGCTATTGAAATGCTACACTCATGGAATTGATTACAGAGTTTTTTTGATATATTTTAGAATAAGTCATTCTATTTGAAGTCAATTTTTGGCATACTCATATTAATGCTTCATTTTGCACTGCGGTGGTGGTTATGAATGCCATGGTTATGAACTGTCATTCATGAACGCCCGACCTCACCTAAGGAACTTCATCCACTTTTATGTTCAAAATTAGTTTTCTTTTCTTGGTGGCGGCTATAACCGTTGTCGTGCTAAACATATTTTTTATGACGGTGACGTTTTTGTCTAAACTCACCAGAGCAAAAACCTCGCGCCAAACGTAGACTAGAACACTTTATTTGTCTACAAACAATTTATTGCTTATGGTAGGGAATTATGATATAAAAGTCAACCGGCCAGTTTTGGAGATCTACTAGCCAACCACTAAATTAGAATTGCTAGTCTATTTTTAGGGTCATTTTGCGGGTTTTGAGAAGAAGGAATTGGTTTTGGGTACATCAAAAACATTTTTTGTGTTTGTTTCGTGTTTTTAAAAGATGGAATTGATCCAATCGATTTTGGGAGGAAGGTTTTGGACCAAAACTAATTCTGGTGTTCGTTTGGGACTTTTTATGGACGGGATTAGCTTTCCCACAAAACTCATTGGTTTTGAGCCTTTGAAAATCAGCCTATCCCCAAAAAACACCTAATTTGGTGGGTTTTGCTGCAGGTGTGATCATCTTAATCGCCCGCCCTCCCATCTCCTTCACCCGCTCGTTCGTCTCTTCTGGTCACGATGCTTTTGTTACAGGTTTTTTTGGAACAGATCTGTTGAGATCGACAAGGCTGCAGGAGAAGGCGTGGCCGTAGAGGGAGCGTGTGAGATTTTGACACCTCATCGCCCCCTCCCCCAGACCGTTAGGATCGCGCCATGTCACATATCCGTGGGAGGAGGTTTATTCCTAATCTAGGTTAATCTCCTCTTTAGGAAATGTGTTAGTGTGGGGGCCTATTTTTTGGGAAGCTTTTAGGGAGTCCAGCTGACCTCCTCTTGCGGTTATGGCTTACACAACCATGGCCGGCTGGTTTTTTCCAGTTTTGGCCGGCTGGTTTTTTCCAGTTTTGGCCGGCGCCATCAATGGGAGCCATTGATTGCGCTCTTCTTCCTTGTTAGTGGAGGGATGACGTTCTCCTATATATATTGGGGGGGGGGGCTGCTACAACATCAGAACAACAATCGGATTCCTACCATCATCCACTGAGAGAGAATCTAGTGAGAAAAAAACAGGGGAGGTTTTTTCTCCTCCTCAAGCGGCGGCGATAACAACGCAACGGTGGAGGGCTTCTCCTCCTCAGGCGGCGGTGACAGCAGGCTCGCAGCGGAGGCGACATCAAGCTTCGATCCAGCAAGATCGGGAGTTTCTTTTTGGGCCGAGCCTCTACAACTGCGGTATTCGCCGGAGTTACACCGGCCGGGCTTCTTCCCGGCGGCCTACGACAACAGGCGGTTCAGCACAGGCGGCAACGACAGCAGGCGGTCGATCCAGGCGGGATCGGTCTCAGGAGTGCAGACGCGACGCGGCAGAACCAGGAAGACGATTGAGCGCTGTCGCCCGGCGACAACGCTATCACCCCGACGACAGCTCAAATTACTTGTTCTCTGTTTTTTTCTTGTACGACCATTTCAGTCTCGGCATTTTTTTAACTCTCGTGATTATAGCGGATTTACCGGCGCGCTCTCACCGTGGATGTAGGAGCCCATCTCCGAACCGCGTAAATATTTTGTCGTCTGAGTTTGTACTTTTGGATTCAAGTTTGCCTTATTGCTCAAAATTATTATCTTTCGTTGTACATCCGCGGCGAACCATAGAGATCTGGTGAGGAAGATCCTGTGATCTTTGCCTCCACATTTCAACCCAAAGGTGACTGCTATTGCTGAATCACACAATATTAGCACCCTGGAGATAGAGAGCTTCATTGGAAACCTGAAGAAACCTGAGCTCGCATTAAAGATACAAGCTGAGGAATATCTCAGGGAGATAAAGAAGAAGGGGTTGGCCCAGAATGTTGTGAGGGAGAGGAAGGCTGAAGAATCTGAGGACGATGATGAAGAAAGCCTCTATGTTTGAGAGTTCAGGAGGTTCATGAAGAATCCCAAGAGGCAGGGAAAGTTTAAGAAATTCCTGAAGAAAGGTGTTGAAGAAACCAGGAGGTGGAACAAACTGTCAAAGGAGATGGAGAGGGACTCATCTCTACTGTGGCATGCCAGACTTGGCCACATGAGCGAGAGGGGCCTTCTTGAGCTACACAAGAAAGACCTACTAAAAGGAGTCAAGACATGCAAGTTAGACTTCTGCGAGATCTGCGTTCTCGGGAAGCAGCACGAGGTGAAGTTTGTAACTTCGAGCAAGCGCAGTAAGCAGATGCTGGAATACATTCACTCAGATGTGTGGGGATCAGCCCCAGAGTCCTTACTCGGAGGTGCCAAATATTTTGTGACCATCATCGATGACTTCTCGAGAAAGGTCTGGATCCATTTTCTGAAGAACAAGTCAGAAGTCTTCGAGAAATTCAAGATCTGGAAGACCAAGGTGGAGAAGCAGACTGACAAGGAGGTAAAGTATCTGAGATCGGATAACGGCGACGTGTATACCTCAACAGAGTTTCAGGCATACTGCGATTAGGAGGGCATCACTCGCCACCTCACTATTTTTGGCACACCGCAGCAGAACGACGTCGCTGAAAGAATGAATAGGACGCTGTTAGAGAGAGCTCGATGCATGCGATTGTTCGCTGGACTCCCAAAGTCCTTCTAGGCCGAAGCCGTCAATACAACATGTTTTTTAGTAAATCGATCCCCATCGATGTCACTAAATCTGAAGTCGCCACAGGAGGTTTGGCTAGGCAAACCAGTCGACTATTCTGATATCTACATCTTCGGTTGTCCCGTGTACACCCTAGTACAGGACTCAGAGAGGACGAAGCTCGATGCTAAGTCCAAGAGGTTCGTCTATCTGGGCCGAAAGGCCGTCACTAAGGGGTTCAAGCTTTGAAACCCCGACTCGAAGAAGGTAGAAATCAAACGCGATGTGATCTTCGATGAGGCTTCTATGCTGAAGAAGTCTCAGCCTCAGTTTAAGGAGGTGGAGAAGACTCAAGCTACACCACTGGAGGTGGAGCTTGAAGGGAGTGATCAGGCTGATGATCGTGTTGATTCCTCCGATCAGGAGGAAGCTGATCTCGAGCAACCCACTGGAGTGGAGCCGTACTCCATTGCCAGAGAGAGGGCGAGGAGAGAGGTTATATTACCTCTCAGGTTACAGAATACTGTAGCATACACTTTTCTGGTAATATCCTCTGACCCTAGGTCTTATAGGGAAGCTGTCGAGAGCAAGGAAAGCTCTCAGTGGATAGCCTCCATGGAGGAAGAGATCGAGTCCCTTCACAAGAACAAGACTTGGGAGCTGGTGTATCTACCAAAGGGAGCTAAGACCATAAGCTCCAAATGGGTATTTAGGAAGGAGTCCACTTTTGGAAAGGACCCTTGGAGGTACATGGCTAGATTCATTGCAAAGGGCTTCACGCAGAAGAAAGGCGTCGATTTCGATGAAATCTTCTCGCTTGTCGCGAAGCATTGCTCCATTCGATTACTACTCGCCTTAGTAGTACTACATGATATGGAGTTGGAGCAGTTGGATGTGAAGACAGCGTCTCTTCACGACATCCTGGATGAGGTGATATACATCTTACAGCCGGAAGGGTTTGTTAAACCCGACAACGAGAAGAAGGTATGCAAGCTCAGGGCATCCCTCTATGGTTTGAAGCAGTCCCCGAGAATGTGGAATAGAAGGTTCGACACATTCATGACTTCATTAGGGTTTATCATGAGTCAGTACGACACTTGCGTCTACTTTAGGTTCCTAGAGAACGGGGACATCATGATCTTGATGTTGTACGTCGACGATATGTTGATTGCGTGTAAATCAGCTCAGGAGATCTCTCTATTGAAGGAGAAGCTGCGTGCGGAGTTCGAGATGACTGATCTCGGTCACGCGCAGAAGATCCTTGGGATGGAGATCCGTCAGGACAGAAAGTGCGGTATGCTTTGGCTGTCCCAGACTGGGTACATCAAGAAAGTGTTAGAGAAGTTCAGTATGACAGACTCCAAGGCTGTCTCAACCCCGTTGGGATAACAGTTCAGGTTGTCGTACCTTCAGTGTCCTACCACTGAGAAGGATCGACAAAAGATGCTTAGTGTGCCGTATGCGAGTGCGATAGGATGTCTGATGTATGCGATGATCTGTAATAGACCAGACATCGCTCAGGCGGTGAGCGTCGTGAGTAGATATATGGCAAATCCAGGACAGCAGCACTGGGAAGCCGTCAAATGGATTCTGCGATATCTGAGCGGATCACCGAACGCCGATTTGCTCTTCAGAAAGAGCGACGTTGCGGGGGCGTTAGAGGGCTACGTGGATTCAGATTACGCAGACGACCTCGCCAGAAGAAGATCCACGACTGGATACATCTTTCTTCTAGGTGGAGGTCCCATCAGTTGGAAAGCTACCCTCCAGGACATGGTGACCTTATCCACAACGGAGGCAGAGTACATCGCTGCAGTGGAAGATGCCAAGGAAGCCATCTGGCTCAAAGACCTCGCCAAAGAGCTCAGGATTTCTCAAGAGGCGGTGAAGCTGCACTGTGATAGTCAAAGTGCGATTTGTCTGGCCAAAAACCCGGTCTATCATGCCAGGACAAAACACATTGACGTGCGCTACCACAAGTTGAGAGAGTTCGTTGCGGGTGGGGACATTCAGTTACTGAAGGTGCCCACAGAGGAAAATATCACAGACATGCTGACCAAACCAGTGACGGGAGACAGGTTCAAGCACTGCGTTGACTTGACTCATATTTGTGCATGTTGATCAGGGCGACCCCAGGGAGGGGGTTCATAGTCGCCGATAGGGTTGATCCTAGCTATAGGTGGAGTTACGTTCGTGACATGAGGCGTCAAGGTGGAGATTGTGAGATTTTGACACCTCATCGCCCCCTCCCCCGGACCGTTAGGATCGTGCCATGTCATATATCCGTGGGAGGAGGTTTATTCCTAATCTAGGCTAATCTCCTCTTTAGGAAATGTGTTAGTGTGGGGGCCTATTTTTTTGGGAAGCTTTTAGGGAGTTCAGCTGGCCTCCTCTTGCGGTTATGGCTTGCACAGCCATGGCCGGCTGGTTTTTTCCAGTTTTGGCCGGCGCCATCAATGGGATCCATTGATGACTCTCTTCTTCCTTGTTAGGGGAGGGGTGGTGTTCTCCTATATATATTTGGGGGGGCTGCTACAACATCAGAACAACAATCGGATTACTACCATCATCCACTGAGAGAGAATCTAGTGAGAGAAAAACAGAGGTTTTTTCTCCTCAGGCGGCGGCGACAACAGCGCAACGGTGGTGGACTTCTCCTCCTCAGGTGGAGGCGACAACAGGCTCGCAGCGGAGGCGGCATCAAGCTTCGATCCAGCGAGATCGGGAGTTTCTTTTTGGGCCGAGCCTCTACAGCGGCGGTATTCGTCGGAGTTACACCGGCCGGGCTTCTTCCCGGCGGCCTACGACAGCAGGCAGTTCAGCACAGGCGGCAGCGACAGCAGGCGGTCGATCCAGGCGGGATCGGTCTCAGGAGTGCAGACACGGCGCGACAGAACCAGGAAGACGATTGAGCGCTGTCGCCCGGCGACAGCGCTATCACCCCGACGACAGCTCGGATTACTTGTTCTCTGTTTTTTTCTTGTACGACCATTTCGGTCTCAGCGTTTTTTGTACCTCCCGTGATTATAGTGGATTTATCGGCACGCTCTCCCCGTGGATGTATGAGCCCATCTCCGAACCACGTAAATATTTTGTCGTCTGAGTTTCTACTTTTGGATTCAAGTTTGCCTTATTGCTCAAAATTATTATCTTCCGTTGCACATCCGCGGCGAACCACCGTAGTCGCGGATCCGGTCCCAATTTGATAACAGGAGCGGTCGTCTTCTTCGTCCAGAATGGGGCGGGGGATCGACGCTCAGATCGCTGTTGTTTCGCTGCCGGGGGAAGTGAGGTTGACAAACAAGATGGCTGCTGTTTCGCTCAGATATCTGCTGGATCGACGCTCAGATCGTCTACCTCCGCAGCAAGATTGCCAGTTGTGTAGGAGGTGTGGCCGAGAAGGAATGGTTGCTGGTGGTGTTTTGCTCCCGTAGGGTTTGAATTTTTTCCATCTCAATGTCTTCTCCAAACGATTTTTTTTTAATAGCTTTTGGCTCATTTCTAAAACCCATGAATTTTTGTTATTGGGCAATATCAATTCTCCCCTCTAAAACCTGTCAAAGGAATGCACTCTTGTTGAAATTGAACCTCCAATTCTATCCAACCTAACAGACTCTTAAGAATTGCAGTCCTAGATTTCATTTGGCGCGGTGGCGGCTGTTATGAATACATCGTCGTTTGTGAACGCCCGACCTAACCTAAAAAAATTCATGCATTTTATGCTCAGAACTAGTTTATTTTCTTGGGTAGTGGTCATAACCTGCGTTGCCAAACATACATTCTACGATAATGACGTTTTTGACCAAACTCACCTAAACAAATAAGCTGTGCCACCTCTAATCAACCAGCTGAAACCTCCCTCCAGTGTACTCTGTGGAACGGAAGACAAACGCCCTGGTGTTGTTAGTTCTTTTGTGATCGTACTAAGATCTCTTATTACTCTTCCACAGCCGGAGTTTTTCTTTAGAGCCTGCAGAAATTTCTTGCTGTATTTGTTTATTTCTGTTAGAAAAGCTCATTTAAGGGCCCATGTTGTTTCTTCTTTTTCTCTCTTCTTGTATTAGTCCCACATCATGTATTAGGATTTCTCTCTTCCTTCTTCTCCTATATAAGTGTGTGTATACTTGTAACTATCACGGGAATATATATATACAAGGTTTTGGGCCTATTTCTACATGGTATCAGAGCCAGGTTCCCTCTAGCTGCGGCCTTCCCTGCGGACTGCCTTTTCTGTCCGCTCCGCTCTCCTGCGGACTGCCTCTCTGTCCGCTCCGGTCTCCTGCGGGCTGCCCCTCTGCATCCGCTTCTCTGCGGACTGACTTTTTTGTCCGCCTTCCCTGCGGACTGCCTTTTTTTCTATCCGCTCGGCTCTCTTGCGGACTGCCTTTCTGTCCGCTCCGGTCTCCTGCGGACTGCCCCTCTGCATCCGCCTCTCCTCTCTCTCTCCGTGGTTCCACCCTCCTCAGGCTTCTTATAGCCATCTTCTGCTCTGACTCGTGGGGCCCACGTCTTCTATCCGCTGCGGGCGTTCCTTCCTGTCCGCTGCACGCTCTGCTTGTGTCTGCTCGAGCCTCTTTGCTCGCGGACTGCTCCACTCTAGCCCGCTCTGCTTCTGTCCGCTCGAGCCTCTTTGCTCGCGGACTCCCTATCCGCAATCTCTTGCGGACTGCTCTTGTCCGCTGCGGACTCCCCTCTTGTCCGTTGCGCGTTCCTCTTCTCTCTTGCTGCGTGGCTTCTTCTTCCTCGCCCCCCCTTACTTTTATAGCCTTTTCTCTCTCCGTGGGACCACCTTCTTACCCGTCCGCTGCGGCCTCTCTCCTAGTCGCGGCCTCTCGTCAGTCCGCTCCTGCGCTCTTTGCTTGTTCGCGACCTGTCTTGCCTGCGGCCTCTTTTCTGTCCGCCGCGGCCTCCCTACTCGTCGCGGCCTCCTTCTCTGTCCGCTGCTAAGATCTGCCTGACCGTGCGGGCTGTCTCCTTCTCGCCTGCATCTTGGTCGCGGTTTCCTCCGGCTCTTCCTCTCTCTGTCCACGCGGCCTGTCTCTGCTCGCTGCGGCCTGTCTCTGTCCGCGCGGCCTCTCTCTTCCCGCTGCGGCCTCTCTCTGTTTGCGTGGGCTGTCTCTACCGCTGCGGTCTGCCCTCCTCGCCTCGACCGACTCCAGTCCGCCGCGGTCTGTTCCTGCTCGTCGCCGGCCTCCCTTCTGCTAGTCGCCGGCCTCCTCTCCGCTAGCCGCCCGACCTCGTCTCTGTCACCGCATGGCGCCTGCTGCTTCAGCTGTCACCTCTGTTGTGTCCTTCTCTACGAAGGATATCACCTGCCTCTCTCATCATCCTTGTTGGATCGTTGATTCCGGCGCCACTCACCATATCTCCTCCCAGAAGCCCCCAGCATATCTCCAAACGCCTTATCCTGCTCGCATCACTGTGGCCAACGGTGACACCCTCCCTGTCTTTGGCTCCGCTGATCTTCAGCTTACGCCAACCCTTCCTCTTTCCTCGGTTCTTCACGTTCCGGGGTCTCCCTTCAATTTATTATCAGTTAGTCGTCTCACACACGACCTTGACTGTTGTATTACATTTTCACCCTCTTCTTTTCTTATGCAGGATCGCCGCACCCGGAGTACCATTGGTCAGGGGCAGCTGGTGAATGGGTTGCACATCTTGGATATCCCACCAACTCTTCTCTCCACCATCTCTACTGTTGATTGGCATTGCCGTCTTGGACATGCTCCCCTTCCGATTCTCAAGCGGGCTCTTCCTGATATATCTTTACAGGAGTTCTCCTGTGAATCTTGTGTCTACGACAAACAACACCGTTCCTCTTTCCCCCCAGCCTGTACCAGGAGTACTACTCCATTGTCGTTAGTTCATTCTGATATTTGGGGTCCTTATAGGATCCCTAGTATTTTTGGTTTTCGGTATTTTGTCACGTTCATTGACGATTACTCCCGTACCACGTGGCTCTATTTACTACATGATCGCACTGAACTTCCCTCTGTCTTTCGCGCCTTTTTACTTGAGATGCGTACGCAGTTCGCCACTCCTCTCAAATCCTTCGCACTGATAATGCTCGGGAGTATACGGGTCGTGCCTTCTCTAATATCTGCACTGATTTTGGTGTCCTCCATCAAACTTCCTGTGCGTATACCCCTCAGCAAAACGGGGTGGCCGAACGCAAAAATCGTCATCTTCTCGATGTTGCCCGCTCCCTTATGTTCCAAATGCACGTTCCCACCGAATATTGGAACTTTGCTGTTTCCACCGCCTGTCATCTCATCAACCGCCTTCCCTCCTCTGTCCTTGATTTTGCCTCGCCCATCCAACTCCTCTATCCCTCCATCCCCCTCACCTCTCTCACACCACGGATCTTCGGGTGTGTTTGTTATGTCCACCTTCTTGACCCTCCTTCCGACAAACTTGCTCCTCGGGCCGCCAAGTATATGTTTGTTGGCTACTCCCGCACTCAAAAGGGGTACGTCTGCTACTCTCCTACTACCGGCAAAATGGTCGTTTCTGCGGATGTCACCTTCTGCGAAGACCAGCCCTTCCACTTACCCAGCACCACCTCGTCTTCTGCTCCCTCGTCTTCTGCTCCCTCTCTTCCCCGGCCCGTTGTCCCGGTCACGCCATCTGCGCCGTCTTCTTCCTCCTCCCCCCCGTTCCTCCTCGGGTTCCTCCACCGCTCATCCGTGTCTACTCTCGTCGCCCATCCAAGGATGCTCCCGTGACCCAGCTCCCTGCTGCCATCGATAGTTCGGCTGCGGTCGATCACGCTCCCGTCTCTACAACTCATCCCTTGGCCAACTACGTCTCTCTACATCGGCTAACACCGCCTCTCTACACATTTTCCACCTCCCTTTCCTCTATTTCTCTTCCTAACAATGTGCAGGAGGCGCTTCACCACCCCGGATGGCGGGCTGCTATGCACGATGAAATGCAGGCTCTTTGGGCTAACCAGACCTGGGATCTGGTTCCTCTTCCTGCTGGCCACACCCCTGTTAGCTGCAAATGAGTCTTTGTTATTAAACATGCGGCGGATGGCACTATCGACCGTCTGAAGGCCCGTCTTGTGGCACGGGGGTTTACTCAGCAACATG
Source organism: Platanthera guangdongensis (assembly GCA_039583875.1). Classification (NCBI taxonomy): domain Eukaryota; kingdom Viridiplantae; phylum Streptophyta; class Magnoliopsida; order Asparagales; family Orchidaceae; genus Platanthera; species Platanthera guangdongensis. Next base: position 23,856,193 of record CM077152.1, on the reverse strand, counting down.
GCCTTGATTACGAGGAAACCTTCTCTCCCGTGGCAAAATTGAACACGGTTCGCGTTCTTCTCTCCTTGACTGTTCATCGTCACTGACCTCTTTATCAGCTGGATATCAAGAATGCCTTCCTCAACGACGATCTACATGAGACAGTTTATATGCAACAACCTCCCGGGTTTGAGACCACGGGGGAGTCTTTGGTCTGTCATCTTCGAAAATCCATTTATGGTCTCAAACAGTCCCCGCGTGCGTGGTTTGAAAAGTTCAGTAAGGTGGTCTGTGCTAGTGGCTTCACTCGGAGCTCGGCTGATTTTTCTCTCTTCACCCGACATCGGTCAACTGAGACTGTGATTCTTCTGGTATACGTTGATGATATCCTGATTACTGGCGACGACACGGCAGGAATACAACAGATCAAGGCACAGTTGAATTCTGCCTTTCAAACCAAAGATCTGGGCAACCTTCGGTACTTTCTTGGGCTCGAGGTCGCCCGACGCCCTGATGGTCTTGTGTTATCTCAAAGGAAGTACTGTATGGACCTCCTTCGTGATGCAGGTTATTCTGGGTGCAAACCTGCGGAGACTCCTATGGACGCAAATCACAAGCTCTCGGCCCATAGCTCTGACTCTGACAAGCTACTTACAAATCCGGAATATTACAGACGCTTGGTTGGGAAGCTGATCTACCTTACGGTGACTCGACCAGACATCTCATTTGCTGTAGGAGTTGTGAGCCGTTTCATGCACGCTCCTCAGACATCTCATCTTCAAGCTGTCGAGCGCATCCTTCGATATCTCAAGATCGCCCCCGGACAAGGACTCGTGTACAAGCCATCCACATCTCTATCTCTTGTCGCGTATTCTGACGCTGACTACGCAGGATCTATTGATGATAGACGCTCCACAACTGGATTATGCACTTACTTTGGTGGACACCTCATAACTTGGCGTAGCAAGAAACAGAATGTGGTTGCGCGTTCCTCTGCCGAAGCTGAGTACCGAGCTATGACTGCTGTTGTCTCTGAGCTAACCTGGCTTGAAGGCCTTCTGGGAGACTTAGGTGTTCGTCTCTCATCTCCGGCAACCTTATTTTGCGACAGTCAGGCAGCAATTCATATTGCCAAGAATCCGGTTTTTCACGAACGAACAAAACATATCGAAGTTGACTGTCACTTTATCCGGGAAAAGGTACAGTCAAAGAAGATAGATTTGGAGCATGTTCCTGCTACCGACCAAGTTGCGGACATCCTGACGAAAGCTCTCTGCAGGCCGCTATACTATCAGTTCTTATCCAAGCTTGGCGCCTACGACTTGTACGCTCCAGCTTGCGGGGGAGTGTTAGAAAAACCCATTTAAGGGCTCATGTTGTTTCTTCTTTTTCTCTCTTCTTGTATTAGTCCCACAAGGTTTTGGGCCTATTTCTACAATTTCTGTTACTGTGCTTGCTGCAGCCTTATTATGTAACATTGTTGTTGCGTGGCATCTTCCAGCTTGATTGCAATTTTTATGGAGATCACTAGCTTTGTTTGGCTGATCAGATTTTTAACCCCGCCCTGCAACAATTTTTTGCCAAAACATTGTTTTATTGCTTAAGCATCACCGCAGTTTTGCAGTCATGCTGTACTACGATTTTCTGGACGGCGGAGCCAAACTTCGTTTTTTTTGCCTGAATTGTTCCACTGTTGGCCCTTATTTTATGGCTATATCCCCAATTTCCTACTGCGCTTGCCCCTCTGCGATTTGCTTTTCCCATGACGATTTCCAAGCAGTTTGCTTCCCTGGTCGACCTTCTCATCTTTCCCACGACGATTTCTCAAACAGCGGTAGATCTCACGTGCTAGGGTTCCTTCATCCGTTCACCACCCTCTGTCTCTGTCTCTCTCTGAGCAGGTATGGTTTCAACCGCTTATCTTTTTATCTCAGGGCCTCTCCTATTTCAGACAGCCCAAATAGAAGCAAATGTTTGGGAATGCGTCTCGATGTCATTCCAGAAATCTTCCAGCAGGCTGTCGCCTTTCTCGTCCAATAGCCCGATAGACTTTCCATCCCGGAGCCATTCCTTTCATTCTGTGAGCAGGTATAAAAGCCATGATTCCTTGATGATTTACATTAACCGGATCTTAGATGGATGAAAGTCATGATTCCTTATTCATGATTCCTTATTCCTTAATGATTTCTTTTGGTTTGTCAGAGCTGCTTAATTTTTCAATTACTATTTTATGTAAAAGTCGTGATTTCTTCATTTGTATTTATTCTCTTCATGTAGTTTTTTGTCTGCCTAATTTTAAGTAGAATGTCTTCTCTAATCTCTATGCTATATGCTCAATCTACTGCCCTGCAAAACATCTCATTTTTCTGCCACTCCGCTTCTCCCAGCGTTGCAGTTGATCCAAACATACTCTTAATATTCTTTAACGACCAACTTGAGAAAGATAAATTTGGGCTGAAGAAAAAACTATCAGGAAATTGTAAACCCAGTTTGAAAAGAGCCTAAGGCTCCGTTTGAGGGGACTTATTTTCACCGTTTCAGCGGTTACGACCGCATGAACCGGGCCGTAATTAGGCTCGGTTCATGTGGTCGTAACCGCTCGACCGTGAAAATAAGTCCCCTCAAACAGAGCCTAAGGCTCTGTTTGGGAGGACTTATTTTCACCGGTCGAGCGGTTACGACCGCATGAACCGGACCTTAATTAAGGTCTGTTTCATGCTGTCGTAACGCTCGACCGGTGAAAATAAGTCCCACCAACGGAGCCTAAGGCTCCGTTTGGCACGGTGGTGGTGGTCATGAACATAATTACATGAGGATTAAATTGTCATTTGTTAACGGCCACGTAAGGAACGTCATCCACCTTTATGTTCAAATGGATGATGTTTGTTAAGTGATTCTTAATGAATGTTGGTTTAACCCATGCGTTCATGGCCGCCACCACCGTGCCAAACGGAACCTAAATTTATAAATTACTTTTATTTAGACTGTGATTACATGCAATTGTGTCTCATGTAATACCTCTGGATCTAATTTCTACAGGTGTAGATGTTGTTTAGAGAATACTATTTGAACACGCTAGCAAATCAAAACATGATTGCTGGGATTTTGGGTTGTCTGTTCTCCATCGTTTCTCTATCCCTTTATATTTTTAAAGTTTTTTTAATCCTTACACAGAAAGAAAGGCTACTGCAGGGACCAGCACGCTAAGCACTATTATTATGAGAGTGCTGGATAGTTAGGATTTGCTCTCATTTAATAAAAAAAACAGAGCTTTAGTGCTATATCATAGTAAATAATCCTAGATTGTGAACTTCACTGCAGACCAAGCAAAAGAGTCGATACTCACAGCCCAGGAGATCACAGCAGACACATGCACGGCACGAGCATCCAGGCGATGGGTAGACCCACACAACCATTGAATAACCGTCAGCGAGCCCCCCTCTAACAGAAGACTTGAATGGCACGATTGACACCTTCCCAAGCAGCCCGGCATTCAGCCACCGGCACACTGGGCGTCTGAGCTGATTGCCACCCACAAGGACAACCCCGCGGTGGTCACAAACTACCCAACCAGCCTAGCCCATCCCGAGCGATGTTTGACAACTCCATCAAAGTTCAACTTTAGCCAATCACCCCGTGGGGGTTCCCAGAACATGGTTTTGCAAGGGCGTCGAGGAAGACATCATCGAGTGCCTCATTTAGGTCGATTGCGAAACACCCTGTGAAAATCATCGCCATTCGCCACAAAGAGCTCCTCAAGCACAAAGCAGCCCCTATCTGATGACCTCAACTTGGGTGAGAGAAGTATCCTAAAAATGGCAATTTTTTTTGAACTGGGCTCCGTTTCCGAAACTTCGTTCGGTTAAGAGATCATTTTGATCCTAGGAGATCACACGCAAGAGGTGGAAGAGAGTGAATTAGGAGATCAAAATGATCTCTTAGGAAGATCAAAATCTCCTAAGAGATCAAAACAATCTCCTCCTACCTCGACAAAAATTTGGCTCTAGAGCATGGTTCCAAAAATTCCCCCTAAAAATGAGATCATTCCAGGCCTTTCAAATTCGGGTCCGTTTTTGGTATGTATACATTCAAATTTCTAAGGTGCGCGGTAAGATCCGGCCGTAGGAGTTGATGTCGTGGCTATTAATTGACGGCGCAGATCATTCCAGGTAGAAATACGACCGTATTTCTCGAGTCTGGCTGTATCTCAAAATTATCTTAATATGATACAAACAAATCTGTGTCGTTGATTTGCTCGCGTCAGGACCTAAACTACGATCGGATCGCCTCACACACTTTAGAAATTTGGTACCAAATAAAAAATGTTCAAATGTATATGAGATTACACACAAGATACGTATCAAATAGAAAATGTTCAAATTGGCCTTACCAATTTTATTGAGAGAAACAAAAAAAAAAGACAATTCTTATTAACAGAGCCTCCTACAATCTACATAACAATATTTAACGGTCATATTCCGACGAATGCAAAAATGCCCTTTCCTTCGTTCCTCTCCCAATTCAATCTCCGGCGTCCACGCAGGGCTCCGACAGCTCTTCCACTTCACAAGCGTTTCTTCTCTGTTCTTCTCAAATCAGAAACCGACGGCGAACACTTCTCCCGCTTTCTCCAGAGATGCGCCCGCACATCAAACCTCCGCCTCGGTGCCGCAATACACGCTCTCCTTCTCAAAACCTTTCTCCTCTCCTCCTCCCTCTTCCTTCAGAACCACCTCCTCAACATGTACTTAAAGTCCCGCGCCCACCATTCCATACCCCTCCAACTGTTCGACGAAATGCCGCACCGGAATCACGTCACCTGGTCCGCCGTCATTGCCGGACTCGTCCAGAACGACCACCCTCACAAAGCTCTCTTCTTCTTTAACCAAATGCTGCATTCCGGCGCCCGGCCCAACGAATTCTGTTTCGTAAGCGCCCTCCATGCTGCTTCGCTCTCAGGCGGGCACTCTCAAGCTAACCAGGTATTCAGCCACGTCGTTCGTCTCGGCTTCGAGTCCAATGTGTTCCTGATAAACGCATTTCTCATGGCTTTGATTAGGAGCGAGGCATTCGATGAGG